>OY720027.1:12507696-13134884 GCA_963082485.1 Eudonia mercurella
ATCTGGAAATAAATAGTATGTCCTTTTATATAAAGCTTAAGATTAATGATTTCTAACAAATGTCTAAAGTTTAAGGCAGAATTTCTTGATTTGAAGAATCACCTTTTGATTTAATAGATTGATTTTAATTAAGACAACAGTAGGTACTTACAAATCATCCAAAATTTTAAGATCATCTTCAGTCAATTTGACTGCGCCATTCACGCCATTAAGGAAGTCATCTCTGGCCTCTGAGTTGCCCATTTGCGTCAGACAATCAAGGATCAGCAAGACTTCCCGAATTTTATTGGTGTCCGCAGCATAGCGCACCCAGGCATCCTAGAAAGAGCATGGTATATAAAATAAAATAAATTTGTTATTACTACAGAATGAAAGAAAGAAAAGAAATAAAACTTTGCTATGTAATACAATGTGTATTTATACCTTATTTTCACTGCATTCATATTTAAAATAATAACTCATATTATGATCAGATATGGTTGTTTTATTAAATAATTAACAATTATATTTTTTCTGACAAATGATTAAAAGTTTTTTTGGTAATTAATTTCTAATTTTAACCATGTAATGTCATGTCAGGTAGTGGTTGGCCTTAACCATACCAGATACCAGGCATTACGAGATACAAATTTAAGATTTTCTATGATAAACTCACCCTTTTTGCTTGTTTCTTGGCATCTCGCTCAGCTGACAGAACTATAGATGTGACTTGCTTTGACAGGTCCTTAGCAAACTCCAAAGTTTGTGCGACTTCATCATACTTAGCAACAGCTACTTTCTGATCCGAGTTAAGGTCCTTGCCTGCTTTTTGCAGGTCACGATAAGATGTCAACTTGCTCTAAAAATATATATGCAGATTGAAATGAAATAACAAAGAAAGATAAATTACTGTACTGTACATTTTACATGACTTAGTAGCATCTATACTCATACTACTCAGGCATGTGCAAAACCTTTTTTTTTTGTTAATCAACTGAACAAGCAAACATGTATACATATAATTGCTTATAAGTTAATAGCTTTTACTAGTCTGTAAATAATGGAATATGATTTCTAATCTATTAAGTCTTCATTTAGAAAACAAAATTAAATAAATTTAAACATATAAGTAATTAAAGAATATTAGTATATATAATATAAGATATTAACATATTATTTGTAATCAATTGATATTGGCACAGGAAAAGGAAAGTGGTGATAATGTAGGTAAATACATGTTTATGCATATTCAATATCTTGCGAGCTTAAGTATAGATTGTGAATTGTTGTGAAATTCACTTTGATAACTCACATACGCAATCTACATTAATATATCTGCAGATACTGCTTTATATAGGTATCTAGTTACTAAAGTGTTTGAATAAATTATATTAGATTAACTAACATTTCAATGTACAGTAAAATCTCTTTATTCGTGGGGTATATGTTCCATAAATATGCCGCGAATACAGAAACCGTGAATACAGAATGGTAATTTATATGGGTTTATAGGGGATACGTTCCTAGGTGCCAAAATAAAAAACACAAATATATAAGAAAATCAATTTTATTGATGTTATTGAACATTTTGATTATTCATTATCCTCAGGCTTAGGCAATGGTTTGAAGAATTTTGTTATTTTCTCTTGCTTGGCAGTTTTTAATAGCTCCGACAATTCAGACTGATACTCAGCAGTCGCATTAGCATACAACAATAAAATAGGCAAAGCGGCTTTTACCAAAGAACGGAACAGCAACATTTAAAAATATACGAGTACTTTATTCCTTCAGAAATAAGGTTGCTTTCTTCTGTTTGTTTACATTTTCAAAAACGCCGACCGCGGTGTTTGCGGCAAATGCGACAAAGGCGCCTTAGGTCAAAGTGCTCGGCGGTACCATTTGACGGCACTTGCAAAAGATATTGCGTTAAACACCTATTGGAATTTTGTATGAAATTTTAGATCAGCGAATAAAGAATTTTTTTGCCGCGAATAAAGAAATTGGGTTGCATTTTTTTAATCCGCGAATAGTGAAAACGCGAATGACGGAAGCGCGAATAGGGAGCTTTTACTGTAATGAACAATGTAATGGTTTTCAAGTGGTTAGTCCTTTCCCTTTCTAGAGCTAAGTTTCCTACTACCTTTCAAATCATGTCACAAAATAAAATAATTGTTATTCTAAAGATAAAGACTTGGATTATGAGATTAAATGTTGATAGTTATCATTGTTATGTTACTATTTTGGTGAATGACAAATCAGTACCTATGTCTTACTTAACCGCTCATATGCAGAGAGCACCAATGGGTGCCTTATACAATTAAAAGTTCTATTGGGTCTGTATTCACGGCAGACAACGGATTAAAGTATGCTAACAGAAACTGTTTTGGTCAAGCAATTAGCTGTTCTGAATGTTGAATCAACAGTCATAGGTTGAAATCCCACAAATGGGATATGTATGCTTGGGTATTGTGCAAATCTTATCTAAACAGAACAAAGTCAAACTAATTAATAATGATAGTTTCTTTGAGATGAAATATTATTTTTTTAAATTCTGTATTGTAGATGCTATGGAATTAAAGATATTTAAAATTGTATATACTTGTTTATTTGTTTTCTAGTTACCACCGTACAAGCTCTATTCAAGTGGGATGAGATAATTGGTGTAGTTATGGTAAAAATATATCATGATATTGTACTATGTCCATAACCATTAAAAATTAAATTACTTGTGTGTTTGTGGCCAGATATTTTAAATTAATAATTATTATTGGTACATTTGATGATAAATCACTAATTTAGTAAAGTAAACATGAAAAACATGCTAGTAAATAAAGAAAATTTTAGGGCGTCATAGTAAATGTATATATTGTCTCGTCAACATAGCAATGAGCACATGTGTGAAAATGGCGTCAACCGCAATCGGCGCCTTTATTTACATACAAAGTACATATCCGCCGACTCTTACTATCATATTAAAATAGACTTAAATCTAATTAAGACCAGAAAAAATAAAAATCTAATCACAAAAGCTCCAGGAAACTACATGCGTGTTACATTATTGTTACTACTATTGGCAAGCTAACGCGTACCTTTCTTTTCTCCAAATTCCTGATTTTGTGTTCAATTAATGTCATAACTTGCCGCATAGGTGAGTTATCCATAGCCTCCGAAGAGGCTGGTTTTTCAGATTTTGCATTCGCAGCTGAAGGCATCCTTCACAGGCAACAACTTTTCCAGGATTGGGAATGGTGGTGGTTGGTGAACAGAGATAGAATTTTTTTATCTATCTTTTTCCCCACAACGCAACTGTCATTCTTATACCGCGACCTCACCTCACTTCACTACGATTATTTTAGCTGAGCGTGTTTGCCGTATTCGTCTAGTGTTGCCGTGTGTAGTGTAAAACTATAAAATCGATTAAAATTAAAACCCGGACAAAAAAACTTGAACGAAAATAACTTTGCCGTCATATTTTATAATATAACCATATCATTAAAAATAGTTACAGTTCCAGTTCCAATCAATGTTGCATATCATACATATCTGTCGTCTTAAAATTGTTTCATTCATTATTTTACAAAAGCTTTCGGTATAAATGCTCATGCTGATTTGTAAAATCATACTTTACCCACTGCTTGGAAAAGAGCCTTCCATGGATAGATAGCAAGAACGAGCCATAAACCACAACGCGAGCCCAGTGCGGATTGTTGTATGTTAAATGATTACCTTATCCACAGAATAGGACACACACTCATAGAATAACGTATACGATTTTAAACATATTTTAATTTGCGTTAATTTTTTTTTTTTTGGTGACCCAGGGGAAAAATCTGCACACAGATTCCGTGGATCTGGGGCTGGCCTTCTCCTCTCACAAGGAGGAAGACCGACCCAGTAAACAATCCGTGGGGTTTGCCTTTGGTCTTGCGGACCGCGAAGGCTATCGGACAACGCGCGCCTCCCTAAATTGGCGGGGTGGCGCGGTACTCGGCGGGGTGGCGCGGTACTAATTTGCGTTAACAAACTTGACGTCTTTTAACTGAGATGATGATGATGAAACTTGAGGAGCTCGATGACGATTGCAATTGCGATGGTTAATCAACTTTCACATAGGCCCGTCATCGCTTGGGTTACCAAAAGTTTATTATCTCAAGCTCTTCCGTAGTTCGGAAGGCACACGTAAAGTCGTTGGTCCCGCTCCGGCTGCTTTTAGCAGTCCTTAAGTATAAATATATCAGCAGCGGCACGCAGGTAGAAATAAAAAAGACTATTTGTAATAAATTATAGTCATACTTGAGAGAAAGACAAATACTTTTCATCTGTTTTCATCCAAAATTGACCTTTTTACAAAAAATATATTCTATGCTTTTCTAAAATATAAGGAAATAAAAGAAAAAAGAAAGAAAAGAAATAAAGAATTTCTATTTCTATTTCTAGAAAAACCAGAAGAATAGCTCCCTTGGCCTTTCTTATAAGGACGCTTTTAAAACTTATAATTTTTGACAAAAAATTGACAGTTCTTGTCTTGTCGTTGTCACTTGTCATTGTCAGTCAGTTGTCTTGCTTGGTTTTTGCGTTGGCGCTAAATATTAGAAGTTTTTAAGGTAGGTATATAGAATTAATTTATCCTAACATTACTTACCATATTGTTGGATGAAATGAAGTAAGTTTTTTATTGTTTCAGATTACATATTAAACTAGTTCTGAAAACTGAAAAAATGTTTTGTAAACAGGTAAATAACTTTTATTTTGTTACCATACCGGGGCGGTTGACTTACCAATTTAAATCTAAATGTTTCGTAGATAAATTCTCTGTGTTCTCTTATGTGTTCATAGGTCTTGAAAAATTTTATTTCAATACTGTTGCGCATCTGTATTTGCTTGTGATGCTTTACTTTACATAACCTAAGCAGCACGTCTTATTACCTTATTAGGTAAGCTCTTTACTAAATATTTATGAAATACAGTGAAAAAATTAAATGCCTACCCGAACCAGCCAGGAATCGAACCTGGGTCTTCCGCAATCCGGGCGGCTGCATTGACCATTATGCTACTGGGAAGGCTGACGTAAGCACTGATTTTTTACACTGCTTTTTACTAAACCTGGTTTTGTTTTGTGGCTTTTTATGCATGAAATAGTTATACTTACAAGATGAAACTATTGTTTTTAAATGTTAGAGCTTCTGCCTACTCTTTGCTTGAAATACAAATTTATTATTGACGAACATTATACTTTCAGGTACCCAGGACAGTAAATAGGTTAATACGAGTTCATCAGTGCCGAATCAACACTACTGCAGTTGCAAATGATAACCAGAAGACAGAAAAAAGTAAGAATTAAAATAGTAAAATAAAGCATTGTAATTATTAAATGTACATTTGTATAAGTATGTATAAGTATAAATATAATCATGTATTGTATATTGATTACAGCCATAAATCAAGTAACACTTTTGGGAAGAGTTGGTGCTGATCCTCAGAAGCGTGGATCAGAACAACATCCTGTTGTAAATTTCCCTCTTGCAACGCATTTTAGCTACAAGTATGAGTCGGGAGATATGTTGCAAAGAACCGATTGGCATAGAGTAAGCATTTTTAGACCTGGACTTCGTGATACAGTCTATAAATACTTAAAGAAAGGCCAAAGAGTTTATGTCACTGGCAAATTGTCATATGGAGAAGTGAAACTAGATGATGGACAAGTAAGAACAGCCTCAACGGTGGTAGCAGACGATGTGATATTTTTCCAAAACCAACCATCAGAAAACTGATTGTAATTTTCTATATAGTTATTAGACTTAAGAAAAATTTTAAAAATATGTTTTGTACAAATACTTCTTTATTCTGTATTATTGTTATAAGTTCTGTGTTATTAGAAAGAAACTGCTGTGGCAACATTCTTTGTACCTAGCACATATTTTTTTAATATTGCATTTATCAACAATGGCAATATAACATTGAATAAGGTGATGCCAATGATTCTCAATAGTCACATCATATACAACTAAACAATTAAACAGTTTTGCAATATAATAAGTTATGTGTTTTTCTTTTATAAATGTTTGATGTAATTATGGTCAATATTTATGATGCACTGATGGATGATGACGATGATTAATGAATGGATGTTGGATTATTTCATGTTTAGATAAAAGCTGATCAATGTTATTTCTATAAACAAGCGGCTGACTTCATTGGACACAAGATAAAATGCTATGGATAGGTATAGGTACTCCAATAAATTGATTACTTTTGTTCTGTGTCTGTTCGGGTTATCGTTATTCATTGGTAAGAAGCCAGGCTCAAGTTTGGTAGGTAGGTAAGTATAATAATAGCAAATACATAAAATGCATTAAATACAGGAAGATGAACGATGATGTTAGTCACATAACTTGTCAACAGGTGGTGCTGCTTCTATTCATTTGTAGTAAACCGACTGACGTTATATCTATGGTCTGCTAGACGTTTAACGCCATTAGCTAATAGATGGCGTTGGCAGTTCCTGACCTAACGTTAATTTGCGATCTTAATTAAGTTAAGATACTCTGCAGGTAGTAGATTACAATAGGAAAAGAAAGTAAACACATTTGATTGAAAACACTCGACCACGTCATGTTGCGGATGGTGAAAATAGTTGATACACGGTTAGTTCAAATTTAAAATGCTCATGTTCAGTATCCGGACATCTTGCATTCTGGATTTAGTTTATTTATTGAAAGGTCATACCTCTAACGATCTTTTGACTTTTGATTTGGCATACTTACCAGTTTCTTGGTAGGTGACTGACGCCTACACCATTACTACAAATACTCCCATTTTACTGCATCCGTCTATGTGACCCTCTCCCATGGGTATAGCTAATGAAAACCTACTATATCATCAACCTAAATTTTACTTTACACTTCTGGGCTAAATGCAGTTTGGCCATAACTCACCACACTGGTCCAAAACGGGTTGGTCGATTTTTACGAGTGTTCTTAGGAGAACAATATTGCATCTACCAAAGAGAATTATTTACCAACATAATTTTCATTAGAATGCGGCCCTTTGGACTTTACTATGCATGCACACACATATTACACAAATGAAACAAATTTTGGGATAACATTATTCTCATTTATTTTAAGATATAATAAATCTGACACAATTTATATGAAACATGATGTTTTTTTATTATTGTGTTCAACAAGTTGGAAATTATGGCATGCACTTGCCGAAATAGAAATAATTGTAAAAATACAAACACAGTTGTAATTCTTACTCATATACTAGGTACTTTGATAAAGCTCCACTTTGTTTTACAAATCATACATACACTCTCTTTACAGTCGTTTTTTTACTCTAACTTATATTTAACCATATAATTAATATTTACAAAATCCCTAATAAACTACGTAAACTCTATGACATTTACCTATATTGATAAAAGAGATCACAGAAAATTGTAGCTGGAAATCTTTGAGTAAAAAGCCCTAGCCATACTCTATGTCTACCACTTTATATTTTTATCACAGTGGACGTTTTCTTGTAGTTTTCAAGGCATATTCTTTAGGTAGAAGATTGTTCGTCATTATTGTCTTTTTTGTCCCAAACACCCAGTGCAGCCAAGTTGTCATTAACTTCAATAAACTATATTATTCAATTTTTAAAGCTGCTTTATACTGACTGCTGAATTTCCTTATAAAATATGCATACTCCAGAAACACATTTGTGGTAGTTTTTGTTTATGATTTAGGTACACATGCTACAATTTACGATTTGCCAAAAAGAATCCATGGAAGACTATCAATTCTATGTTTAATAATAATTACTGCTTCGAGTGTTTATATTGTGTTTTGTAACAATTCTATACTCTTTTCAGCAAATTAAACAAAGATATAAACATAGATTTATAACTAATTAAATTATAAAATGCATGATTATGCGCGTATCCTTTATACGCACACACAGATAGTTTTGGCAACTTTAAAAAATCTGCAACTGCTTTATCTTAGCAGTTAGATGAATGGTCCATTGCACAAAATATTAAAATAGTCTTTACGACTTAACACACATAAACTCTTGTCCGCTTTTGCTAACTATTTGGGTAATTGACACTATTAGATAAAATCACTTGGCACAAAGGCATCGTATAAGGTCCATACCCTGTTATACTCCAGAAACCATACTAAATCTGTCAAAGTTCTCTCAGCAGTTTAAAAAATATTTTTTGATTGTTGATATTTAATCAACTTTGTTACCTATTATCAATTTTACAGGAAGACTTAAACGTCATATTTTCTGAGAGGAATTTGACTAGAATTTTAGCGGGTGGAGAAGTTGTTACACACTAAACAAATAAAAACGCATTGCACTGCAAGTGTCCAACGTTGTAAATTGTCGGTGATCATTGTTCACATTTTTCACTTCGCAGGTTTAGCGCGTAATTTTCAGCACTGTATTCTGATTCACGTTTTGGGATGAGGTTATCGCCAATGAGGGCACTGATGCGGTGTTTGTCATGTTGCGACGAAATGTTGGTAGGGTCGGGCCGCGCACGTTTCCGCCAGGGCTCCGACGCTGCCATGCTCAAGTCGGTTGGCATGTCTTCGTCTACGGGCTCATCGTCACAGCGTTCCTCCTTCATTTCTGTTTTTACGACTGGCTGTGGTGGAACTCTCGTGGGACTCATTTGCTGACGCAAAAGGGAAATGTTCTTGATATTTTTCAGTTCAGTGGGGTTCCTCAAAAATCTGCAACGAAAAAAAACATTTATTAGAGATTACCTATGGTATTGCACATTACCTGAGAAATGTAAGTTTTAATAAGACAACATTTTATTAAAAATGCGATCGATTGATACGTACTGGTAACAGTGTCGCTCTCCCTGCACTTTTCGTAGTATGTTCACACGATAGTAATATCTAAGAGCACGCGACATCTTGTCGTAGTTCATTGATAGGTGATTTTTCTGAATTCCCCACAGCTTCGCAAGACCAGCAGGGTCGACAATTTTGAAGACACCAGTGTCACGATTCTTCCAAGCAATGTAGTTTGTGTATCGCTGGGTAGGATCATTGAGAAGTTGCTGTAGGAAGTCCCATAAAAGTCTACCATCTGTGGAAAAAAAAATATTTTTAATAACAATGCTCAGCAGTGCCTAATTAACTAATCATCTTCTAAATTTAATTGTTTAACACTTACTGGTATTTGATTCCGGTATGTCATTGGGGAAAAACTCTCTGTGTTGTGTACGGTAGTGAGAATGTTGTGCCGCGTGAGTTTGTGGCGCCGGACTCGTGAGAGGGGCTTCTTTAGGTGATCGCGGTGGCGGGGCGAATTGAGCTTCTTCATCAGAATCCGAGTGGTTACTTCCAGAACTTGCAGCTTGAGCTTGAGGGGCAGGAGGAGCATACGCTGGCGCGTAGCTCATTGATTCTCCACGTTGCGGGCTGCCTGAACTGTCCACTGAAGGCGCAGGGCTTAACGTTACGGAATTAGGTTGAGCTGCAGCAGCAGCCGCACTATGGAAGTGGTGGAAACCATCGACGGTCCAGGTAGGAGTAGGTGGGTGCGAGTGTGGGGAAGGTGGGTAGGGTGCAGCGCGCGCTGTCGGCGTCACTGGCGATGAAGGTACTCTTCCTAGAAGCGCGGCATCGCGAACTAACATTTGAAGGACATTGTGTAAAACATCACCAGCTCCTGGACAACGTTCTCCCAAATCAGTTTTCGTTAATAAGCATAATGCTTTGCCTGTGGACAAAGAAATCAAAGTTAGAATACGGCCCCTTAGTTGTTTTTGTGTGTAATTCCAAATAGATTTACTGTATTCGGTTTTCTCCATAAAAAAGGTGGTTTACCATTCATTTGGAAGAGATCCATGTCGAAGTTGGGTAGATCGAATTCCCTTTCACACCATTTCAGAAATACGACAACATCTTCCCTTGTCCACAATCTTGGTTCTGGTGGTAGGCCTGCTGGCAGCTGGGCTTTAGTGTCGCCGAGCGGGGAGGGCGGCGGTGGCGCCCAGGGCAGGGGGTACCGCCATAAAAGTTCCGTCGGGCTGAATGGCAGCGGAAGCCGCTCCATACTGGGCCCAGACGGCAGTTGTAGGCTAACTACTTTCATTACGATAATCTGAAACAAAAGCAAAACTTTTATTGGATTTTGAATGCGGATCAAAATTATTCTTATCTAAAAACGTTTTTAATTTTTTAATCGTACAATGTAAAGTAGTTATTGTCTATTATTACATTATTTTAATAGGTACCTACCTAGTTAAATTGTATTATGGTTGGGGTACTAAGTATATTTATACGATATAGGACATTTTGGACGATTTTTGTCTAAGCCAATATATACTCGTTTTTTCTTAATCGGGTTTCATTACACTGAATGGCACGTTGCATTGGTGCACTCTATTATTGGCATCAAGCATAATATTATTGTTGGTAAACATTAACCGAGTAAGCAAACAAATTATTTATATCGTTGCCGCTTCTGTGCAAGAGATGGCGCTGCTGACTAGCAGAAGTAGCGTTTTGCAAAAAATTACATTTAATGATTTATCAGAACTAGCTATTATGAAATGATCAAATGTAGTTTAAAAATTGAATTTAACTTTGTTGCTACGTTATGGTTATTCTACTTTTTATTACTGGTAGAAATATTATATATAATATTATTTGTTTAGTTTTTTACGACGCGATTTCAAAGAAACTACGTTACATAATGTATTGTATGGAAAACACAACCCAATGATGCATACATTTCATCATGTTCATAGTAGTACAAAACTTTTTCTTTGTTTAAATCGTTGCATGTTTATAAGGTTTATAAAACTTTTACCTAAGCATACCAAACTGAAAATGTTTTTCTATACAAAGTTTGTGCCTTCTTTGCTTATTAATGCAACTTAAATTCACTTACTATATTATCTTACAGATGTAACAAAATATCCAATTTACGAGATAGGTAGGTACCTACATGTCCGTCACGTTATCTGAATTTGATTAACCAAACATCGTTATTATCAGTTGGGTTTTTGAAATATTGAAAAATATAAAAGAGTTTTCTTACTTTATGTTATTAGTAATGTACATGTATTAACGGTTAGGTATTCTATATGTTAATTATAGTCCTGTTATCCTTTTTAGAAAGCTACCACTACACTACCACTACTGCTACCAACAGTCTTGGCTTTCTAGAGAGGATAACAGAACTATAATTAACATTAATAATACCTAACAGCGCTGCTCCAGTATTGGTTCATTTCTACATATTCCACCCATATTGAACCCAGGTTCATTGAAGCTGGAGCCTGGGCTAAGCTGAGCGGAGCAGAGCTGTGTGGAAATGAACCAATACTGGAGCAGAGCTAAGAAGAGCCGTTAAAATAAAGAGACTATTGGTTGATTTCCATACAACTCAGCTCAGCTCAGCTTCAATGGATTTGACACTCCATTGAAGCTGAGGCTTAAGAATAAACATGATTTTTGCATTCATCCCGGGCATCTTCCCGTTCGGATACCACCTTCTATCTAATTTGCCAGGTTATTGTTTTGTAAAAAAAGTTATTTTTTTCTAGAATCTAGTTTATAACCTTCGCAAAATCTTATTGTCCCGTTTCAAAAATTTTACAATGTAGTTTTTCTATGAAGGGGGCGTAAGTGACGTATCCCATATTATGCGATAAATGTAGGGTTGTCACCTGCTGCTCGTATTTTTTAGGGAAAATAGAAATGGTTACAATATAGGGGTGAGCATTATTATATTAAGCGATGACTCTAATCCGAGGGGGATAAATAAGAATGCAGAAAAATGATTATAGGGTGTGTAGTGTTCGTTGCCTGTGTATTTATCGTTCAATTTTACAGTATATGTATGTATGCACGTGTTTGTTGCAGCACGAGTATAATTTATTTTACTTTTAAATATTTAAAAGGTAGCACACGTTTTTAATTAGTTATTAGTTACAGTACTCAGATTTGTATATGAAATCAATGTTTTGAGTTCTTCTAGTGTTATAATATATTGAAAAAGAAATTGTGGTGTATAACATCGAGCAAACTTTAATTAATATGTTTGTTGTTCGTCGCCGGATTTGAAGTTCATATCACGCGGCACGACTCCGTCCTTATCGGGCGCGGTCGGAAATGCGTGAGTGCGCGATATCGCAGTGTGCGATAAGCACCGCTACTTACCGGCTGAGCTGATCCGGAACTGGTTGCGTCGTCAAAAATCCTAGAAGACGATAGCCGGAGAATTCAGCACATATGCATCGTCACTTCACAAGAAACACAGTATCCAAAGTTCACAGAGCACCAGACACACGCGTAGCGGTCCCTCCAAACGTGTCGTGTTACGGCTCGCCGTAAACCAGCAGCGTATCTGAGGGATCGAGCTCGCAGACGAGCGTCGCGGGCAGCTCTCCGACGCGGACTGATGATGCGGTGGCGGCGCGGGTGGACGGACGCGCGCCCGCCGGCTCCCCCCGCCGGCCCCCGCCGCCCCGTCCTCCGCGCCGCCTCACATATTGCCGAGATAAAACTTCGGGAGCGAGACCAAGACCCCATTTTTAACTACAAGTACTGCACGAACAATGTTTCCGCAAACCGTTATCGGGACGATGTTGACGAACTACGTTCAGTAGTAATTTGTCCTTTGGTCAGTCGTTATATCTTCAACAGTCAATAGTGATACTCACATTCTGAGGGCATACGGAAGTGCCAACGGTGCGATAGGATTACGTCAGCGCGCCAGTTTTTAATAACTCGCATTATTTCCTTGTTTGTACAGTAATCGCGAGTGCGACACGATCACACGACTCGTTTTTTTATTAATATATCTAGACATATGCTTACTCCATTGTAAATACCTATGCATTCTTCATAATACTCACATTATGCTATGTTTTCAACTGTAACTGTATTATATACGTACAAAGTATTATGTTACACGTGTTACTAAAAATCTATTGCCTGTAAACACATAAACAGTTTTCTTGAGGGTGAAATTCATGTGTTCTAGATGAAATATTGAACTATTCAGTCAGTATGATTGTGTTACGTCAGGTGTTTTGATTGATCAGTTGCTGTCTGTTTATTATGATTGAAAATAAGTTTGTGATCTATAATGGCAGCTCATGATGTCGTGGCAACGTTGAGACAAAGCACAGGAAACGTCTGAGCAGCCGGACGGCGGTTTCCTGGTGCAGAGTGAGACAATATGAGCGCCAACCGGTTTGAGCTGAGCTCATTCGGTCCAGCTACATGTGTAGTTTGTATCTACAGTGGTTCTAGTGAATCACAACTGTTGGAATAATTCGCTATAAGGAAAACTCTCATTATTAATAATAAGGAAACAAAAGTTTAATTGTATATCGTGGATCAGCACATCGCTCTAAGATTAATTTTCATTTTATGCAATAACGATAAGGCAGCACTTATTGTATAAGTAGGTACTTACCTATCTACTTAAATATTTGCAATTAAAGATACGTTAAGTTAGGTTAAGTTTTCAAAATGACAGATCTGTGTTTCTTCGAGAACAACTTAAGTTTTGTCGAGTAGGTATGGTTACTTAAGTTGACTAGATACTTCCAGTGTGGAAGCAAAGCTCTTTAAAGACGGAAACTTCAACCGGCACATTTACATCCAATATGAGGCCGATTGTAAGGTAACGTGTCTAGTCTACCTCCTATTAATTATTTTATTCGCTTTATTTTGCAAAATATACACATAAAATACTGATTAAAAAAAGTTTAAAACAATTAATACATTTGTTTTTATGTTTTAGCATACAAAAACGTAATTAATGCTGAATGCGTCAAGAAATCTTGTAACAGGTGACCGTTTGAGATCCTTGTGTCAAACTAAGTCTACCAATTCGGCAGCCAAAGATTCATGTGTGTTAGACCACGCGTGTCGGTTGAGTTATCTTGTGTGCCCTGGCGGGCGTCCCACTACCGGTTCGAGACAGAAATATTCGGCAGCCAAGACGGAAGTGGCCTCGGAATCTTTACCTGTTGCTCCCTTCGCCCGCTCCGCGCTCCCTCTATGGTTCCCTCTCGCTCACTCGTTCGGGCGTCAGCATTCGTTAGTGCGGCACGCAGGCCTCTGCCGTCGTGGAGTTATGTGCAGTAATTCGGAGCTCTCGAATAAAAGACTACGATGTACGTCCATACGTGACCGTGACCGCAGTTCTCGCCGCTACTTTCTTTGTCAACGTTATGTTATGTGTTTACGTAACGTACAAATTTTATTAACGCCTTATCTTATCTATGTCAGGTGCTGGGATGTTTCAATGAAAATGTTATGAAAAGGCACACTTTAAAATCAGATCCTCCGAAGTGACGACATTTTAATGATCTGTTTGTTCCAAATGAAATGGAATGCATACGTTTTCATAATTTGCCTTTCCTGTCCCGTTCCTAATTAAATTTTGGGTCTGCGCAATTGTTTTTGTCTTTCATCCTTTTCGATCTGTTGTCATTTTAAAATTAAATCCTTTCTTTGCTATAACATCCTCACACAGTAAGTAGGTATATTTATATTTTCTTCGGTCTAACAGGGTGTTCTTTAAACAAGTATTTATTTATTTATTTATTTTATTTTATTTGGAAAACGATACAGTAACGAAAAACACAGACATAAAAAAAACATAACAGAGTACAACAATGACATTGTTTTCACATATAAAAACTTACTTAGCTCGTTTAGAAAATAAATATTTGACAATCACTATTGAATTACTATTCGACATCGACATCTACAGTAACAGTCAAGGAATCACATTGAACCAATGTTTAGAAAGAATTTGTTTAGCACTATTAGGTTTGCTAAAGAAGAGATCTAAATCGGAAGCTTCTGCTAGATTATTAAAAGAATTTGCTGATCGAATAAAAAAAGAATTTTATCTATAGTTGGTGGCACTAGAGGGTACAGAAAGAGTTATCGGTCGTCTTAGCTTTCTGTTAGGAACTCGTAGTTTTACCATAGAAAGGTTTCGAAAGTTTCGGCAAGATGAGGACGAGTATGGTAAACCCTGCTTCATTAGCTCCTGGACTTCGCTTCTGCTTAACATCAAATAGAGCGGAGTCATTTGCATACTATTCAATAGGTTTGGATACAATTTGGAAGCGCTTGACTTTCATATTTATATATATTTTTGTAATTTCATTTTAGCTTGAAACGTCACCTCGCACAGGGCCTGCCAGAATACCAGCGCCGTTGCGATGTGACTTTTTCACACCGTAACGGCATATGCTGAGGTAGGGTTCTGATTGACTCGTCACACTGTTGTGTTCCTTATTTGTTATTTTTTAGTTATTTTTTGTTTTTGTATTTCATGTCTTTTGTTTTAAATTTATTCTATTGTTAAGCATGTATGTGAGTGTCAATAAATGTTTTTTCTTTCTTTCTTTCTTTTTTTCTTTCATATCACCTGATGGTACAGCGAGTTACCGATAGAGACGAACGATAACGCCAACAAAGGTGGAAGCATACTTGACTCGGAATTCACACCACCCGTGGTACTTACCTACTAAGCTAAGAAATATCAAATGTCACTTTGATTTTTAGTTTTAGTTTATTACTCAGAATAATAACTAAAGCTAAAACGCGAACCCTAACCAACATTGCAAGATAATTAGCAACTCTGCGTATATATCGTTCGATCGCAGTTTAGATCCTAGCTATGGAAACATGTTTATTCTGTTAGCTCAATAATTTCCCTGCTATTTTAAGTCTATTAGTGTGAATCTGTTATTGGTTTTCTGATGTATAACTGCATAGCTAAGTACTCTTTTTTTTTGTTACTGTTGATTCACCTAAGAAAACAAAATAAAATAAAATAAAATATCGTCGCTCCATCTCGCTGAAGCTCCTACACTACGAGTATTAATGTGAAATTACAGTGAATGAGTTTAGCTTTAGTTATTGTTCTGCGGTTTATTAGTTTTAGTTACCACAGGTTTATTAGTTACCACAGACCAAATATTTTAATCTGCCTAATTCACATGTCTATAGTAGGCTATGTAAGTAAAAGAGACCATGTAAATGCTGTGTAAAATTTAAGGATATTGCTTTTCTAAATTTTCCACTACCACTTCACTAGTAATTTTATTTAAAGATGATGTTTGTGGCTCAGCCGGAATGCGACGCACGCCGGACCTGAATCCCGAACACATGCGGAAGTGCTCGAAATAAGTTCATTGCGCGCACACAAACTTTCAGCTAACTGAGCGTGGGTACCCCGTTACTTTTACAAAGAATAATAATTGTAGTTTTGATACATTAAATTAATATTATCGTTTTGTTTTCATATTGTAAAAATCTTTTAAATAAATGAAATGCAGATTTTAGAAAAACTCAACTTTAAAAATTACGAATATAATCTTAGTCTTATTCAAATATGAAACTGACATTCACTTTAAATAAATAGAAAACTACTAGGTACTCTTTCATTCCAAACGTGGGCTAAAGTTAAACTTTGTGTAGTAAACAAAGTTTAACTTTATCTTTAAGATTCTCTTTTATTTTGGTTAATAAATCAAACAATATCAGTTCAACAACTCTTAATAAAAGTCTACATTTTAAAATGAAGAGGGCTAGACTAGGCTAGACACCATCGACAACACTTGAAGTGAAGATTAAAAACTATTTCACTAATTTAATGATGTTTATAATAATTAAGTACGAAATGAAAATTCTTTCATCCAATCTAAAAAGCAGTGCCTACAACCGGCGAACCAATACGCAGTCACTAATCAAATCAATCACTAATGAACGCACTCAAAATTTTATTAACAACCGAGATTTGCAATAAACGTTAATAGGAAATGAAAGACATGAAATAGTTTAAGCCGGAAATTAATACACGCGGGAAGAGGAAATTAGGCAGCGGCGGCCTGCGGGCGGCGGACGTGCGAGGGTCGAGGGGGCGGGGGGTGGGTGGAGGGCGCGAATCTGAACCAACTTCCGATGATGGCCGCGGTACGGAAAAGGAATGTCCGTTACGGAAGCGCTGTTCCGGCGACGACGTCTGTATGCCTACCGTAGTATATAAATCGGTAACCTATGATTATTTTGACAAAGTATATATTTCAACCGTTTTATTTAACATTTTGAAGTAATGTTTTAATGTTCTTATTATGTTTAGAAGTCATTAATGCAATCATTTTAGAAAAACAAGTACCTAATTGAAAAAAATGAGTAGAAAAATCATGAAAATTAAAACACAACGATGTTTTTTCACGTAGTACATACATTAACCATGTAACGAGTTTCTTAAGGAAGCTTTTCTTGGGGCTAGATATGGTGTGAGTGTGGGAAACATTATTTATTTTATTTTATTTATTGTTTAATATTATTTTTAATGTTCTATCAGCACAATTATTTGTGATAGCTTTTTTTTACTAGGTACTCCTAATCGGTTCACGTCTGCAGACTAACGTGGAAAGTTATTATGATTCAATCCTCAACCACATTATAACCTTTGTTATTTATAATAATAATGCTGAGTGCATATTAACTTTAATATAATTTTATTAAAGATACTGTATAAACAATCAATCAACTATTAAACTGAAAAAATACTTTGATTGGACGGAGGTAGGCTGGGAAAAGCGTTGCAAATTTGTCGGAAATCTGCACCGGATGCCGTTCCATTTTGAATGCAATCATATGGAAATGGCAGCACTTCCTGCGTGCTGACCCGGATCGAACTTGTTTTTTCCTTTTAAGTCGCTCAACAACAATAGGTGTTTTAATAAGGAAGGGTTGGTGAGTGTTACTACTTTGTTATCCACGTTTTTATGACCACGTGCTAATTATCATTTGAATTGAATGATACAAAAGAATGCCTTACAATAGAATTTCAATACAATAAAAATCAGTCAAAATTTACTGCATATTAGCTGGAGTGGAACTAAAGAAATGGCTTCCTACGATTTCAATTGATGTCAGAAGTGTAGTAATCTTCAGTTGATCGCTGCGCCAAAGCGCCGTAGTACCAACAATGAGGGTGTTGCAACGTCTGAGAACGCACTTCCGAGCTGTGCGGGCGTCGTCGGTTCGCGAGGCGACCTCGATTCGGCTGTTGTTCTCTTGTTACATAATGAGGTGCCACTCACAACTAGGCAACGATGTCACTCCGAAAATTGCGCCACTTACGCTGTTGTTGTCTTGAGAAATCAAGCCTAAGAAGGAGTTGGACATAACGGTCAACGCTTTAAAAATACTCCAACAGTCACTAGGATAGGCCACTAAAGGTCGCATAATTACCGTAAAAAAGGCGTAGTAAAGTGTTTACGATTACACCTGGCACCAATGTACCACGCAAGTTTCAATAGCTGCCAACTTACAGAATTCGAGTAACACAATTTTAACTCAAAATTTGGTTGGTTTGTTTTACTTTCGTTACGGCTGGATAATGTTTTAGAATAAATCAGGATAATATATTAGGTTGAGAATCTAAAAAGTTTAATAGGCAGCCGTTTGCATGCGACCTTTTCCTTCACGAAGCTCATAATTATAGTTGGTAAAGAAATCATCTACTTCCGTCGACCTCAGGCGACGCGTCCGTCCACTTGTGGTCACGCAACGAAGCAAAATGTTAGCTATGTTTACGAATTCAGCTCCAATCCAGTTATTTTCTTGAGTGACAATGGCAGTGTTAATTTATAAGCTTCGTGACTTGACATAATATGTGCATACAACTGGACGTATAATGACTAGGTTCTTCAATATCAAACTTTGGGCCCTTATTTTGTATTGTATTAACTATGAGGCAAGTGTGTTATCCAATGGTTTAAATGTTGTTTTGTATTTCGAAATCGATTTTAACGTTAACTGCTCCTAGTGAATAGACAATTAATCCATGATTTTAACGAGTAACCCCCTAGGCGTGTTGAGCGCACAAGTGTCACATGACAAAGCGACCCCTCGCTTCGTTGAGATCGACGACGACGGTATCAAAAAACCGGGTCGGGAATGCATCCGTATTGAGATGAGAGGGTAGAGCACGCTCATGAGGTCCGAAGCTCACATGTTACGATGCCACGTTTTTTTATTTATTTTTTTATTTGACTAAGCAACTTGTGTTGTAGATTATATTTTAAATCGATACTTTAAACAAATAAATTTTGTTTTTTTAAAAAAACTTTACATATCACTTTATTTGTGTGGAAAGAAAGTAGTATTTATAAATTAGCCACTACATTTGTACCAGTGCAATTAAGTATTTTCGAAATTTCATCAAAGGTCAAGCAACAAAGTAGGTCATTAATGAATATATGTATTAAAACAAAATAACTTTTGTATCGCTAGTTGACACCGAGTTTTAATTACTGTAAGACGTCATTCATTTGTTCATCCAATAAAATTAACATATTTACATGACGATCGTTTGTCAGTAGCAACTAAAAAGACTGACTTGTTATAATATAGTGTCATAAAAAGTATATCGTCTGGGGGCTCACTTGGTATGTCCCAATCGGGCCATGTGCGCGCGCTCCCACGCGTAGTTGACGCACAAGTGTGCGCGAGCGCCACACAAAATACCTACTTACTAAGTCGTATCGCACTTCCTATGTGTGAGTAGCCGAGCTGCTACTTCCTGGTACAACGAGAGACGCTTTATTTAAATTCTTCCTTTGTGTGCGTACGCAATATTATTTATATTCAGTTACCTCTACTACTGGCCTATAAATGGTACACGAATATTATTACATTAGTGACATGTGTGTGCGTCTTTAATCTCCATTGTACTTCCTG
Source organism: Eudonia mercurella (assembly GCA_963082485.1). Classification (NCBI taxonomy): domain Eukaryota; kingdom Metazoa; phylum Arthropoda; class Insecta; order Lepidoptera; family Crambidae; genus Eudonia; species Eudonia mercurella. The sequence goes on from OY720027.1 coordinate 12,527,430, forward strand.
ATTGCTTGTTTGTGTGTGTGTGTGTGAGCCACTTGTTTGAATGCTAGGGCAACTTTATCTCAGCGAGGGACAGAGTGCAGCGTCCGATTACTTTAGGGATGACGAAATGTTTGTTATTTATCGACATTTGCGTACTACCCACATACGTATAGAATCGAGCTCAAATCAGCTCAATGTAAATGTTGCTTGTAGTTGTAACTTACCGAGAAAGTAAGAAATTTTTCAAAGCATCTAAAATTCGCATGAATTTTGATTAATATATGCTTTATTATTGCAGATATTGAACTTTGAAGTTTGTATGGGACACCGTGCGTGGGGCGTAAAAACTCTTAACGCAATTCGCGTCGAGTAGGTAGGGTACTCAGTAACCGGTCAAACAAAGAGCCATGTTTACTTTCCCATTGGAAACAGGAAGCGTGTAGTCGTTGTCTTAATGTCTCAAATACATAATGTTCTTGGTACGAAACAATACCAGTTCCGCTGTGTTTGCAAAACTGTGACACTTTCAGGAAGTGACCACTCGTCGTTGACATTACCGTTTTTATTAACAAAATCATCAAGTTAATGCATATTTTTAACAACATTTGAATATATAACCATTGTGTTTTCAATGCCCTATTTTTCGATACTTTCCCTATAATCGGTACCATTATCGACGACATTTTTATTGTGGTAGAGGTCGATATTGTCGTGGGTTTATCTAAAGCCAGCACTAATGCGGTATTAAGCTGCAAGTGGACAGATGCGGCGCACATCGAACAGTTTGCACAATTCGGAGGGTCGCTCATAGGGAGTGCCATGAATTCAATGCTAAAGCCCTGTCGCTCACATCTGTCGCCTCAATCGGCTATGGATTACGCACATCCAATCCAAGGCGAAGGGTTAGGGTGTAAATGCAATGTACTGCATAATTAATTATTGGTAATCAATCGTTAAAATCAATATTTTGTCAATTGAAATGAACTGTTAGTCGTAGCGTGTTTAATTCGGGTACGTTCCATTTTACGCAAAATTAGCTCTTTTCTTCTTGCCGTGTGGTGCTGGAGTGGCAACGGCTCAGTTTACCGAATCTTAGTAGTGTCCGCGTAAACTTTAGAAGTGCTCTTTTTGTGGGGTTTATTCTAAATTCATACGGCCTAGCTATCACTGGCTATCATTGGATATCACTGACTATCACCGGCTATCACCGGCTGTCACCGTTTTATCCGATTCTGTAGCCATAAAAACAGTATTGTTGTGTTCAGACTGTTATTAAGTAAGTTATATACTCAGTACGTTATTAGTTGAAGATTTTGAAAGCTGAGACCTTAGAAAGCTTACCATCAGGTGGGATAACGGCCAAAAGCTTCTCCATCATGTAATACCTGATCAAAATATCATGTTTAGGTTATTGTTTGCATATTTTTTCCATAGCTACTATAAAATAAAGGTACCGTACTATCTGTATCTGCTATTATTGATAACATTTATTTAACGAGGATCCAAGAAAAAGTGTACATAGTTTCCTGATTGTGTTGTATTGAACATTTTAATATGTATAGCTTCTGAATGCAATTCTGCCAGTCTGCGCTGTAGCACAGTGAGACGCGACCCTGTAATGTAATTAAATGCCCTCAGATAAGCATGCTCGGTTGTCGAAGGAGAGACGCAATGAGGGACACTTGTGGTGCTTCTATCTGACGTAACCCTGTGCCCTTGCCTCGTTAGAATACCGATGTGCGTGAAGTAGCTTCCTTTTCACTACAAAAGTTATGTAATTTATTTTATAATGCATTTACTTGTTCGCGTTAGCTTAAACGTAGGTATTTTTAATTAATAATTGAGTTAAAATGATAACTAATAGAGGAAGTGTTATAAATAAAAAATAAAACCGAATATAAAATTAATTGAAAATCAAAGCTCTAATCTTAAATACTACCAAAATCATAGTTATATTATTTTAAAGAATATTTATTTTATCGATTTCTAATCGGATTTGTTGGATGGGACCAACTGCTACAAAGTCAATTCGCTGTTGGTCCGGATTTTAGGGCAAATTGCGTGTTGGACCAAACGCTTACTGGACAAACAGCGACCTAGACCAAATGCGAGCCAGACGTACGGCTAACAAATCGACTAATAATCCTAAGTGTTTTCAAACTTCCTATTGTTTTCAAGTTTTTGCATCACCTAGGAATATAGGATTGGCACGAATGTTCGAGTGACATTTTTTTCTTTTAATCATCTTAAATAGGGGGTCAGCAACTGATTTTAGTCTTTAGCTACATTTGAATACAGACCAGCTGCTTTCTAGTTGTCATTCTATGTTATGCGATAAAAATTGTGTCGAGCACTGGTGCTACTACTCTACATTGCTTTTGATAAAAAAAACATTACAACTATTTTTCCGACATCAAAAAAGGAGGAGGTTCTCAATTCGTCGGAATTTTTTTTATGTAAGTATGTTACCCGATTACTTAAAGAAGCCTGAACCCATTTGGAAAGTTCTTTTTTTGTTTGAAAGGTTATACTGCTCAGGTGGTCCCATGGTCATCAGGTCAGGATTTGATGACAGAACCCTGAATAAATCAAGGGACGTCTTCATATTTAACCGAGCTCAAAAAAGTAGGAGGTTCTCAATTCGTCGGAAATTCTGAATCTTTTTTATATTTTGTATAGGCACACTTGAAGCGATTTTTCACCAATATACTTACATATTTTAAAACAAATAAATATCACTAAAGCGTTTCTATATTCGTCTCTGTTCTACCCTTGCCGCAGTTTGGATCCTGTAGACTCTTGTGGCTCTTGGTGCATGCAGGTGTTTAACCCCGATTTAAAAAAAAACGAGAGCGAGTTGAACCTGACGCGTGGTATTATATTTCAATCCGGTGTTCCAACTGATGATGTGAATTTTGTTCGATATTGTATGGTATATTGTAAGTGCATAGCGGTGGTTTTAGTTAGACATCCTATTTTGAACAATAGCTAATAATTTTTATATTTACATTTAAGTAATGATTGTGTCGATTACAGTAAAATATGAGAAGAGTAATTGTATTATCAGAATAAGTGATTTTTTATAATTTTAAGTGTCAGGTTTCGTTAGGTTCCTTTCTTTCACTATATTGAAAGAAAGCACGGATTGTACGCACATGAAGAAGGACAGCTATCCAAGTGCAAACTTGTCGAAAGCCTTTGCGATGTCAAGACTATCGCCAATACCTCGCCATGCTTGTCGATGACTTCATCCCAGAGGCCTAATCCTTAATGCCACATGTTGTGCCACCGTAACCCACCTCAAATAATTAATTAATTCGTCGAACATTTGCGGATCGATACCTATATTCTTTTTCGATGAAGAAGACCCAAAGTTAGTATAGGTAAGTAAAAATTGCGAAATACAAGTAATGTGCCAATTAGTTTACAAACTTCTTGTTGTTCCTCCACTTCCCAAGATGTACTACAACTACTACTACGTAAGAGCTGGTGTGACATTTTATGTTAAGCAACCTTTGCACTATTCAGCTATGCATTAGGGGGAGAATTTAATCCCTATTAAATTGCTCCACAGGTGTAAATATTATCTCGGGCCACGCCTTTCAACCCTTGCTCCAGGTAGTCTTTCGTATGTGAATCGTCATCAACATCAAAATCATTCGTATTTCATGGTTAAATATTTATTGATATGAGACATAGATCTATTCGCTTTTGTTATACTTATATTCCACTTTAGCCTAACTTTTGGCATCCCTTGCAAATTTCATGGTCATATGAAGACAGAGGCGTTGGTCGTCCAAAAGTAGTAGTGTGATACTCCAAAATAGATATTCGGAGATTAGAAATTTTTGCGTAAATTAATTAACATGTCTTTTCTGTGTCTTGATGTTGTATTTTCTGAACCGATCAAATAACTATTGCAGCAATTTCCTAATAAATATGTATGTCTACATGCGTACCTTCATTTTGTAGTGATCACTTCCTGGTATTTAATTGTGTTGTCAATTATTTCTGTACCGATTATCTATAGTAACTGACTTGCATTGCATAATGCAGTACATACGTTTTACTTGTCTCTCTTTGTCTATGCATTGCTATTTAGTCTTCCTTTTGGAATGTATCTACACGATTTATGTCTGTGGTCACTTCACTATCTTGGCTTCCTATTGCGCGCATTCAGTACCTATTGCGCTGGTGGTAAAACTAATATTATACATCCTTAGTATTACATCAATGCTTGCAGTGATGCAATTATTATGTCAGTTTGCGGCTTGTTCACGAAACTCGCTCGCAATATTGAAATTAGTTTCCAAATTATTTTTACATCGTAGAAGAGTACGTACTTATTTTAATACACATACTTAGCTAAAAAATATTTGATTTCGTTCTTCTGATTGTGTTTCTAGATATTGTTTTTAGGAAAAGTTGGAGGAAACGTAGGAAACTAAAGACACATGGTTTAAAGTTTTAAGTACATAAGTACATAATTTTCCTCTAGCATGACTATTATAATAGCAGTAAAATTAATTTTAGAGTACCTACACCAATAACAAATAAAGATGATAAAAGAACTAACTTTCATGCAACTTTAGGATAGAAGTAAATATGTATATGGAAAAAGGTCAAATACTGTGCATCCTTTAATAAAAAAGCAAATGTATTAATTGATCTAATAATTTTCAGTGTACCTTCACAGTCCGAAAATAAACTTAATAAATAATATTGATATGAACCAATGTGGCTTATGGTATTTGTTATTTCTATTTCACAAAAAAGTAAAAAATATCAATACTTTAACGTCGCATGGAGCATGAAAATATTCACATTTTTGAGCAGCATCTCGTCTAGATTGAATAAATCATTTGCGTTGAACGCCTAATTATTTAAGCTATTAAAAATTAATCTATTGTAATAACGATTCGACAAAGAATGGAACAAGAAAAGAACGATTACCTTCCTATCTGTTTCTAATTAAGTTATTTTTCCGGTTAAAATTGTTGGGCAAACTACATCTTCCTGGAAGACATTAACGCGCGACTCAATTAAATGATTGCTCATCTGAATAAAGTTAATTTGAATTTGGAGATTACAAAGTGGCCTTATTGTCAAAAGTTTGCTGACATTCTTTTGTAAACTTGTTATTTTTCTGCTTCATTCAGTTAAAAAAAAAAAAGAAAAATGAAGTCGAAAATGTCTTTCTCTCCGGTTTGAAATAGGCTTAGAAAAATTTTCACTTTCAGATGTTTTCAGTAACGTCGGAAAAACACTATAATAATTCACCTCCACTGCATGAAAGGTAAAAAACTCATTTCAGGCGAGATTAACAAGGGACGCGGCTGTGAATACATGTCACATCACCCGTGAAACCTCAGCTTTGTGCGGAGTGTGAAAGGGTTCACTCATTAGGAAGATTGCGAGGGTGCCGGGCGAGGCTGCGGCAACATTGTCTCTGGCAGCGTTGTCACATTGTCTTCGCCTGCCGTTATCTCCGTCCTGATTCTGTTCTGAATGCTATATGTATTTCTTGCTGCCAGGAAGTCTACAATTTCCACCGTTAAAGTAACGAGGCTCAGCCATAGAGTACGTGTGGTTTATTCAACTGACAATTTCAAAATAAATGAAGGTTGTTGGTAAATATCAAAATTATACAATAATATATGCGGAAACACACCTGTGACTTTACTTACTTATTAAGAACACAGCCTTTGTTATTGTAATACGCTATTTTTAAATTGTTTTTTGTTTACCTAGGTAGGACCTAATGTAAAGAAGGTACCGACATCCTAGTTAATTAGCAAGTAGCAAGTAAATAATTAAATAAAACATTTGTCTGTATATTCAGGAAAACAAAATGCTTTGTCACATACAGTTTAGTATGAACATAGCGACACGGCGCGCCGCCATTCGAGTTAGATCAAGACAAGATGGCAAGCAGGAAGTGAAGTAGAAAAACTTACTAGCGTCACCCAAGGCCGCCGCCCCGGTGACCAGCTCGCATACCATTACACGCGGTGTCGGCACACACTGATACATTATCTCACAATTAGAGACGTTTCGGTGGATCTTATTTAAAACACAAAAACAATTTACAAAGCGTACTGTACTTATAATTTGTTCCTCTTTCAAGCCGAATTATTTTAAGTGTCCTTTTGTCAGTGAAACGTAGTAGCTGCTCATATTTTGTTATGGCAGAGATTTTCAGTCCGCTTGGTTAGCAAATATCGTCTTATTTATATTCACACTTTTCTTTAGATGTGAAATCTGTAGTTATAACATTAACCAGGAACATTAGCAGTAGCATTATTGTGTTTCAGTAGTTAATGGGAGGTTATTGAAAGGTTAGTTTTTGAAGTCTGCCTTTGTTGTTACGCACGGTCTAAATCTGCACATTTATATGTCTTTAAAATCTGATACTTAATATAACAGAATGTAATAATTATGGTTGTTTTCTAGTTCAGCATTTATAGATAGCCTATTTCCTCTTAATTTAATAAAGTATTGATCCCGATTCGGCCTTATCGTCAGTTTCTATCAGGTGAGGCGAAGGCTGTACGTTTTTCAGTAGAGAATCATCTTCAGTGATCAATTACAATGTCCAGCCCCCTTTATAAAAGGTATTGAACGTTAGATGTATTATCCGATCCGTTCGTCGTGGATATTTGCACTATTTTTAACGTTCTTCTCATAATAAGTGTGCAATCCGCATGCTCATTCTTCACAACTGCAGGTAACATTTGAGCGACTACAATAGATACGAATTTCGTTCGGCTAAAATATTAACTTTCGCACAAAGGGGAGCTATATATTTCCAAGTACGGGGCACTTCTTCACTTCCTAACAATAGCTTGAATGGATAACGAAATGGTAAACAGTGGTTCCTTTGCAAATCCCAAACCTATGCGAGGTGGTCAAGTTTGTGATAAACACGGTATGATATTATATAGAGAGAATTGATAATAGTTTCTCAATCCGCTTTAATTGGAGATTTTGTTGTTTGTAAAACAGTTTATTAATGTACCGATTTATCATGGCGATATCTGACTCTCCAACTCGAAAGGTGTTCAACCTTATTAGTTAATTCAATTTACATAAGCGTACTTACAATAATAAGGTCTACATCCATACATGTATGTATGTTGAAAATTTTAAAAAATAACAATGTTACTAAAAGAATTTGGAAAATATTTGATGGTAAATAAGATATTTTCCAATACAGGTTGTTTGAAAAAGAGCCGAAAAGAGTTAGGCTTTAAAAAGTAGGACCTTAAGGTCGCCTGATGGTGGCTAGGTGGATGGCTATGGTCAGTATTAATATTTAACCTAGAAGACCTGGGTCGGTTCAAGAAGGTTCTCGTCCTGATGCCGGTTATAAAAGGGTGGCAGAGGGGTGAACAACCTCTTTTGTCTACCATCATTCCAGTCAGACGGTCTGTTCGGCTGTTGTTAATTAATTACCAGTGACCTTGTCTTTAATCATAACCCCAAGCTCGGGGTTCATCCACCGGGCAGCGCTTACCCCCTACCGGGCAGCGTTCTTCCCTCTACCGGGCAACGGAATCCCTGGGACACACTACCCGCCTGCACTCGGGAGGCAGCTCTACACGCGCCTACCCGCCTGCATTTCCGGAGGCAGCTACTGCTGCGGATCCAGCTTCGGGATCAAGATTCCACCGGCGCAGTCTTTGGCCCGGGTCTAGGCTGACCTAGGCGCCGAACTGCGCACGCGTACAATACTTCCATACAAGCTAAGTCCTCTTTCTAAACCGCGCAACAGTACTGAGCTTCATATCGACCGACGACACTCAGGACCTGAGAACCTAATAAATTGATTGCACCAGTTTGCATCTTTTATTTACCTATCTAACTCTTTTCTGAATCTGGTGGTACCTAACACCCCAGCGTTTCAGTGGCTTAGATTTATCTAAATAAAACGTCAAATGATGCAATTTTTATGATGGAACCTTACATTTTGTTAAGTGAGAGGTATTTTATTTTGAATTTTATAATGCTTAGTTGACTTAACTTTTTGCTGTAGTAAAGTTGCTTTTAATAAAGGGTTGCTTTATCCCCCTTCAGAATGTTTCAACGTGTAGATAAAGCTAAGTTAAGAGCTATTGAAAGGTTCCTCTGTTAACTCAAAAGTCTGTAAACAGTCGATGTTTACTGAAAAATATGAGATTCTATGATAGTACCTATTATATATAACAAGATAATGTTATTGAAGACCTTTTCGTAGAAAAAGGGCAAACCAAGCTTTAATAGGATATTGAAATTACACATTATTGTACCATGGAAGAAGTGAGGAAATAAAAGTTTCAAGAGCTTTATGGGAATCCATTATTTGAAGAGAAACACAAAAGGATGCGGACGAAATGGTAAGGAGGCGTCTAAGACGAGACGCATATTGTCTCATAGACGCCGGTGTTTTCATAAATGCCCTTTGAGGTAGATACTGGTGCTTAAATTCTTTTAGAAGCATTCAAAATGTTTTCTATAGAAAAAGAACTTTTAACAGAGACATGGCACCGGCTTAAAGTAATAGAAGAAAAATTTAAATATTTTAATTACGTGCTAACATTTATGTCTTAACTGTCACTGAACAAGTTTTTAATCTACATCGCTGACACCAGAAAAACTTATAATTTGAAAGCTTAGGAAATTATAGATAATGGGACTCCTTCATCTTTCTAGCGTTATCAGTATCGTTGATCAAATATTAGCGCAGTGTCTACCTACTTCAAAGCTATGAGTTGCGCCGAGCGACGCATTGTCTGCTCGCTCCATCACATCCCAAAGGATTCCTGATCATTACAATTCCGGCGAGCATTTCCATAAAAATGATTCCCGATCGTTATCTACGTGAACAGGTCGGAATCTTTTTTTCTTAAGAGCATCATTTATTATTTTTAAGGGTACACAAAAAATGTTGGGCCCTTTAAAGCGCCGCTGTGTCCCTTCTAGGAAGCGCTCTTGGATTTATTTGACACTCATCTGTGAGATATAGAGCGGCCGTGGTAGTAGACAGGTTTGCCCGCCAATCCGGACATCTTTGTGTTTAGACGCTGGACCAACAAAGAAGTGTGAATTTACAATTTTGCACATAGAGATCAGGAGATATGGCGCCAATGAAGATAAGAGTAATAAAGCGACATGACGACATTCTGGTTTTATGACCAGACGATGATTTTTACAAACTAAGAGACAAGTAAAATATTGTCATTCAAATTTAAAAGACATGGATATGTCCGATATTACTAACAATTTTGATCTACATATTTCATGCAAATGTGTAGTTATTCAGATAGTTGAAGTGCAGTTAGATAGTTTAACATATAGGCTCTTTACAATGTAAAACTCATATCGTGAGAGAGGTATAATTTTTTTATCAAAGTACCTAGCTAATAACCATCTTTCTTTATTGCCACTTTTATCGTTCACGCGTTAAAATCGTATTGTTGACAACAGAATAATGTTCAGGCTGCCGTGTTTGACTGTTTTTATTACCTTGGATTATCCTAACAGGTAATGACTGAAAGGGTTTGATAAAAAGCCTTCTCTTTTCAATAAAGGTTCCAGTTCATCATCGGACACGATACGGTGCTCGATAATGTGACGGTTCAAGGATTTCTTATAACGTAAAACGTTCGTTGTGCAATTTCCCACAGGGTCTCAAAAGCAAATACCTTCTTTCGAATCAAAACACAATGGTGGGGCAAGAGTCAGGTAAGCGCCTCACGCCGCGGGGTTCTATAGCAGAAGTTTTATATTTCCGCTTCTTTGTCATGAGCTCGGAGCCAATTAATAATTTCTCTAGATGACCGAAGTCATTGTCGAATCACCCGCGCACTCGGATCCCATGGCCGCACCGAAGATTGATGAACTCCCTGTGATTGTCGCGTTTTTACGTTGATAGACTGCTTTTTGCGTTGTTCTGAATGGCGTTACGAGTCCACTTATTGTGACTTCAGTTTACGAGAACTTCGGATTCTTTGTAACTGTCGTTTAAGAAAATGCCTTGTGATGTATGAGTTTAATATTAGAATCCGTGTGTTATGTAAAGTTTGTGAACAATGATAAGTAGTGAGTAAATAGCCAAATCATGTGCAAATAGAACTTTTCTGATATTTAGATAGGAAATAAGATGATTTTTCGTTTGACGTCAATGGCGAATTTGATAAACAATATAGTGTTCATCCATAATATTTTTTTTAAGATTTTTTTTAGATAGTGTCGGCTCATTTCGATTTGATATCAAATGAAAGAGAAAAGATTATGTGATTTTTAGTAAATAAACCCAGATAATAATTACGCAATATTAAAATTTATGGTACCTATCCCACTACCTGTAAGAGTTCCTAATGATACGCGCAAATTAGTTAAGTGCAAATGTGATGATTGGGGAAATTAAATAAGTCCTTATCTTCGTTTTGTTTTAAACGAAGCTCATATCTCGCTTTTGTAAAATGTTTCGTAAGTACAAAAAACAAATATTATTGATAGTGAGAAAAAAACAAGTTTTGTTGAACGGACGTTTTCGTAGCAAATAAAAAAAAAACACATCTGCATTTTAATAAAAAATATAAAACTATACAAATTGTCCGGAACTGTGTAATTTTCGGACTCGAAGTTATTCTCGACCGTGCTTTTGCCCCACATTATACTTCACACGCTCCGCACGATTGCTCTATCAAGACCTCCTTGGTCGTCGTCCACCAACTGCATAGATTAACAATTAACATTTGATATTGTTAAAAATAGCTACAAAACTAAACTCTCCTGTACTTATATCGCTAGGAATTCATTTATTTATGGGCATTTTCATCACTGAGTGTTGATAACTGGTTGTGTTTATAATTGGATGTGTTAATTTTTATGTTCATGAAGAATCATCATCTCAGCCAAAAGAAGTCCACTGCTGGACAAAGGCCTCCCCCACGGATCTCCATGAGGGGTATTTGCCGTAATCGCCACGCTTGGCAGGCGGGTTAGCGATCGCAGTTGATTAAGAGTAACCTCAGAGAGATGCTGCTGCCCATCCTCTGGAATGATCCCTTAGTCGGCTTTTACGACACCCTCGGGAAGATATGGGGTGGTGCAATTCTTTATCCCCGGCACCACACAGGGGCCTCATTCATCATTCATGAAGAATACCTCCAGTTATTCTGTATGGCAATACTTATTGCATAAAGATGACAGGACTTTAAAATTTTACTTGCTAAAAATTTTTTATTTTGATTGATTGATATTTAAGTAACTTGCATTTGTCTTAATTAATTAATTATCTTAATTAACGGCTTCGCAAATTGAAAAAAGACAACGTGTTGAAATAATTCCACGAGCGGGATTCGAACCCGCACCCCAGGGTCCCGGGTCAGGTGCACTGCCAACTATGCTATCGTGGCTCAATCCAACTCGCCGAAATTTATCAGCACTAAGTATCTACTTTTACTCTGTAAGCCAAAGGAGCCCTATTCAATGTCGACAATTACGTCATCAACATCCGATCTTAATATAAATAGGGCAATATTTGCGTAAAATTAATATATAAAAATAATCATAATGGCTTCGCGTTTAGCATTTAGCTAATTTCAAGTATTTTTTAAGTAGTAAAAACTCGAGCGCGCGAATACCAGATACAATATAATTTTAATTGTTATCGGCCACCTGGTGGTCGATCGACGCCCAAGGGGTTATGGGTACAATTGTACGGTAGATAGAAATTAAAATGGAGTCTCACAACACGTGTTATTATATAAGGTCACATTTTATCAACTGCAAATATTTTGAGGATAAATTCAACAACATATATAAAATGTTTTTACGAAAAAACCTTAAATTTTTATACGCTATTTTCAAGAAAAACACCAAAAGACATTTCGATTAAAAAGAAAAATAAAGCACTTTCGGTAGTTTCAATTCAAAGGAGCCGAAACAGAGAGGTCGCAATGCCTTCACCGCTTACACGTGCCCCTAGTTTCATTCAAAAGAGCCGACAGAGAGGCCGCTCTTAAAAATATTACAATTTTTGTGTCAGGAAAAGTAAAAAGAAAAACTAGCCTGAATATTTTTTTTAAATGCTAGGGCCTTATTCTCTGATATAATTAGATGTTTTGTCAAAATATTTGCAGTTGATAAAAAGTGACCTAATATATACGGGAAGAACTCGTCTTTAAAAAGTCGATTACCTACTGTCAAAGTCAAAGTCAGCCAGTCACAGTCACTTTTGAAATGTCGAAATTGTTTTCTTTTAATAATTTTTTTCTTTTTCTTTCTTCTGCAGCACCAGGATAGTTTGAATATCAGCAGCATTTCCCCTTCACATACAGTAAAATGCCGTATGACATTACACTATAAAAGTCAACTAATTTAGCTGTATCAATGTCAGTTATCAGACGAATTTTCACTATCGCAAAAGCCGCAGAGCCTTAGACTTATCTAATAGTTGATAATTTATCTATATGTGGGCCCCACTGAAGCTTGGCATCCAACGTGACGCCTAGAAACACTGGTGTCTACAATATTTAATTTTTACGTTGGTTTTACCTGCTCATTAGGCAATACGAATCCTATACATTTGGTTTTTCCTTCATATAATGTTTGTACCTAAATTGTTGACATTTATGTCTTACTTATTTAACATTTTGATTTATACAAATTTTTCTGAACTCAAGGTCGTAGGTACTAGATAATTTTATAATTGACAAAGATTTAAAAATAGAGTTCTATGTATAATCCAATTGATATGAGAGTCACTAGGTATTCTAAATCACACTTAAGAATAGGGAATTGTATGTAAATTATCACCACATAACTAAAGCATAGAAATACTCGTACCCATTAAACATCTTTGTAGTGAAATTAACATGAAAACTGTTCGTATCACGTTTACTTGTGGCGCTTCTCCTTTGTTATTTGCCTTTTTTTCATTGAAGTTGTGGCACCACAGTATTTCCTGTTTGCGAAATTATATTCAAATGTATGCATACTTTTTGTCGACAGCTTAACAAGTCGCCGGCATCGCAAGATGATGTTTCGTCCGTTGTCTTGGGTCGGTATAAAAACTGACATTTAAAAAGTTAAATATAGAATTATAATTTTTGATCTCGTCATTCACCTCTTCCGGGTTCAACTGATCGTCGCCGTCGTCATCACCAGCCTATAACCATCCTACTGCTGGACTGAGGCATTCCCACATGACCAGTTGTTAGCACATGGGGAGACTCGGCCCATATTCACCATGCTCTGGCTTATATGCGGTTGGATTAAAGACTGCCATCTTACACAAACCGGAACCAACAGCTTAGAACGTTTTATCTAGAACATTTCAGGAAGTCATGTGGTTAGCATTACGTATAGGTCCAGTGACTTCTTTTCCAGACGAAGTCCAGGACATTCTCGCGAAGCAATGCTTGCAACGCAAGTGTTGATGATGTACATGCACGTTTATGATGATTAATTCCTATTGAAATAGGTATGTTATAGATTAAATCAATGATTCTCTCCAAACTTACACTTATACAACTACTTGTTTGCGTAAATGTGTTCGAATGCCACCTAATACTTGCACTAGGCTATCAGAATTACCTACTTAAGTGATTGATTTCTTTCTATCATAGTTTCTATTCTACAGAGCAGCTGACTATCTTATCTCTAACGGTTTGGTGTCGGAACTTAACGTCGTTAATAATATTGTTGTTATGGCGTCAGACTTAGATAAGATGGTTGTAGCTAGCCAGGCAAGCGGATTAAGAACAAGCTCTACCGCCAACCAACCCGAATACGATACGTGCCATTGTTAGGCCTCTGGGTCTAGACCTTAGGATAACGCAAACTTTATAGTTTCTGTTAATCTATTAGAATTTGAGTTACTAATTCTGAGGAGATAATAAATAATCCGTACAACGACAGCGATTAAATGTTCTTAATTTATTATTAGGGTAACTTTGCATTATACCTACATAGCTACACAACATAACTTGATTTAGAACAAGTTAAACAATATGTACCTATGATGGTAAGTTACGGTTTAGTTTTCAACGCTTATTCTATTTTAGTTTCTGAAGCTAGTTGACAAATAGATCTACACTTTTTCTTTTCCAGAATTTTAACATACCTAATGCCTAGGTAGTACAATAATAATAATTTTCCAGTTACATAAGTTAAATCCTGTCGAAATTAACACTTCTTAACTTGAAAAGAAGGTTAGAGTTTATAACTAACAACATATTATTCTACGGGACCATTTCTAAACTAAACGAGTATGTAACTTGTTCGTTGGATGGAATTTGATTAAATACGTATTTCCCAGTTTGTTATCTTATATCCTTTCAAATGTGTAATCTTTATAATAAGGTTAATAAGATTGGTAAACATAATAGTGTAATTTTGTATTTATTTTTAGAATGACATGCAGGTATGAAGTGAAAAATCTGAACAGCTCTCCGTTTTCGATCGTTGCGGGTAAGTTTAAATTAAAATTGTTTTAAGTGATTTTGCGGTAAAAAGGTTATTACAGGGGTAACCTAAAGGGGGTTTTTAAACCACAGGACATGTTGTGAATACTATGCTAAACCATAATTTTTAAAACGCTTTTCTTTCACCACCTCAACGTAGATAGATATACGAGAATGAATTGATGGTAAGTAACTTAAAAAACCGTTTCCATAATCCGAATCCTTTTTTGTAGTGTCATTATTTTCGACTTTATCAATCCGAATCCGGTATCTAATAACTAAAGATTGGTATTTTTACCTGACCTAACATGACTTGTGCGGCTGTCCGGCAAAAAGTTGCGACTACGAGTTGGATTGTGAAGGTTATAATTTGCGCTGTGGATCGTGACAATGTTCACGGTGGGTGAGGCTTTCAGTCCGCTAGGTAAGTGTCACCTGAGGCACTAGCGGTCCCACCTGCAGTCTAGTTGCGCTTTTAATTGCTGATGCACACCGCATGCACCAGCCACCAGTCGAACTGGACTGGAATGCGAAGATTACTCGGTTCGGGACGACCTGTCTGCTTATTACTTACTCTAGCAAAACTACTTATTATACTACGAAGATGAGACTATAAGTAGCTAGGGATAGGGACGTAAACAAAAAAATAATTGTATTGGCATTTTTACTATATTTAGTTGATAGTTTAGCTGTAGCACATTTTTACAGATATGCAGCCAATAATGTATTTCAATTTTAGTTCAAGACCGACATGTAATTATTGATATTGGAAAATATGTATCATACTCTCGTTTCAGACACCGTGGAGACATTATTCTAAATTCTTTAGTAATGTGTTGGTATATAGAACTATAACCACTCAACAGATATAGGATGTGTCCGCTACATCACCCACTTAGCAAATTCCTCGTAATTAGATACCCTTCGTCATCTGTCGGCGCGTTTACGGTACGCAATGGGAATGCGACGGTTATAGAAGTTTTTGTGACGTTTAGCGCTGTGTGTATGGCAGCGTGCGCGGGCGCCGCTGGATCGGGGTCGCGCGTCGCGTAACGGGCGAGCGCTAACGGGAGGCCGGCCTAGGCCGCGCAGCGGGATGATGCACGCGGAAGTTGGGAACGCGAACGCCGATTAAAGCCTACCGGCCTAGTATGGCGGCTGCGTTTACGCAGCCTTAACCGTGCAATATATCTACGTGGGCAATAACACTAGAGAAATAAAAGTAAATAAGCTGTAACTCGACACGGAATTCCTTAACATACGACGTTGATAATTATTAAATACAAACACATACTAATACAAATCTTTATTACTAACCAAGTGTACAAAGGTGTTAAATTGTAAGCCGTATTACTTATGAGCCGTTGACTTATGAGTGTACAGCGACGTGTAGGTAGGTAAACTAATAATGTACCTATATTATACCCTATATCCTATATTATATATTTTTATATCCTATATCTTATATTATACCTATAACCTATATTATAGTCCACTCTTTAAGTTGAAATAAGCCACTTACAAGCACATTATAAAAAGTAGTAGGTCCTCGTAACCTATTAACACTTATACCATAACCATGGGGATGCATACTGCATAAATGCACATGCCAACCGGCAACCCTGGTATACTACAATGAAACTATGCAAAAAAAGAAATTTGTGTATCTGTTGTAGTCCAGTAATTTAACTCCTAGAACAATATATAGCCTATATGAGATCTTCCTAACGACGAAGGTTGATTTTATTTACAACTGCCCGGAACAATAAGTCAATGCTGCAACCGAATTAGCTTAGTTTCGTAATCTAGGAATTTATTTTGTTAGCTTTCTTGCTCTCTACATGACTAAAATATATATAATAATGATAGACAATTTTTCTGTCGGAAATCTAGAACATAGTAATTTTCTTGCAAGACATTGCTGTTTGCCATCAGAATTTTGTAGGCAGTATTCTAATGTGGGTATGTGGTAGTATTGGTGTGGTGGTAGTATTCTAAATTAAAAATGAATAAACATACACTATTGAAGTATCTACCTATAATTTGTTTATTTAGGTACCTGACTACTTTCTTATCGCTCGCAAATTTTAGTGCCATAGTAGTAGGCTGTGACTCTGAATACGAATGAGAGGGATGGAGGGAGGGAGAGATAACTTTTTTGTATCTTCGTAGGAGTGAGAGTGTAGAGTCTATTAGTACCGTAGTGTGCTTTGAGTGAATTACTGTCACCGGTTTAAAAATGGTTCCTGACAGGGTTCTGTACGCACGCGAACTATACCCATTTCTTTAAATCTGATGGGATTTTTAGAGGTTTTATGACTTGTCCTGACATAATAGTGTTTGGTAAAGTCAGCGCAGTTCACGGTTGGCCGACAGGGGGCGCGGCGCAGTAGAAAGCAAGTTCACTGTCACGGCCGCCGTTCGGTGCGACAACCTTGCGCCCGCGCCGCCTTCGCAACGCGTCTGCCAAATTTTACTACAAATTGCGCTATTATACAACGATTATCATAATTTCAACTGTTATGGAAGCTGCAACTCTTATGTGTCATGTGCAATAGAACATGGAGCCATATCCGTTACTTTGTCCACGAGCACGGCTACATTTTATTGTCGCGAATTTGTGACACTTTCAAACAGTTTCTCGCAACATTTCAATCTGGTGACAAAAGCAAAGCTGAGGCTAAGCTGAGGGTTTATTAACAATATATTAACTGTATGTAAATTGTTCATATATTATTTATTCTATCCAACGTCGAATCTCGATCGACCTTGTAAAGGATTCAATGTGTAGTTTTCGTGAAAACTTTGGAAAACAATATTAGTTATATTGTACTACTAGTTGTCCATTAAATGCGTTTTAATAAATTTAAGACGTTATAAAACCGGTTTGAGGAGACTTATTATTAACTAGCTGTCGCCCGCGACTTCGTTCGATAAAACTATACTATCCCAGAGGAGCCTGTTACCGAGATAAAAAGTATCCTATGTCCTAGTCCGGGTCATGTTCTGTCTATGTGCAAAGTTTCATCCGAATCCGTTCAGCCGTTCTCGAGTTTTGGGCTTAGCAACATTCATTTTTATTTATAAAGAAGACTAAGAATATTATATTTATATATATTATATTAATTATATTAAAAATATTGAAGGATTCAATGTGTAGTTTTCGTGAAAACTTTGGAAAACAATATATAGTTATAATATACTACTAGTTGTTCAATAAATGCGTTTTAATAAACTTAATACGTTATAAAAATCGGTTTGAGGAGACTTATTATTAATTATAAATAGTATATTAAAAATATTAACAGCTAGTTGCAATGCCAATGTAACCAAAGTGTAGGTAAGTAGAACTTAATGAATCATCAATACACGATACCTGTTACAGATAGATAAAAGCCAATGACAATATCTAACTAATTTTTGTGATATGTTTATGAACAATACCATATTATACAGGTAATCATTGTTCAACGAAAACCGCTTTGAGTCATTAGTTATCAGATATGACAAGTATTAAGTTAGTTACTTTCAGTTTTAGCCTACATATCAATCCCTCCCGATTCATACAATGCCACTTTACACCCTGATACACTACACCTGCAGGCATAGGTTCAAGACACTGTAGTCGTTGCTGAAGAGTACCGCGCTTTACCAGGTACAGACATGTACTTTGGCGATTTTCTCTTCCACCCTGACACGGTCAATCCGAGTAACGCCTTTTAGAGGCACGTCATATTACTTGAACTTTTTAAAGAATCTAGTAAACTATGGGAACGGCGTGATGGTGGCCCCTAGAAAATCTCAGGGGATTTGTTCGGTATTACGGCTTGAGGAAACAAAAGTTTCTCGCCGCCCGAAAGCCCGACTACGCTGATAGTGCGGCCAACAGCAAAGTCTGTGAACACAAGAGAATCAAGAAAAAACTTTAGATCACCCAACTGCGCCGAAGTTATATTAACTTATGTGATGGCAGCAAATATGTACGACATGTTCGCGGTTCTACCTACCTTTTCCATATAAATTTTCCTTGAATACATAATCAACGAATGGTCGAAACAGTCAACCACACTTTCGACGCGTCAGGATACTTCATACAAAAGCAATGCGTCACACCGTCACACGGATGACGGATGGTTTCAACGCAATAGCCAATGCGTAGCCATAACCATCGATTGAAATAATGCACATCTAACGCAATGTGCTTAAAGATTGTTAGGTAAGTTGTTTAGATTAAGTTTATTAAAGGCTTCGTTAATTATTATATAGGGTCACTTTTTTATCACCGTCCAAACCTCCTGAGATGACTCCCGTGATAGCAACGAACAACTCTTACTATTGGACCAACTCCCTAACTCAAAAATAATATTCGGCTGTTGTATACAAAACATCAATATTCATTCGATCAAAATGTATGGAACAGCTGAATTTTATTTTCGAGTTAGGGAGTTGGTCCAATAGTAAGAGCTGTTCGTTTGTATCACGGGAGTCATCTCAGAAGTTTTGGACGGTGATAAAAAAGTCAACCTGTATAGTAGAGTCAGACTGAGTGACTATGTTATTTATGACATTTTGTCATTACATAACAATCATGTGTTAGTCGTTAAGTCAGTATTACACTTTAATCAATAATAAATTATAATTATTATGGCAGTGTGAAGTCATTCTTAGTGAAGTGTAAGGTAATTGAGATCACCTGCAATTTTCTTGTACCTTCTAAATGCTGATGATCCTACACTAGTGAACACATGCGCCTTCGCATCGTGAGCATTAACCTAGCAAATGCGAACAAAATAAAACAAATAGATTGTTAGTCTGATTTTGACGATTTCAAATAAATCCTTAGTAAGGGGCTGTGTTCGTTCATCCTTAAGACAACTATATGCCAAATTTCAACTTAGTAGTTTATTTTCTAAAGTTTACGCGAACACTACACATTTAAATGAAACAACTTTCACGGATCTACTCCAACACCATACTACCAGACCAAAAGATACTGTAAGCTCTTTCTGCGTAAAACGAAACGCACCTGATTAAATTTAAGTAAGGGTAAGTAAACTACTAACTAATTATGAGATGACCAACACCTCAGTCTCCCTGTGACCACGGACCCTGCAAAGGATTCGAAACGTCAGGATAAACATTAAATAATGTGTAAAGTAAAATAAACGCGATCCGTAAAAGTTGTTTCATTTAAATTAGTAGTTTGTTTTTTAGTTCCTGATTTCGTAATTAATTAGTCAGTCAATCAGTACGGAAGTAGTCTTTCGCTTTTAAATAAGTACATAATTGTTAACTTACTATAGATGACCTATTAGGTTACATGTAGAACACACACACACCTACACACACACTTGATTCAAAAGTAGCCCCGCCCCATTCTACCGTAACCGCAACTTCTCAACTACACTTACTAAAAAACATTGGCAAATCATGCTAAGTAATCCATAATATGGAATGACGTCTTTGAGTCGGGTTGTAAGTTTTGTTTGTATCTAAAAACGACACCATATCAACATGATGTTGTTTGATGTTTTGTATTTTTGATAGGGCACGGCTGGCGCCCCGATGCGGCGTTGTATGATGGTCTAAAACTTTATTTCTCTATTAATTTTCTATAAATTTTATGTAAAATTCAAGTATCGAAGTGTATAACTATGTTTCAGCTCATTCCAGATGATAAAATATCCGTTTAATGCAACATTGGGTGGAAGTGAAGCTGGGCCAGAGCACCGTTGGTTGGCGGAATGTCACTGGATCCGGTTCGAGTCCCGGCAACGAAGAGTTTGCACTACATCATGTGAACTCATCCCGTTATATGAAAGTCTTGGATACATACTCTGTGATACTGTCTTGCGTTAAAGCGTCATTGCGATTTAAACGCCTCTGTTAGTCTACAGGTTAGACAACCGGTCTCAGTCCCAGAGGTTTCGGGTTAAATTCCCAGCGGTATTTGATATGGAGATACTGGTTGGTGTGAGGGCTTGTTATAAGTCTGCCTAGCTAGCTATCCCATCTTATTTAGTTTTGTTGCCATAACAATGTAAGAAAAAAGTCTTAGTTTCAGACATTGAGCGATGTTTAGAAAGTTCCCTAATAATGTTTACAGTATTTTTCATTTGTTTTATCGTGATTTTTTTTTGTAGCCGCATAATTAATTCGATTTTGTACCAAGTAAGAAATATTTTTGTAGTTTTAAAAATTCCCTTTCTACTTCTTCATAGAAATAGGAATTGTTTATCTAATACCTTTAAACGAGCAATTATTATTATTATATATATAATCTGAATCTCGGCAACGGCTCCAACGATTTACATGAAATTTAGTATGCAGGGGGTTCCGGGGGCGATAAATCGATCTAGCTAGGTATCATTCTTAGAAAACATTATAGAAAAACGAGCAAAGCTCGGTCATCCAGGTACTTTTAAATTAAAAATACCCGCTGGCCTAATGGATCGTCTGTAATTTCGATGCAAACTCAGTAGCTATTCAATCTTGTTGTTTGTATGTTATGTTTGGTCAGCATCAAATAGACAGACTGGCTCAGAAACCAACGTCGACCTTGAGCATTTACGTATGCCAGACGGCGAATTCTATACACCTATGTGGACTCCCACGTGTTGCGTAAGTCTGAATCACAATCCAGAAATGCAGCGAGCAGTCAGCATAAGCCGCTCATACCGTGATTCACCGCGACCGGAAATATCGCCATGTTGGCTGCGGCCGCCATGTTTATCGGCGCTCCGGAAGTTGCGCGCGCGCCGACACCGTCTTTAGACAGCATTTCCACGGGCGCGACGGAATATGAGTCGGAAATATTCAGCGACTATTTTCAGTGCCAACGTTTTTCCGCTCCGCGGAGACGTTAGGCGGTGTTTATCATATAGAGCCGTTGTATTTATAGAGGAAATTGCTTTGCGACGTATTTAGAAACTCGTAATTTTGTCTGGGCCGTTGTTTGTGGCAGGCACGGTATGCGCTCCCAAAAGCTCGCAGTGTGCGTAGATTCGTAAATAATTCGGTGAAAATGCGTAGGCAAGGCAAATGAAAATCTAATTGTAGGTACCTAATTGTTAGTTTGACTTAAGAGAAACATGGCAAACCAATAACGCATACATCGTGTTATTTTTAAATTTGTAGTCACTATTATAAAAAAGGATTTTCTTTTTTGGTTGTAGAATCCTAAATGTTGAACATATATTATTATATAATACATAAATAATTAACTAAGCGCGGAAGTTATTATAAGTGAGCGCTTTCTATCAGGCTATAGGAAATGGAAAAATATTTATTTTTCATAATAATCATAAATACCAGTGTTTTCTGTATCAGTTCTGCTATCAATAATATATCGGAAATCACTTATTATTATTATATATTTAAGTGAGTACCTATTTGTTTTTGTAAAATCCTTTATTTTGATGAAAATCCTTTATTTAGAAAACAATATCCTTTATTTTGCTTTCGATATTATATGCTCTTTTATGCATTGTTAGCTGACAAGCACCAACTGGTGTTTTTACAAGCTAAGTCTAGGGCGGAATTACAAGCCTAATTAGGCTAATAAACCTAGCACATATGTAATAGCACAGTATATAATAAGGTACTGTGCCTTTATGTAAATAAATGATCGTGTCTTTAACAAAATTATTGTATTTTGTGTACATATATTGATACAAAACTTAATACAAACAGGTATCTACATCAAGGTATGAATGTTAGTAGCCACTAAACAATTACTAATGTAGTTTGCTTCGATTATCGTTTTTGCTTATTTTGTTATGAATAAATTATTGAATTGCATATTATAACGAAGATTATAATATTATTATTACATATTATTGATATCCATGTACATAAAGTAGGTAGTTAAGTAGGTATGCTTATTCATATATATATGATGTACCCGGTAACGTTTGTTACAAGAAATTTAAGAACAATTTAGTTTATAACGACTGTGACAATGACAGGATATATTAATTAAATTAATCTAATACAGCGCGTGACGGACCTCCGAGCCAAATTCATTGGCGATGCAATCGTACTTGCGTTATGCGTCACGTATTTGTATGTTAATAATTTTAATTTTGCAATTAGGTAGGCTGTGCGCCGTTTTAGTTTTCTGTTTGTGTTACATGTTTTTGTAACACTTAACGTTAGGTTACGTAACCACTCAGAGTGTGTAGACCGGATAGGAGAGTGTTTGTTGTTGAGAAGACCTTCGTGATTGCGCACAACGAGGCCCCGTAGATCTCGATAAAGATGTCCATACAGACCTGCTCTGGCGTAGGAAGGGAGTAGGTAGGTATACTACGATCTTCGTCTACCCACCATTGCGAGATAACGCGATCTAAATCCCCACCTCTAGTCTTAGGTATACCACTGTCCTGTACCGTCTAGTGTGGCTGCTAAACTCCTCTTCAGCGAGAGTTGGCTAGACAGTATAAAACTGCTCCCGTGGCCCAGCCTCAAGTTCATCATCATCATCATCATCAGCTCATTTTATGTCCCCACTGCTGGGGCACGAGCCTTCTCTATGGATGATAGGGAGAACGGGCCATAAACCACCACGCGGGCCCAGTGCGAATTGGTGGTTGTTAACGACTGCTAATGCAGCCGGGACCAACGGCTTTACGTGCCTTCCGAAGCACCGAGGAGATCGAGATGATAAACTTTTGATCAACTTTTGATGATGTAATGTAAACACAACGAAATTAAATACTATTTCATCTTGTAACGGAAACATAATATATATTTTTTAAATTATTTAACATAACATTACCTAAAAAGTATTTCTGTTAAGATGGCTTATTCCCACGCGCTCCAAATCTATTGTTCTCTAAAATTCAACTTCTATACATTAATTCCCAAGAGCTCCAATGATTTTCATATTAATATAATAAATAAAACCACATATACCAATTTCATTCCCTACAGCTCCAAAACATTCTCTAGGTACCTGCTTTGAGATTTAAGTCCCAGCAGCTCCAAGAAAAAAGTCAGGCTGTTAAGATAAATCTTTGTCGTATTAATCATTTTTATATTCTTATTTTTTGATCTATGACAGATCTATCACAGCGAATACTTAGGTACTTACAAGCGTACCGCGACGGCTTTGTTACGTAAAATTATAGACATTAAAAACACAAACAAGTGCGTAGATACAGAGATAGGGTTAAAAATGAGTCATGAATACCAAAGATACGTTGCGTTGCTTCCTAAGATTACTCATCACAACAATCTGCCAGAATTCGTCAGCAGTCTCGCAGCCGTCGCGTCGGTCGTAGGTACCTATTTATAACAAAATTAATTTGCATTAAAGTAAAAGTGACAAATTAAGTTTATAATCATTAATTAAGTAGGTGTAAAAAGTACTGAATGGCAAGTATCGTCAATCTGCATGTCCTGCATTGCTGTCGTGACAGCAATGCAGGACATGCAGACCGTGGTCCGAAGGACTAAGATTCTGAAAAAATACAGAGCCCTGACTGACAATATAGTAACTAAACGCGGAAGTCATTGTAAAACATAGTTTTTCGCTGCAGTGAGCGCTTTCTATCAGGCTAAGGAAATGGAAAAATAAAGAAAGAAATATCAGTGATTTCTGTATTAGTTCTCCTATCAATAACATATCGAAAAACCACTTATTATTACAATATCTTTAAGTGAGATGACCTAATATAACAAATAAATAATATTATATTATTAAGAAACTCATAGTAGACAGCATGTACATAATAAATAAATAAAAAATGTAATTTACTTCGATGTAACTAGTTTAAAAACTAATATAATAGCGGCGGTCACACAAGAATTTAAAATTACAGCTACATGCAATGCAAGTAGCAACGGGAGGCAATAACCAATGTTTAAGTCGACAATAATAAACGCACTGGGACTCGGAGGGTGCGCGGGCGCTTGGAGGCTCCACAGGAATGCGGTCGGGCGGGGGAGAGCGGCGAACCGGAGGGGGTGGGCACAAAGCCTGGGACTGGTTCTGCTTCCTGTACGTGTCGGATGTCCTGCGGCTTCCTGCCCCTCTTGTGTGCGCAGGCGCAGCGCGGCCACGCAATGAGATAGCACGCAGGGCTGTGCCGAAAGAGCCTCAGGCGCAAGATATATTTTGATGATTACACTCTCCGAAGATTCGTGTTAGTTAAATGAAACTTTATAGTTGAGAAAATTTTATTAAGTAGCTTCTATCATGATAAGAAAGTTATGTACCTAATAGTTATTTATGCTATTTATATACAGCCGCGTGATAGGATTTTCGAGCACAGATTTACTGTATCAAATTTACCTACTCTTGTATACATATAGAATACATTTTAATTAAAGATATGAAATTCCCAAAAAGTAGATATATATTATTATTATTCATCATCATCAGCTCATTTTATGTCCCCACTGCTGGGGCACGAGCCTTCCCTATGGATGGATAGAGAGAACGAACCATAAACCACCACGCGGGCCCAGTGCGAATTGGTGGTTGTTAACGACTGCTAATGCAGCCGGGACCAACGGCTTTACGTGCCTTCCAAAGCACGGAGTAGCTCGAGATGATAAACTTTTGGTCACCCATCCGTTGACCGGCCTTTGCGAAAGTTGCTTAACCTTAGCACTTGCCGACCGGGCGCGTTAACCACTGCGCCATTGAGCTCTTCTTCGCTATTATTATTCTCTTTATTAAATAAACATCTTAAGAAAAAAAAATTACAATATTTTATATAAAAACAATAAAACATGAAAACCTAATCCTAGAGTACCACCAGCAGCGGGGCAGGGCCCAAGCTATCGGTGGTCAGGGCTGCATAGCGAGGAACCTCCTGACAATACGTGCCGTGTCAAGCAGTAGGTACTGCTTTCTGAATCTGACCCTTTATCCAACCATCAAGCGAGAGTCTCTTAAGGTGTTGGTCGAGGCTCTTCGCTATCAGACCGTTCGCTGAAACGACTATCGGAACAATGATCGTCAAATCAACATTCCACATGGCGGTCATATGTTGTTTAGATATTGTTGAAATAATAAAATGTCATTTGCATTAATTAGTTTAGTGAGCCAGAAATTAATGAATGAGTGAATGCATAAACATTTATTGGTAAGTATACTTATTTATTGTAAAATATGTTTTTTCGGAGGTGGGCGCTAGCGGCTGCAACACAGTTCTAAACTTCTGCAGCTTGTATCGTACACATTTTTTCTGTACTATGTTTTAATTTTAAATTTTTTCAACATTTGTGTTTTTGTAATTTGTGCGCAACAAAATTTGCGTTAAAAATTATTTGAACATTTTCTAAATAGCTTGCTTACTTCTTAACTGATCTTTAATATTTGTAAAAATATTATGATCGGATGTTAGTGACGGTAGTTGTTGACATTGAATGGGCGCCTTTGGCTTTCAAAGTAAAAAGTGTTGAATAATTTCGGCGGGCTGGTTAGAACCACGATGGCTCAATTGGAAGAGCACCTGACCCGGAATGTCAGAAGGGTGCAGGTTCAAATCCTGCTCGTGGAAGAATTAATTAATTAATTTATTTAAGTAATACACGACAGTTAACTATACATGTAACCATGCTTCATTATTGATCGCTAAAGTCAAAAGATTTGTCGCAAAAGTGTTACAGTCGTTTATCAAACCAGATACAAAAATAAAATTGTTAAGTGAGGCCAGCCAACTGCTGATTATCGAGTGAAAATAAAGATAAAGTTTGATTAAAAAATTCTGAATGATTAATATCAAGCATTACTACAATATATTTATTAATTAAAAGTCGAAATTAAAAAAAAAAACATATTTATGTCTTTTTAATACTACAGTATATTTACTAACTTACCTTTGAAATTTCGGCATACCTATTTAAACGTAACGTAGAGACTACACTAAGTTTGACCCAGTTATGTACACTCAATACTAGCATATTTTATATTAATGTTGTCTTAAAAACTTAACAAAAATTACCGAAATTCTCACTTCACACTATAATATAATTACTAACTTTAGGCATTTTGGCTTTATACAATTTTTCTTATAGGTAAGTATATTTTTTAGCCTAACAAGTACCTACCTAAACAATTCAAACTAATAAAAAAAATGTAGAGACTACCTTCACCAAGTGAAGAACTCAATACATTATATAGAAAGATTAATATCAATGTTATAAAAAAAAATACAAATGAACTAAAATGTGTCTTTATCCTACTCCAATATTACTAACCTCACTTTGGTATTTTAGCATTTATTAATAACAAATTCCTTTTTCCAAGTAAAACATATTCTGAAATGAAACTTGGCAATACAGCTTAAACAAAACAAGGGAATTTACGTAGAGACTACACCAAGTCAAAGAGAAAGCCCAGCAAGGCCGGCCCTTGGTGGAATAATAGTAGAGAAAAAAACTGGGTGCCTTGTGCGAGTTTCATTTCCCATTTGATCACGTTAACGAAAACGAGAATTTGTATGGCTTAATTAACTCTCCACGTATTCCGCCAAGAGGAACTGCTTCAATGCCGTATTTCGTTTTCGTAAACTTTATCGAATGAATACGGGTAGTAAACCAAACTCACATTTATCGCTCGTAGGCACCCTGCGCAAGAGTGCCGACCCTGCGAGCGGGCCACGCTCGATTAAGGACATTCTCAGTTTGTTTTTGTTGGTCTGCGGTCACTGTAACGTAATACGAGCGCCTCCAGGAGTAATCACGACACTCTCGGCTTTTTTGTGGTCCTCCGCTGATTTAGACGGTCAGTTGGGAGGCAGGTTGACGAATAGTATTTTTGTATTGTATGCTGCTAGTGTAAACCACGTGTGCAACATATAACCACAAAAGAAGGATACTGCAGAAGGTAAGGTTCATCTCACGTAATCTCGCAACAGCTGCGTGTGCTCGGACTGGTTCGAGATGTGCCGAGATTCCTTGTTTTCAAGATGGCCTATGTGTGCGTTGCTCGAGCGTGGTATGTATGAAGCTTACCTTATTTTTTTATTTTTTTTCCTTTAGTTGATGACAAGCTCTTTTCTCCCTTACAGCGTCAAAAATATTGGAAAATGCCCTCTCATAAAAGGATACTTTCCATCACAAATAAAAACACAAAATTTTAAGGACAATCACAACATGTTAAAAAAAAAGAAAAGAGAAAAAAAATACCTATCTAAGTTTCCAGTTAAAATTATCACAATGTCATACAGTACTAATAAAGGTCAAAAATTGTCTAAGAAAAAAAAACAAAGTTAAACTATAATTAATAATAATAAAAATAATAGGATGCAAGAGCAGACCAGCCTCCACAGGCGGCACCCGTTCACGAGTATGACATATGAATCAGCCATCGCTTCACTCAACCATATCTTAGGGAATGAAAATGTATTATAGAACTATTATAAAAAAATGTGATACGCAAGTCTTTTAGATGATAATATTTTAACTAGTTTACATACTCGTCGTAACTACAACGAGTATCTATACTTCGAAGAGTATAGACAGGTCACTTTTCGAACTTATACCACCATTTTACCACTACGTTTACCCATTAGGCGAGATCGAGATCAAGTTCATTCATCGTTCATCATTATCATTATTACCAGCTCACAATGTCCCCACTGCTGGGGCACGAGCCTTCCCTATGGATGGGTAGGGAGAACGGGCCATAAACCACCAAGCGGGCCAGTGCAAATTGGTGATTGTTAACGACTGCTAATGCAGCCGGGACCAACGGGTCTACGTGCCTTCCGAAGCACGGAGAAGCTCAAGATGATATATTTTTGGTCACCCATCCGATGACCGGTCTTTGCGAAAGTTGCTTAACGTCAGCAATTGCAGACCGGGCGCGTTAACCACTGCGCCATCGAGCTCCTCATCGTTCTTCATCGTTCATTAATCATTAAAGTTTCGTTTGATTGGAAGAGTCATACATTTCATGAATACAGTTTTAAACAACACGTGCTCCATAAAGAATGCATAAATATAACATAACTGACACTGAACTTCCCGTGTGTTGTTTATTTATTGTTTTATAACTTAAACCTGTTTGTTTGCTTTGACATACTGCGTATGTTTACCTATTGAATTTGCGATGGGGAAAAACATATCATCGGACTTTACGAAAGGTTATCGCTTATGTAATTTTCGTTCATAAGGCACATAGATTGAAGTCGAACGGGCAATACTTGAAAGATTATAATTCAAAAAAGGTATAAAAATAGAAAATCGATTTTTTTTTCAATTTCTTCTTCTTGTCTTCTCTTCTCTTCTTCAATTTGTAATTTTTATATACTCACAATATAGCCAAACTTTTCCAGTTCCTTTTTCGTTTTACATATATAACAAACTAGCGGCCCGCCCCGGCTTCGGACGGGTGTACTTTTATTTTTAAACATTTTTTTTAATAGAGCCTATGTTACTCAGCGCTAATGTAGCATTCTAATGGTAAAGGAATTTCTTAAATCGGTCCATTAGTTTTTGAGTTTATTCGTTGCAAACATACATACAAAAACACAAAGCTTTGCTCATTATAATATTAGTATATATAATATAAAAATTACTATTTCTGAGTTTGAAAAATAATAGTTTCTATAGGCGAAGGCTCTCCTGCAAAACTTCATTCTTCAGTCATAGGTATGTTTAAGTTTTTATTGAATAAATTAAAATGGTAGAATATTCCAACGCTATGTTGAAAAATTACAATACATTACAGTTACAATTGCCTTTGTTCTGTTTACTTCCTAGTGTCTCCAGCTAAATCCAAAACTTGTCAAACTACATACTTCGCGCTCGCCTATTGTACTTACACATGTGGCGTAAAGTCACATTGAAGACTACATTTTATGTTATAGTATCGTACTATATATAGGTGTATCCGCGATACGCGGAGTTATATTAAGTATGCTTTAAACCCAGAGAAAACAAATAGATATAATATATTAATGAGTACACAGTAAAAACCTGGTGTCCATGTGGCACTGCATCCAATGTAAGGGGCCCCTCTCTTCTTGCAGACACTTCACTGGTTTATCACAACACCAGATAGTTTGGAATTGATGAATATATATAATATTCCTAATTTACCGACCGATTTATCCCAAAATAAATATTAAAATACACCGAAATTTCTTTAGAGTTAGAGCGTTCAACTGCGACGTGACAGCACCGAATATCTTAGCAAGACTGAACTACCCACATTTTATTAACATAAATTGAGTAGAATTAAAATCATCTACCTACTTGTACCGAACAATAGGTACAGAGCAGCCCCCCAATTCTGCTATTTATTTTGATCTGAAACGAATCTGAAACGTTATAGTTGCAACGTTTTCGCTATTCTGCTAACTACAAAATTAACTCTATAGTTTGTAGTTAGCAGATAAGAAAACGTTGAAACTATAGCGTTCCAGATTCGTTTCAGATCAAAATAATTAGCAGAATTGTAGGGCTAGGCGCTTATTGTCTAATTTCAACCTTTATCACGATACCTTTCAAAGGTATTTACGCTTGTCATTTTGCATAGATGATTCCTAATAAATGTTAAATTGACGATGTCATTCATTCAACATCATTTCATAACGCGACGCGATCGCAACAACTGACACTTGTAAATAAGTTTGAGGTTCTTGAATAGCTCTCAAATGTAAAATTGAAAGATATTATTATGATAGGTCCCATACCTATCGTCCTCTAAAAAAACGTCTAAATTGAAAGTCCTAAGACTCTTTCAATTTAGACGTTTGTTGTCGGACGGCTGCCGCACGTTTGCACTGCTTTCCATATTTTTTAAGAAAAATAAGAATAAGAATAAATTTACATATTTGCTGTGTAAAACTTAAGACTAAATACATAAAACTTATAAAATAACATTTGTCTGTATAATAATATAATGCATTACAAGAGTGCCGCTTATATTGTAAAGTTTTAAAATTAGGGTTAGTAGTGCAAAATAACCGAAGTGATCCCTAAACTAAGTAAACTAGTTTACCCGTATCTCAGGCATCTAATCGGTGAGTGTGTGTTAGCGCTTACTTACATAACATTTTATTAAATAGCAATAAATAAAATACTTGTAATAATTTTAACTTATGTAATAACTAATAATAGATGTTCGGTGACATTGTAGGTTTTCCCTTTAAGCCACTTTTGTATGGTTTTCTTACAATTTATTTTGTTCATATGATGTATACCTAGTGCTAAATTAAGTTTATTATACAAAAAACTTCCAAGAAAGCAAAAGAACCTGTGAGAGTGAGCTGTACGATGTAGCTCAGTGGAACAAACAATGTCTGCTCGCCTTTTGGTGGTTTGTAGTGCAGGACTGTAGGGCGTAAGTAAATGTTTCTTTGTTACAGTTAGTAGTATAAACAACTGACGAACAGAAAGGTCATCACATTCAGCTAGGAGTTCTTTTGTAGGGAAACGGAAAGGACGAAATGTGCTAACTTTAAAAATGGCTCTCTGTGCTATTTCTAAGTTTAGCATGGTAGTTTTATGAGCGCCTCCCCAAGATGAAATGCAGTACGTTAGCAAAGATTGGCAAAGGGCTAGATAAACTTCTTTTAAAAGTTTTCCTTTCGCGGCATATCTTAAATTTTTAAAGACATAAATTAATTTTCGAACTCTAGTAGTAAGAGCTTCTATATGTGCTTTAAAATTCAGATATCTATCTATGATGATGCCTAGGTATTTTATTGTGTTTGTACTACTCAGTTTAGGACATACACAGTCAATATTAAAAATAATATTAAAACAGTCGTGCGGTTGTCGTGCAGCTGGCGTTTAATATGAAAACGCAAGGCAGCGGTCTGACACGAAACGCCTAATTTGAAAGAGCTCTTAGAGGTAGACAATAAGGGGCAGTTGCTAGCTTGGCTTGTCAGGGTGCCTAGTGTGAGTTTTGTTTACTATCCGTATTCATTCGATTACGATTACGAAAACGAATATTAGTATGGCATTGAAGCAGCGCCTCCTGGTGACATACGAGATGAGTTAAGATTTTGCCATACAATTCTCGTTTTCGTTAACGTGATCAAATGGCGAACGAAACTCGCACTAGGCACCCAGGTCGTTGGTCGTATCCGCTTCCCCCCCGCGCGTTCTCCTTCTCGCACTATCGATGTACGTAGGTAATCTACGCTAAAACAATGCGCTTCCGCGTCTTCGCTCGTTTCCACTCGCAAGGCTATTGCCAAGGTCTCGGCTTTCTACCGCACGTATACAACTGTCGGAGAACGTCGTCGGCGAAAAAAGTCTAAAAAGTAATTAACTAATGGTGATTCATGATGGCTCATTGTCAGGAAATTAAAACATTACTGTGTACGGAGGCTTAAGAACTCGGCTGTTATCTTGTGAGTCGTTTATGATATAATCACTAAACACTGAGTAAATTAACCATTTCCCTGTTCCATGATATACTTACATAATTATTGTTTATCTATTATTATAAAATAAACTAACGACAAGAATTATACATAAAACATTAAAAGTACAAGTAACAGCGCTCAACCTAAAAACACGAATTCCTGTAATCTAAAAAGTGTGTTATATACACTTATGCCGGATCCCTATATTCTATCTGTCTGTTTGTTTTGGTTACTGGAGATAGAAGTTTGACATAATTTGTATGGAGCTTATGTCAAATTCTTATCTAAGGTAGGCAAATAACAGATAGATAGAATATAAGGAGGCTTTAGTTGATGAAACAATAAGTGACGTTACGAATATAGGTAGATAGTCTTTGTTCCCTTATTTCCCGTACAATGTCTATGAAAGTACCACATTTTGACAGGCGCTTAAAATTTTAATTATTGACAAGCTTGCTGCTAGTTGTTTACTGTCTCTACCAAGCAGCTAATCTCTACTTGGTTTGTATGACGAATATGGTGAAAAAGTTGTATTGCAGCATTAGTTTTGAAGTTTTCAGCAAAACTTTTTTCGAGTTGATTTATTGTATACACAACGAGATTACCTACCTACAGTTCCTCGCCTGACCACGGGCCCTGCAAAGTGTTCGAAACGTCTTGTATAAAATAGTTAACTTGTAACATTTTTTTTTGCATCTTTAAAAGTTACCACAAGTTGTTGATTTACCTACCTATCTGTTTATGTTACTTACAAATTATACTTATTACTTACGAAGTAATAGAATGTTGATATGATAAAATCTTGTGATGATGATACGTGTTGCGTATTAAGTATAAAACGTAAAATAATATGTACCCATTACTAACGTCTATGTAAAAGTCTTATAACTCAAAAACTAACGATAAGTGCAAAGTTTTTAGTGTGAACAGTTATTAGGATAACTGTATAATTAGAAGAGCCTCTGCAAAAAATACTAGGTAGCAGTTACACTTGGTCACTATGCGATAAGTAAGTAAATGGACGCCATAAAATATAATGGGTGCTTGCAACATCCGCGATTGCGTCACGCAAGCCGAGAAAAACTTCTGCGACTGAGGAAAATGAATGGCCTGTAGCCGGATGCCGAGGTTCACACGGACAATTAGATGAAGCAGCCTGCGCGGGGCCGGAGCCAGGATTGACTCCTAGATGTCAGCTTTTTCTTCATAAGTACAGTTTGAAAAAAATGCACTTGGCCTTTATCTCAACTAATAATAAGTACAAAAACACAAATACTGAAAAAATTTTCACGAGCAGGATTTTAGTTAGTGACGGTAGTTGTTGACATTGAATGGACGCCTTTGGCTTTCAAAGTAAAAAGTAAAAATTTCGGCGGGCTGGTTAGAACCACGATAGCTCAATTGGAAGAGCACCTGACCCGGAATGTCAGAAGGATGCAGGTTCAAATCCTGCTCGTGGAAATTTTTTCAGCATTTGTGTTTTTGTAATTTGTTCGCAACAAAATTTGCGTTAAAAATTATTTTGAACATTTATAATAATAAGTAATGATAAGGCCGAAAATGGAACCACTCTTCATCCGGACTCCTCAACCATTGAGAAATTAGCTATCGTATGAACACAATGCGACGCAGTTGGTAAAATAGTGGTAAGCTAGTCAGGCGGACTTAAAATATACCACCAAACCGATTTCAATCATATACCCCCTGCTACAGAGCTGATCACATCATATATGTTGGTATGTAGTAAATTAATAGAAAACCTGTGACAGATTGTTTATTGGTCATTCATTACCTTAAAACAATCTCATCATCTCAGCCAAAAGACGTCCACTGCAGGACAAAGGCCTCCCCCAAGGATCTCCACAACGACCGGTTTTGTGCTGCTCGCATCCAGCGGCTTCGAGCATCTGGTGAAGGTCGCGACCTTCACCAGATCGTCGGTCCACCTTGTTGGAGGCCTGCCCACACTGCGCTTTCCGGTACGCGGTCGCCACTCGAGGACTGCTCCGCCCCAGCGGCCATCAGTCCTGCGAGCAATGTGACCTGCCCACTGCCATTTGAGCTTAGCAATTCTTCGGGCTATGTCGGTTACCTTTGTTCTTCTGCGGATCTCCTCATTTCTGATTCGATCTCGCAGAGAAACCCCGAGCATAGCCCTCTCCATTGCTCTTTGAGTGACCTTGAGCCTTCTGATAAGGCCCATAGTGAGCGACCACGTCTCAGTGGTCAAAACAATCTACGATCTACGAAAATTAAAGTGGGTGGAGAATTTCATTTGTAAAAGTAAAGAGTATCACAAACAAAATATAGTATGTATAAGTACTTTTTTACAATTATGTTAGTAGATAGGTAGCAAATAAAAAGGAAAATTTATGACACATTGTTCTAGACTAATTAACGAATACCTGAGTAAACTATATGGTATTTGGGAAATTCCGTTCATATCGAAAAATTACGGACTTTGTATTACCTATTACAAAAAAAAGGCATATACTCAGATAGAATTGTGTAGTCTTAATTTACACAAAGCAAATGACACCTGTTGGATTTACTTACATTGCTCTGTCTATATTTTTGGTATTATGACGCACGTTTCACAAACATTTTCAGGTTACGAAATGAGATGTATTCTAAATAAAGAAACAAACTTAATACGAAAAAGATGTTTATAAGATAAAGGTGCGTTACCTTCATAACTTTTAAAGCAGAAACAGTATTAAAACCATTGCACGAGCGGATTTTTCGAAATTCCCTTATTTTTAAAGTTATTTTCAATATATGTTTTTACAAGTTTTCTACGCATGATTGTTACAGCAGCGCGGTTGAGTTTCCTAATTGAATGAAACAAACAAATAGTCCTTCTAAGTAATAATCTATCAAGCCCTTGCTGCGTCTCTGTGGGCTGAGCCACGAGAGCGGCCCTTGCACTTCCTTGATGAACAGGACAGGACACAAACAGGCTTGTGATTGTTCATGACGGGTCTGTTCAGGATTGAGGATGTAAGCCAATGAAACAACACCTCGCTAACAATTAGATACCTACGTTAATTGTTAGCCATATACATTTACATGACATTACCTTTTAATTTGTCTCTATGATGTGCCATGGTACTGACTTCTTACATTCTTTACTTACGTCCTTACACCTATGAAATTGACGTTTTGTATGAAGATTTTTTATAAAATTATATTTTCATCCCCCCATCTCGGAAAGAGTATTTTTGCTCTTCGATATCTGAGTGCAAAAGCCGTTTTTATCCGCTAGAGGATAAAGTAAATTGAATTTAGAACATCGTGTGCACTAAGTTTGTGAATTCAAAACATCATCAAACCTATTTACTTCTACCTCCATGGTGCCGAATTTATCAGTACTGTAGCAACCGGGACTCTTTGCTCGGGTATTTTTACTGGCAGCCGCCGTGGCCTGAATTCAAATGTAGTAGAAGAAAAATGGATGGAAGAAAAAACAAGAACATCGCGGACACGGTGACGGGTCGCGACGACGATTTGATTGTTATGATTTCATGTTGAAAGCAATATAGAATATAGATATTTAAAGCTTTTAAAGTGTTATTATACGATACAACCCCCTGTACCTTAAGTAACGACCCAGAGGGGTGTTTACAGCACACAAGTCACTAACACCAACATTACAGTACCTAACAAAAATATTACACTCAAGGGAGTGCCGCGCGGAATTTCGAAAATTTACGTGTTTTTAAGTCACTGGTGCTAGGCGCTGAATAGATCATATATATTAAAAGGACTAGTGTAGGTTAGCTTGATCCTCTCACAAGGCCATGGTTGTCTTGGAATTTGAAACAAACACCCAGGAACTGCATAAACAATACGTAAAAGTAATGATATCTACAAACTTATTTCTTCAGAAACTTTGTAAATATAGCACAAATGAAACAATGATCCGACATCAAAATGTTTATAATGATATTCCACAGGCCACTGTTGTCTTATTTTGAACTCGCAGTTTTGCGTCTGCGCTGCACCTCCTTAATTAAGTAACTGTAGCAACGTTACTTTTAATTTTTCTTAATTAAACCTAAGTATTATTTGTTATAATTTAAAGATTATTCTGTAATACTTACCTATCATAATGTAGTAGTTAATACCTAAACTGAAATAAAAGTATCTTGTGATTGTACCTAAATGTTTTTTTTTGCATTTAGTCATTTCCTCGTTGAGGTGGGATGAAAAGTTACGTGTTGCACTCGAGTGCAAAAATTTTTCACCTCGTGCTCTTTTGATTCCCTCGCTAACGCTCAGGATTCTAATTTTTGAATCACTCGCTGCGCTCGTGATACAATTTTAGAATCCTTCGCTTGCTCGGTCATCAAAATTGAGCACGCGGTTAAAAAACAACTTTGCACTCTTGTATAACAAATAACTATTTTCATACTAACGTTTTTTCACTATAAAAATTGTAGAGTAGTGTGTTTGTTTCACTAGCTAAATATAGTAGACATTAAAAAGAAAAAAAAGCAAGTCCCTTCAAAGCTACAATGAAACAAAAGGTCAATACCGCGAACAAAAAAAGAAGTCAATTTAAAAAAAAGGGCGATAAAGACACAAAATGAATAATCATTGTTATTAGTTATTACTGAAGTGAAGTCTAAGTAACATAATCCTAATTTTAATTACCTACAAACAACCGGTATTGACTTTTAGAGGTCAATTTCATAGGTAAGGACCCAATATTTTCAGTCATGATAACTAAACCCGCTTATTAGTTTTCTTATGGTTTAAAAATTCTTCTAAATTCATCGCGTCTTAATCGGCCAGTTTTAGTCTGCTGCTATAGGACGCTCTTCTTACGCATGCTACTGAGTCCAACTATCGGCTTTTCTCATCCAATTGCTGCCAAACAAACTAAAATTCAAGGAGAAAAATAATGAGATTAATAGGCACTCTATCATCATCTTAAAATAGATTCAGATCCGCTGTAATAGCTTTAATTGAATATCACAAGTCGGTCTCAGAAAACCATTTCTAAGTGAGATTCAAATAGCAAAGTAATTACTGTTAAGATAATCTATTGTTGATTCCCAGCATACTGGCACAACGTAAGCAGTTACGATCTCATTGTTGACGAAGAGTTCATTGTCGCCGAGTTTCGCAAGATCGGCTCACGTGAAATATCTGCGGCTCAGAAAGTGGAATGTTTCTTGCGCGGACGCATGCGACCGAGACGCTCGGTGAGAGTGATTCGCAGTTCAGTTGTACACAACGAACTTCCAACGGGGTGCTACTTTTGAATGCTAGAAACAAAAGAAACACTACTGTTTTTTTTTACATTTTAACAATTTGACAAATGAATTAAGACAAGTGGGGATAAGTTCCCGTAATCGATATCACACTGTGAAAATTATTATTTGACAATACGGTAACCCGTTTCATAAAGCGCAAAGTAAAGTCTGAATCGTAAAGTAGACGTGAAGACGCAAAAACGTTCGCAAAAAAATTTGACGAAATGACGTCTTGTCCAATTAAAATGGTCTAATGCAGGTTGGTGCTTTTTAATCGTTAGAGTATTGTTAAGTCATCTTACGATAACAAGCAGAAACCAACAGTTTGAAGCGAAGTCTGAACAGAATAGCATGAAGGAGCGCGAGATACAGGTAATGATTTGGTCACCCGTCCGCAGATCCAGCATTGCGAAAGTTGCTTAAATTCATCATCATCATCATCATCAGCTCATTTTTATATCCCCACTGCTGGGGCACGAGCCTTCCCTGTGGATGGATAGGGAGAACGGGCCATAAACCACCACGCGGGCCCAGTGCGGATTGGTGGTTGTTAACGACTGCTAATGCAGCCAGGACCAACGACTTTACGTGCCTTCCGAAGCACGGAGGAGCTCGAGATGATACATTTTTGGTCACCCATCCCATGACCGGCCTTTGCGAAAGTTGCTTAACCTCAGCACTCGCAGACCGGGCGCGTTAACCACTGCGCCATCGAGCTCCTCCTTAACCTCAGCACTCGCAGACCGGCTTGCTTAACTTGCAAGAATGCAACCTGAACGCGTGAGCCGCTGCCCCAACGTACTCTTCTTGCACCTTCGAGTTCCTCATCCCCATTGCCCTTATGGCAAAAATATATTTTTGTTAATCTATACTATCACTCTTCGATATACCACGATGTTGGCGGTGGACTGTGTGATTTTTCTGGGCTTCAGGTCCAAAGTTTAGATGCTGGTATTTATTGAAAAGCTTCTGATTTTCTTCCGTAGGCATTAACAATATAAAATGTATGGTTGAGTCTAAGAGCTCGAGCGGGCGAATACCAGACACAATAGAATTTTAATTGTTATCGGCCACCTGGTGGTCGATCGACGCTCAAGGGGATAACTGTATAAAGTGATAAGTATTACTTGTTGCATATTGTCCTTGTTTTTTAAATGTATTTATTGATTTCAAAGAAACATGTAGAAGTAAATGTTAACTCATACCTTCAACCTTATTGTTTTTGGGTTTCTATCTAGGTTAGATAATATTTACGATTATTACGATTGACTTTATTTTTTGAAAAACAATGCTGTTTTATTTCCTTTGCCTTCATATTTCAATTACTAATAGTTTAATTCATTGTTTTGTATCACATGTGATAAATGGAACAGGAAAGGGGTTAAAACGTAATTGGACGACGAAAAACTAAATCATCAGACGTCTATAAGTCGGATGACGAAAGCGGAACATCCAAGAACGCCCCTAAAGGCTTAGACCTCAGCTCGAGTTGACCATGTCGTAAGATAGGGGAAAATATATCAGGTAGGTATGTAGGGTAGTGACCCCAATGTCCGGCAGCTTAAATCTGCGTTTCCACCAGAGATGTGCGAGGTAGCTAAACGGTGTGCGAGGTAAAAACCCACCAATAGGATTCCTTGATTGTCCTTGCAGGATAAAATGGAATTCTCCTATTGGTGGATTTATTTACCTAGCGTACCGCTTAGCTACCTCGTACATCTCTGGTGGAAACGCAGCAGTGTTCGACACATTTTTCTTCGCCAAAAAATAACATTGGTCGTCATTGAAATTTTACGTGAATGCAGGTAGGAAGCAGGTGTCGGTATTTATTTATTGCTAAGGCTGGTTTCAGAGCTGTGCGGGCCGCCCGTACGGGCTCCCGGAGCGGAGACACAATGTAAGGCACTTAGGCGTTGTACGGACTTACCCGGAGCGGGACACACCGCGTCGCTGTGAACCGATGTTCTAAGCGACTCACATGTGTCTCCGCTTCGGGAGCCCGTACGTGCGGCCCGCACAGTCTGAAACCAGCCTAAAGTCTAAAATCAGTTACAGACCTTTTTTTAATGATTAAAGGGGAAAAAATGATCACTGGGTCCTGTAGAACACTGGTCCCACTACCCTAGGTCTTTACGAGTGTGCCTAAAAAAATCCGTGTGTGATCCATATCATTTACTCATGGGCAACAAGTACCTACGGTGTCTTGGACCTTTGCTAATGAGCTGTAGTGTATCTATCTGGGTACCTATACATGCTCACTTTACACATACACATGGGTAGTGGCATTGCAAGAGCTATAGCCGGGATGGATTTGTGATGTAATGAGCACTATATGCTTATAATACCTATGTAATAAGCTACTTAGTATAAAATACCTATGTATTACGTTTCGAAGTTAAAAGTCATGCTCATGTTGCTCGGTGGTCACGCACACGCTTAGAAACTAGGTGCACAAAACAATGAGACTGCAGAAGCTAAACTTCATACAAACGTGCTCGAGCAACGCTCAAACAACTTCTCACGGAC
The DNA here is from genome assembly GCA_963082485.1 of Eudonia mercurella. Lineage (NCBI taxonomy): Eukaryota > Metazoa > Arthropoda > Insecta > Lepidoptera > Crambidae > Eudonia > Eudonia mercurella. Next base: position 12,566,991 of record OY720027.1, read on the forward strand.
ATAGGGTTACCAGATGGAAAATCGAAAAGTCCTGAGAAAAAGATTTTGTCGTGAACGTAATTCATAACTCTGTGGAAAGAAACTCTGTTTTTGTGTAGGTACCTATATCATGTGGGTTATGTGGAAATCACGATTCATTCCGCCACGCGAGCGGCCGCGGGCTCGCACGGGCGTCATCATCATCATCATCAGCTCATATTATGTCCCCACTGCTGGGGCACGAGCCTTCCCTATGGATGGAAAGGGAGAACGGGCCATAAACCACTACGCGGGCCCGGTGCATATTGGTAGTTGTTAACGACTGTTAATGCAGCCGGGACCAACGGCTTTACGTGCATTCCGAAGCACGAAGGAGCTCGAAATGATAAATTCGATGACCGGCCCTTGCAAAGGTTGCTTAATTCAGCGCTCGCAGACCGGGCGCGTTAACCACTACGCCATCGAGCTCCTCACGGGCATCAGAGCACGGGCGTCAGTCAGTTCGAATTAAGTCATATGTCATATATTATTTTGATTGAGTAATTTAAAAAAACTCTGAATAATGTAAGTAACTTCTGTGTTTTATTAAGAAATCGAAAAATCTTTAGATTTCCAAAATCCGGTCGCAATCCTGCCAGGAGCCTGAAAATCCTGAGATCTCAGGTCAAATCCGGAGATATGGTAACCCTACACGGACACGAAATCTCGCAACAGTTCCGCTCGGACTGCTCCGAGCTGTTCCGAGGTCAGGGTGCCTAGTGAGTTTTGTTTACTACCCGTATTCATTCGATTACGTTTACGAAAACGAAAATTAGTATGGCATTGAAGCAGCGCCTCCGGGCGACCTACGAGAAAATTAGAAACTTTCCCATACAAATTCTCGTTTTCGTTAACGTGATCTAATGACGAATGAAACTCGCACTAGGCACCCAGTGTCCGTGCAAGGGGTCGATACATGTGTGAGTTGCTCGAGCCCGGTATGTATTTACTTTATAAGCTTACCTTCTGAATCTTCTTATTTTGTGCTAGGGGCGTCGACAGCACGCGCACGCGACTCGCGCGCTGTCACTCTCTTCTGGCGAGAAGGAACAATGTGATTTCTTCGGCGACAAAAAGTCAGCGTTGGCTTCGTGCGAATTATGTACTTATGATCTAAATATGCGTCACTGAATTGTTGAACTGAATCTCTTTTCTATTTTATACATATATTTTTTACATAAGCGATTATTGCGTGAAAATTTTCCTAATAATTATACAAAATGGCAATGTTTTTCAACTAGGTATCGTATCTAGGCACCATTGTTCGACACTTTAAGCATAGTATTCGACACAGTTAAAATAACATAGATTTTCACCTTTTACGGGACGACACAGTTTGGAAACGTACGTTATAAGCAGATGTGTGTCTAAATCAGACTTTATACCCTAACTATCCTAACTAAAATTAAATAAATTTTTCTTCTGTGTTTCTTTTTCTACTATAACAACTGGAACCAACACGGCTTAACGTGCCTCTTAAGCACGAGAAGGTTTGGGGAATTTTTAAGTTTGGTCACTCATCCTGGCATTACGAAAGTTACTTAACTTACGCGAAAGTAAACGATTTGACTCCTGCTTGGCTACTCTTGAACGCAAACTTAATCTCAATACAATTCCAATGCGATTAATATGTATCGATATTGGGATAAGTTTCGCAATTTCGGAACGCCCCATCTCGATAATAATTTGTTTACTCAATTTCCACGCAATTTAATTCCAATGTAGCGCTATTATCGCTTTTAAGAGTGCTATTTGAATTTTTTAGATTTGTGATTGGAAATTGATTAATGCAATTGTGTATCAAGAGTAACCCACCTGGTGGCACTACCCAAGAAACTTATGATGATGATCGCATCGAAGGTTGCAGCATAATTTACCAGGAATCCACACTACTAAGGAATTGGCTATCTTATCTTTAACTGACGAACACAGTAATGCTACTACGAGTTATAGTGTTGGTGTTTACTTAGACTTAGATAACATGATGGTATAGCTAGCCAAACGAACTTATACAAGCCTTACTAGGTTCGTAACCAAACCTGGTACAACATTTACTTCTTCAATACCTACCTAATGAAGCTCCACTTAGTAATTGAACCAGATAGGTACCTTATGTATGCGGAACCCAGGACAGAGGTCTCTGGTTCAATCTAATTCAATATAGACAGTTTTCATTTATATACTATTCATGTTAGCGCCTTTCACGGCGGCCGGTGTGTAGCGACCTTAAAATGTCTTCACAAAAGTTTCAACACATTCAAATTCAAATTCAAATTCAAAATCATTTTATTCAGTTTAGGCTACAAGTAGCTCTTGTGAATGTCACTATGCCATCGGTTCGTAAGTCTACTCTGGGCGGGAGATCTTGTACTGAGAAGAACCGGCAAGAAACTCAGCAAGTGTCTAGCTCTTTTCTCTCTTACAGCGTCAAAAATATTGGAAAATGCCCGATCATAGCAGGACACTTTCCATTACAAATAAACACAAAACATACTTATAGAAGACAACCAAAACATGTAAAAAAAAAAACAAAAAAAATATATTCTAGGTTAACAAATTTACATCAGGCAAAAGTTCTTCTTCTTAAACTTGACTGACGTTCTCATCAGCCACAAACAAACATTACGAAAGGTTTTCCTCCGATAAGGAAACCAGTTCATGCACCTTATTATTTTGCAATTTTGTTATCACAACCCGCGCAGCCCACGCAGCCATTGCAAACATACATTAACAGAAGCTTGAACCTAGATAACGTACAGTAATTGCATGTATAAACAATTTAATCCTGATCTATTGACCTATCTTCTCACGGTTTTATTTGAATGCAGCCCGGACGTGTACGAGTAGGTACAATTTGTATAACGTAATCTTGTACACATGTAATCATAACGTCACATGTCTAGAATCCCAGAGCATATGCTAAAACTGACACATTTTAAGTACTAATGGTGTAGTCAACCACACATCGGACGTAACAGTAATAATATAAGGATCTCCTATTCTACTCGCGTTTTATATAATAACTAGCTGACCCGGCGGACTTCGTACCGCTTTGACAGTTTCCATCATTGAGTTAAATAATTATGTATCAATGGTTTCCATGACAACAAAACACACAAATCATTTTGTATTGGAAAATTAAATTGTCGTTTTTAGTATATTTTTTTTTAATACAGCCTATTACTCAGCGCTAATGTAGCATTCTAATGGTGAAAGAATTTTTTAAATCGGTCCAGTATAGTTTTTTAATTTATTCGTTGCAAACATACATACATACAAAAATACAAAGGTTTCCTCTTTATAACACTAGTATAGATATTAGGAAGACAGGGGTGCTGTCTGCTGGTCGTTTAAAAATTCATTTGTAAATGCTACTGTCAACTATTTTTAATCGGGTGCATTGTTTGAAAAAACTATATAATAATCTTATAGACTTGTCTTTCGTGTATCCTACGGAGATCCGAAAGAATTTCATGGTAGTAGTTTAGTCCGGCTACGAACGTTCTAATACCTACATTTTTTTATAAAAAATCCACATAAACATGCCAGTGCGAAATGAAGTGTTTCATTTTAATTTATGCTTAGTTATAGGTATGTCATTATTATTTATTATCGCGATGCGATGTTCCGTGTGCAGGCACAGGGCTGCAGCGTATCGATCATCCACCTCGACAGCGGCCCCGATAAGCGTTATCGACGTCCGCAGCTGCCCGGAAATAGTTAACGCGCAATTAACCCTACTGACGGCACTGCCCAGGAGTTTATCTACGACTGGTTGGAGTCAGGCTATGAATAAGTCCTCATTTATGATGAAACCACAACAGGTGACTTCAAAAAGAAATCATCAGGCTGTGCCTACCTACGCAAAACCTTGATACATAGGTCGAGTTTGTGATGACCAACCCGCATTTAGCAAGCGTGGTGATTAGACCACTACCCATCCATATTGCCAGTGTTGCAATGACTTTCGTCGCTTAAGTTTTAACACCAAAGAAGTAAAAAATTTCAACTTTTCAGGAGATCAAAAATATTGTATAAAGTTTTCAAAGTAAAACGCTTCCATTGGTTAAAATCCCTGTTTCTGATTGGCCTAGAGGTGCGTCTTTCTATTCTCTATCGAATGACAAGTCAAATTGAAAAATTTTGGACTTCCGCATTGTTTCGGTGACGCTTTGTTTCAATGATGGAGACCTTTGCCCTGCTGACGCTATTGCCCAGGGACTTTATCTACGAATAGTTAGAGCCGGACTTATGGTATAGGATCTCATTATTATGAAACAAAAACAGGATGAGCCTGCATACAAAATAATCATCAGGTTATAATGTCCCAATGTTGGGATCAGTTCTTTCCACATGAACATGGGAAAGGCTGAAGATCAGGTCAAGATTTGTTTTTGTTTTATAAAACAGTACATAATGTATAAACATAAGTGCAAATTTAGATAATTCCCGAACGGCAAACATAGTAAAAAAAACTAGACTGTGTAAGGTGCGAATACGTTTTTCTCTTGTTTTGGAAGACTGAGTTTCTTAATTCCAAAATAAACGAACACTATAAAGTTAAAGCAATTTTTTTGAAAATAACCCTTCAGAAGGATCCTTAGTTTATTTTTATTAGGTATGCTTTTAAAAAAAAGTATTTAAGTTTTCAAAGAACATTCTAGCCTGTTTTAGATTGAAGATTACGTTGAGTTTATTGGACGTCATCTCGAAAGCGGAAGGGTGACCGGTGGCCGTTGTCAATTGGACCAATTGCTACGGTAAGATCACAGACTGGTGTGCGTGCGTGTTACAATTATGTAAGCGATGCTATGCCAATATGAACTCAAAGCCGAAACGAATAAAGCACGTCCACCTAGATATGTTTTTTTGACGTTTCGTTTTATAGGAAGATTAAATTGTCTGCAGTGAGGAGTCTGTCCAAATGAAGGTAATCAATAAGAGTTAAAAACGTAGGAAGTATTTTTTTTGCAAAGCTGACCAGTCAATATTGTATCGTGAAATAAATAAATTAACTGCGTACGTACGTATACATCATAATATTGACGTGAATTAATTAGGTACAAAAAGTGTTGACGCAATTTTCCACGAGCTAGGACTCCTGTGATTACTTTGTCGGCACTACACTATCCATTATTTCATACGTCAAAGAGAGCCTTATTTTACTACTACAAAATATGTAACTCATCCTTGGGTCTTGGATTAAAGGTATTTAATACATTGAACCATCGTTCATCTTATATTATAATTGATAGACATCGCATAGTTCTCTTCATTAAGCATGTCAGCCAGTTAATATCTCAGCGACAGATGTTCGAATAGATTCGATGAGGAGCCCAGGGCGCTTCGGCTGAGTAGAAAGCGGAAGGGTGTCGGTGCCGTCAATTGGCACAATTGGCAGTAATTGTAGGCGGTATGTCCGGGAGCGCTGCGACCCCGGCCGCGCGCCGCCGAGACGCAGCCTATGGCAAAGCAGTGCTACCAACAATGATAATTCCACATTAAAATAAAGCGTTTCATTATAGTTTAAAAAAATATTTTGTAACTATGATGGGCATATATTATAAGTCTTATACTTCATACTTATATGATAGGCTTTTACTACGTTTTGCTACGTTTAACTTACTACGTTCTATTACATTTTACAAGTAAACCTTTTCGAATAACCTAACGGTTGGTAGTAGGTGCTAGTACAAATTTAAGTAAGTAAGTATAAGAGGAAGGGTTGTTAGGCCATTGTATCCATCGCAGTGGTGGAAGACGACCAGCGGAGAACGTTTCGGTTTGAGTCTCTGGACTCAACGTCCTTCCTCGTAATTAGTCATGATTCCCCTAGAAAAAGGGAGCGGGAGAGTCACCACATAACCTGACTACCACTCTGGTGGCTTGTATCCTTAAAGAGGATTTCCTGGGTCCAAAATAATGGCCCGTTGTCCACCAAAGCGGAGTGGTGTAGAGACGATGTGTCGTAAAATACCAATAGACAGAGAGAAGAGCTCGTAGCTAAAACACGTCATCTTATTGGTTATTAATGACGTTTTTCCTATCATCTCCGCTTTGGTGTATAAGTAATAAGGATCCATGCGGTTCTAGTTACCTAAGAGGCAGTGGACTATATATGTACGTGTATATATTCATGGTACCACCTCCCTAAAACACTAGTCTTATTAGTACCGGATGAAGAAAGAAAGTGTTTCGTATAACCTGACGTTGATGGTCCTCCGCCCGTTTTGTAAGTTTGCTTGCAATGTGTGCTGGCAGTTGGCACAGTTTGAAATTTACCTGTGGGCAGTGAGTGCCAAAATACAAATTAAATTGGAGTGATGAGAAGGAGTTTGTTAAAGAGTGTTTAACTAGCAACCTCAGGAAGGATATCATAATTAAACATCTATAAGTTTCAACACTGAACTGTTTTGCTTTTGTCTTTTCAAGCGTGAGATTTCGATGCAAGCAAAGGCATGATCTAGCTAATCTATAAAACTGCAATAAAGTTAAAAATATTTTCCTTTTGATCCCTGAATCGTTATTATGCCAATATTAAACCATTTACATATCTTTATGAATATAAATCTTCGTGCGTGTGTATGAAATTGAACTCCTTCTAAACGGCTGGACCGATTTGGATGAATTTTTTTTGTGTGTGTTCAAGTGGATTCGAAAATGGTTTAGATTTACAATTGGACCTAGTAGGTGGCGCTGCTGTAGGTGTCCATCATAGGATACGGGTGTTCTTAAGCGGACGAATGATTTGTTTGTTTTGTTGCCATGGAAACTATCAAAGCGGTACGAAGTCAACCGGTCAGCTAGTTTTGTTGTATATAAGCGGTAGCGGAGGTAGGTTAACTTAAAGATGTAAAGGAAGATTAAATACAACGTAAAAGCTGTAGGCAGTATTCAATTTGTGAAGATTTATATTTTAAATATCTAAATTACAAGCACTTTTTTAGACTGCGGCCAAATTATAGCGTCGCATGTTTCTGACTGCACACAATCAACTAATAGGTATTATCATACAGTTTTCTACGCGTCGTCATGTAGATATTGTAGCTCTGCCAATCCGAGCAAATGTTACACTATCTCTGTACATACCATACATACGTACAAGTATACCTATTCGTTTACCTACTAATTAATTAGAACCTACATATTTGACGATATAAAAAGTTTATGTGAAGTATATATTTATTGTATAGATAAATTAATATGATCTATTTTAACTTAACTATTTAAAGTTAAGATTATCGTATCGTATACCTACCTATATACCGCTATGGCGCTCATTAGGGGAGGCCTATGTCCAGCAGTGGACTAAGATAGGCCGATGATGATGATACCTACCTATGTATATAATTAGCAATTCTGTCGAATATATGCAATATCCCATTTACTGAGCAGTATGCTAACGCTCTCATATTTATTTTATATAAATCTTCTTTATCACTGTAAGATATAGCTTTTGATGATTTTATCATACCATACTATACTTATACGATTTCAAAATTGTTTTTTATTGTAACGTGTATTACGATATTTTACGATAGATACAAAAATGGAGAGGAGAGATACCTTTGCCTAGTTTTGGGAAAACATTGGTTTATGATTATACTAGTACTTATAGTTTTTATTGTGTGTACAATAAAGAATAATCTTTATAGATAGATAGATAACTATTAAATTCAAAATTAAGTTTTTAATGGTTAAACAATTGCGAGACTGTGGTTTAAATAATGCATGCGGCATGAGGCGCGCAGGCGCAGGGCAACGCGGAAGTCGCACACACTTCCGCGTGCCGCCATCTTGGCATACACCTCGTGAGATTCGCCTGCGATCTCGTTCTCGCCACATTTCATGTATCTACCCAGACCTAATTATATACACCACCAAATGAACCCCCAAGTGGACACCACAATTTGTTTCTTTCTATATGTTCCTTTCTAATACAGTATATTGTTACTTATTCAATTAGAGTAAAATAGACAAAACACGCCATAACTATTTGAAGGTTAGACTCTATATATTAGTAATTACAGGGGTTACATTTTGAGCAGTTGATATTTTTCATTTCTAAAAACTTAGGTATTAAAGCGCGAAATTCCACAAATGTTAGACGATATCATTTAACTAATTATTGTCAGATAAAAGTTGCTAAGTGGTTAAGTTTTTTCATCATCAGCATCATCTCAGCCAAAAGACGTCTACTGCTGGACAAAGGCTTCTCCCAAGGTTAGGTTTAGTCCATATAAAATTTAATTACACTGTTAAGGGACGCCGTTAGTAATTTTTTAGAACTGGTTTTTCTTTGATGACCATGTTTATATAAGCATGTTTTGAGTTTCTAAGTGCCTCCATAGACGGGCAGCTTGAAACAGTCAGGATGCGCCTGCTTTAAGCTTCTACTGCATAGTGAACTACAGCATTTAACTTACACGGAACATACACGGAACCACTCAAGCAGTTGCGTAGTTCATTACTCAGTCGCAGCTGGAAACAGTAGATCCTGACTGCTTCAAGCTGCTCGTCTATGACCGCCATAAGGCATAAAAACAAATCATCCTATCACTAAGACATTAAAAGGTTTGTGTAAACTGTACTGTATTAAATATATGAACGCCTAATGTTCACATAAATAAAGAAAATAAAATATCTAATCTTATCACACTTCTACGTAATTCGTACCTGCTGATTCGATAAGATAACACGAAGCTATTTACAATGGCGACGGGTATAGCGACGTGTTGATCGTATTTGAACATCGAAATGATATCACCCGTTTTTCAGTGCCGTAATAAGGAAACGGCAACGTTAGCTTGTTTACACACACGTAATAAGTTAAAACGGTTCAAGCATATTCAAATGGCATGAGAACCACAGTGGTACGGTATCGTAAGTGCACTCACCCCCTCTTTCTAATTACGGAATAACGTGGTGGAACAAAAAGAGATGACCCACTTTCGGGACCGGTCGTGCGAGATCGGGTGCGCACCGGTGCACGTTACGTGTCGGAGATGGGGTTATGCACTGAGCGAATAATCCGCATAACGGAATACGTTCATGTGAATTTTCTCGCCCTAGTATATATCATTTTTTCCGTTTGATTTGGTAACGTGACGGCACTTGTGCAATGAAGTCGCAATTCGACTGTGTGCGTAACGTGCGGCACGACTCCTTTTTATTAAACTCATTACTGCTAACTTCTTGGTTCATTGATTAATTGCGTTTTCTTGATTCCACGAGTAATATGCATTTGTAACAATTGTATTTTGTAACTCCTCTTTTGGTTCTTAACTTTATCGGTGTGTTAGAAGCGATTTGATGAGCTTTTTAAGGCCCATTACTAGTTTCAGACGAAACACTATTTTAATTCTAAGGATGCGAATGAATAAATTAGTTATTGAGCAATATATTTGCTACCTTATTCCCTGTTAATAAAAGCATTTCTTAATATTGATAAGCATTTCGTAGTGTGTGTGCTTTCCCTGATATTATTAGGTGTGAAATCCAAATTTCAAGATATGTAAGCGATAAGGAGTCTGATATTATAAGAGTATTTAATAATTTTCATGTATCATGCCTATGTCAGTAAGTATCTTATCTATACTTCTTATGATACTGAAAATAACTTGCTTGATAAATAAGTAAAATGTGTTAAATTTTGAGAACATTGTCTTTAACTATAAACTGAGACTGTTATTTTAAGGATCCCCTTCGGGGTGTTGCTGGATTTGTTTATATACAATTTGCGATTGGATTAATCTAAAGATATATATGGGTCTCAAATTATCCTACCATATTAGAAACACCATTCGGCCTACTATTTATATTCCTTTCATTTCCTTTGACGCTACCAAAATACACACGTTGTCTATTGGTTATGATGACCAATCCTTAGATTGTTCATAACTAATAGACAGCGTGTGGGACAACGGGTCGTATGCAATATAATAAGTCTATGTTTTAGACGGATATATGCACCAGCGGTAACTGCAGTACCTTCATCCGTGATCAAGGCGTATAGGTACAACTCTGCCGAAATATCGGATACTTAAAGACAACAGAAACCATAGTAAGAATCCCGTTAATAATTTATCTAATGTAAGTGAGCAATTAAAGTTTAAAAAATAATATAATATGGATTCTATTATGCACAATTATAATTATTATTACAATTACAATACTGTCAGTTTATTTTTGCAAGCGAAAACAGACCTTATAACTATGTAACATTCAACCGAATTTCAAATTTAAGTTTGGTAACTAGTTAAGACAACACGTTTGGCCGACCGCGCACGTTGCAATATTGACCTGTCAAATCGCAATTATGCAACCGCCCCCGACGCAGCAACAGACGATTTCGCAATAGCCATATTATAGAGTGTTAGGCAAGCCTGAAGGCTTAGGTAATGCAGCATAGTTCCGAGAGAGATTATACATCCTGTATTGCGGACGAAGCCATAACATTTGTTTCTTAACTGTACATTCACTTTCTGGATTACAAAATATTTATCTTATAGTTAAATAATATAGATCAATGAAAAACAAAAAAATACCAATATTATGACCATATGCAGATACATAGCTATTTTAAAGTTTTTATTATTCACAATGCTGTATTTATATCGAAACATAAATAAATAAATAAATAAATAAATGTTTCCCACACTCACACCAATTATCTAGCCCCAAGAAAAGCTTCCTTAAGAAACTTGTTATATGGTTAACTAGACAACGGATAAACATACTTAATATACTTAAATACATACTTATTATACATAGGAAACACCCAGACCCGAAACAATTTAGAAAAACAGGTATTTCTAAATTGATCCGACCGGGGATCGAACCCGGGACCTCAGAGATGGCGACACCATGGAAACCGGTGTGCAAGCCACTCGACCAAGGAGGTCGTCAACATATAACATCCCTTGATTTTTCAGTACGATTTGCCCCTCAGATGGGAATTCATTGAATCCCCGTCTTTTCGCAATCAAGAAAACAGCTCTTCAACTGATAATGGCTTTCTTGTCTTATTTTTCATATGCTATGCTTGTACTTATTTAAACGAAATGCTTGTATTAGCTAGCGTTGATAATTCAATGCTTAGTTATGACCAGTGATCGGAATAGGTAGAGCAATTTTATGTACTTGCTATAAGTTGTATTATAATGGACATTCCCGAAATATTGTCGATAAACAATTTGAATGCTGTAGACAACAAAAGACAAAAACAGGTGTGTTCTTCTAGCGGCGGAGCCTGTTATTGTATTTTTTGTTGTTTCCAAAAGCCGTGTTGTGCGGCAAAATCGTGCGGCAACATCGCGCGTGTGCGCAATGGAAATTTGCAACGCGTCGCTAATGTAAGTTTGACAACGTCGTCTCGTGGCGCCCACTGCCAATACGTAAGACAAGCCTTCTTTTATCATGTTTATAAGAAAAGTTTCAGTTCAGAATCTCGCGGAATGTCCATATTAACATCAACGTGTACGGTCAATGAACCAAAATAGCTCTACCTACTCCGATCACTGGTTATGACACCTTGGACATCGTGGGTTCAAGTTCCACCCCTTTGTCGCACCACCAAATTATGGGATGGTCTCCAAGTACACGTATTTCTTCCTCCCTACACCATGGGGTTTTTAAACGAGGAGTGAAGAGACAAATTGCATTTCAATAAAATAAATTTATTTATTTCTCGACACATCCAGAGCTTAGCAGATTAGTGATGTCGGCTAGTGAGGCACACAATCCTGCTCCATAAAGTCTCCTACACACACAGACATAGTGCCTTACAAATAAACAAAGAACAAGCTCCGAATAGTTATTCCGTGTTTGGTTCCTGTCATGTAAACGTCATTTCAAATCTATGCATTAATACGTGAAGCAAAAACTGTGTACCCCTTTTTACACATGCTATGTGCCTATTTGACACACACGCTTATATACGGTGGGACGCTGTTGATTTGTTGAGTCACTTATCAATCAAAACTTGTGGAAGTATGAGAAAATTTAAATTATTCTCTGTGTCTTCATCATCATCATCATCTCAGCCAAAAGACGTCCACTGCTGGACAAAGGCCTCCCCCAAGGATCTCCACAACGACCGGTTTTGTGCTGCTCGCATCCAGCGGCTTCCCGCGACCTTCACCAGATCGTCGGTCCACCTTGTTGGAGGCCTGCCCACACTGCGCTTTCCGGTACGCGGTCGCCACTCGAGGACTGCTCCGCCCCAGCGACCATCAGTCCTGCGAGCAATGTGCCCTGCCCACTGCCACTTGAGCTTAGCAATTCTTCGGGCTATGTCGGTTACCTTTGTTCTTCTGCGGATCTCCTCATTTCTGATTCGATCTCGCAGAGAAACCCCGAGCATAGCCCTCTCCATTGCTCTTTGAGTGACCTTGAGCCTTCTGATAAGGCCCATAGTGAGCGACCACGTCTCAGTCCCGTCTGTGTCTTACTGAAATAATAATGTTACTTTCAATGATCCATTATATCGAATATGTAGATCTTATAACAATAATGTGAGCAACTTAGATATATTTTCTCAGAGTCTATACACATACATTAAAATTGTAAGTCAACATCACACTACATTCAATAATTTAGATTAATGATGTATTAAAAGTATGGTAACTGTTTTGCCATGTTGTAAGAATTTATGTCCTTATTTATTTAAAATTGTTATTTTTTAATTGTTATTGAACTCTCTTTTTAGACTTTGTTTGTTAAAAGTATAAGTATTTAATATTTTCATTTGTTAAACTACTTATTCTATGTAAATGCGGTGCGCAACAATCACCGGAATTCAATTTTAATGTGAGAATTAGTTTACCTGTTGTGAATGTACTGAATTGTATTCTGTAGTTGTGCCAATTAATTAAATAAATAAATAAAATACTCTTTTCAAAAATTTCAAAAATGAAAGAGGAGCGGCCGAAGTCTATCTTTCAATGCCAATCCAAACTCACATTCTATCTTTTTAAATTTTTCATTGCTTAGGATACAATCCGTGCAGCCTTAGTGGATAACAATCGAAGTTTATTCTTTGTTTATTTGTAAGACCCAATAGAGTCTAGATAGGTAGACTCCTAGCTGTCTTTGTATCTAGACTCCGCTTCCGCTAAACATTAGGTGGAACGGAGACATATGCCTACTCATCTATTAAAACTAAAACCCATGTCCTCTTTTCATAAGTTGGCAAAATGGCGTGACGCATGGATGGCTCGACCCACTGATATTATATGAGGAACTCTGCTTCTTTCTTCCGCTCAGCTCAATAGGGGGCAAAGCGACGGGGGTGGCTTGCAACGTCAAAGGTTCAAGTCTCACTTAAGTGCGCTATTTGCAATTTATTTATGGCGCTAATTAATAAATGTTTTATTGTTTAAATCTGTAGTTTTATCGCCAATGACACAGCACCGTTTAATACAATTACGATAACGAAATGAGCCAATTATGCTTTAGCGATAATAAATAAGACTTTTATTGTTTCCAAAAAAGTGTTTCCGTTATAGGTAAATACCTACCATGACCCAATGGTCATGATTGTAAATATTTGCTAAAAGCTTTTGTTGCAATTTCTTGATTTATTGCCAGTCCTGGTGGGTTACTCTTGTAACACAACTGTATTAATCAATTTCCAATCACAAATCTAAAAAATTCAAATGGCACTCTTAAAAGCGATAATAGCGCTACATTGGAATTAAATTGCGTGGAAATTGAGTAAACAAATTATTATCGAGATGGGGCGTTCCGAAATTGCGAAACTTATCCCAATATCGATACATATTAATCGCATTGAAATTGTATTGAGATTGAGTTTGCGTTCAAGAGTAGCCTACCAGGAGTCAAATCGTTTACTTTCGCGTAAGTTAAGTAACTTTCGTAATGCCAGGATGAGTGACCAAGACTTAAAAATTCCCCAAACCTTCCCGTGCTTAGGAGGCACGTTAAGCCGTGTTGGTTCCAGTTGTTATAGTAGAAAAAGAAACACAGAAGAAACATTTATTTAATATGAGCTGGTCTAGAACCCGTACCTCCTGACCACCCGGCCCAATGATAGATCATTTTATCTCTCTGTATAAGTTTAATTTATCATCTAATAGCTAAACTTATGTTTGGTGAAGAGGGGTCGCTAGAGTTCCCACCTTTCTCAAGCAAGTAAGGCTTTTACGTAGGATTTATTTAGGTACCTCTGAAAGCCTATATTGCAACAGTTTGACCTACGTTACCTCACTACTTGCATGGCCAGCTCGATTGGTGATGTAACGCAGGTAGCAAGCGTTCCTGACTTTTCTCAAGAAAGCATAGTTGTCGTAATAGGAAAATGAATATTTGTGTACTATCTCAGTTCAGTCTTATTCTCAGAAGTATTATTTTTGGGAGTGGATTTACTTTAAAAAAATAATAACTTTTTTCATATTTGCAATTGCCACCCTTCAAAGCTCACCTATGTTTCAAGAGCTTGTTTTACTTCGGCGTTCCCGAACTTTTTTGTTTTCGAAATATTATTTTTATCTTAGATGTAGCAATTTTTTTGACGGTTAGCTAGTTAAGTCACAACGATCAGGCAGAACGATCCCACCTTTCTCAAGCAAGGATAGTTGTACGAAACTAATTACGATCCCAATTACTAGCTTCCCTCTCACGCTGAAAGCGTATGTTGCAATAGCTACTCATTGCACGGCCAGCTAGACGAGTGTGAGGTAACGTAGGTCGCGATCGTTCCCGCCTTTCTCAAGCAAGGATAGTCCCCGGCACGGCAACACCGCAGCTACGTAATCCCACCGCAACGGCACTTCCTGAAAGGTGGCGCAAGCGGCGCGCGAATGTCGGCCGAGCATTTCGCGCTACTTTCGTAATTTTGTTGCGTGGTGCGACCGGCCGCCTCGCCTGGCCCGCAGGAAGTAAAAGTTCGAAGGTAAGAAAGTAGGTCTCCACTGTAATTGGCAATGCGCCTGCATACTGATGTCCACATGGCTAAATAGGTTGTGCTGAGACCACAGCTGCGACAATTGACGGAGTCCCGAACAAAACACTAACCGCAATTAACAACAAAAAAGGAGTTTTAAACGCATCGGGCGGCGCGGGCGGTCGCGATGATAAATACTCCATGGATATGCAGCTGAAATAACAAATTGGTCGGACACAAAAGTAGTGTCACGTCAAGTGGCTGTTGAACTATCATTAATTAAAGTTATATAACGCTGCGTTGTGCAGTACGAAATTAAGGGTTTACTACTTACGCGTGTGTTACGCACATGTTTCGTACCGGCATACATAACGTGAGTCGGGTGGACAGCGCCCGGCGCCGCCGCCGCTGACCCGAGCATGACGTAATGACAACAACGTGCGCGAACTAGGCCGAGATACAAGATGCGCCGAAACTAATCGGTTGCGCAAGTCTGTATGTGCTCGCGACCGACCGCATTATTTTGACCAATTAAATTCATAAACCAACAACAATCGCTATTAACTAACATGTTAACTAATGTTGTGTTGTAAAGTGTGATGCTGCATATTTGGATATTCTTACTAAATATTTGCGCTAAAGTATATGTTACCATTGTTTTCTGAAGCGTATTAGTGTTTAATAAAGTGCCTCTTGTCTTCAATAGAGAATACAAAGAGGTTTTAACACAGATTAATTCAGATGACCGTGTTGTTTGCAAAATACGTGAATTGCATCAGTTGACAGGAAGTTTAGTTTTGGAGTTCTAATCATAGCAATGAGGTGTTAGCTACAATGTAGGGCTGCCGTTGGATTTTATTAGCGTTGACGACTTTTAATTAACGTATTTAATCATACATTTATATCATAAATTTAATATTCTATTGGCCCATGTAGAGTTCTTCTACTGCTAAGATGTGGATAACATTTTACTCTTTTTTTTAAAAGGTTGCATAATCTACTTTTCGCCTAGCTTAGACTGTATATTTCGCACGTCGACCTCGAGGTCAGTTATTAACTTACTATATCTGCCTTCATGCCCAGTCATTTTAGTGGATCTCATAGATTTGCAAACAGGAATATAGCAATGCAGGGTTGAACATAAAACAGATGGCATCCATAATGAAACATTTTTTAAATAATTTATTTTATTTCAGTCATTATATTTAACTGTCAAATTTTTGCATGTATGCAATGCCGTAGTACGGCATTTTCAGCATGTATTAGCGATGTATACCAAATGGAGAGAGAGAGAGAGGAGGACGGGTAAGACAAAATATGGAAAAGGAGGATATGTCCTCCTTTTAGATATCTGGCCAACTTTAATGCAGGGCAGTGTTTTGCTAGGCAAAATTATAAAACCAACAATCATTAACGATGTACTATTTTTTACCCACAGATAAGATTTATAAAATAGGTAGTGCCACTATCTAAATGATTGCGATTAGGTACCGAAAAATTAAAAAGGAAACAGGATTTGCGAACACTTAAATTGTTCATGTTATCGTAATTTAATTTTAATTCAATTATCGTTATCGTGACATAATAATCAATTAATTGTATTACGGTATTTTAATTTGCGATCAATAAATAACGTCATTTGACGATCCGCGAACATCTTATCCGCTTTGTCTGATAACATCCAAATGCCTAGGAACTCAAATTAATAACTGTTAAGCGTATTTTTCTGACCCTAGTCAAATATTTAGAGACAAAATGAATTACCTACCTAATAAGTACCTAGTATACCTAACTTTAAATAATATTGATACACCAATTGATAAACCTTTTGACCGCCTCAGCATAAATGTGTCGCTGTGTCCTCCTGTACGCCAAGCATTCAATTCAGGGTAAAAACTTATCACAGGAATAGGTATTCCAAAATTTTCAATATCTTTATTCTGTGTTTTTGTAAACTGTAGGTTTTGTCCTTGGCGTGCAGGGTACGCTATCACTGGCCGATTATAGCCGACTGTAGAGGTCAAAAGGTTAAGAGCTCATACCTCAACCTATGATTGGCTGCCTATCTTTTGTGTGCTTTGGTGTGCACACTTAACTCGGAATCCTCAACTCCAAAAGAACTGGCTATGTACGATACTAAAATTGTCTTATTAAGAAACCAATAATCTTTCCTCGTTCGTTTTCAATAACTCTACCATCAAAATCGAGCTATAACACAAAGAAAATACATTAAAGAAATATATCTAAAAACTCTAAGCCTCCATGCTGCGTTAGCGCTGCAGAAAAATTAATGAAAAAAGTAAAAAAAAGTAAATTGTAGCAGCTCTTCTACGGTATAATATGATTTACCTCGCTGCGTTTGTCTATGCTGCTTGATAAGTAAGACAGATTATTTGAAAAAAGAACTTCAAGTTTTACTACACACTTTTGCTGATACACCAAGCTGCGCTAAAAAAGAATCGTGGGTTATAAAATGTAAAAAAAAATCACAACTTGTAGCAGCCCTGCTATGATGTGCAAGTATACAGGCAACTAGGCAGAGAAATTAGGAGGCAGGCAACGGCTTCCGCAATGGAGGAAGCGGCGCTCGCGGGTTTGCGACAGAGCTGCGCCCGCGCCGGCCGCTTGCCCAACCACCGACCGCACTGCTCCCACCAGGAAATTCATTTCTAAATTCTGACACATGATATAGTTATTATAGTTGGGCTGAGATCACTGTTGTTTAATGAACGTGGTTAGCCCACTAACCCACATTGGGCTAATATGGTGGGTTTATGGACCCATCTCCATTAAGTGTTAGTGGGAAGACCTAAGCATAGCTGTGGGACGTTTATAGTAGGATGAATGGACAAAATTATTTAAGGATGTACTTACTTTACTATTAATTATTTTAATTTTTATTTAATTTAATTATCACCGTTCGGTGATGCTGCAATTAGGTACTAGTTCTTATTATACCTACACAGGGGTTCCGGGTTCGATTCCCAGCAGTAAGTGTTGCATAGTATTGGGTTTGGTTGGTGGTAGAGCTAGTTTAGTTCATCGCTACTACGACAATAACTCTTTAATCCACGTTCGTAACTGATCTTTTCTCTTTGAGATACGAATATGGAAATTTTTTCTTGCTTGATAACCAGTTACGAAAACGGAATTGAATTGTCGTTTCCGTAACCATGTTTCATAACTAGCTACGAAAATGGATTTTTTTAAACGAGGAAATATTCTTCCTCCTTTGACCACAAACTCATTCGTAAGTTCAGAAAATATATTAATTTTTATTTACTTATTAGATACATCAAAGAAAGTACATAACATAATATTAAAAACTTATTACAGAACAAAACTTAAAACAAAAAAAGGAAACAACTTAACTGAACTTAAAAAAACCAAAGAAATAAAAATAGCAAATTAAAAACTAAACGCCTATAAATAAAAGATGTCTTCCAACTGTGGGCTCATGGGAACGGTCCCAAGAATGCTGGCAACATTGCCCCTCTGGATTGCCAAGCTAATACGCTGGCAGAGGTAGCTGCCAGCAGCCTTCTTGACACCGGAGGCCTCAATAAGGCGAGCACTTAGCTCTTTAACAAGTTGCCTTGCCTCCGGCCCCCATGGACCCATTGTTTCCACCGCAAACGGAAAAATAAATAATTACGACCCAGGTTCGCGTATTTGTGCCGTTTGCGATTTTCAGCGCTTACCGCAGCAGCCCCCACATGAAGAGAAGTGGCGCGAACATGCGAGGGAGCCACGGTGTCAGCACAGGTTGCATCCCACACCAACGGCCTGCCAAGCTTCCAGGGCCCAATGGTCATTCCGTCAGGTCTCTTGCCATCGCTACGAGAGATACCAGCTGGCTCTAAGACAGCCGGTAATCCAACGGTGGCAGACCGCTATAGTGAGGGACGGCCCGTCCAACAAGGTACCGACATTGGCTGATGGTAATGCCTGGAGCCAGTGGCCTGACTCTCTCTCAGAGACGGCAATGAGACGAGCGAGCTCGGCCGTGTCAGCCGATGTGGATTTAAGCCCCTCCAGAACTTGCTTGCATAACGGCTCGTCCCATTGCTTCTGTAATTGTGGAATTAAAGGTAGATTTGAATTTTGAGAGGCGGATAACCAAGCGTTACTAGCATCTGCTTTGCACGACAACTCTACGGAACCCAAAGATGGGTTGATAATCTTCCTGTAGAGATTGTTCGTGCTATGAGCAGATGACAAAAACGCTGGCAGGGCCACGCTGGACAAATTTCTAATGCCGAGGCCTCCGAAACGTACAGGAAGTGATGCCTGTAGCCAAATGCGGTCGTTCATTTGACAATTTAGAATTTGAACAAGAGTATTTTTAATTAAATTATCTAGATTGGACAATAGTGCAGGAAAAAGCTAGAGTTGGGAGCATCGAAGAACATAAGTAAATTTTGGAACGAAAAGACAAAAACGTATTATAAATAAGGCCATGTGTGGATTAATTTGGAATAAACGGTCTGAAGTTAAATTGAATTTAGCAATCGCTCCGTTTATGAAAGCCGGGATGGCAGCATCGAGAAGCGGTGCGCCTAATAAAAATAACGAGTCATCTTGGAGAATTTTGATGTTGGGGGCCAGGCGACTGAAGTCAGTAACTATATCTGCTCTACGGTTCGGGGCCACAGAATTTGAAATGTATAATTCACACTTTGAAAAATTTAGTTCCAATCCTATATTGCCAAATTGGTTTATTAAACTTTGTAGGTCCTCGAGAACTAAACCCGATTTGTCCCCTAAAGTGCCGTCATCAAGGTACCAGACATTAAATTTAGAATTAAAAAATTAAATTTAAATTTTTAATATAATAACAAGTACAACACAATTCCTACCCAAAAACAAAACTCTGAGTCAAACTTATCCATACTAAATTTTAAATGGTGAAATTATTATTAAGCGGTACCCAACAGTTATAATTTCTTTTTCTAGGTTCTCAATTGCATAATTTATTTCTGTATCAATTTCTTTATAATTTCGGGATTTGATAGTCTTACTGCGTAATCGGATCTTTGTTTCTTTGACTAAAAATTGTAACACTTGAGCTGAGGATCGGTTTTTCCGCCCCACATACTTGTTTAGTCTTGCATGCCACCCTTCAGGGTGGTTGGTGGTTCTTATGTCTTCTTTATAACAGCACCATTTCTTCATAATTTGAAAATTAATATAAACAGGAGTTAAATTGTTCGACTGCCACGCACTTAGATGATCTTCGCATTATAGTATATTTGTACCCGGACAAGATTTTCTTTAGTGGTAATCGTGCCAAACCTGCACATCTTGCAACGTGTCGTTTTTGTACACTTGACTTAACTTTTTTAAAAAGACTTACAATGATGGAAAAAGCAGCCTTTTACTGTGGTTTTTGGAAACACATTTTCAATTGCTTTCATGGCACTCATTTCATAGTCGAGCGTGATTTTCTTCGGCTTCCAGTTAGGTAATCGTTTTTTTATTAGTTTATATGTCCTCTCTTTTTATTATGAAGAAATGAGAAGAATAAAGGAATTATTTGTTTTGTAACTTTGTTGTATCCGTGAATAGAGTAAATTTGCTGAAATGGTGCAGGACATGACCGAAAAATACCATCAATAAAAAAATGGTTAAAATTATCAAGAATATTGTGTATATCAGGACAGCAAAAAACTAGAATTCTTG
Source organism: Eudonia mercurella (assembly GCA_963082485.1). Classification (NCBI taxonomy): domain Eukaryota; kingdom Metazoa; phylum Arthropoda; class Insecta; order Lepidoptera; family Crambidae; genus Eudonia; species Eudonia mercurella. The sequence continues at coordinate 12,587,596 of OY720027.1, forward strand.
CCGCATCATCAGTATCCTGAAAGTCCTCTAGTAAATTTTTTTTTTAAGCAAACTGTCTAATCATTTTGCCCACCAACCTGCCTGTTGGTGAGCTGGATGTTGCCTAAGGTGGTACATACTTATTCACTCTTACTTTGAAGAGACCCAGGTTGTAGTGAACAGGGAACACGTGACCAGGTAGCGCATTCCACTCTTTGGCGGTTCGCAAAAGAAAAGAGTTAGCAAACCGCTTGGTACGGACAGGTGGTATGTCTACAACGTATCTAACTGGCATTTCTCCAGTCCGAGACAGCCTGAAGTGCCAGATTTATTCGCTCAACCAGGGACTCTCGACAAGACTGGATATCATCTTTGGAGGCCTTTGCATCGGATAGGTATCTGCTAGTTATTGTACTGTCATCCACATATCTAAAGGTATCGGGCACTAGAAGGTCGTTAATATGTGTCGCAGATAACACTGATCCTTGTGGAGGTACGACTGGTACGACTACTTCAGCCGGTGAATTAAAATAATGTAGTTTTAACACACCGAAACTTTTGTTTCTGGCATTATACAGACCACTTTTTAAACTATTGAATTCCGGTAGTTTACTGACTAAATCTGTACCATAATCCTGCAGCTCGTAAATCATTTCTTCATATTGTTTCTGAATAGGTTCCAAGTTTGAGCTAATCTTCGCTGTAAAATTTTGAACTTTTTCAATTATTGAATTGTTCGTAAAATTAGGTTGTTATTGGTTATAGGTATTAGGTTGTATTGTTAATTAACTATCATGCGATTTTTCCGTTACGAAATTATTTTTGCTGTCAAGAGTTACGTTTCCTCCACAGCCTCTTAAATTGTAACACTTGTAAAATTTATTTTTGTTGCTATATGTTTTCCTTTGGTGGTACTTTACATAAAAAGAAGAAACTTTGGCAAATGACATTTAAATGACACATTGAAATAAGTAGATGGAAATTCTTATCAGCCAGTTGCATTGTAAGTATTTATCATATACTTAGTATTTATTTGATGTCGATGGTTAGTATGTAATAAGAGGGCAAGTATTACTTCCAGGTTATGAAACTCACCTACGAAAGTGGATAAAATATTACTAATTAATAACCAGTTATAAAAAGAGAAAAGAGAAAAAAAAACCATTTTCGTAGCTGGTTAATAAACATGGTTACGAAAACGACAATTCAATTCCGTTTTCGTAACTGGTTATCAAAGATCAGGGTGCCTAGTGCGAGTTTCATTCGCCATTCGATCACGTTAACGAAAACGAGAATTTGTATGGCAAAATGTTAACTCTTCTCGTTTGTCGCCAGGAGGCGCTGCTTCAATGCCATACTAATTTTCGTTTTCGTAAACGTAATCGGATGAATACGGATAGTAAACAAAATACACACAACGTGCCTACCCAGTTACGAACGTGGACTAAAGGACAATAACACGAAGTAAGCAACATTGTGTTTTAATTCTAATAGTTTTAGTTTTCAGTCGAGGGTTTGTGTGCACTTCATTTTCTTCCTTATCATCACTCACATTAAAGTGAGAAAAAGGCCTCAAACGCTTAAAAGAAACCATAATATGAACAAATTATCAATTTAAACTATATTGTAGGTAGCTTTGTATGCAGAACAGAACTTACACAGACGAATCGTAATTCTTTTTAATTCTTAAAAATTATATCCATCTATCTGTTTATGTACACCCACTTGGTTTTATATAATTATGTCCAGTTACTTATCTTTCTTGATTAACTAATACTTACATAACATGTTATTACCGCGTTTATGTAGATACGTGAGTAATTCGATTTACTTGTGTAGCTTGTAATTAGCAATTCGCATAACCAGAATGTTCTACAGATTACAGGAATTCAGGTTTGCAAACAGGAATAAGAAGAACCGATTAAAGCGGTCGACTTGCTAATGTAAAAATTGGATTTCGGTAATCGAGGAAGCGTATTATGAAATAGAAGTCCCGCTTGTACCAACTTGTTTTATTGCATAGCCTGTTGTAATACAGGCTCTTATTGACTATTTTATGGTCGACATAAGTTACCCTTAGTCCTCGCGCGCCATATGCACTACCGGTAGTGCATAAGGGGGCCCGCTAATTATATCTACGGCGCGAAACGGGTTAAATACTTTAATAAGGTAAAAATAATAAAATAAATACAAAGAAAATTTTATCAAAAAACATTCATTAATTAAGGAATATTATGCACGTATTATATTCACTTTAAAAACTTAAAAAGACGTAGGTACTCCATATCATTCGGAATAGTAATACTGTTACTATCTTTAAATAATTAAAATGGCAGAACTCGAGTAAATCTTTAGTCCATTTTTTATTCATATCAGATTATTTGCTTCTAGAAATAAATTGTTAGGCATTTTTTTCATATGTAATGTTCTTTATGATTGTGTCAGGAAGTGCTCTACATAGAGCAGCGTGTAAAGCGTTCTTGTTTGCAATTTTGCAAGATAAGCAACTTTCGTAATGCCAGAAAACCAGATGAGTAACCAAATTAAAATATCTTGAGAACTTCCGCACCTCAAAGCGTGTAGCGGCAGCAGGGCCAGAGCGTTATGGTTCGATTTCTATGAATCTAATATGCTATTGTTCATGTAAAAAGGCCCAACAGTGATATCGGATCATTTTGAATGACGACACGTGATGGGAAGCGTAGGAGTTTTTAGTGGGTGTCCCTCCTTCTCCCTTGATGGGTTTTTTATAGCTAACTAACCCTGGGCGTAGTGGTAGGTTTGCCTAATATATTTTTTCTTATAATAAAAATATTGAGGTCGGTGCTGGTGATAAATTTATAGCTGATGATTATGATGACTTTCGGACGGTGTAACGTTAGTAACACAAAGGAACTAAGTGAAAAATGTGCATTACCAAGAAATAGCTTAACGATAGCGTCCATTCGAGTGAGAAGCCTGTCCCATAATGGGCGAAAAGGAAACTTCAAAGGCGGCCGGAAACCGGAACCGCGGTAAGGGTTAGCGCGGAGACGACGCCCGTTTCCGGCGGAAGTGCGGCGCCAGGAAGGTAGATAGAGAGAAGATAAATAAACCGAACGACGACGCCATACTGCCGGACTGGAATCGATAATTCCGTACGGTTTTGCATGCCCACGTATATATGTATATACGAATATGTACGACTTCCGTCTCCTGTTTACTTTCATGCTTCCACTGCTTCCAGCTGCGAAAACAAATTGTGTTATTAACGATTTGTGCCAAATCGAACTCATTTTATTGGTTCTGCGTACTGTATGTCTATGTCAAGCTACGATTCGTAAGGTTCACCGAACTGTGTTGTTGGAGTTCAAAGTTCATTATGTATGTATGCTAACATGCGAGATGTTAGAAATAAGCATTTCGTAAATCGCTGACTTCTCACAGTGAGTCACTAGGGCGCTTGTGTTTGGGTCACAGTCCGCGAGCGTTATTTAATACGCCTTACGTTGCATTTATCGCGTGATGGTCTGAGTGTCGTAGGCAATTGGTTTGACCCAGATTGTGGTAAATCAGCTAACAATTTTATCTTCGTATTGTTTATAAATAAAATCTTACAAACATAGTATTATGATTATTAGTATTAGTATTATACTCTTTATTCATTTTTAATCTTAGATTTAGGTTTTTTTATAAAAATTATATAAAAAGTAAAATATAACAAAATTTCATACAAAAATACAACTTTTATAAAAACCTAAACCTAGAATGCTGTCAGCAGCGGAGCAGGACTCAAGCTACCGGTGATTAAGGCTGCAGAGAAAGAAACCTCCTGACAATGCGTGCCGCGTCCAGGAATGTTACCTTGTGTATATGACCCTTGATCCAGCCATCCAGCGAAAGCCTCTTGAGTTGTTGGTCGAGACTCCTCGCTATAAGGCCGTTTGTAGATACAACAGTATTATTATTATTAGGTATTAGATATACGAGTAATAATCAATAAACAAATCTACTTTATTTAAGTTTGAAAAAAGACAGTGTTGAAACAATTCCACGAGCGGGATTCGAACCCGCACCCCATGACATGCCGGGTCAGGTGCACTGCCAACTATGCTATCGTGGCTCAATCCAACTCGCCGAAATTAATCAACACATCTATTTTTACTTTATAAGCCAAGTTTATTTAAGTTGATAGCATGGCAGTTGTTTACATCTCCATCTCCCAATCCGCACTGGGCCCGTGTGGTTGGATTATGGCACGTTATCCCTGTGGTATATGGGGAAAGCTCGTGCCCCTTCAGTACTACATAAAATGAGCTGGTGAAGGTGTAGTTGATATTAGTTTTTGAGTCTTGTATATAATTGTTGATAATAATATTCATCGTCTTGATAATAATTGTTGATTTCTGTCCTAGTGCTAGGCTAAGGCCTCTATCTTTGAAACACGTCATCGCTGCCATTTATGGCACAGGTGGTGGCTCAGTCAGCCAGTAGCTAGCGATGTAGACACAAATGAGGTATTTTTTTTAGACTCTACATTGATTTTGCTTGACATTTTTTTTATTTTACACGTTTTTAGGGCATGATTTTGGCTGCTTAGAGCCCTTACCGCCCTTGTAGGTCTTTCTTTGCTTCATCTTGCCAGCGGTACCTAGGAGTTGTAGGACTGCAAAAAATCTGGATCCGCAACATCCTTGCCTGTGACGACTAAACTAACGAGACGGCCGCTTGGGCTTGGTTGTTTGCTCTCTGTACTGCAGACTTCTTCCAGATTTACCAGTGATATGAGATAGCGCAAAGTATAGGAGCCAGCGGAGTAAAGTGCATTTATTTTCTTAATGACTCTCGGGAAATTTCGTCGTCTATCAGTTAAAGAGTATATAAAATAGCTGCCTTTAACATATTATTATTAATTTATTTTAGATTGAGGGGAAATACTATTGTGTATGCGAATTAATTTCTTCTGAATGGTGAGTAGCACAGCCGCGTCCGTGCTATTGCCCCACAGCACCACTCCGTAACTGAGCCATACATGCGCGTAGGCGTAATGTAAATATTGCCGTTTCTATATCGGTGGTCCTTTTTACTTCGCGAAGCGTGTAAGAAAAGCTTGATAGTTTAGATTTAATTGTTTGTACATGAGCTTTCCAGTTAATGTGCCTATCTATAATTATGCCTAATAATGTGAACTCTTCCACACATTCTATTTTTGTACCTTTATAATTAGAATTTATATTTAATTCTGCTCTTTTTAATCTCTCTTCTCGTGTTGTGTTGTTTAATGCAAATAGCTAACGAAATGTGGTAAGTTTAGATGTTATCGTTTATTTTGAAGAGGCAGTAAATATAGTTTTTATTTACCCAGACTTGTTTTGCCTTTGCAGCTCAAAAAGGCCACTTTGTACTATTCACGCTATTTTCCTACTATACTTAACTGTATTATAATTCAATGTCAAATTATGGCCGTTGTCTTGCAGATTCTTAGCATTTCCTTTAATTTTCGTAAAATTGTAATTTATTATTGGAGTGGTATTCATTTTGTCTTATACATTTCGGATTTTTGTGTAAATTAGAGGAATTGCTGGGAGTCTGCAAGGAATTAAAAAATAAACTATTTTTGTATTATTGCTCAATGTGGCCTTTTTAACCTGCCGCCGCCGGTCACAACAAGACGTGAAATGTACACATGTAGGCACGAGGAAGGAAACACGTTGATATTTGGTGCGAGACCGGTTCTGCAAGTGTTATTCCGAAACGAGATGACTCCCAGTACGGGCTTTCCGATCGCACTGTTTTGTTTAAAACAGTTTTTTTGTCTCGCTCATGTTGTTATGCGATGGTGAGACAGCTACACGTGTTGTGTTTACGAAATACCTGGATCGAAAAAAGATGGCAATGTTACAACATACTGCATTTATTTGCCAAATTAAAAATTGGTAACGATATTATATTTCTTTCGTTGAAATGACGAATTCGTTCCCGTGCTTTTGAAGTCATGAACCCAGCAGTGGGACTTTTATAGGCAAATGATAATGAAGACGAGTCCGTATAAAGTACTTGCTATACTCTTTTCAATTTTGTAGCACCTCTACATTATGCTAATTATTCAAGTAGGTACTTATTAAAGTATATACATATGTTATTATTTAAGTTTATGTTTGTACATGCTATAGTAATAAGTTGTAATGTTATTAAAAAAAGTAAAAAGAAACAATTAAGTAATACTTCAATCTAAGGCCTATAACTTTGCGTCCGTTACAGGTAATTCATAGCGTACAGATATATAGTATTCTGTGCTCTGTGCTTAGCACTATTAAATTTAGACAAAGTGCTAATTTGTGTAACCTGTGTGACATTTACAACGGATGTTTACAGTTTTTGAGATAGACTGAGCATTTATAAGCATTTATGAGTGCCTGTCTGAGTTTTGGTTACTATCTGTATTCATTCGACCACATTTTTGTGTGGCCGAATTTCAGCTCTTCTCGTATGTCGCTAGGAGGCACAGCAAGCCATACTAATTTTCAATCAAAATAAGCTCTAAACTTGCCTAGTTCAAGGTGACAATTGCGAGTTTCATTCGCCATTCGATCACGTTAACGAAAACGAGAATTTGTATGGCAAAATTTTAACTCTTCTCATATGTCGCCAGGAGGTGCTGCTTCAATGCCATACTAATTTTCATTTTCGTGTTTGTTACATCATTTATTACGTTTGTAATCGAATTAATACGGATAGTAAACAAAACTCACACTAGGCACCCAAGTTCCATTCACGATCACGTTAACGAAAACGATAATTTATTTGGCAAAATTTAAACTCTTCTTATTGTCACTAGCGCTCTTTAATTTCATACAAATTCTTGTTTTTGTTAACGTGATCGAATGCAATGTTATTTCTGCACCACCCTATGGTTAACTGGTAGAGAATGCCTCAGGCATTAAGTCCGCCATGTAACATATGTTGCAAAAGTTTTAAATAAATAAATAAATGGCGAATGAGAGTCGAACGAAAGTCTGTGACTAGTGTATGTTGCCAGTGATGACATACGGGACTGAGACGTGGTCGCTCACTATGGGCCTTATCAGAAGGCTCAAGGTCACTCAAAGAGCAATGGAGAGAGCTATGCTCGGGGTTTCTCTGCGAGATCGAATCAGAAATGAGAAGATCCGCAGAAGAACAAAGGTAACCGACATAGCCCGAAGAGTTGCTAAGCTCAAGTGGCAGTGAGCAGGGCACATTGCTCGCAGGACCGATGGCCGCTGGGGCGGAACAGTCCTCGAGTGGCGACCGCGAACCGGAAAACGCAGTGTGGGCAGACCTCCAACAAGGTGGACCGACGATCTGGTGCGGGAAGCCGCTGAATGCGAGCAGCACAAAACCGGTCGTTGTGGAGATCCTTGGGGAGGCCTTTGTCCAGCAGTGAACGTCTTTTGGCTGAGATGATGATGATGATGATGATGATGATGATAAATAAGAGTTGCAGTAAGCATCCAGATAACTCTTAGTTGTAGAACATTAACTTTTTAGCGGCATAGGAGGATTTCTTGTAAGAAGCTTGTCAAATATCCGTTTTGGTTGTGTTGCTGCGACGTACGCGTGCGTTGGGGGACCTAAACAGCTTTTTACAGATGAAACGTCGAAGGTCACGCGGAACTGAGTCTAGTCCGTCGGGATTTTTTGTCTCGTATCTTGTATCACGAAGGAAGTAATAAAAACGAACTTCTTGGAATCGCGAATTTTATAGCATGTGCTAAATATTTTTGTTAAAGCTCAAAAAAATATTAAACATCATGAAAATTTAATTAATATATCGAAAATGTACATTTTTAAATGTGTAATGTAACCGACAAGCATACTAATATTTTGATAGAGTTAGATAGTAAATAGAATGATAAGAAAGAACCATTAATATTTTCATGCTATCGATCGGTCCCTTTAAAATAATAACTACTTATCACACAGTATATAGAGTTATGCCTATAATTATTATTATTAATATTCTCTTTATTTATTTATTTTTTTAGCCTAGGTTTTTTTTTAAATATTTATTATTTCTGTGTTTGACTTTAATGAACATAAAAAGCAACGTCTGGAGCCCTCAATTTTTTTCAGAATTAAATCGGCGTGTAATGGCTAGGCTTATATCCAGCAGTGGGTGCTTAGCTGAAATGGTGATGATGATGATGATGATAAGAAATAATATCATACGCGTTATTGATGAGATAGGTCTCCATTTATTTCGAAATAAAGTGGAAATTTTCCTCAAAACGGTGACGTAATTCTAAGCAAAATTGGGAATGGCATTTACATGATGATATAGTTTTCCATGATTAATCGGTATTAAATGTTTCCATTACAATATCAAATATGTTTAACAATTAACATGTTTTTATTATCTCTGTATTTCTTGGAAACCCCTTTTATGCACCACGAAACCTCTACCTGCTCAAATGCTCAAAAATCGGAACCTGATTGACCCTTGACGAAATAAGTTATATTTATTTTAATTAAAGTACGCTTACTGTCCTTAGCCATGTTTTGAAGTGTTTGTAATTATTATCTACATATCATATCTCTAAAATATAGAATCTATATAAAACTAGCTGTGCCCCGCGGTTTCACTGCGTTAATAGCCATAGTGTGATGTAATATATAGCCTTTAACAATAAATGGACTATTCAACACAAAAATATTTTTTTAATTCGAACCAGTAGTTCTTGCGATTAGCGCGTTCAACCAAACAAACAAACAAATAAACTCTTCAGCTTTATAATATTAGTATAGATTATTATTGTACTGAGAAATTTTAAAACTGCACTGTTAACTACTAAAATTTTATCAAAATGTAATAAATTACAGTGTTTTTTTAATCACTTTTATCGTTTCCATTTCCAAGTAAAGTTTAATTAGTATTATTAATGACTCTTATTTGTTTAGGAGTTATTATTAAAAATGAGCTATACAAGATTGTTACGAAGCATTTTACGTTTTGGTATCCTATACGAGGGCGACACTGAAAGTTCTAAGATAATAACAACAAACAAACTAGCAAGTTATTAGTTTCATTACATCTTTTCAAAATAGTGTCTGTTGACATCAATACATCGCTGCATCAGATGGAACCACTGAGAAAAGCACTTTGCCCACTCGTCTTTAGGAGTCTCTTCGACGGCCTTTTGAAATGCAGCCACTGCTTCCTCGGCGTCCATAAAACGTTTTCCTCGAAGTTTTCTTTAATTTTCGGGAATAAATAAAATCGCAAGGTGTGAGGTCGGGGCTAAACGGCGTCTATGTCACAATTACTGGGTCACCCAGTAATTCTACGTCTGACGTCGCCAAATAGTCGATATTTGCTTGGCGGTGTGCGAAGAGGCGTTGTCGTGGTGAAGTAGGATCATACTGTGAGGTCGTTTCATCCGAACTTTTTCCAAGACAAGTGGCAAACAATCGTTAGGGTACCACTCTGCAGTAACTGTTTTTCGATCCTCTAAAACAATTGTTGTGTAATGACCTGTCCTTCCGAAGAACGATGCCACCATCTTTTTTCCCACGCTTCGACATGTCTTCACTTTAGTTGGCAACTCCTCAGAAGGAAGCACCCACTCAGCAGACTGTCTTCGTCTTTTAGTTTCAGGATCATAACAGTAAATCCAGCTTTCGTCACCCGTAAGTGTGTCGAACACAGCATTTGAGTCACCACCGTTAAATCGTTGAACCATTTCACGGCACCAATCAACACGACGGAGTATTTGGGCATCTGTCAAATTATGAGGTATCCACCGGACACAAAGATAAATATTCATAGAGGATTTTGTACACTTGACTCATAACAGCTTGTCCGAATTTGATGATAGGTCACTCTTTTGTCAGTCTCTATCATATGCCGCACAACACTGATGTAATCTTCAGTCGTCGCCGTAGAAGGCCGTTCCTCACGCAGATCATCGGTGAAATTAGTGCGACCACGTTTAAACTCATTAAACCAGTTGTAAACAGTGGCACGAGATGGGGATTCATCGTAAAAGGCCAATCGAAGTCTATTATAACTTTTTTGTTGACTTAAATGACATCGAAAGTTATATAAAATCATTGCGCGAAAATTTTCTCGCATTAAATTCATGCTGACGCAACACAGACAATTTTCAATTTGCCGCTAAGTCGTAAAACAATAAATAATATTGGCAAAGAGTTCCATTTTCATAATTTGAACTTATTTTTTATTATATCGTTTACAAGTGGTCAGTTCTAAAAACTTTCAGTGTCGCCCTCGTAACAGAGGCTCTAATTACCCGACTGCGTCAGAAGAAGGGTTATGTTTTTATTAATCATTAATGACTAAAATCTAATAATTATAAACTAAAAAAATGTCTCTAACATAAGTAGGTACCTATCTCGATATTGTTTGAAATAAAGTTAATTTCAAACGAAGCTGATTTAACTGGCGTAGACCACGTCTCAGCGTCTCTTGTACCTTCATTAATATGGAGATAACAGTTATGAATATTTATGCTGCCAGAGAGAAGCTCCGGGCGCCAGAGGTCAATGTCAGTTAAATAACATGCCCACTGTAACTGGAGCCTCTACTGTGCTTCGAACTTCCTACCATTTTAGTTTGTTAATGCGCACGAGAGGAAGTTACAGAGCCCAAGTTTTACTGGAAGGTAAAGACTGCTAGTTCCGCTTTGTGATTAGGTATAAATGGTACCTACTTGAAGTTGTCATATTAGTAAGTGCCTACCTGGCACTTACCAATTCTTGTATGCGTTGTGTGTGACTGAGATTGAATTTCAGTGTCAATGTATGATCAAACAATATTTGCATAACGTTTTCTCGTAGGTAAGTAGGTATTAGTTGAATTAATTAGAACCTTGCAAAGTCTGTGTAGATTTTAAATGCTGTGGTTGGTACCTACAAAGTAAATACTTATGTTGATATATTTGGTAGTAGAGAATATTAATAGTTAATCGTTTAAAGGTAGGTAGGTACTTTATTCAGTAGTTCACGCGCTTGGTCTGCGATTGCTGAAGTTAAGCAACTTACGCAAAGGCCAGTAATCGGATGAGTGACCAAAAATTATAATCTCGAGCTTGTCTGTTCGTCAGAAGGAACGTAAAGCCGTTGGCTTCGGTTGCATTAGCAATCGTCAACAACCACCAATCCGCACTGGGCCCGCGTAGTGGTTTATGACCCGTTTCATTTTCAAAATATGTTTCCATATAAGTATAGGAAATGCTCGTGCCCAAACAGTCGGGAAATATTTTTTTTATTTTTTATTTTTAGAAGGAGGCAAACGAGCAGGGGGTCGACCGCCTAACACTCTCGCTTTCGATCGCTTTGAAGGCGAGGCGAGGAGGAGGCGTCATCTTGTCGTTTCGAAAGCAATATGAAAGCAATATCGAAAGCTATAGGCTATAGCTTTCGATATTATTCGATATTATATTTCGATATTATATTAGAAAGCGAGGCGAGGGCTTCGCCTACAAAGCGATCGAAAGCGAGAGTGTTACGCTGTTGGGGGGCAGATGGGATGCAATCACCGCCACCCATGGATACCCGCAAGACCAGAGGAGTCGCAGATGCGTTGCCGGTCTTTAAGGGAGGAATAGGCTCGTTTCTTGAAGATCTCTAAGTCAAAATAGTCCGGAAATACCGCCGCTGAGAGCTGATTCCACTGCACTGTAGTTCGTGATAAAAAATTACGTGAAAAACGCACAGTAGAAATGAGATGATAATAGTGATGGTGATTGATCGACGATTTCTTGCCTTTAAACCGATCATCTACCCATTCAGTTACCGCGAATGCCTTAATAATAATTATAATTAAAAACAATTTGTAGTTGGTATTTACCATAGTAGGTAAGTATGTATTGTTGAATATAATGTACCTATTGTAAGTTAAGGTGACGGAAATCTTTGGCTGGTGCGTCAGACAGATACTCGTATGGTAATAACCTGAACAATGATAATTCTAAGTTATTCTAATAGGAAATACTACTTTTATTTCTTGTAGCAAAGCAAGTGACTGTTTGACAGCTACTATTTCCGTGTACCTACTGTACTAGTATAAGTATTATTTAAAATACATCAGTAACTATATAGGTAGGTTAGACTGATAAACAACCGCAACTCGGTGATTTCCAAATATACTCTAATTTTAAACTATATAGTAAATATTTAAAAGTATTATTAGGTATATATTTTTAGTACATCTTCCGTAACCAGTAGGTACTTTTTATTAATCAGATTTCTTATATAATACACTCAGGGGCACATCTAACCGCCCACCCCGTTATTTTCACACAAACATGCTCACTTTGCGACTCTATACATAAAAATGTCAATACATTTCTGCAAAGATCTGTATGCTAGATAATGTTTAGGTTAAAAGCATTCGACTGTCCAATTAGCATTTTGAAAGAGTACCGAAACCATTGCAATTGTTCATAGAGACAGAACAACGAATGCTTCATATCATTCCATACAATGTGATATGGCAATAAAGTAATGCTTTGCTTAAACGAAGGTTTGAAAACGGGAAGAAATTTTTAAAATTGTTCAAAGTGCTAATTGGAGAGTCGAACGCTTAACCTAAATTTTAGCATACTAAATATTAGATCTTTGCAGAAATATATTGACATTTTTATGTATACAAGATGTTTTGTAATATGTATATATTCCCAAAACGGACCCATGTTAACATGTCTATATAATACTATGCCAAGGTCAGAAAATGGAAATTGTAAAAAAAAATTTCGACTTTCTATACTAACTCGATCAGCTGATGGGTCATTTTGTATGGAGAGTCGAAAATTTTTTTTTACAATTTGCATTTTCTGACGTTGGCATGACCCGCCTACGAAACTTGAAGTACACACGCCGACGCCTGCACATCAGACTACCACAAACTGTCAAATCCTCAATAGACTTTGAGCTTTATGTGTATGGCATACGATGAACATTTATTGAAGAAATTTGACAGGTTTGGATAGGTTGATGTGCACGCGTCTGTACCTCAAAGTGTTTGACTCCCAGTAGTGTTTGTGTATGAACACAAACGTAGGTACCTATCAAGACTAGCCAGGTAAAACAAAATGCCTTAACAATAACGAAACACCCCGCTACACACGACTTTAAAGTTTATACTGACACCCCCATCAACCGTTAGGTCATAAAGTAGGTGTCAGACATCCTTGCGCAAACACAAGGGACCATCTGCGTCAGGTCATAACGTCAGATCAGGACGTGCCGAAGCGCATTCTTCATCCGGTACTTTTAAGACTAGTGTCTCGAGCGAGTTGCCCCGTGGACACGTATAGTCCATTACCTAATATCCAGATAGATTATCGGAGCTGTAAGCTCGCTCACTTCTCGTTGCACTGAGAATACAACTCGCAGTTTCCACTGCTTGGGTCGTCAGTAACGGGACAGTCCCATCGCTAATTTTCCCCACTGCAGCTTCTTGTGGCGACCAAGCGACCGCAGAAGAAAAACCCCGAGTGAAGCTCAGGTGGTTCCAGCCCATGTTATCTGCCAACACATTTTTGTACAATGATTGTGTTGTTATGACTAGCTTAGCTATATCCTTCTATAACTTACATTCCACAGCCGGGCCACAGCAGAGCTCAGGCATACAAAGTCAAAGTCAAATCATTATTTAAGTATAAGCTTTCACAGGCACTCACTGTAGTAGATACTAAGTACAAAAATCCAAATAATAAAAAACAGGCATAGCAGAGTAATTTGCGAAACTTACTATTAAAAAAAATATTGTTTTAAACTAAACTACTGAAACTGCAAAAAATATTTTATTTTATTTTATAAGTTTGTATTTATGATTATTTACATATAATTTTTACGAAAATAATGTTGCGAACAAATTACAATTTGAAAAAAGACAAAGTGTTGAAAAAATTCCACGAGCGGGATTCGAACCCGCACCCCATGTCATGCCGGGTTAGGTGCACTACCAACTATGCTATCATGGCTCAATCCAACTCGCCGAAATTAATCAACACTTTTACTCTTACTCTGTAAGCCAAAGGAGCCCTATTCAATGTCGACAACTACGTCATCAACATCCGATTTTAATATTTTTACAAATATTGAAAGATCAGTTAAGAATTAGGCAAGCTATATTTATGATTATTTACATATAATTTTACGCAAATAATGTTGCGAACAAATTACAATTTGAAAAAGACAAAGTGTTGAAAAAATTCCACGAGCGAGATTCGATTTTTTCAAAAGGGTTGGTATTTTCCTGTCACTCTTGATTTTGAAATCAGAGTCAAATCATTTACTCAACATAAGCCTTCACAGGCACTTATGACGTCAAAACTATAAAATCCAAATAAAATCCGAACAATAATATATAAAACTAAAAAAAATTGTTTAGACTAAACTACTGCTGAATCTACCACCAGTTCGGATTTTGAAAGGGAAATTAATCACAAGTGAAATTTAAAAATCGGCCCCCAGACTGCGACCATTGCAATAATCTCCATAGAGCTCCTTAAACTTATAGAAATATAAAAAAACTCACTTTGTCTTTCACATAATAGCTTAATTGTTTGTATGCAAAAGTACAAGATGGAAATAGGAAAAGATATTGGAAACTTTGAAGAATCAGTTTGGAAATTAGCTGCAAAATAAAATGGAAACGGGTTAAAATAAGGAAAGGGAACCAACACGACTGTGAAAATAAGCTACAGTGGAAAAAAGCGACTAGAATAATCGCGTTCGGGGAAAAATGCGAAAAGAAAATTAGCTTCAAAGAAAAAATGCGTTTGGGAAAGTAATCTAACAAATCCAGACAGTAATAAAATGTTTGTTTATATTGTTTAAATTCAGAAATTTAAAAAAAAAGTTTACTTTGAACTCCTACGAGTTACAACAGGAAGAATTTGAATCGGATGTATGGAAACGATAATGAAACACGTCGTGATGTCAACGACAATAAAGTTCGATCGTTATTGGTGACAACTGACAGTCAGTCGCATGCTGCATGCATTAAACTTATGTAAAGAAACGTTTCTCACAAATACCTATTAAAGCTAATACCAAACCAAGTGTACACACTGAGGTGACCGGACATTTTTTTATCTTCTTGTCTTATGTCGCCATAACATTGTTTCTCCTGAATCATAACATTAGGCGGGTAGAGATAAGATAGCCAGTACCTCAGTAGTTGAGGATTCTGGGTAAAGTGCGCTTCCTCCTTCGCATATCACTCAACATTTCGTGAGTCGAAGGCCAACCGCTACCGCAAGATATAAAAAAAATGCGCTAAATGAGAGTTATATTCATTCACCATTCGATCACGTTAAAGTTAGGATAGTTTCTATGACATTGAAGATTTGAAGCAGCGCCTCCTGGTGAGAAATGAGGTGAGTTGCAATTTTGTCATACAAATTCTTGTGATCGAATATGAGTAAAACCTCGCAATCAACACCCTTGATTATCTGTCTGGTTATGTTAGTTGTGCTTTGATTATAGTTCCAATTTAGCTTATATAAGATGCTGTCATCATGCGCAATTGTTATTTTATTTCTGATAGGGAGAACGGGCCATAGACCACCACGTGGGCCCACTGCGAATTGGTAGTCGTTAACTACTGCTCATGCAGCCTGGACCAACGGCTATACGTGCCTTCCAAGGCACGGAGGACCTCGAGATGCTAAATTATTGGTCATCCATCCGATGACCGGTGTTTGCCAAAGTTGTTTAGCAATCGCAGACCGGCAGCGTTAACCACTAAGCCATCGAGCTCCTCCAACGTAAGTAGAAACAAGTAATTGTTTACACTTACGCCATATTCATTAAGTCTTTTGTAGTTCCTTTTATTTTGAGGGCCCAATGTTTAACAAGAAGTTTTTTTGGAATCCGAATGTGCGGAAGTAAAGGAAGCACGAGATATAAACGTAAAATGTTGCGGTCCAATTCTTTCGTCAACTTTATGGATATACCCTTTAAGTAATTCACGAGAAGTGATGAAGTATCGGAATACGTTGTATTTATTGGCCTTCACAGTAAACAAGAGAGCACCATCACATGGAGCCGCGATCACTCTTAACTTTGAGCGAGTAAAACAAAACTGCGTTGTCAAAACCGTAGCCTCAACTCACAATATATACCCGCTTGCTATTCCTTTTTGCTGGGCGACAACAAAACGGACTGACATCTTAATGTATATAACATTAGACTACGGCAACGTTAGACTACGGTGGCCGGTAGACAGAAGGTGTAATCTCAAGCGCGAGTGAGCTGCGCAAGAGTGGAGGAGAGTGCGCCCGCGCAGGGGGCATGCGCGCGCGGCGTGACAGCGCTCGTCCAATTGGTCGAGATTGCGCATTTCCGCCGCGCCGCTTCCGGCCTGCGCCGATAACACCAAGAGCCGACTTGCGACAGCGGTCAATGTACCAGAGTCTACTTACGTGCACGCTAAACCAGTCGGTGCACTGTGCGACTTCTCCGCTGCACTATTTCGATATGTTCTTGTTATACTAACAAATAACACTTTCTCCATTTGAATATCGATCGTCTCTTCGCACAGACACAACGTAAAGATACTTGGAAATAAGAGATCATCTTGTCAGCCTTGTGGTCGTAATAATAGCTTTTATCGGAACTAACCAACAATTGTTTTCATGATAGAAAAATAAGTAAGTGCGTATCATGAAAAAATAACAGTTTGTAAAATAAAGCATGGTTAAAAAGTTTACAAGTACTTCACTCGCCGCGTTGCCTGCCGAGAGGCGAGCGATCCGATAGCCTTCACAGCCCATCAGGCTAAAGGCGTCCCCAGGGGTCGTTACCGGGTCGGTTTTCTTATAAAAGACCAGCCCCAGATCCACGTGGCATTAAATGCATTACTTCAATGCAGCGACGTGCGAATTTGTTTGCAAATTTTCCCCTGGGTAAACAAAAAAAAAAAAAAAAAAAAACCGTAGGCATAGCCCGGGGCTGTACTGTAGCGCTGGTATACTTTCAGACTATGTTTAATATTGGTTTTCACTTATAATTATAAATACAACTCAAATAACCTAATTAAAACGAGTGCTTTCTTTACCTCAGTGTGATACTATTTATCACATCGATCGTTTTAGAGATCATGATTAGTTCCTAGACTATTTTCTTCGTAAGTAAAAAGAAATAATCAAACAAAGCTCCGCTGCTGTTAAGTACTTACAAAATAGCATTATGTCATTCAAGATCAGTGCGTAAATCAATCTCATTTTACGAGAACGGCGCGGCGGTACGTTTTTATGATGTTTATAAGTGGGAAATAAAATTAAATTTTTGAAGGCCGTAATTTTTACAGCCGTCATGTAACATTTCATGAACATTGCGAAATTTACAGCCGCGTGAAGTGGTGAGGTGGTGACATTGCAACACAGCCCTGTCGCCGTGTCGCGCAACGTGCTTTTAATGATTCGTTAGCGTTGTAGTGGGACCAAATATAGCGACTTTCCTATTTTTATGTATGTGAACATAAGGGTGCTTTTCCATTAACACGGAGATCAGCGAAGGAGACGTATAGTAATCGACTAATCACATTGGTTGGTATCCATATCTCTTCTCTGCTCCGCTTCAATGTAAAAAGTCGTAGCAACGTATATAGGATCGAGATTTAGCGAGTAAGGTGAATAGACAATAGTGCGATCGTCTCCGCTTCAGTGGAAACACCCAGTTCTTTCTACAGCTCCGCTCTGCTCATCTCCACTCGTCTATGCCTCAGAGAAAACACACCTTTGTAGTATATTATGCCAGGGTGTGTAGTTCTTGCATCGGACAATCAGTCACCAGAAACGCTGACACTGTGACACTTAGTAATGTATACTCTGTATTTGACGCAAATGCCTTTGATCTGAAAAAACGAGCACCTTGGTGGCCGAGTAGCAAAAGCGCTCGGCTCGAAATTTGGAGGTCCTGGGGCAATTTTCAGGTTAGGCAAAGTATTTTTTATCAATACAATATATCCCGAATTTTTAATGTCCAACCCACATTTGGCAACCGTGTTGATTTAAGTTAATACACGTCACTTGTAACAATGACATCATTTGTCTTTATTGTGTCCTCCAATGATGGAAGCCTTTGCTCTGCAGAGGGACAGTATATGAAGGCTAGTAAGCACAATATGGTAGCTTAGTGTCAAAGTCACATCTATAATAACAATTGATGTCTAACATAATGATGATTTATAACATTACCCTCTCACTGATTGATTCAATTGGTAAATCACTCTATTTACTAAGAAATGCAAATCATGCAGTATAGTAGAAGTCGGTACACCTACTAGAATATAGCGTAGTAAGATTACGTAAGTCAATAAAATAAAAATAAAAAAACCATTTTTATGTTATTACGCACACACGTGTAAGGAACTGTTTATAATATGAAGTAGGTAACAGCAACAGCGAAAGAAACGATTACGCAAAGATTAAGCATAATCTGAAATTGAAGAATTACATGACTTCAAAAAAAAGGACTTCCAAGGCACCACAATCAGTATAGACAGTGGATTGTGCCTGCCGATCTATGAATCACGTTGCTTACACAGTAAATAAAACTGTTCCATTAGCCACTCACGGAGAAGGAGCCCGGATTCCTTGAGAGATTAATGTGTGTCTACCACGCTTTCAAATACCATGGCGTCGATGTTATGACGGACATTGTTTAGGGCAAATCGACCTCGACTTTTGTAAATACAGACACTACTTGGAATTTCAAAGCAAATACAGTTTTTCATTTTTCGAGCATGTTATTTGCTAAGAAACAACTTAGTTTATAACAACCAGCTGTTCTCTATTCAACTAGCTACTTACATAAATACTGTCTTGTCACCATGGTCCACTAGAAGAAATTCTTTTAGAGATAAGTTTACATGTACTAGGTACTGTGAAAATAAATATAAATAACAAGATGCTATTATAACTAGAAAAGTTTCCTTCAATATGCAAATTCGGTTCAATCAAATGTTTGATTTAGAGCGTTTACCTAGTATTTACATTTTAACCGGTTGATATGGTGCCACAAAGCACATGAATGGCTCGTAGAAATTGATTTATCTATTGTTATATATTTTAAACAGTTAACGTAACAAGGTCCAAGACAACTGTCCAAGACAACTGTCCAACACATTGAAGTACTAAGGGTCACCCTACAAAGGAAATAGCAGAGAGTGTCGGCAAGCAAGTAGATCGGAGCGGAAGCGGCGGCCGTTCCCACGGACATTCATCCGTTACTTCACCTCGCCCCCCCGCGCCCCGCTCGCCCTTCACCTCCTCAGGACCCTCCTTACTTGGAAAGTGTTGACTTATTAGTTACCAGAAATCCAGTACTAATTAAACTACGCCAACTTATTTATTAAACGTGGACAGATTCGAACGTACCGGAGAAGCAAATGAATGGGGACACACTGGCATGATGCCGATCCCTAGAAACCCCCTGAGGGATTTGGTTGCCACGGTTTAACCGAGTTAATTGTCGTCACCAAGTGTCATGACGACAATTTACTCGGTTGCGTTGTAATATCCAGAGGCAGCCTGAGGTCTAGACGACCAACAACAACGAATATATCGACGAAAATATAAACGCCACGATATTAGTAAAATAGTTGCACACGGACTTTAGCGATTTATTTATTAAAATGTTGTGAGTGAACATACAAGCAATAAAATGTGTCACGTTTTATTAAAGCACCCAGCGGTCTAACTAAAGAAGTGCCGGTTTTAATTTCTATCGGAGGTTAATACTATGTATTAAGTTGTTGGTAGGGCTTGTTTTAAGTCTAACTATTTAGGTACCTTCGTATCTAAGTCTGACGTTATAATAGCAATGATAGTAGGTATTGTTGTATTCTGACAGTCAGAGATAAGATTTCAGTCAGTTAGTTTTTTGGTAGTTCCGAGTTCTGGGTGAAGTGCGTTTCCACCTTCGGCCTTATCGTCTCTACCACCAGGTGATATGAAGGTCAAGCTGTTCTTAATAAAATAAAAACGTCCACTGAGCTAAAATTTTCCATTACTATACAAAGTGACTGTTATGAACAATATCCTCATTGATTGGCGCGTTATTGCATCAGAGGGTCTCCGCAACCATTTTGAATGGTGTCGTTGTTGCCACAGTGATATCGGGCGCAGCTGATCTCATTGTTTAGTCTACATACGCTGGCTAAATTAACACTAACAAAACTCAATATAACCGACTTATAATTCATTAAGCGTCTGGGCTTTGATTGGAACTATTTAAAAGAGAGTTCCAGTTATGCGTCTCTTTATTTTCAGATTTATTGATTGTATTTTAATGATACTATCATGCTTTTGTCTGCATATATTTTCTGCTATTGTCTTATCCAGACTGGATAATAATTTTCGATGAAAGCTTCGTTTTGCTGCCTTAAATTTCATTAGGTAAAATCATAGAAAAGTTTAGAAAAGTACGTTACAAGCATTTGAAAAATTGCGCTAGGGAGAGCCCGGATTGCTATAGGTCGTGGATTCTAACTTGAGGCAATAATATAATTAGAGCTGCCATATCGTACAACTGGATGCAAAATGTATAATTATGGTTATTTTATGTATCCTGTTTTCATAGCACACAGACTTGTATCTATAATATATAAGTAAGTAACTTTGCAAAGTATTATCAAATTTACCCAAATAAAAATTCGTATTTATTGTTTGATTTTTATACAAAAATCAAACAATTAAAATAAACGAATTGATTTTGTATGATTTCAGGGACCTACAGCGGTTAGAGTAATTTAGTTTTACTAGTAGCCCAGGACAATAAACCTGATTAAGAAGCAGAATTAGGTGTGTTTCACGCTTGATGATGTTGCTTGGGTTCGTTAAAGCAGTGGGTGTATCGTCGCGGCGTCGGCACCGGATCTGCGCGCCGCGTGCGGCGGAAGCGCGCAAGACTTCCGCGCCCGCGGGAGGGTCACGCGCCGCCGCGCGGTGTCTTACCGGCCTCTCACGACCGGCCGTTACACCACGACCAATTTCAAATGCTCTGTCAGCGAACGAAGGATGCCAGCGGGCTATAGAACGCAGCATATTTTTTATACAAGGAGAAATCTATCTTACGGATACTAGCGGCCCTGGGGAAGCCCTTTAGTTATGTGGCGACACCTCCCAGCTTCCGCCTTTCTGTCTAATTCCGAATTATTAGGGAGAAGAGAGGCATACTAACTTCAACTACTTGTTTCATCTCACCACATGTCGCAAAGGAGGTTCAAGACCACGAACAGCAGACTCGGAATTCTACCCAACAATGGCCCGCCAATGGAAAAAACGCCCGGGATAGTTTGGGCGCCCTACAGACTTCCGTGAGGCTCGTGCTATGCGGCTACGAGCGCGGCGGGCGAGGTTTTTTAACGGCCTCTTACAACCGGCCGTTACAGCAAGACGAATTTAAAATGTTCTTACAGCTTACGATGCCAGTGTGCACTGGAGTTTAGCATATTGAGATTCCGCATCACGGACCGCATAGGGAACTCGATTCTACGCTCCAGGACCAAGATTCAGGACGTTCTCGTAGAAATCTGCCCAATGAGAATAGGATTGGGCCGGCCTTCGTGCTTTGATTGTTCTGAGCCGTACCTCTGAAAATATCATATGACGCGTGTTGACAGCATTGACTTAATGTTGATTGACATCTTTTCAACATCTTACACAATTACAATTTTTATATTTTTATAAAAACTATTTTTTATATAATTTTACTTTTGCCTTATTTACAAGTAGTACATTTTATAAATAGTTATGCCGATCAATAATGTGTCGACGCCTGCATTAAGTTCAACGATCGAATTAGAATCTCCACCATTGGACACTCTTCCGCCATTCGTGTGCTTTAATCCCCGAGAGAAAATTATCGCAGAAAAGGTATTTACATATAATTAATTACAAGTTTATTTATTAATAGCTAGCAAACCGCCCGCTACTTCGTTTACGTAGATACCCACCCACAATTATTTCTTAGCGGATGTCATTCTATAAAGGCCAGCAATGCATCTGCAGCTCCTCTGGTCTTGCTGGTGTCCATGGGCGGCGGTGATTGCTTCCCATCAGGTGACCCGCCTGCTCGTTTGCCTCCTTCTAATGTAAAAAAAATATAAGAAACATTAATCTAAGAAGAAACCTTATTACTTACATTGTTCTAATGCTTTATTAGTAAAAGCTAAAAGTATAGTAGTTTTACATTGATTCACCATCATCATAATCATCATCATCAGCATATACTAGCCCACTGCTGGACATAGGCCATATTTAATTGATTGCTGAGCTTTAATCATGCTAATTATGTATCGTTATAAAAACAATCAATAAAGCCTGATTTTTTGATCAGTTATATAAAACCTGCACTCAAGGCAGTCACAAGGGCTGGTTTGAACTGGAGTGTAATTAGAAAATTAAAAAGTTGTTTCCTACACTGCTTATTTTTATTGTTTATTGAAAAGGTTGACATGGATGAACTGATCCCGCATGAAGAGCAACGTAAAAAGAGGGCAAAAGGGCAAATTTTTTCTCAACCAAGTGCACTACTGGAGATACCGGAGCCTCTGCATCCACTGACGATCACGTGGTCACCAGACGTAATGTACTTTGAGATAAATGAAGAGGTTGTCGAGCAGAAATTGTGGTAAGTCTCTGTATATTATGTATTGAATATAAAAGCAATCTTCTTTCTGTTGCATTGAATGAATGAATTAATTTTATATACATAAATATCTCTGTATCTTACTCAATACCTACGCATATAGTAAACAAATATCATTGTGACGCCTACCTACCATCAGGAAAAGCGTGTGCAAAACAAAGTTTGTTGAATATTAAATGTTTTCTAGGTATACACATCAGACTAAGCGTCGTCGTCATGCGCAAAAAATTGGCAGAAAATTATTCATACCTCAAAAGTGATCCTCAAAGTAGTTCATTTACTTTTTTGTTCTAAGAAAGGAATATTCAATATTTCTTTCTTTTTTTATTTTCAGACACGTTGAATCCCGTCTTCGTATATCTAATGTAAGGCATCAAGAAAGATTCAAATGTGATACTGACTTAAGGACCCCAAAAATACTGACCACTGTAAGGGGGTAACAGTAAAAATGTTGATTTCAGGGTCTGGAACACTTGCGATTATACAATTTACATACATTGCTGTGATTTCTGGGGCGAAGCGGCATATTTTGGGGCAAAGTGGCGGTTCTCTCCCCAGACCAGGTTTCATCTAGCACCAGGTCTGAAGGGAGAGATGTTGATCCGCGCCACTCCGAAGGAAGTCTCGACCGTGCCGTGTGCCAATGCATGTCTGCAGATAGCTGCGGCTCACAAACGCGATATTGTGACTGGCTTCTTCGCTGTACCTGTGTTTGTGAAGTTCAATAACTTTGTATCGTATGCTGGGGAAGGCGGCTGAGAAAAGCCTGGAAAAAGAATTGTGAATAAAATCATGTCAAATTGTGTTCGAATCATATCATTTAGAATAAAGACACACCTAAAAGGTTATTTACTACAACCAAAGTTTTGAGTAACAAACATTAATAAAAGTAAATCTCCAGTTTCTATCAAAAATAATCGGATCAAGAGAAAAACACATTCTTAAATCCCTATAACACTCAAGAACAGGAAAGACTGGATTCCGCATTAAAATTACCTACATCTATACCTATACGAACTGACTTTATTTTTACCTTGACTTTGAAACTTGACATTGGAGGAGCAATCTTCAGAACAAAAAATGTAAAATAGATAATAATATCGTTGCATATCGCCCGCCACCATATAACACTTTAATAGTTCCGGTATTCAAATGTCAATTTTATAATTTCTCTAGACGTTAAATTGATATTATGTTTTTATGGGCGTTGTTCTTAGTTTCCTGATGACTTCATCGCAGCGATTTTCTGAAATACCCTAGCTAGGTGGTTCGCTCGGAATAGCAATGAAGACGAATCACTTGGTGAGCGCGTATGTGTAATATTAGGCCTAATAATCTGGTTGGTGAGTCACTCCCTTTGTCCTCTGGTGGTGGGTGAAAACCGTGATGCAACGCGCTATGATAAATCGTTACAGAATGTGAATGATTTAAATTAGACACGTATTCTCAATTGTTTACTGCTACCGGTGACATTTTACATTGTTTTATGACAAGCTTTATTTTAGATTTTTGTTAACCCCTCTCTCCCTCTAGGTTACGAAATTATTGTCTCGTTTTGAGGAAAATTTTTGGTTCTAATTTTACCAAAAGACATTTTATTCTATTTTCCAGACTTTTTGTACAAAACGGCAGACTAGTATGCGAGCTATCTAAT
The DNA here is from genome assembly GCA_963082485.1 of Eudonia mercurella. NCBI lineage: Eukaryota > Metazoa > Arthropoda > Insecta > Lepidoptera > Crambidae > Eudonia > Eudonia mercurella. The sequence goes on from OY720027.1 coordinate 12,611,876, forward strand.
GGGAAGGAGTCATCGTCGCCCATTGATATCTGCAGCATTCTGTAATTTCTTGCCAATGAGAAGACTGTTTTACCTATGAATTGCAATGTGAAAATAAATAACTATACAGCAATAACTTTGCTCGATCTGGCAACGCTGTATACGCTCCTTATTAAAGTAGCGATCAACAAAGAATTCTGGACTGAGGAATCATCCACAATCAAACAGTTCTCCTGAACAGCTTTAGCTGTTTCATCTCCCGCCGTACGCGCAAGTACTTCCCATTCGATACAAGTTTAATTTTTTGATATAACGTTTATTGCCAACGTCCTAATAGCCCGGGGCTGCAATGACGCGAGAAATAGATTTTACGAGAGCGTGCGCCGCGGTATTTACGTGTGTTTACACTTCAGACGATTTTATAGGCTCAATGACACCGTCACCATTGCCTATCAGCGTTTAAGATGGAATGAACTGCACTTGGGACACTTAAGAAATATTTCAAATGCTTAGCAAAGGATGTTTCCACTATATTTATTATTGTAATGGGACAGGTGAGTCGTAGTTATCATAAATTCGAGATGAGAATGACAAATTGGTACTTACGTACCGTGTTTAAAAATTATAACAATGTTAACAGCAACAATTAATATTTAAACATCGAAGTACAAGTGACGCAAACGCAACAGTTGTACAGAACATTTTTTTTTTGTTTTGACCTAAATACGAGTTTTGTAACATAAAATGTTATTAATTGTGGTGGAACACAATAGTGACGTCATACTATGGTCAATATAGTTTTCAAAAATAGAAGAGTTGGCAAATGAATCTGCTCTGCTTGATTTTTAACAGCTAGTGTATCTTAGCTTTCCGGAAAAGCATTTCACTCTTATACTCTTCTATCCTCTTTCTTCTTTGTGATTATGTGTTTGACATATCAGGTGGTCGGTTCCCCTCTTCACCTAAAAAGCATCCATCTCTAACTATAAAGTCCCCCGCATTGCATCGTGGTCGTCGTCCGCATTTTTATTTTTATTACAGCACTGAGAAACTGTTGTGAAACCTGTCCGAATCGAAAGAAATATCGTTTGTTTTCGATTTGAGTAGCTCTTATTTTTATTTTATATAATCTTTTATTAGGGCTTTGTAGATGTTGACGTATCCACTGACCTAAATAAATCACTTTCCAATTTATTTATTTCATATTTAATTTAATTGAATGTTGAAAGGCTTTTTTTATTTTAGATAATCTATGATATTTATATGATCATTGTCTTTAAATAGTAAAATGTTTTAGCTAGGTTTAAGAGTGTCATAAGTATACCTACCAATTAATGTTTAGATATACCTATCTTCTTAGGTCTGCTCAAAAGCTTATAAGGTTAAGGTGAAGTGATGGATATGATAAAATATTTCTACGTAAACCATATATGAAGGAGCTTTTATAAGATCCTCATTATTGCTTTTTAAAGTGTTATATTATTATTATATATCGAAATTGAAACAGTCGCTTTTTCGTAATCACGATAATAGTCTTAAAACATCTTGCTTATTCCAATTGTTCATATAAAATAGTAAATGTAATGTAATCTATACTAATATTATAAAGCTAAAGAGTTTGTTTGTTTGTTTAGTTGAACGCGGTAATATCAGGAACTACTAGTTCGAATTGAAAAATTATTTTTGTGTTGAATCGTCCATTTATTGAGGAAGGCTATAGGCTATATTACATCACGCTATGGCTAATAGGAGTGGAGCAGCAATGAAAAATGTTGCAAAATCGGGAAATAACGTGACTGAAACCTGTTATAATAATAACAGTTGTAGGTGTACCTCAAACTCTTGGTATGGTAAACAACTTTTAATTTGAACTGAGTGCCTAGTGTGAGTTTGTTTACAATCCGTATATATTGATTCGATTACGTTTACGAAACCAAACATTTGTATGGCAAAATTTTTACTATTCTTGAAAGATATTTTTTTTTATTCCTTGTATTTCTCCAGGAGCCGCTGCTTGAATACAATAGGTAAAATTTTTGTTTTCGTTGTCGTGATTGAATGTCAAATAAAATTCACACAGGCACCCTGTTGTATTGCCGATGTACACATGTGCACACAACGTTATTACATCGTCTGTCGGCGACAGCGCGTCGCTCCGCAATGGCTTCCGGGTGCTAATAGCCGCTGATTGATTTTGATTCCTCTTATTGCCACCGCTAACCAGAGGCTGACACTTGTATAGCATCACACGAGCCTTTGTTTCTCGAATGTACCGACGTCATTCACACATAGGTGTACCTACAGCGAGATGAAAATCTGCGCATTTAATTTCATCTCTGCGGTGTAGTTAGGTAAAGTTATTCGTGAGCATTGCAAAGTTGTATTATACGCTAGCTAACACAAAAGTACATTTTAAATTTTGTTATATTATTTAAGCGGCGCGCCGCCCGCCGCCGCGGCGCCTTCATCTGTTCGTAAGTAGGTACTATATCGCGGGATTTACACTATGAAGACCCTTTTCAGGCGTCACATTATTGGAAATTTTCAATATACTTTCCATTACAAACATACATAAAAATACAAGTCTTTGGTAGCAACAGAGAGTGTTTGGAATTAAGTGAAATGTTCGGAACCTTTCATCTTCCAAATGATTAACAACCTACGCAAATTATTACTAAGAATCTTTTTCATTTTTTTTTCAACATACTAGGAAATCACACTGAAAAGGTTCCAATTTCTTTTTTATTGTTTTTGGGACCAAAATATTCGTTCTGATCACGTATTTTGAGTTCAAAGGTGTTTCGGACAATCAAGAGCTTTTCCTTTCCTCATTAATAACATAAAACATGTTTAACAATATAATTTCACCGTTCTCTCTGTGATGTCTCGCTACCACAAATTATCGACTCGGTTTGATCCCACGCCCAAAATAAAATATCATATTTCCTGTCGACCGAGCGAGCTTCAGTATTCGAGTGTCTTTTTTCTAATGTTTTTTTTTTCAGCGCATCATGTTTTTTAAGGAACTGCGTCGCACATGTTTGCTCAACATCAGAAGCATCTTTACAAGTTAATTTTTTTAGCGTCTGGTTGCACTGAAGATGCTGTAATGCTACCACAGACGGTTAACTGAAATTGTATCAAAATAATTGTGCGTGCTAGGAATTGCCTATAGCTTTACTAGGCATGTGCAGTGAGGAACATACGGATAATGCAATATACGGAATAAAAACAAAATAAACAAAGCGTCGGTAGATACTCGTAGCATACAATATTACAACCATGCATTTTAATTCGTTTAACAATTTCTAATGTTGCAGAAAACAGGAGTTGCCGTAAGATAATATGAATGGGACCACGCAATACGAGTTTATTACATATGCTTGTTTGACGTATTACTGTATGAATAAATAGGGTGAGACCATATAGCTGATGGTCTTTGATTATTAAAGCTGTTGTTTTGTAAAAAGTATTACGTACACCCGTTAGTGGCGTTGTGAAGCGTGGTCGTGCCTAGCGGTGGTTAGGGCTGCCATCACTGCCATGTCAAGATGTATATTCTACAAGTGTAAACTATTTTCTCTATTATTTTACAAAACTTAAATAAAACTAGTTAATACTTTATCGTTCCATAAAGAATGAAATTTTTTTTTTAATTTGTCTTTAAAACACCTATTTGCTCTTTATTATGAGTAAGTACCAATATATTTTGGGTTAACATATTACAGTCTTTGCTTGTCAGTCGTAAACATTTATTTTGTTTAAGTTAAGGCGTTGCTTTCCATTGTAATCGTTAGTTAGCAATCGTTAAGACCTACCAACTCGCTTGGAGCTACCGTGATGGGATATGGAGCGATCTACCTGTATGCTAAAACCCAGCAGTGGGATGTAGGCCGACGATTGCTATGCAAAAAGTTAGCAGCTCTAGCGGTGGTGTATTACAGGTGTTGCGCCGCTTCTCACGGCGGCGGCGCCGGCGCAGTTCCGCGCGGTTTCATAACGGCCTGCGCGCACGTAACGCGCCGTAACACGCGCATTATGCATGTAGGCCACTCAGACGGGCACAAGGAGGTTCGAGTGGGTACAAACTCCATTTGTACGCCATGTGTTCCAATGAGGTTGAATTGCAACGGCTTGGTATACCGTCTGATGGCCATAGTTGTTATTATGTCAAAGGAGTAAAAGTTGCGGATTATCGTCGCCGCGGTACAAATAAGCATTATACATGTAGGCCTCGGAAAATAAACGTGCCTACCCTAGCAAATCTAAAGATAACACTAAAACTTTTTGAGAAATATAGTAGCTTTAAATGAAAAAGAGTAAAGGTATTTTTTTATGGCTACGGTTCTATTTGAAGGACTCATACATTTGAGTTTGAGTAGTAGAAAAAAAATGGCATAACGCATAAAGTGTGCTACTTCAAACACAGTCGATGATCACATAATGAGGTCACCAAATGCAAAATCGGAACACGTTTAAGAACCATCCTGCCAACTCGATTCAAAATCAGATACGCCGATGACCGATGACAATCTAAAGCTGCCTTTTATCTTGTCAGCGGTAGCACATGCTGCTTTTGTGAAGGCACAAAGGCTCTCCATGTAACATTAGAACACAAGGCAAGCACGAGACAAGATTGTCTCCCGTAGATAAATCGGAATCGCGCATCAACAAAATATCAGATTCCGCAATCATCCGAGGCAGCCATTCTGCGGAAGCGCAGGCGCCAGCTGCCAATGCAGTATCAAATGCCAGAGATAATAAAGGATTCCTTAATAAGAAAAACGTAAAACGAGCCACAGGCAACGTTTAGAATGCTTTCACGCTAAATCGCTTGCAGACAGTGTGGTCTTGTAACTTACACCGACCGAAGTTGAGTCTCGCATTGAAATGTGCTTTTGCTCTTTTTATGCGTGCCAATTTGATTGAAGGGGACTCGTTTTATGAGTTTTGGCTTTGTAATATCATCGATTTGAATATGCGTTGTACTATCATCCAACACGAATGTAGGTAGATGGGTAATATAATGATGAACACCGCACCAGCCCAATGCGGGTTGATGAGTTTTAACGGCTGCTTAACGTGCCTTGCGAGTACGAGACATAATTATTTGGTAATCCCTTGTACGACCCGGGATTGTGTTGCTAAACTTGCGAGTTTTCTACCTAGTGTTGTAAAAAACTCGTCTTTTAGTCTTCATTTCGAGACTTGAGTAGATTTTCAAGACTAGGACTCGTTAGCCACATGAGTCCGAGTGCTTTGAGTCTTCTAAGTCCTTTCGAGTCTTTTAAGTTCTTTGAGCTAGACTGAGTCATGAACTTGAGTTGGTGTATTATAATAGGTAATACTGGGTGATTTTATATCGTTATCCATAATTATTTACTAATCTGATTGAAAATAAATCGTACAATAAAAATTTGTAACAACTTAATCGCATTAAACGCAAATAATCTAATTAAAAGTATCCAACTGAAGACTCACAGTTCTTTTAGGCAGGATTCAAGTCTTGTTACAAAAGACTCCAAACTCTGAAGGACTTGAGCTCTAAGTATTATTTATAAGACTCGAGTCTTCAAAAATAGTTCAAGTTTTATTAAATGGACTCCAAGACTCGAGTTTCTTACAAAACTATTTCTACCCGAAGACTCGCCGCGGCGCCATCAAGATCTTCAATAATATATTAAACTATTAATGCCTTGCCTTCCGTTGCTTAACGTTCGTCATTTGTCAACCGTCACGATAAGTTGACGAACTTTAAACTACACGATCATCGACCGTCACATCTCGAGCATCGCTTAAAACATAACGTCTGGTGTCGAGTTTCGCAGTAGGGTCCGCCAGTTGCCACTCAGATACGCGGATTAGTGTCCGATTACGCGCCTGCCGCTACCGCTGCGCTGGCATGGCCGACGAGACGGGCATTATCTACTATACTAGCAAAAAATAAGGAGTCAGCAGAAGGTAAGCTTCTTACTATCGCGCTCGAGCAACTCACACATAGACTACCGGTTAAGGACACGAAACACGATAAGAAAAAGGCATTTTGGGACATTGACCTCTTGGGATGTGTACAACATGGGAAATACAAATTTTTATAAATGGAGGTATTGAGAAACAAGTGTGTATACTGGGAAAAGGCCCCTTTACGGAAGTGTACATAATGGGAAATAGACATTTTGGTAAATGGAGGTTTTGAGAAGTGTGCATAATAGCAACCAGACGTGGTGGCAACCAGACGTCACACCCCTAAAGGTTCTTACAACCAGAGCTTGAAAACCGCTTAATTTTTTTAACCGGTTTCACGAAATTATGCATAGAACTTTATTAAAAAGGTTACGTTCCATTGAACCGGTTTCCATGGAACCCTGCTCACAACAGCTGCACTTGAAATGTTCCGAGATCCGTGTCCGTGAAAGAGTCTTATGCGTGCTCCAACGCGGTATGTATAAGCTTACCTTCTGGGTCTCCTTATTTTGTGCTACTAGGCAACAAAAAACCCCACGATAGAAACTGTGGTACTTCCTAGTTAATATGTCGCCATAACATCAATGTTAGTAGCATTGTTGTGTTCCTGCAGCTGGAGATAAGATAGCCAGTGCCTCAGTAGTTGAGGATTCCGGGTGAAGTGCGCTTCCACCTTCAGCCTTATCATCACTTAACATCAGTTGTGATAAAGGCCGAGTGCTTACCCATAAGGATTTTTTTAAACTAGCCATATACTTTAAAACAATTTTCTTATTTATAACTAGTTGTTGCCCGCGACTTCGTTCGCAAAGACTACACTATCCCACAGGAACCTGTTACCGGGATAAAAGTATCCTATATCCTAGTCCGGGTCATGGTCTGACTATGTGCAAAGTTTCATCCTAGTCAGTTCAGCCATCTTAACAATATACAGATAAACAGACAAACAGACTAAAATTCTAAAATCTGTTGGAACGTGTTCTGTTTTCGATTCTAATTATCCCCACCAAACTTTTTTTCGAATATCTTCCATGTACAGACTTTCGACCCTCTTTAGCTCTATTATATGTATAGATTTCTATCATTATCACCAGAGGAGATCGATGGCTTAGCGGCCAGCACTTAAGCCGGTGGCACGGTAATGTGGTCTTGGCAGTTGTCGTAAGATAGCAGAGGTTAAATCCCACCAATTCGCAGTCTCCAGTTCTCCACATAAAGCACATGTGCTTTTGTTCATAAGGCAAGACCTGATCCCAGCTGCAGCTGTGTGATAATCGTTATATAAGCTGGGAGTCATGCACTATAGACTCGACCTTCGTCACAAATTCTACATAGCAATTCATTTTTATAGGCCTTTTAAAAGGAAAGTATTTTTGATTAGGTTTTAATTGTTTATTTGATTACACATTGCTGTATTATTTACATCACAATGAAATAAATGGATGTTATACAGGGTGGCTCATTCAAATCGGTCAGTATGGGAATGTCTGAAACTATAAGACATACGAAGATTTGTTCTTAGGAACCATGTCACCGATTTTGATAAAAAGAAAAACTGCATTCACACATTTGAAAAAAAACTGTACCCAGCTCGGGAATTGAACCCGGTTGTTTTGAAAAAATAAACTTACACTTTTTCTATTTAAATATCGATTGTGTAGGTCTTAAGCTGTAAATGTCTCTAAGAAACATGATGTCTAAAATGAATAAAATGTATTGTTTTGACATACTTTAATTTATCATAGTAGGTGTTCGAAGTGACCACCGTTTTTTTCAATACAATATTTTAATAATTATTTTTTATTATTTTAATATTTTAAAGATTTAATGCAATGCTAATGCCACATGATAAGGTGTATGTAACAAGTAGAGAGGTACATACAAACAGCCATAGAGACAATTTTACATGCCTGAACTTGTTGAATATTGTAACGGTGTGGTCACTTCGAACACCTACTATGATAAATTAAAGTATGTCAAAACAATGCATTTTATTTATTTTAGACATCATGTTTCTTAGAGACATTTACAGCTTAAGACCTACACAATCGATATTTAAATAGAAAAAGTGTAAGTTTATTTTTTCAAAACAACCGGGTTTGATTCCCGAGCTGGGTACAGTTTTTTTTCAAATGTATGAATGCAGTTTTTCTTTTTATCAAAATCGGTGACATGGTTCCTAAGAACAAATCTTCGTATGTCTTATAGTTTCAGACATTCCCATACTGACCGATTTGAATGAGCCACCCTGTATAACTAATATTTCACTTTTAAAATACATAATTAAATAATGAATTTGGAATCAATAAAAGCTTGTTGGATTTAAGTACGCCGTTAATATTTTCTCAATTCAGCTATTTATTAATTATAAAATCTATTTATTATGAAATTACGATTTTTGTCTAAAATATGACTAGATTTAATTAAATTCAAGATAATGTAATATTTTTTAACAAAATTTTCTAAGACATTTTAATTTTTTGCTTAATACGGTCAAAAATCGGACATAGCGGGAATAAGCGGGTGCGGAAGTGCTGTGACCGGATACGGTGGGGGGTAGCGGGCGGCATCCGGCATCCGGCAGCGTCCTCGCCCTTCCTGGTTTCCACTTCCGGTTTGCTATCGACGATATTTTTCCGCCGTTTTTTGTATAGAGAAAATAATTGCTATATCAATATAAGCATATAAAATGTTTTGAAACTATGTTTCGGGAATATATTCAAGGATGTAGACGCGATTTTATTTACGTGGGAAAGTATCCTTAAATAGGCTGAAAAGTTTTATATTTTAACCCCGGAATTGTATTTGAGCTCGCTTTGAATGTTGGTTCTAAGTCTGCCTGGCTCTCTACATTAATACTTTCTGCGGCCATAAATTTTCTTTAAACAACTAACTATAGAATAGAATTCTGCTAGTTTTTTTTTATTTATTAGTTCCTAAAATTCACGAAATCCGGGTGAGGATTGTTTTTAATGTCAAGAATTTAAATGTCCTTATTTAATTTACAAGTGAAGTGCGCTTTCATCCAGCCTTATCGCCACTTAAGATCAGGTGAAATGAAGGCAAAGTCCTTACCCGAATGCTAGGTGCTATGTAGGTGGTTTTGTCAGCAAATAATTATATGGAATGTCATTGACACTGAAATAGAGTGTATGTAAGTAAGTACTTGATGAAATAATATTAGTGCGTAGCTTTGTCGGCGTGCTATCGTGGGACCGGCCGGCGCGCCCGCCCGCCCCACGTCTCCACGCTCGCCGTCTTGCGCGTCGCGCCTCCGGAATCGTAAACATAGCATTCCTCATGTCTCCCGGAGGGTTAGGCTGACTCCACGCAGGATAATGTTTACGTAAACATTAGGTATTACAGTTAAGATCGATATGTGATTCTACCTCTACTTTTGACAGATCAGAAACCTTCCTGCTTTTCCTTTGATGACCTCAGCTCAGATCGCACATGTATTAAGCTAGAGGCTTTACTGTTCATCACCGCTTACAGTAGCGCTTTTACAACTTTATTGTAAGTTTCCACAAAGCTTGCACAAATAGGTACTTAAGGCGAAGGGTAAGGCACACTAGCGCCGCTAATAGATTTAATTTGATAACTGCTAAACTGAATTTTTTTCAAACATTGCGGACCTTCCAAAATTAGGCAAACATCTATTATTTAATAATTGTGCACTACTTTTAGGTTTGTTTTTGTATTCATTCGCTAACACCAAAAGTGGCCATTGTTTGTGAATAAATGCGATAGCCCGTTTTGTGAATAAACCACGCAACAAAAAGTAGTGTACAATTATTAAATAAATACTATGGATGCTTTCCTGTTGTCGGACGGTACGCAATGTTTAAAAAAAGATCCGGTCCGTTAGTAATTATCAAATTATCAATTGGTGGCGCTAGTGTGCCTTACCCTTCGCCAAGTCATGTTTTGGTAAGAGGCAATAAGGCAACAAAGGCATGCCTACCTTTGTTGTACACTTTGTTAAACTCCCTGAAACTTTGTTTAACATGGAACGCAAAAGTTCAAAAGTGTACTGTTTCTGACTGAGGTCTCCTTAATAAACATTTCTTCTGGTTCAGCGTTGGAATCGCATTAAATGGATGTCACTTTGCTACATCTAGTTAGAAAAATTTCACTTAATTATCAATTACACAATACTGGTGCAGATAACCTCTATATTATTATGTTTAAATTGACATCAAAACCTGTGTAGGCATATTTATGCAAGTAATGTTTCCGTTGAACTATTAACTAAATACAAATCTCGAATCAGCACTTGTCAGTTTAAAAACAATGCTAGCGGTGTACAATATCTTATTCTTAGAACAACTGTTTATATCTGTAAAGATATTAGTGTGTGTAAACCTCGTTAAGTTTCAGAGAGACCGCGGGAGGGCACGAGTTATTAACGTAATTGTCACGACAAAGGCAAATCGAGGTGCGTACCTATACAGGTGGCCAGTTGATAGGCGTCCAAAGAAAAAAAAATGATGCCTTATGCTAAGGAATACCTGAATTACCCACATGTATGTTCTGCGATTTTTTGTAGTTTAGGAGCTAGAATTTTTTTATGTACCTTTTTGGAAATTGTCATCTTACATTGGTTTTTATTTTTTTTTCTCTTTTTTCCTAACATTTCCAGATGTTTTTTGTGTGGAATTAATTAGCGATAGCAATAGCTACCAGCTAAAAAAATGTCGTTTGCCTAGGCATTGTAGAACTAACCACAAATTTAGTCCAAAATTCAAAATTACCGTTAGAGTTCAGTAATCGAATTTAGTCATTTTTTTTGAGGTAGTTTGCTGATTGTGTCAGACGTCATTTTTAGTTTCACCGAGTTTTTTTGGAAGCCGTGTGAAACGAAGCACCTTCGAAGGTTTTCTAGAGACATCGACATCACGCACTAGTGCATGTCCCTGTGCCCTACTAGATTCTCCGAGGGGTTCGGATCAGATCGGGGAGCGGAACAACCCGAGGACGCCTCTAAAGGCTCGGACCTCGACTCGGGTTGACCGTGGTGGTGGGTATAGTCATGTGCAGATCAAACTACGAATACAATGTACATTTCTTATTTATTCCCCAAAAGTGTACAATTTGAAATCAAAGTGTCAAGATTTCTCTTATCACCTTATCGGCTATTTGTGAAGAAATACGATTTATTGTTATACAATGTGAGCCTGATACAAACAATTATAGTATTTGTGTTTTAATACTCGTAATCGTAATCGAGCCTAACTTTGTATGGAAATTGGTACAACGTCATCAAAAGTCGTAAATGGAATACACGACATTGCGACATCGTACAGAATTTATGATGTTCAATATACTCCGTTTATGACACGAATTCGATACATGACAGTATGAAGGACGAGATAAAAAATGGGACTCTGTTTGACAAACGGAATATGAAACTTATATAAAAACCCTTTAAGGATAAATTGCGTCAACGCGTGACAAAAAACAAAGCTCCTATTACAAAATGAGATTTAACATTGTATCGATCGAATCAACAAACAAATGTAAGACGGCAATGTCTGTATCGCCAGTAAACAGCAGGATATTACGGGACTTATAACTTCCTCACAATGTATCTTAGGATGTCCACACGTGTGCCGTCGATCAAGACAAGTGCAGCGGTTCGATTCTCGGAAACGGGTTAATTCGGTACGTGACGTCACGGCGTCGTCGCTGCGCGCGCGCATCTTCCTTGTTTGTCAGCGGAATACGACGGACGGCGCGACGCTGACGACGCGACGCGTTCCCGTAATGAATATTTGAATTCATTTAGTTCCTGACAGCTATGTCGAGATATGTTCGTCGGAGTGACTTATTAGAGATAAATCTATTGAAGCAAATAAAGATTACAATAATGTTTAACGACTCGTTTTATCTATCGCCCATTTTACTTACTGTAATGGGGGTTGTAATAGAGTACCTACCTATATCATTATTATTATGTTAAATGTGTCGAAATCTTAATATAAGCTATACTTATTATAAACTAGGGATAAAAAGGTAGTGTGTTTAGTTTTTGATGTAGAGAATATTTAGATCTAATGCCAATTAACACTCTTACTAAATAAACATTAAGAGAATTTTAATGAGTTGAACAGTGATTTCATTGGCAGACTTACACTTCGACGTAAACTTGCCTTAACTTAACTATCAAAAAATGAATTGCAAAAAGTAGACGCAGGGTCTATGAGTTTCTTCAGTTTATTGAAAACATCATAAAATATGCGAGGGAAAAGTGGAAGGTTTCCTAGTGAATAACAGCAACAAGACGTAGGTAAGTACCTAATCCTATTTGGTGCAGCTACTTAGTAGGGTTTAAAAGAATATAACGCCATATTTTTAACATACCTATTAAAAAGTTTTAAAAAAAAACAGTTACTTAGCTTACCACCAGATTGATTTGACAAAAGTAGCTCATTTTAGTATGTTGAAAGGTTGAACGCATTTTTTAAATATACCCATTAAAAAGTTTTAATAAAAACAGTTGCCATAACACCACGACTAGATTGATTTGACAAAAGTATGTAGCTCATTATTTCGCCGAACGCCAGATGTTCGAGTGGGCCGCAGCGGGACGTCCGAGCGGGCTTTGCGACACACTGTTCACTACACTACATTCACAATTACGTCCATTGTTTCCGCTGAACTGTTGGGGTGTCCCCCGCTCTACCTTGCAAACGACAAAAAACAGCAACAACTTTTCTATCTCCATTCATTCTGAACCGTTTTTGAAGTAGAGTACAACAAAGCTTTTTTGGATGTTTTTATTTATTTATTATTTCGGAGAATGATACAAGCATAGTAATCTTGATAATCTTTGATTTTATATAAGTAGTAGGTAGACTGTTCTTAACTAAATTATATTATGTAAAAATAGGTAAATGAAATTAATGAAATGAAATGAAAAATTATTTATTCAGTGTCACACAGTTATACATTGAATAAAATAAAAATACATTAGAATTGTTCAGAACATCTTTTTTTAGAACACCAAAGGTGTCCCGACGCTGATCTTCAGTGTAAACCTAAGAAGAGGACACCAGAAAACAACAAACTAGGGAAAGCTTGCGAACAAAATGTACTATTCTACCACATGAGTAAATAATAGCCGTTACTCATGTGATGCTATAATGAATAAATACCACGATTCTGAAACCATGTTCATTACACGACTGGCAAAAAAAGGAGTGTTATGTTTTCAGGGTTCATGTATGTATGTGATGTTTATTTATTCCACCATAACTTCTAAACGCCTCAACCGATTTAGATATATGAGGTATCGTTACAATCCCTGCATCGTTCCGACTAACATAGGCTAGTTAAAATTTGGAAATTCAACCCCTATGTGGGTAAAATAGGGGATGAAATTTTGTATGATGAAAATTCGTCATCATTGGAGTTAGAGACTAGAACTTGATATTTAGCATGATATCTCTAGAGGTCAATTTTTGTTTCTTCTTGAATAAAAATGCTTACAAATTAAATTACCTAGCATGACATATTTTATTAAAATTAAACTTATTTTCACTTTTTTTAAGTAGTAAGTAGTTAGCAACCCGTTAACACAAAACAAAACAATTTTTTTGTAATGTAACATTGTAATTTCTATATAAAACTATACCAGTTTTGGTAATCTAAGATAGTATCTGACTCTAGAAATTCTTATTCTGACTGTAATAAGTACGTAAAGTACCTACACTGACTGAGAAAAAGTTTTACTTCACAAAAAAGTTCTTACTTAAATGTTATGTTAATTGAAAAATGGAACGACTACTTGTATACCCGTCATCATATAATCTACCCATTTCAACCTGCATTAGTCAGTCATAACATAATAGTTTCATAAAAAATTAAAAGCGTCGTCGTCGGGCACTGATTGGAACCACATGACGGCGCCGACAACAAAATAAATTAAAAAACGATCACCAGATCATTTGAGTAAACAGAAAAACGTTTTGAGCCTCGCTGCCACCGAGACATTCGCCCCCGTAAACAATCTCGCAGCGGCACGGTGGAGCTGCCTAACACAAAGTTTTTGGGTTTCTTTCAAGTTTCTAAACGAAAGTGTGTTACGCTGAAACGTAAACGAGCACGTTTCGGTTTCAAGGGCTCAGACGCAGCGTGGGAAAGATTACAGAGGTCAGGTGGAAGCACATGTGGTGCACTCCCGTTCAGTCAGGGTGTTTAAAAATAATATTGAACAAAACACAAGCGTAAGGTGTCTGGGGGATCGGAGCTTCGCGGGAGATACGTGATACGTGCACACGTTATCTCTTGGCTGGTGGTCCTGAACAATAACACTGAACTATGTATTTATCTTAGTTATGGCGAGCGTTTACGATGGCCCGCTGCTATAGCGTGCACACTCGGAGGTGGGAATTAAAAAGCCACACATAAAATCACTCCAGATTGCTCCCACTTGTTTAGCGAAGTCTTCGGCTTTTGCGGCGATACTTGTAGTTTTATATTAGGTGTTTAAGAGATTTTTAAATAGTTTAGTAGCACTTTATGGCTGTTGTAATATTTGATTTTAATTTTGTTTATTTAAGTAATCCTATTAAATCGTCGAAGGAGCTTAAGATAAAAAGTTTAACTATTCGAAGTCTAAATTTATTGATAGAAACTAAATAAACAAACTTAAAGAGGTTTTCAGCGAAGTGATCTGTAATAATTGGATAATTGATAGGTACAGAAATAATTTTAAAACTACCGTTTTTGGGGCGTTAGAAAAAAGATGTAAACAGTAGGTTTTATTAGAATAAAAAAAGAAAAGTCAACATTTTCAGAATTGACAGAAAAAAAAGAAATTGAGGAAAAGTATACCAAATCATACCACACCAATAGATGAAGATAGAACGCTCAAGAACAACAACCCGATATTAAGCAAAACAATGAAGAGTTGACAGATTATGAACGAATAAAAAAGTTGTTCTGCAATTAAAAAGTATTTACTCCGTAACACAAACTTATGCAACGTAAGTTTTTTACAGTTAAGAGAAGATTCATCCTTTTCCACGTGGTGTGCTGAGAAAAATGACCGTTTACACAAAAAACTGAATCAGTGCATCGCGCCGCCCCCATCGCTGGCTTCTGTAGCCACATGAGCCCGTGGGACTGCAATAATGGGCCTACTACGTGGGTGTTCTTACACAGCACTTTTTCGATCACCATACCATTCATTTTCTGCGCAACGATGCGCATTTAATGCAAGCTTTGTCAATAAACAGAATACGGCATGAACACGCCCAGTGACGCGTCAGCGCATTCTCTGGTCTACTTGCGCGTGCTACCAAACTTCCTTTACAACACATGTGTTGCTATAATCTCTATGGCAAATTCTTTCCTCAGATGTATTACATGAGTTTTTTTACAATGATATAAAGGCAAACATTGAACGTTGTTATTAGCTTTGAGCACAAAGCATAGCCGCAAATGTAGAGTCGTAAACTTTAAGGGTCTTACAAATAAACAAAGAATAAGTTACGAATAGTTATTCCGTGTTTTGTCTCTTTTACTCTTATTTGAAATGACGTTTACATGACAGGAACAAAACACGGAATAACTATTCGGAGCTTACTATTTGTTTATTTGTAAGGCACTTACAAAATACGGATATTACATTTTGCCAACGCAAAGTTCAATGAATTGTTGAGTAAATTGTAAATTGTTTTTGTAACGAGAATTTTTATATTTTGTTTGTTATAATTTATTTTTTATTTGGCTTTACTCACTAAGATGATATTTTTAAATTGTCTCTTACGTTTAAATTGATATATGTATATTGAAACTGAAGATAGCACATGGAAAAAGGAAACTCCTCTCAGGTAGCTTACTTACTTAGTTCGTTCATTAAGTTAAAAAATTATATACTTACTTACCTAACTTATTTAACTTAGGAATTCGCAGTTCAACTATTTCACTAATCTTTTTGCAACTTCCTAAACAAGTTTTTCACAACATTCAGTGATCAAGTCATGGTATGACGTCATCAATTAGAACTATTTATCAGTGGGAGGTAGCAACGGGCGCGACCGCAGAACACGACAAAATGATGCGGAAGTATACTGCCGAAATGACATGGCAACTGTAGGTGTAGGAAACGAAATACAAATAATGGAATCGTAGGTAACTAACTATTCAATCATTCAGCATTTTTTTTACATTAACATTGCAAATTGTAGAACCTACCTTGATTCGTATATCCATTTGTTTATTAAGATTTAATATATGTACTTACAATTATGTATATATTGTAGGCATTAATGTTTTAAAATATTTATTTTTGACATATTTGTATTACTCTACTACATATTTGTTTTCTTAAGTTAAATGCAATAAATCGCGGTTCTATCCCCATAGCTGTTGCCTAACGTAAACTCATTAATAACACGAGCGGTAGAGCTAAATTTAATTTTAATAAAAGCACATTTATAATAAATTATTTTTATACAAAACTAAAGAACAATTTTTTCGCAACAATATTTGCGTAAAATGATATGTAAATAATCATAAATGTAGCTTGCCTAATTCTTAACTGATCTTTCAATATTTGTAAAAATATTAAGATCGGATGTTGATGACGTAGTTGTCGACATTGCTCCTTTGGCTTACAAAGTAAAAGTAGATAGTGTTGATTAATTTCGGTGAGTTGGATTGAGCCACAATAGCATAGTTGGCAGTGCACCTGACCCGGCATGTCATGGGGTGCGGGTTCGAATCCCGCTCGTGAAATTTTTTCAACACTTTGTCTTTTTTCAAAAACTAAAGAAACTTAACTTAACTTCTTTTAGCTTTAACGTTACTAATGTAATAAAAATTAGAAAAAGTTTCGAACAAATTTTTCACCAGTATTTATATAATAGAATAGAATAGAATTAAATAATTGTTTATTGTTCACTGTGTACATATAAGGTCTTAAGAATATTTTTGGATACAACAGTGTGCCCATTTCGGGCATACAATATTTATTTTATAAGACATTTACTTCTAGACAATAATTAACATTACAGAAATACAGTGCATATATTTTATAAAAATTAAATAATCTAAATTTACAATTTTATTAATAAATAATTCACTAATTAATTAACAATATACCTATTACAATTCAATTATATTCAATTATATTGATAATGTAACGAGTCAGTAACTGCCACGAAAGCCTAACGGTAGGGCCCGACAGGAATAGCTAGGTTTCTAATCCCACTGATTACATATTTTTTATAATTTCTAAAGAAAACTTAGACAACAAAAACAAAACACTACAGCTCGCCCCTAATACTCTCCACTGTTTGTTAAACAAGCTCTACCTAGTTACGATAGTAACTGGCCGGAATCTGCGAGTGTGATAGGAATACAGCTCGCAAGTCGCCTTGACTGGCGTTTCCCGGTTCAACGCACGTCAATGAGATCGCACAGGCGATGACTTAACGCCTAACCCGGGAAGTACTTAACGCAATATTTCTTTAAACGTTATGCGAATTAAAGGCGACCTTAACGGGAACGCGTGATTTAACAGCTTCCTATCATTCGTTTTACTAATCGATAATCTTTTCTTTTGTCATCTACTTTACGGTTATGACCTGAGCTCAGATCGCACATGTATTAAGCTAGAGGCTTTACTGTTCATCACCGCTTACAGTACCGCTTTTACAACTTTATAGTAAGTTTCCACAAAGCTTGCACAAATAG
Source organism: Eudonia mercurella (assembly GCA_963082485.1). Lineage (NCBI taxonomy): Eukaryota > Metazoa > Arthropoda > Insecta > Lepidoptera > Crambidae > Eudonia > Eudonia mercurella. The sequence goes on from OY720027.1 coordinate 12,629,525, forward strand.
GTACTTAAGGCGAAAGGTAAGGCTCACTAGTGCCGCTAATGGATTTAATTTGATAACTGCTAAACTAGATTATTTTTCAAACATTGCGGACCTTCCGACACTAGGCAAATATCTATTATTGAATAATTGTGCACTACTTTTAGGTTTGTTTTTGTATTCATTCGCTAACACCAACAGTGGCCATTGTTTGTGAATAAACGCGATAGCCCGTTTTGTGAATAAACCACGCAACAAAAAGTAGTGCACAATTATTAAATAAATACTATGGATGCTTTCCTGTTGTCGGACGGTACGCAATTTTTAAAAAAAGATCCAGTCCGTTAGTAATTGTCAAATTATCAATAGGTGGCGCTAGTGTGCCTTACCCTTCCCCCCCATTCATAAAAATTATTTAAGCATAATTTAGTAATTCATTGTTTTGTCTCTTTTTCTCAAATTCAAAATGACGTTTGTGTGACGTTGACAAAACAATATTTAGCTAAATAATGCTTAGGTGTATAGTTTTTATGAATAAGGGGGATTACGAATCAGCTGGCTCAGCGAATCAGCTGGCTATTGATTTTTGTCTAACTACCATACACTAATTGCAATGTGCATCAATATTATATCAGAAAGACTGCTCATTTACTGTGTGACGCGCTTTCGGCAGTAAGAAGGATATATATCCAAGGTTATCATGTAGGTATATAGATCAACTGTCCGGGAGCTTTTTAGAGAAAAGTGGTATTTATCCAGCTCCTCAATCATTTACTGTTAATAGCTAATAAAACAGTTTATTGTCCCTAAGCGCACACAAAACCAGTACTTTTAACAATACAGATATGAATCAACTAAAATAAGGGGTTGAGACAAAAAGGTCTATGACTCAGGCAGCAGGAGACCCGCTGCCACTGTTATTTTGTAATAACAAAGAACAGCTACTTATTTAGATTTTTTTAATAAAGTTGTGAAACATAATTTAAATATGCTTTGGCCACACTAAGGTCCTCTCAAAATACAAAATCTGCAAATAGTGTTAGCTGCAACTAACTGCAAATCATTAATAACAATTTTTTCTTCTTTTTTTAAATGATCGTACCTACTTAGTTATAACGACTCTTTATTCGGACTTCAAAAGACAGCCTCAGTAAAGTGGCCACATAAGTAAGTCTTGTCTAAATTCGAGCGACTGCTCTTTTAACTGAGCAGTGTCGATTGGTATACTTTTTTCTTAGCTCGCGGGAGGATTTTTATAATATTTTTTTGTTGTTTTCCATACTACAAGTAACTCTAACCCATAGTTGTACCTCTACCTACCTACTGTCAGATGGAAAGTACTGTATTAAATTGAAAGACATACAATTTTCCTTCATGTTTATAATACCTTAAGTCGGTAAATACCTACGTGGTACAAACCAGTAACTACCTAGGCGGGAAAATACTAGTTGACTTTCAGCCGGTGATTTCAAAAAAACTTATGGTAAGATATTTCTGGAAGTTTTGGAATGAAACCAGAGGCAAGTATACAGGTACCTACGTCATACTTATTATTATGGTTAAATACAATTTGGAAATGCGTTGAAAAAACTTTTTAACGATTACTATAACATCAAGAAGTGCACCTGACCTCAGAGGGTCATCATATACTCATACTTATTTTTAATTTGCAATAAAAACTTTATGAATTTATTAAAGACTTAATATGTGGTTAAGGCTCCTAAAGTTGTCGCATTTGACTAACACAAGCTTGAAGTTCAGTGGCGTTCCATTATTTTTTTTTTCCACCTCTCTAATCGGGCTGGTAAAGTGATTTCTTACGTCATAGCCTTGAAATGAAACAGGTTTCCGGAAAAGTACCGTATATCCACGGCCAAGCTGAACGCTTAATTTGAAATGTAACCTAAAGTTCACGCAGTTACTTCCGTAGAATTGTCATTCTAACTTTTTGTGATTCGATCTTGTTTTTACTGGCTTTGGATACTCTCATAATTGCGCTCATTAAAATAGTAATAATTAAAATGTTACAACACTTTAATTATGTGTACCTAAACACGGCACTTACCGTATGAACATTCTTTGGGTACCTTGTACTATTATTATAATTGATTTTTTTTTTTGAGAGAGTTTGCTGATTGCCTCAGACGGCATTTTCAGCTTCACCGGGCTTTTTTGGGGGCGGCGAGGAACGTAAAGGGTCCCTCAAGCCGTGTGAAACGAATCACCTTTGGAGGTTTTCTAGAGGGAACGGCATCGCGCACTAGTGCGCGTCCCCGTGCCCTGCTAGATTCTCCGAAGGGTTCGGATCGGATCAGGATTATAATTGAAAAGTAAAGCTGTTTTTAATTATAACATATTGTAACCTAGTACAAAACATTTAAAGAACGAACAAATTCAAACATATAAGTACAAATGTGTTATGTACATATGTGTATCTAATATGTATAAAAATGTTCATGACCGGTACTAATCAAAAACATAATATCGAATTGTCAGAAAGCTAATCGAGTCACACACGACACGTAGATTTTTTTCAAAACTCTTCCGTCCTCAGAATAATAACTAAAGCTATTCCGTCAGGTACAGACGCGTGCACATCAACCTATCTAAAACTGTCAAATTCCTTCAATAAATGTTCAGCCGTATGCCATATACATAAAGTTCAAAATCTATTGATAAAATTTGACAGATTGTGGTGGTCTGATGTGCAGGCGTGTGTACAACCAACCTATGGAAACCATTGTTCACTTAGCGAATGATTTTACAGCTCAATTAATTATATATAATGTGTCACAATAATAGTAGTCAATAATTCTTCGTTAGTAAATTATCGACATATTTTTTTCCAGAAAGTACTTGTTAGATGATGTCATTCGAGCTCAAGTGCGTGGCTCATAATGTCTCATCATCAAAATAATGCGCGTGTTCATCAACCTATCCAAAACTGTCAAATTCCTTCAATAAATATTCAATCTTAAGTCATATACATAATGTTCTAAGTCTATTGAGGAAATTTTACAGTTTGTGGTACTCAGATTTGCAGGCGTGTGTACAATTTGATGTGTAACACTCGGCAATTCCTATGTTTTATTGCAAAAAGGAATAAAAGTGAATAGTGTAAAAAGTCAGATATAAAAGTATACACTTCTTGCACTCGACTGTACTAAAAAGTAGTTGACAGTAGTAATAAAGCCAAAGGACACTGTGAATGTGAACTCATTTTGCGTAAAACGGAACACATCCAAAATACATAATGTGGAGTGGTTAGTGAGCAAGCAAAGCTCTGTACTTCTCGTAGCCTAAAAATATTTTTAATCATAATTCTTAAATAAAAAGTAAATACAAACAGAATGACGAGTTTTATTAAGGTTTACAGGCTAAAGTAAAAAAAAATATTAAAAAGCAGAAATCTGATACAATTTTGCATCTATCTATCATCACTGATCTTTCCTCAACTACTTATGATGACCCGCATTGGGCGGATGGTCTGCCTCTAGGTTTTCGCGTCTTTCATTACGCGCCTGTTTATAGCGTAATATTACCCAGTTGCACCAATCGCACGATACTTTTACGCTTAACTCAAGCATACCTTCCAAAAAGTATTTAACCCTTTTTCGAATTAACTGCATCAACATTCAAATATTGAAGCATAAATCTTAGATAGACGCAATTATGATACAGGAGAGATGGGCTGCGGCTATCATTCCGCGCCCTCAAGCGTGCAGGCACTCCGATTCTTTACATGTGACATGAGGAAGGGCAAGAGACGAACCGGAAATGGGCGGCGACACTGATGTTTTCGTGTCAAGACCAACTAGCTACTAGAAGGTTTTGTAACTAATCTCTATTTTTAGGTAAACAAATCGTGGGAAAACAACTTTAATTACTGCTTTTTAAAATATTATTTCGATCTTCTACTTAATGTTAAAATCATTTTAAATCAGAAACTTCCTGCTATCTGTAGGGACTAGTAAGTATAAAATCAATTTGTATAGGACGAAAACCCGTAAGTTTTACTGTTAGCTGGTTAGAACTAGCAGTTTTAGCTGAAGACTTTTATTTATTTATTTATTTATTTATGTCTACATTTAATGTGACTTGGTAACTATAAAATAATTAATATTAAGTGCTAAAATAACTAACATTCATACGACACGAACCTTGGCAGGCATTGCAACGTGGAAGAGAAGGGTAGACATTTATCATAAATCATCTTTAAAATATTCGTCGACTGCATTAACATTTACTTTATTTACATCGACAGTTGTTAGAGAGAACAACACTTTTTTAATGATGTAACATATTTTTTTCGATAAATAGATCGAATTGAAATTTTTCGAAATATAAAAAAAAATGTTATAATCATGTCACATGTCTTGTGAAATATAAAGGCTCTATAACCCTGCAACGAGTGTGACAGTCGAAACACCATGTATAAAACAAATAATTAAATAATGTTAAATAGACGCGAGTAGAGATGTATTTTATAAAGTTCATTTTATTAGATGTGTTCGTAAACTTAAGAGTTGGTTCGAATCCGCGAAGTCAAAAATATATGTACTTGGGTGGTTTGCACCGTGGTGCGAATCGCTGAAGTACGAAAAAGACATTCGCCGATTCATACCATGGTTCGAAACAGCCAATTCAAAAAGCGTCCTTCTGCGATTCACACCGTGGTGCGAACCAGTCGTGGTGTGAATCGATGAAGTACCTACCAAAGAAACAATATGCAATAAAGATATTGAAGTGCATTCAGATAACTATGATTATATATATATAATTTTACGCAAATATTGTTGCGAACAAATTACAGTTTGAAAAAGTTCCGCTCGTGGAACTTTTTCAACACTTTGTCTTTTTTCAAATATAGATAACTAGCTGACCCGGCGGACTTCGTACCGCTTTGACAGTTTCTATGACAACAAAACAAACAAATCATTAAATATTTACGCGTGACAACTGAGAGCGTATCAAACAAACAAACAAAAAATAAACTCGCTTTTTTAATTAAAAAAAGTATCCTATATCCTTTTCAATACCTTTGAGAATATGTGTACAAAGTTTCATGATGATCGGTTGAGTAGTTTCTGCGTGAAAGCGTAACAAACAAACTCACATTCACATTTATATATTAGTAGGGATTATTACCATTCTGTTTCAGTCGATATTTCTTAGAACTGACTGAATGAATACAATGAGGTTCGATGCAGGACCTGCACCATAGGATTCCGGTTCCGGTACTGCTGACCAACAAACACCTAAACTGACAAGTTACGTTTCCATTCAAAGTCTAATTTTTTTTATTTTTTTTATATAATGTTTACTTTATATATAGCTTTTTAATAATGACTTATACTATTACGTTGTTTATCTATTGTTATTGTTTTCTTTTAGGCATACTCTTCTCAAAATATTCCTCACAGCTTGGGTCAAGCCTTCCACATGAACATCGAGAGATCGGGCCGGAGCTCATCACCCTGGCCCAATGCGGATTGGTGGGTTGTTAAATAGAAGTTACCTTCGATGAAACCAAAGTTGGTCAAAGTATCACAATTCTATGTAGGCCACGGCAGCGGCGCAAGCGCGCGCGGCGTCGTCGTCGGTGCAGTCGGCGCGGGAGGTAAAGCAAATTACATCAGATTATACAAGTCTCAAGAGCCACGTAACTTGTAGATCGTGGAGAAAGCACCGGCCTTGGCAATGAGGCTCGCGCAACGCGTAGCCGGCCGCGCGGCGCGTCGTCCCTAGGGCTGCCAGCTGCCAATTATTATTATTTCTATGTTTGTCTTCATAAAGAAGGTATGTTTATCAGCCGCTAAAGCAACTAACAGAATCTACTCATTGTAACGGTTATATAAGGATCTCCCCTCAGCTCTCACTTCCCGCCCAGGCCTTACGGCCTCAATGGGAATTCGTTTATGTAGGACTTTCTTTTTTTAGTGTCATTACGGTTTTTTAAACTGCGCATTGTGATGTCAATTCATGCTCAGGCAACCCGTGATTTACGTAGGGCTCTCTTCCTCCTACCCTGCCAAAGTCTGAGGAGTTCGACGGGGCGCAGAAGGCACTTAAAAACGCAGCATTGCCTTGGGACCACGAATACCAGGCACCGAGTGATACACCGTGGAGGCAGCGCCAATCTGCCCACCCCACGACCAGGTCAACCCGAGTCAAGGTCCTTGGCTTTACAGGCGCGCTCGGGTTGTTCTTCTGTTGTCGATTCCGATCCGAACGCCTCGGGAAATCTAGTAGGGAACGGGAACACGCGTTCGTCATTTTCACACCATCCCCTCTTGAAACCATCTGAGGGAGGTTTCGATTTTCGAGGTTTTGATCACACAGCCTAAGGAACATTTAAGTTTTTCGCCTTCCATAAAGTCTGTTTACTCTGCGCTGTAAAGGCCATAACTAGCCAACAGCATTCTCTTTCTAAAAAAAAACAAGTTAGCTACGCAGCGCAAGAAGGTACAATCGTAACCGCATCCGTTTACTACGTAAAACGAACAGCGTTTATCAAATGCCTAGGTAGAGAAACGCTGTGTGAAGAGGCTCTTCTTTGTCTAATCTTAGTCTTTGTCATAAAGAGAAATCCGTGCCAGCCCTAGCGGTCGCGCAACACGGCCCGCGCCCGCGCACCTATCGCGCCCGCTTGTCGTCGGCGCGGGTTTCCACGCATGCACAGCACTTTCGTTGTCAATGAACTTGGAAAGCGGGGATGCTCCGTCATTGTCATTAGATCGCTGGGAATGCACTCTCGCCCGCGTAACACGCGCTCCGCTATTTTGCACGCAATTACGCAACGACCGATCGGATTTGTTTCACAATGGACTACGCCTCATTCATCGATGATGGCTTGTTTTTTTTTCTATTTATTTTAGGAATGTTAGAGAGCAAGGTGTTGAATGGGTAATTGATATCGTCTGTGAAAAGGGAAAACTGCTAAAGCGCCAAACAACAATTGGTGGGAAATGTATTTTAAAGTTTAAATTCATTTCCCCTTGATGCATGCCCTTTTGGCGCTTAAGGCGAAGGGTAAGGCACACTAGCGCCACCAATTGATAATTTGACAATTACTAACGGACCGGATCTTTTTTTAAACATTGCGTACCGTCCGATAACAGGAAAGCATCCATAGTATTTATTTAATAATTGTGCACTACTTTTTGTTGCGTGGTTTATTCACAAAACGGGCTATCGCATTTATTCACAAACAATGGCCACTTTTGGTGTTAACGAATGAATACAAAAACAAACCTAAAAGTAGTGCACAATTATTAAATAATAGATGTTTGCCTAGTGTCGGAAGGTCCGTAATGTTTGAAAATAAATCCAGTTTAGCAGTTATCAAATTAAATCCATTAGCGGCGCTAGTGTACTTACCCTTCGCCTTAAGCAGTTCTACTTTTTTCAGTTGTTTTATAAATTTCCTAAATTAACCACAAACTAAGTATTAACTGACATTAGTATATCTACGTAAGCTGTACCATAGAAAAAATAACATTTCTCGCTGTACTCTAAATATTAAGCGTAGATACAAATTGTAATTGAAAAAAAAAACAAGCGATACTCCATCTTAGCCCGTTAAATCCACGCATGATAGAAAGCTCATTTTATTCTCTGTTTCTTCATATAATTACATCGATGGAAGTAGTTAACACATACGTACAGATTAATAAATCTTTCAACTTTTCAACCCTTTACAGAGTAGGTATAGTGCGAGTTTTATTCATGACTCGACCGAAAAAAAAAGAATTTCTATTACATTTAAGAAGTAAAAACTTCGTCACTGTCGTGCTATTTCCATCCCATATGAATTTAGTTAAGTTTACTCGTTCTCTGTGCTTTATTGTTAAAAAACCTCGCACTTAACGCACTGAGCTGACGAATGCCAACGCACTGAAATCAGCTTTCCATGAGTGGAGGTAATTAGCCAGTAAGGCTTCGGATGACGAGACACCGACGCCCGACAGGCTATGGGAAAGTGTGGGCGTTTGGTCGCACTTGACGCTCCACTGGCCACAAAAACTGCCTCGCATGCTGGACAGAGGTGGGGGTGGAGCGTCTGATGGGAAATTTTATTTCTTAACAGCTTATTTTTAGACGTTTAGTTCGTTTAGTCATAAACACACATATCAGAAATACTGATTGTCGTTATTATACTTTTCTAATAGAATGAAATAGGATTTATTAACGCTTTATTCTACATGCGCTCTTTTAACACTGTTTAATGTCACAAGAAACAGCTTTTTACCATTGAAAATGGTTATCAGATGCAAATCGCCCGAGACGTATTTTTGGCCATAGCTCCGAGGATTTTGGGAGAATCGAGATGAAAATAATACCAAGAGTTGAGGAATTTATCAAGACACGTGTGAGCGTTTGAATTTTGAAAATCTGTGAATTTTTTTAGATTATCGCTTCTTTCACATAGCCTGTACCAATATATCTATTTTTTAAACTTTACCTATAACGGAAAGTTAAATACAAAAATACCGTTAAACTGTAATTGAAAGGTGGAACAACCGATCCGATATATCATCTCAATCAGGCAAAGTTAGATACGGTACGTAACTTTTGACGTAAGAAAATCGTAATCACTGGTCCGTGCGGCGAAAAAGTGCGATTCGCATTACCTCAAAAAAAAGTTGACGATTATCAACTCCATTGCTCACTGTCTATAAATCTGTGCTTATAATAAGAAAGGTTCTTGGGAAGCGCGCTCCATTGGATTCGTCGTTACGGCCCTTCGCTGGTCGCCCAACTGACGCCGACTACACGCCGCCGCCTCCGGACTTCGGAGGCTCCCAACCTAACTGATTAAAAACAAAAGAATACTGAATATATCAAATAAGTTTACACTATAGTCAAATTTAAATTAAGTACAATACTTAGATTCAGAAACGATATGAATAAGTACGTATGCAGTATGCGAAGATACGTGATTTGGATTTGGAGTACCACACTAAGAAGCAGTAATTTTTTCAAGTGATAAAACATAGCCTAAAGAAAACTAATTTATCGAACTAGTTAGCCATTAGGTATAATACCTGATGCAGACGACATGAATAAGTACGTTTGTGAAGAATCGTGTTCGGTCTCCAACTCAGTAGTTTTCCTGGTGTTTACATATCATATTCCAAAGAAACACTTTGATCGTAGTATAGAGTGCGCTTAAACTTTAAAAAAATGAGGTCTACTGATGACACTCGGAAGCTAATAAAAATTGAATAGCTTTAGGGTAATGTACATGAGGAGCTCGATGGCGCAGTGGTTAACGCGCCCGGTCTGCGAGTGCTGAGGTTAAGCAACTTTCGCAAAGGCCGGTCATCGGATGGGTGACCAAAAATTTATTATCTCGAGCTCCTCCGTGCTTCGGAAGGCACGTTAAGCCGTTGCTCCCGGCTGCATTAGCAGTCGTTAACAACCACCAATCCGCACTGGGCCCGCGTGGTAGTTCATGGCCCGTTCTCCCTATCCATCCATAGGGAAGGCTCGTGCCCCAGCAGTGGGGACATAAAATGAGCTGATGATGATGATGATGAATGTACACACGGACAGTTCAAGGGCGCAATGAAATTTCATAAACAAGGCGGCATATAGTTGAACTGGATTGTACAGCTATTTGATAGTGAAGTGCATTCTACTGCCTACTGTAAGAAACTTTACAATGTTTTTTTAAACATTATTCTTATTGCACAGCCTACGTGTTGTTGTTGTAGCACGGGGGCGGGAAGCACATCAGGCTCTGTGCAAAGGAAGTGAGCGGCCGCGGCCTTGACATTTCCTTCGCAAGCGCAGCCGTCGTCGCCGGCACTAGGAAGTAGGAACACTTGCTACCAAACAGGGTGACCAAGGCCACAGGGATGGGTAGGACTTGGATATAAATTATACACGAGCAATAGGATCCGTAAGTTGAGACAGTGACCTTGACTTTTCTTCAGAATCGCAGCCGACACAAGGAAGTAAGAATATTTGCTGTTACACATGGTGACCATGTTCACAAGGATGGGTAGGATTTAGATAAAATTAAACTTAAGCTTTTAATTACATCGCTAGACAGGTTTACACAAGGAAGTTAGGTAAGTAATTAAAAGTGTCCAATTTATCAAGGAAGATAGAGCGACGTATATGTGTGAGATGACGGATGGTATCAAATCAATTTGCTTACACCAAATTAATGTTTATCATTGACTCGTAGATTAAGTTTGCTTATACTGTATACTGTTTTTATGCACAAAAGCGTAAACAAATTTCAAAATAAGTAAGCGTACGCAACTTTTACATTTGTTGCTCTGTTAAGCAGGTTTTTTGTGTGTTCACCATTAACTGGTGAGTTAAAAAGCAATCCATTGATTGGTTTTCTAATTTGCACAACCACTACCTTCACTACCTAACTAACTTGAACTTTTTTATAACTTTTCTATGAAAGATAGAATCCTAAAAAACTTAATGGTAAGTATAGAGACTGTTTAAGAAAAAGTTTCATCACAGCATCGATGCCAACCGAGTCAAGAAAGGCGAATCTCGGGGAGCTTGATGGTGGCGCAGCGACTCACGCATTTGGGTGATCTTACTAGTTAAACAACTTCCACACTGCCGGATCACCAGATGGGTGACCAAATTTAAAATAACTCGAGCTTCACCGCACTTCGTAAGGCACTTAAGACTTTGGTCCCGGCTAGTCGCAGTTGCTTTCGTAAGATGGCAGTCGTTAACCCGCATTGGATGAGCATGTGGGCTATGGACCAACCTTCCCACATACTTTTTATGTTCGAAGGCCTGAGGCCAACAGTGGGACGTTTAAACATTTCATAAAAAATTAAGGTACGTTTTCAAAAAACATCCCTGATGGTTATCCTACTTTGCTTGTTTTACAACGTGTGGCTTGCTTGATGCTATGACATATCCGCCTTCTCGGGGCCTTGAACATTTTGCTGTTTTTTTCTTCTCAATAATGAACGTCTTTTCCGAGACAATAACAAAGGACTAAATATTTTTCTACAATATGAATATTTGTGTTGTTTTCGTAAAAACTATATTTGGACAATTTTTTCAACATCTACAATGAGAACCTAGTTAGATTACCGTTTTTTTACCGGGTTATCTTTGTTGTCAATGTTATCTAGTAATAACATCTTAAAACATGTCCGTTTAGATTGAGGAGCCACTCCAGATTTTTAGGGGCAGCTATCACCCTTATTTAGTAGCCATAATTTTATAGGTCAAATTCTGGAATTTGTAGTAAAATACATCAAAGTTATATCACAGCAAAGGTGGCTCCTCAATCTAAACATCTAGATTGAGGAGCCACCTAGAACTCGTAATGTATTGAATGTAGATTACTGAAAATTATGTACCATTTTGTATATATTACGTAGGATATCTACTACAATTTTGAGCACATTAGTTCTAAAATTCAAGAAACTACAACACTTTTGTTGTGGCTCCTCAATCCATATACAATAGAGTACATTTTAAGGAATATTTTCGGTCGGTTATTAGCTGTAGGTAAAATAATGTAATGTAAGGAAAAAAGTGGCATAGAATCGTGAGGAATATCGGGAATGGGGGGAGGCCTTTGCCTTTAATCAACCTTTATTACTTGTATAAAACTAATCGTTACACTTTTCAACATATATAAATGTTGTAAAGTAGACAGGAGGCATTGAACACAGGGCATTATTATGTATAATGTTAAGGCAATCAAAGCTCACGATGTCCCAATGAGCGAACAAAAAGTCAATGAGATGTCTTTTGAGCGGTTCAAATAGCGCATTGAAGCACATCGTGAACAATATACCCGCAGACCACAACCACTCGAGTTTCAGAACTTAAATAAAGCTATGACAGGCCCTCAGGACCAAAAAACCCTTTCATGCTTGGATAAACTTAATGATCTAGCTAAAGCATGACGCAAGTATTGAAATTACGATACCTATATTAAGGATAGAGATTGGCCAAAACTGTCTAAAGAGGTTTCAATGGCGAAAAATAAATGGTTTTATTTAAATATTATAAAAAAAGCAAAATTTATTGTTACTGCAAAGGAAATTGTTCTGTTACTGTTCTTATTAGCTAGGATTATTCTAATACTCATATTTTTTTACATGGAAAATTGCAGTAGCATTAGCAGTAGCATACTAAGACTTATTGCTACCGACCTAAGAAAATATAATGATTACTAAGATTCAAAAAAATACTTGGTTAAATGAAACGGAAACAAAGGAAAGTCTTTAATGTAAGTTTCAAGTTCTATAGTTTTAAGACAAAGTTCTAATGTGAGCCGACTAAGGCATAGCTCCCAGAAGGGTAAGTGTAATAAAAAAACACTCATTGTTTGGTAAGCGCCTCTTCCGTCTACCAAACTATTTACATTAACAATAACATAACTCCTAAATTTGGAGTCTACAATACGACAGTCGAATTACAACTAGGCATATTATGCGGTATTATAATGTTGTTTCTGTCCGGAATAAAAACTACATATAGTTTGGACACACATCAACCGTGAGAATGTTGTGATTTTACACATTAAAACATAGTTAATAAAAAATAAATAACTGTTTCATAAATTTAGCAGATATCTGCATTTTTAGTTTATTTCAAGGGGCGTTATTTACTTCTCAATTACTATAAAAAATTACGTTTTTAGTGTAATTTAGACTAATTTGAAGAGCTAACCTTTATATTTTCACCAACAACAAAATTTCTAACGGTTTGAGAAAACCTAAACCCCAGGATTTATCAAAACAATCAAAATCACTTACAAACATGTTCAAACTTAGTTATTATTTTGCGGTTCAAACATATTACAGTTCACTAGTACCGCCACCTATCGGCAAAGGGTAGAACATTTTTGGTTGTACTTTTCGCCGCTAGAGCGCTGATGTCTTGGGATGGGAACCTCTTATAAAGTAGTTTAGTACCTATTAGTTCCGTATTTCGAAAATAAAAATGGTTGGATAATGCATAAGGTATCATACAATGCCTATATTTTTCTAACAGCACTTAATATGAGAATTACTTTACAGGACATGATACCCACGGGTAAGTACTAATATCTGAGCAGTGAGCATTCTCTGTCTGATCTCATAGTCAGTACCTAGGCTCTTGTTCGGCGCAAAAGATTGATAAAACAAATGACCAAGTATTTTATGTTGTATCAAACACCTAGTAATGTACCTATATAATAAAATTTTCCTCAAACAAAATAATTCTCCTTCATTCCGATAATACATAAAAAGAAAGCACAAAAAGAGGTCTTGGCTTTTCCTGACTTTTTAAGAAAGTTTATATCCTAATGAAAGTTAACGAAAGATAATTAGTTTGGCTAATAGCCAAGAAAAAGAAGTACAATCTAATTTATTAATTATGAAGCTTTCCTCATTGTCGGAAAACTTTCATGTTTGTCGTAGAATAGCTACGATTCGTAGCTATGCGCTTAAAAAAAATTACACCCGTTCAACACCATCATTTCGTAGAACAATCGTGACCGGAAGCAATTACACAATAGGATTCGGGGTATCTATTGCCATATCCAAAGATTTTCACATGACACGTACCGTACGTGAAAATACGTAGGTATAACAGTGTACGACAAAGCTATAAAAACCACTGTATCGGTGACCGCTCCGACCGCCAAATATCGTCATTTGTATTCATGATGGCTGCGGTACATGCGGCATCTAAGTTGCTGCTTAAGCGTCCAGTAAACAGGTAAACTTATGGCAACATCTCATATAGATGTCTAGATCTAAGACTTTATTACCTACACTCAAAGGGTGAAAAATTGTCAAACATCACTTGGTCAGGCATGTTAACAGAATATTTAAGCGATCATTTTAATAGTCAATGGGTTTATCTTAATATATGTATTGTTGTATAAGTGGCATTGAGCCCAGTGCGTATATAATTTATTTTACGAAATAACATATTTTTGATTATTTACATATAATTTTACGCAAATATTGTTAAATACAAATAAATACAAATACAAATACTTTATTTGCTATTAAATAGGGTGGTTACAATATGGATGTTATCAAGAGATTATGTAAAGTAGCTTAAAACCTATTTAGTCATATATTACATATATATATGTTATGTTATTATATTATTATTTTATATATGTTGCGAACAAATTACAGGCTACTTTGGTTTACAGAGTAAGGGCCTCTTTCACCATCTACAAGTAGTTCCCATTAGCGTTTACTTAACAGATAGTCCATACAAAATTTTCAATTTAACTGTCAAGTATCTCCTAATCAGACATTGTGAAACAGACCCTTAGAATAGTTAGCGTTGATTAATTTCGGCGTGTTGGATTGAGCCACGATAGCATAGGTAGTGCACCTGACCCGGCATGTCATGGAGTGCGAGTTCGAATCCCGCTGGTGGATTTTTTTCAACACTTTGTAATTTTTTTTCCCTTGTACGAAAACGACATTTTGTATGTATCAAGCTGCGCCTCCTGGTGAGAAACGACGAGAGATAATATTTGCCATACTAATTCTTATTTTCATTAACGTGATCAAATGGCAAATATAACTCTTTTTTTTATATTAGAAGAAGGCAAACGAGCAGGCGGGTCACCTGATGGGAAGTAATCACCACCTGCAAGACCAGAGGAATCGCAGATGCGCTGCCGGCCTCGCACTAGGAACCCTGATTTACACTTTTGTAAAGAAAAGAACCGATTGACAATGTTTTTTTTGGAGACAGTTTGCTGATTGCCTCAGGCGGCATTTCCAGCTTCACCGGGCTCTTTTGAGGGCAGCGAGAAACTTAAAGGGTTCCTTAAGCCGTGTGAAACGTAACACCTTCGGAGGTTTTCTAGAGGGAACGGCATACACTATTACGTGTCCCCGTGCTCTACTAAATTCTCCGAGGGGTTCGGATTGGATCGGGGATTGACAATGAGTATTACTTATGTATCACATCCACACTATAAAAACAACCCAAAAATAATATTTGACTAACTACAAATACACTATTTACTTATGTCAAAGTGGAAAATAATGCGGTCAGTTGCATATAACGACAATTTAAAACTAAAAATATTTTAAAGATAATTTACCATGATACATTTCCGATGTCGCTGACCCGATAGGTATGCAAAGCCAAATAAAGCCCGCTATAAAACATTATTTTTCAGATATTAATATATCAAATAAGCATTGCTAATGCTCGTCACAGTAGACCTTTGTGCAATTTTATAGCAGTTTAAACATTGAGCTGTCATTGTTTAATACATTGTATAACATACGTACCTGCCATACTATGATGTAAATTCTAATCCTGCTAGCTGTATGAATTTAAATAATATTTGAATTCTCTATTTTGACAACCATTTTTAGAGGTAACACCATATTTCAGTTGTAGAAATCGAATGGGCTCCTCATATTGTATGCGTAATGCGTAGACATCCTTTGAAAAGTCAACAACCTTTATTAATAAATTTTCATTGTGTCACAAGAATATACATACCTCTGATAATAAAAATGGATATGATAACACCCTTAAGGCGAAGGGTAAGGCACACTAGCGCCGCTAATGGATTAAATTTGATAACTGCTAAACTGGATTTTTTTTCAAACATTGCGGACCTTCCGACACTAGGCAAACATCTATTATTTAATAATTGTGCACTACTTTTAGGTTTGTTTTTGTATTCATTCGTTAACACCAAAAGTGGCCATTGTTTGTGAATAAATGCGATAGCCCGTTTTGTGAATAAACCACGCAACAAAAAGTAGTGCACAATTATTAAATAAATACTATGGATGCTTTCCTGTTATCGGACGGTACGCCATGTATAAAAAAGATCCGGTCCGTAGTAATTGTCAAATTATTAATTAGTGGCGCTAGTGTGCCTTACCCTTCGCCTTAAGTATTCCCCAGATGCCTGAGGTAAGATATTTGATCGAATCATAGTCCATGTTAAAGTTACATTTCAATTTTGACTTGTCCTTGTAAAAAACTAGTGATTTATAAAAAACTGGAAGCTGGTCAAATCTCAAAGATGTCATGATGATCATATTTCTCAAGTGGCATCAAATTTGGGTTTTCGTGGTATCATTAATTAGATATGTATGTACTTTTACGAGAGTAAACGATCCAGATAACTATCGTGACCTATCGTGAACGAGCGTGAACTTCAAACTTGAAGTGCTATTGTTAGAGGAAAACTTCGGCAAGCCCCATTAAGATTACCCTACTGGTGTATGAAGGGGATGTACATTTAAAAAGTGGTTTTCCACATAAATATCCAACTCGTAGGACGAGTTTTCCATCGTATTCAACCATATTCAACCACCTCTGTGGTCTAGTGGTTAAGACCACCAGTTTAGACCCAGAGGTCCCGGATTTGATTCCCAGCGGGGAGTACATGTTTGTGTACTCGGTTTGGTTGGTAGAGGGTTAGGTGTACTTAATGCGTTCATAAATTGTGCGGCAGTATCACACTGTTACGATCACATTTCTACGAAATCACTCCCACAAATATTACTACCTACAACGGACATTGGGCTTAAAGTGTCGATCACTGGTGGCTGTAACGGATCACACTTTTACGGTACTTCCGTCCCTTTTCTACAAAATCACTCCCACAAATTGTATATATAGAAGGCGAGCGGAAAGATGTTACACATCAAAAAGTATTAAAAAAATGCCCCATTATGATAGGCATCCACTAACTGTAGCAATAAAAACATAACAAAATCATCACACAACCGGTAAGTTTCCCTCTGATTAATCGTACCACCGTGTGTCTATGCCACCTTACTTTGAGAGGTCAAGATTCGCATTAGGTATCACAAATCATTACTGTTTCTTGTGTTGGTTGAAAAAAATAGCGAAGCTCTAGTTAGTAATAGCCTCGTTATGCTTTTAAAATTAGGATGTTTTATTTAATACGGAAATGCGTGGGTAGAAACAGAGAAATTCTAGGTGGAAACAGCTATATTACGGGTGTGGCCTGCCTGACTGAGCAGCACAATTTTTTACCGTATAAGTTCACAAAAGCTTATTTTTACAAGCTTTTATTTAAGGCCTCTTCCTCACCGGCTCGTACGGTATCGTTTCGGTACCCAGAGCCGGTCAGAAGCACCGAATCTGTACACAATCTGTACAATCTGTACAGATTGTGTCAGGCAGGCAGGATTGTGACAGGCCTTATTTCTCTTATATAATTATATATATATATATATATTTCTCTTATATAATTATATATATATAATTATATAAGAGAAATAAGGCCCTAGTATATAAAAAGAAATTCAGGCTAGTTTTTTTTTTTACTTTTCCTGACACAAAAATTGTAATATTTTTAAGAGCGGCTTTTTTATGAAACTAGGGGCATGTGTAAGCGGTGAAGGCATTGCGGCCTCTCTGTTTCGGCTTCTTTGAATTGAAACTACCGAAAGTGCTTTATTTTTCTTTTTAATCGAAATGAATTTTGGCGTTTTTCTTGAAAACTAGCGTACAAAAATTTAAGGTTTTTTTATAAAAATAGTTTTTATATGTTGTTGAATTTATCCTCAAAATATTTGCAGTTGATAAAATGTGACCTTATATAGATAAAAGCTTGTCGCGAGATTTACTTGTGTAGATAAACATGTAAATTAAGTAACTTGATGTGATTTATTTTAACTATTATAATTTTCAATCTAAGTAGTTAAATACGAGAAATCTCGCGACAACCTTTTATATCTTGTATATCTTGTACCTCTTACATATTGACATTATAAGTAAAAGTTCTAAATTAAAAGTTTATTTTTCTTTTTAGCGCATTTAAATAAAAGCTTGTTTTTAAAAAAGGTTTTATATTTTTTTTTTCTCCTATGCACTGAAAACCAGGGTCATGCATGGCTTGCATGGCTCAAAGCTAAGTGTGAACCATTTTGGCTGTCTTTTGTATTTTAATTATTTAAGTCTGTTCCTTTCGTGTTGAAACAAGCAAAGAAATACTTTTTCATTCTTTCTTCTAACCTCTTCCTTAACTTTGTTGACTCAAACCGCTAAAGGAAAAGCTTTACCTACAGAATTAGTCGAACTCACGAAGAATGAACAAAAGAGGTTTTTCCCGTTCGTCATTGTAGTTTGTAGGCAATCCATTCCAGTGCCGTAATGTACAATTAAATTACCATAGCTGTCGCTGGAACGCGGACAGCAGGAAGCGACACCCGCGGCCGCATACAGATGCCGCGTTGTAGGCAATCACATAAAGTCGCCTACTTTAGCTAATCCAGCTAGTCTCTTTCTTTGCCTACAGCGAGATTTTAGTAATTGGTAATCGCCTTTATGGTCTAGTGGGTTAAGACATACATACAAACATACATACATACATACATACATACATACATACATACATACATACATACATACATACATACATACATACATACATACATACATACATACATACACACATACATACATACAAAAATACAAAGGTTTCCTCTTTATAATAATAGTATAGATGTCGCCATAACATCAATGTTAGGAACATTATTGTGTTCCTACAGTTAGAGGTAAGATAGATAGCTGCATTTCCAAACTAGTTGAAAATTCCAGTGGAGTATTTTCGACCTTATCCGTAAGGAATAAAAAAAGGAAAAGATTCCTGGCCAGAATTAATGTCATTCCGCCAAAATACATATTATCTGGTTCAAGGCCTGTGATAGTCAAAACTTATTTTATTGGTTTGAATCTTTCTCCAAACCATTTGTTTTCTCATACATGGGCAAATTGTAATTTAAATAAATAAATAAATGACTTAAAACGTCATGGTCAAAACTCGCTAGATATTCATTGTTGTTTATACCTTCGGCCTGTATTATTAATAGGAATGTCAAGAAAATATGTATTGCTCCGGAAATGAATAAGTAAGTATTTACAAACACATCGCAAAACTTCCAAGTTCCTTTACTACGTCTTACTTATTATCGGTCCATTTTATGCGCACATACCGTGCCTAATGATATGCGCCACTTTCGTGGAACGCCGCCGCGCTGCCTCAGCTCATCAATATGACAATGGCGGCAAAAAAATGACAATTGTTAACAGGTACTCGAGAAGTGTCAACATGAATAGTTTCGCACCATTCTCGCTAGTTGGGGAGTCCGCGACCTTACCGGAATACAAAGGCCGGGCGGCTCCTAACTCAGGTCCTTATGCAAGGCGTCACACGCGCGGTCAGCGACTCCCTGTCCCCCCCCCCCACGCTGAAGCTCCTCCCCTCTCTTCTGTCCGCTACCCAACGTTCCCTTCGATCTGCCTCCAAGCCACGTGCGTCGATGCGCCCACGCATACGTATTGCGAAAATGGGCATTTCCACGAAAACGCCGGAACTTTTATAGCTCATAAAATATTTTATACAAATTGTTGTCATGAATGACGTCGTGTTTCTTGTTTTTTAAAGTTAATTATTGTAACTTCAATTTGTCTACAAGAAATCTGTATTTTTGCTCTATATTATCTCGTTTAATATGGCCTTACTATAAATGATTTTATTTATCAGAATGTCAAATTGTGGTAAATGATATTGTGATGTTACTTGCAATTACGCAATTAGGTACCTATTATCTTTAGCTGTATGTTCATTTTGTAATTTGGAATTCTTTGCTGTATTTCCTACTTCCTAAACTTAGATGTATTTTAGCGACATGTCCTTTATTACATATTACTCAGTTATATTCCTCCCCATATCGTCATCATAAACAGCCAGTGTTAGCCTTCTACTGGACTAAGGCCTAACCTGCATGCTAAAGACTCGATTTTCAGTTCTTCACATCCAACTGCTGTCAGTGCCAGCTGCTTGGGTACATATTGCACCACCTATTGCGGAGGACGTCTTCACACTTCACGATACTTCCTTTGCTGAGTCGCAGTCTCCACTAGGGTTGCCAACTTTTATTAGAAGAAATAGAGTATATCTGATTTCAAAGGAGGTAAATAAAGAGTACGGACTTACAAAAAAGAGTAAGTATCATTTATTTTATATTTTTAAAAAGGTATTTTTTGTACATTTTGCAGCATATACCTAACAGTTTTTCACGGTTTTTAAAAGAATTGCATGAGTCCAAACATTCTAACTTTACATTTATATAGATTAAGAGCTGTTTTGTACTTTTTTGGTTCTGATAATGGGTTTGCATAATATTACATGACTGGCACTGGTATAGTAAACATTGTGTAAAAAAGAGTATTTTAGCGTACTCTATTAGTGTTAATAGATTATAGAGTACGCCTACATGATATAAAGTACAATACTCTATTTTAGAGTACGGTTGGCAACCCTAGTCTCCACTGATTACCAGAACATCTTTACCCTAGCGGTTATCAGTCATGCGGCTAAATATGACCAGCCCACTGATACTTTAACTTGCTAATTCTTTGAACTACGAGTATATCGGTAACTTTAGTGAGCTGGCGGATTACTTCGTTCCGGATTCGATTCTTTACAGTAGCACCGATCATAGCTGTAGCTGGCTCAGGAACTTTGAATTTGAGAAACATTCAGTTTAGCACGACTGTCCAAAACTCGGCACGGTATACCAGAGCAGGATATTTCGAAATATTAGACATTTTAAATAAGGGTCGGAATAAGGCTTCTAGTGTTTGGTAACCAGGACGCAATCAACTCTTGACGTAATGCGGGCGCAACCTTTCCGCTGACGCAACTGCCGGTCCTACGGCGCTATCAGTGTCAGTCGTGGTGCCTTTACGGAAATACTTTTGATTACGTCACTAGATACGAAATTATACTCGCTGTACGTACACTTTTTAAGAGATTTCAAAAGAAGGACGAGTTTATATATGGTTTTTTTAACGACCGTTTAGTGCAAACCAATTCTGACAAATTTTTTTTTGTTTAATTAAACTTGCTAAAAGTTTAATTTTAGAGTTATTCAGTACAATAAACTTTAAGATTTAAACCACAATCATTGAAAGGCCTTCTTTACGATCCAATAGGAAGCCATTTTGAAATTAACCTCCTATTGAACTCTAGCAAATGGTTGGATACCAGCCAAAGTTCATATCACATAGGTAAAGGACTAAGGACAAAATTATGTGTAATAAGACAATACCTATGTAAATATGTATATCAATAAAAGCTGGCAATCGCAACAGGCACCCGGACACACTTAAAATGCTGTGAGCGCGGCAGCGCGCTTTGCGATTCCTCGTGCGCGCCGCATTGGTCATTATTTTAAAAACAAAACACAATCGTTGACATAATCGCACCGCCATATTGGGCGAAAATACATTGTTTAGTGTATGCCCGAACGATAGAGTTAACAGTAAAGCTGCTTCTTATTCCGTTCGGATACGGACGCGGCCCGGCCGCGGCCGGTTGGAGTCTGTATATTCCGTACATTGTAATTCAGATTGTATGTCGAAACGCACGAGCTGGTATGCGGATGCTATAAGCACTTCGAACTTTGACTGTAAAAGGATTTAATGACGCTAATCATGTCAGTAATATGCGTGATTTAATTTGTTTTTAAAATAATCTAAATATGACTAAAGCAACTTTTAATTAATGCACTTTGAATATTTATGAGTAAGAAATTCCAAAATAAATACCCCAAATTATAAAACTTAACGGAGCTTCAAGCTATTTAAAGGTGACCGTTTCAGAAAAAAACAATTTTTCTTAGGCGTCCAAACGCACGGGTTCTAGGAAGCGACATCGTTAGCTTCTTCCGCGTCTCCACCCACTTTATTAATCAGTAAACGTCTAGCGGCCAATAAAAGTGCGGCATTTATAGACTGGCCGTATAAAACACATAAATTTAAGCCAAAAGAATGGCGATACCCGTCTAACATCAGAGAAACGGATTTCAAAGGCACGCTGTTTTTCATTGGCTCAATAAACTCAGGTGTTTATGGGACATTGTCATTTTTGCGTGTCTTTAACGTCGTTTATATAGGGATACAGATATAAACTTAGACTTAATGATGTTGTAGGGGCTAATGATATTGCAACAATAAAAGTGGCTTTTAAATGATCTTGTTCAAATAAAAGCTTCCTTCAAGGAGCTAGTAGGTACGCTACTTAGCTTAAAATAATACATCAACAGTGTACGATAAACTTGCAGCGTATAAGTCATATTGTATAGCTCAGTAAAAATAAAAATACAGATAAGTATCGATTCAAAGTAAAATGTAATTACACGCTTGACCAATCTTCATAACTACTTAAGTCAAATTATTTTGTTTTATTTATAACAAAAAAGGACCTATCTATAATCTTAAAAATTGCTACTTGATACCTACTAATTTTTATTTTGCAGCGTCAAGCAAAAAAGCAAGCGCTTTTTATTACACATGCTACTCACATGTACACTAGGCATAATAGGTACTCGAAATATTTAGACAACTCATCAAATTCACTACTCTTTGTAATTGGAGAGCGCGTATAATCTCACAACATGCGCTTTTGCAGCAACTCTTGTTTGACAACACGTCTCGAATTATAACCTTTTATACATCGGGAGCCGGCAATTTCATACACAAGTGCCGAATCTATAGTTTTGCTATCAAACAATCAAAATAGATCCTGATTTCTTTGTGTCACTACAGACGGTTGCCGAACTTTTGTCGATTCTTTTGTGACACGCCGACATAATGAAAAAAAAGGTTGACGCTTAGTACACTTGGTGAGAAAATACTTTTTACGCGGATCACCTAAAAAGATTTGTTACTTCAATTTTTTATTGCTTCAAAATCGGCTTACGGACCTGCTTACATTTATATATCTATTGATAATTTCTAATTCATGCGGATAATAATTGTATCTCACGAGAGAGGTAGGTGTGACGCTGAATTTACCACAAAAGGTTGCTCTTTTATGCATTTCTTTTATTGGATGTAAACATTCATGCTTCTAACTTTGTCATGTGCCGACTCTGCATGTAAAGCCTTTTTTATTATTCCACAATGGAATAGCACTCGGGCTTACCTATATTACTTACTAACGAAAGCCTACGTTCGCAAAGCACTTCACTTGGAATCCTCAACCATTGAAGATCTGACACCCCTAACTGAATATTATTGCTATTAATCATTTATAATTACTAGTGGTCGCCGAGTGGTCGAAATTCGACCGTAATTATATTAAGGCTGCACGGATTGTATCCTAAGCAACGAAAAATTTCTTTCGACTCGATCGGGCGCCCGGCCGCTTGCTATTGCTCGCAGACGCATCTTTTTTTCCAACTACCTTAACTAACTTTATTATTTAGATGCTCGATATTTTGCACGGCTCCCGTTCGCTTTTAGTTAATTGGTATTTTCCTCATAACAGTTAGCAAATTCTAATTTTTGCACTGGTTTTATTACTTTAGTTTCAAAATGCATGCTCACTATTTAAATTTTATTTACGTAATTAAGTTACTATGCAATTTCTCATTAAGTGAAATGTAAATTTCTTTTGAGAATAAATTTCTTTTACCTCAAATTAAAAAATGTGAGTTTGGATTGGCATTGACAGATGTCGGCCGCATTAAAGACAAACAATACGTGTGTGTCAAATACATGGTAGTGTGTGTAATGTTGTTTTTGTTGATTTAATGTATTTTTTATGCATAATTTAAAAAAAAATTAACATTCGGATAACCTTTTCTATATAAACTATAAGTGTGCGAAATTTCATACTCCTCCGTCCGCGCAATTTTCGTAAAAACGGATACAAAGTTTTTGCTTTACGTTTATTATTATAAAATTTTATCTTGTAAGTATATAATGAATTCGACGCTATGGTTATTAAAAAATTTAGCCAACAAATTACAAACTTTAAAAGTGTCTTTAGAAAAAAATACGAGGTAGTGCACCTGACCCTGGTATGTGATGGGGTGCGGGTTCGAAACCCGCTCGTAGAAATATTTTAAATGGCGGTAATTAGCTTGGCAGGCTAAGCGCAAGCTATCATTCGAAGTATAACTAAACTTTGAAAGATCTTACGAGCACTTAAGGATGGTATTCAAAAGGTTTTTATGATTAAAACTCACTGAATGAAAGTATAATTATACTTAAGTGATTTTACACTTACTCGCAAAAAAATGAGTAAAAAAATTGTTAAATGGTTTTATTGAAAATAAATATTTAAAAAAATTATGTTAAAAGCTAAAAAATAAGTCGGTAGGTCCTAGGTACCACTCATCACACCACTCTCCTCATCAACCTAACTATATTTTTATGAGAAATAATAAATTGATCCACGAAAAAATAGTAGGCTAGCACCTAAAATGGTAAGTTAGCATCTAAATAGTAGTTTAGGTGCTGACTTTGTATTTTTAGGTGCTAACTTAGTATTTTTGTGGGTTAGGTTAGGTTAGTTTGGTGATCGATTAAATACAACCCTATTTTTATTATGATATTGCGGTTGGCTTGATAGAAATTTCACACGCCCAACGATTTTTTTTGTCTGATCAATGCCCTAGGTTGATGAGGAGAGTGGTGTGATGACTGTACCTAGGATCTACCGAAATATTTTTAAGCTGTTGGTACATTGTCTACATCATTTAATTTTAAATCTTTATTTTTAATAAAACCGTTTAACTAAAAAAAAATTTTTTACAATTTTTTTTATTTTCAAGTTTTTAGTTAGTATTGTTACATACTTACTTTCTCGTTCTTTTTTTTAATTCATTTAGTCAAAACCTTTTATTTGATACCCATATTGAAGGGGTTGTGAAAATAATAAAAATAACCTGCCATTTTGTTGGCGGCCATATTGGATTTTTATTTTATTTTCTTAAAGAACTATATTCTACTAATCAAGCCCTTTGATACTCCTAATGAGGTAGTAGTGATAAAATTATGTAACTCGCCATTATGTAGCGGTAGCCATCTTGGATTTACAATAATACCGAATGTATTAAAATTAGTAATTAAAATCATCAGAACTAAGGTGTGTACCAAATTTCAGATCAATCTGTCAACAGGAAGGGGGTCAAATTTCAATTACTAGATTTGACCCAAACAAATAAACAAATAAAAAATAAACAGGGCAAGCTGAATAAAACCATTTAATAATAAGGTTTACTTACCTACCTACCATAGCGTAGATTCAAGTGGGCAACACAGTTTTTTACAGTAGGGGAAGGTGGGGATCAGTGTAACAAGGGGCACAGTATAACAGTGGCTATTACTGTGTGGCTTTCTAATATTTTACTAGCGTTTCTGAACTGAATTGTCAAACACACCTGTCGCCACCTTAGGCCAGTTATCATTTTTGGCAGTTGTCTCTAGGTACGTCAAAATAAACGACTATTATTTTTTCTGTATTTGGAAATTTTAAAATAGCTAGAGTATATTTGTTTTTTAACCTACATTATTGCAGCTTTGATGAGTAAGTTTATTTTATATTTTACCGCTATATTATGACTCGTTTTAATACTAGATATTTTGGCTGAAATTATAACTTATAAATTTTGAGCATGTTTGTTATTAAACTTTGATACCATGGGGTACAGTGTAACGGGGTACAGTGTAACATGTTATAGTGTACCCCTTTTGTAATATCTTTTTGTTTTTATTGTAGGCTTCAAGGAAAAAATGGTGCGAAACCGGAAGAGGAAGACTGATATAGGATTCCACAATGAAGAGGATACGGCCTTTCTCATAAGAAAGGCCGTAGCACAGGTAGAAAAAAGCTTAAGAAAAGCGGCGGAAAAAAAAGAAATAATGTAAATTACATCCTCATAAAATTTTAAGAAAATTAATTTAGAATAAAGCATTTTGTAAGAAATTTAATAATATTCTTTGTTCCTTTTTTAATTTGTTGATATTTAGAATTTCTATGTTAAATTTGAAATACTTATTGTTTATTTGAATAATTTCTTATTTTAATAATCTTTGTTGATTTTTTAGAATGTCTATGTTAATTTTGATAATTCCTTATTTTGATAATTTTTGTTGATTTTTTAGAATTTCTATGTTATCTTTAAGATTATAAATGTTTTTCTACACAAATTTTGCAGTACTGTTATATAGTACCCCAGGGTATGTTACAATGAGCCCCTACTCTGGGGTTCAATGTAACAAAAGAATGTTTTTTTTAAAACGATTATTTAGATAGTTTGTAAGGTTAAATAACGTGATATTTAGATTCCAAATTAAAGACTAAGGACTGAAATTATATTAAGAGACTTTAAAAGTGCCATATTATAAATAATTTGATTACAATGAGTGTTTATATCCTTTTAGTTTATTTACCGAACAAAAAGTAATGAGATTGTTGCAGTATAGTTTGTAATTTTTTTACTTTTGCGTAGTTAGTTTGCAATAAAGTGCTCGTAGACATATTGCGTGGTGTTTTGACAAAAAATTAAGCCGAACATAATATCGCAACCATACATCGCAACGACATCGCGATGATAGGTTAGCTTCGCAAACTAAACTTCGACAAACGTTTATTCGACATTACGCTACTCCGACAATATGTTAAGCCGACATGACATTACTTAGACACTACGCTACTCCGACAATTTTTAAACTGCATTATTTATTGTCTGGGTAAAAATATTTCGGTACCTATAAAATATTGTCGGAGTAGCGTAATGTCTGAGTAAAATCATGTCGGTATAAAATATTGTCGGAGTAGCGTAGGTAGTGTTTAAGTAATGTCATGTCGGTATAACATATTGTCGGAGTAGCGTAATGTCGAATAAACGTTTGTCGAAGTTCAGTTTTCGAGTCTTTAACAGAGTAAGCACGATGCATTATTATTTGTACTTTTTTAAATCTGTGTTTAAAGCTATTATTTGTGTAGGTATGTATCTGTAGCTGACTGCACCGACTGCACCCACTGCTGGGAATAAGATTCCCTTTTCTCGTGCCACTCCTTCAGTCGCTCCTGCGCCAGTCGTTTCCATTAGCAGACTACGATTTTGGTAATATCGTCGACCTATTTTGCAGTGGGATCACACGTTTCTCTTTTACAAAAAAGTTTTTGCCTAACAGTCAGACACTTTAGACCCAGTGTTCGACATCAAAAAATATATTAGATGATAACTATTAAGCAGGTCAAGCAGGTGGTAGGTACCTATATGTATTAAATTGTCGCTTAGTCACAAATCAATTGCTATATCTAATTATTAAAGGAAAAAGTGTCGATCACTAGTAAAGAACACTTGTGCCACTATCACTACCACAATACATTCATACTAGCGCCATCTCAATAGTGGAGAATAGCAACATCATTAGAAGTTTTCAAGAGAATGTCAATAGAGGGCAGTAGTAGCAGCGATTAGAGGACCTACGAGTTTTAAATTCCAGGTGTACTTTATAGTAATCTTTTTAACTTAATCAAGACCGAATACAACCAGGTGTTTACACCAAAAACAATAAAAATTACTCATAAACTTAAGTTCTGTGACTGGGCCACGACTGGTATATATAAAAGTAGAAATAAATTGTATGATTTATATAGTTTAAAACAATATAACCAAAATGTTAATTTTACGGAATATGTAAAGAATTATTCGAAAATGTTTAAGAAAGTGTGCACAGTAGCAAAATCAAAAGAAAAAATTAAAAAGTCTAACAATAAAATTAAAACCACTTGGGACATTACATACCGTGAAACAGGTAAATTTAAACCACGGGATATTACTTTCACTTTAAAAGTAAACGACAACTTAGTTAATTCAGATTCACAAATTGCTAATATTTTTGATGTTTTTTTTGTAAATTTAAATACATTGATTCAATTAATATTATTAAAACATTCAAATCACTAAAAATGAAAAACACGAGTGATTTATGGGGTATATATATTAAAGTAATTAAGGATATTATTCATTCTATTGCACCGTATCTTGCTGAAATTTTTAATAACTGTGTCGATAAAGAAATCTTTCCTGATCTTATGAAGTTTAGTAAAGTTATACCTTTATTCAAATCAGGAAACAAAGAATACCCCAGTAACTATCGGCCCATTTCAATATTACCAGCGCTAAGTAAAATTTTTGAAAAAATTATACTCGAACAGTTGATGACATATTTTAACACAAACAACCTTTTACATAATAAGCAATATGGTTTTACTAAGGGTCGTTCTACTACTGATGCAGGTGTTGCTCTAATAAAACATATATTTGATGCCTGGGAGAAGTCTCAAAACGCTCTTGGAGTTTTTTGCGACTTGTCCAAGGCTTACGATTGCGTTGAGCACCGGACTCTGGTGATGAAGCTACAATATTACGGTCTCAAAGATTTTGCTCTAAATTTAATACAGTCATATCTTAGCTCTAGAACACAAACTGTCGATATAAATGGTACTAAATCATCTGGTTCTCATGTAAAAATGGGAGTTCCACAAGGGTCGATTCTTGGTCCTTTTCTATTCTTGATTTATGTTAATGACTTGCCATTCTTTGTAGAGAACTTCTGTGAAATTGTATTATTTGCAGATGATACTTCACTCATTTTTAATGTAACTAGGTGTAGGACTAATTATGAAAATGTAAATAAAGCTCTTTCAGAGGTACTCTGTTGGTTTACTATTAATAATTTACAGCTTAACGCTAAGAAAACAAAATGTATTAAATTTATATTACCAAATGTCAGAAATGAACCAACTGATATTAGAATAAACGGTGATCAATTAGAATTGGTAGATTGTACAGTCTTTTTAGGCATATAACCCTTGACTCAAAACTTCAATGGAATCCTCATATATCGAAATTGGCCGGTAAACTCGGTTCTGCTGCTTATGCCATTAGAAAAATTAGGCAGTTAACAGACGTTGAAACTGCTAGAACAGTTTATTTTAGTTATTTTCATAGTGTCATGTCGTATGGCGTCCTACTGTGGGGAACAGCGGCTGATATTGAAACTATATTCATTCTACAGAAACGAGCAATAAGAACAATCTATAAACTAGGATCACGAACGTCTTTAAGAAATCTTTTTAGGGAGATTGGTGTCCTGACAGTTGCATCTCAATATATTTATAATTGTATAGTTTTTGTACGTTGCAATATCAACTCCTTTACTAAACATGGTGACGTACACAATTTCAATACTAGAAATAAGATAAAACTTGTAATGCTACTGTTCGGGTTACAAAAGGTTCTTGGTTCTTTCTTGGGGCAAGGTACCTATACACTATTACAATAAAATACCAAGTACTGTACTAGATTTACCTTTAGATAAGTTTAAAAAACATGTGAAATCTTTATTACTCATAAAAGGTTATTATACAGTCAAAGAATATTTAGATGATTTATGAGCCTGGTTATAATAAAAACACATGATACTCTATTTGAATCATCATAATAAAATTAATTTATATAATTTTATAAATATTGTTTATTTATGTACTTTGACACTGGCTAAATGTGCTAACCGCACGAAGCCATCAGCTAAAGAAAAAAAAACATGAATATTTTACCGTGCGGTCCGAAGCATGCTCGCTTGTGCACGTTGTGGGCATGCATTGCTTTTATTTCTTAAACATGGTATCAATCCAACGTTGTGAGCTTTAAGAGTTTGATCTAGTTAAGTACTAATACATAATGAGCGCTGCTGGTCTTAGCTGCTGGTACACAAACATAGTAAAAGAAAAATACGGAAATGTCACTTTTTTAACTTTATTAAAATAATAATATCAGCTTGATGTCACAGTTAAGTCTCACAACTTTACTTAAATTGTCCTAATATCATTCTTCGTTTTCTACCATCATCTCTCGCCAATAAATCAACAAAATTACTAAATAAGTCAGCTGTATGGGCTATATCCCTTTCCTGTCCTAATTAAAAGAAAATAAATTTAAAAAAGTACAAATCGATTGTTTGTTTGACATGATTTGAAATGTAAACTGTCAAACCTAAATGAATCTTTTCTTTTGCAAATTTAAAACTACCTATAAATCTATAGAAATAAATGTATCAGAACTGGATTGTACCACAGGATAAAATGCAAAGCACCATCAAAGAACTTTTGGATGCCTTGGGGTAATATTTCCCGTTACTCTTGTTCAGAAATGAGGTTGTTTGTTTGTTATTGTAAGTGGTTGTAATGTGATTTTGATTCAATTTACAGATGTAATTTAGAAGCAGACACTGTATTAGACTACATCCAGAATGATCCCAATTATGGCAATTGTAATTTGACCAGCAAACAAGTGAACGAATACGCCCAAAGATTGGCGCTAAAAGCATCAAACGCAAAGGGTTTCCTGAAAAAGTATGAGGATTTGAGGAACCACAAGTAAGTACCTATGACAAAAATAGTTAAAATTATAATGTAATAAGCGATCTAATGATGTCACTGGAAAAGGCGTGTGTTCATGAGTTTATGACTATGTAGTATGAACTATGGTGGTAAATAATAGTAACCATTACAATTTTTTAATAGTTTACAGAAAATGTTTGTTTTTAATATCAAATATTCTTGCAGCACCGACAATTTGTCTGATATAATATCATTGTTTTACAAATTAGTATGTGATGAAAAGAGATCAAAAATTGGTAAACCGAAAGTTGCACCTAAACCTATTCTAGGTGACAACAAACATCAAATTACCAAAGAAGATTTACCACAGGTAAAAAAAGGTTTATTTACCAATATTTAATGTTTCCTTTATATTTCACAATCTAACTAGCTAAACTAGCTCTTATATTTACTCTTATATTATTGACATAACACCAAAATAATTGTTGAAGTAATCTTCAGTGTTAAGTCCATCTCTTGAATAATATTTTTTTATATATTTTTTTACATCCAATAAGAAAATATTTATTAGATTTATGTTTGCAAGTGGATGAAATATTCATAGTTCATTCTTATATTTTCAGATAAAAGACAAGTTACTGAAAGCTGTTGACGAGAGCAAAAAGTTAGTCATGAAATCATTTGAAGAGAAAGAAGCAAGACTTCGTCCTAATTGGTATAGTAGCTTAGATATGCCTAACTGGCAAAAAGATCATCCAGCAATGTCCTGGGATTTTCCTAAAGAACCTGTCTCCATTATTTCCTCCTTGGGTAAGTATAAAAGATAGATCATTGTTGCATTTAACCCATTTAGATCGACCAGGCTTTTTTGGGTTGTTATAAATAAACTCTAAAAGTAATTTGGGGTCCATTTATATATAATACTTTTAGAGCTGTTATAACACCCTGTCTGTCTTGGCTAAGTGGGTTAATAAAACCTTATATTTTTAATTTTATGTCAGCTGTTTATTTTTTTGCCTCTGTCTGATATGCCGTAATGTGGTCCATATACCAAACAATAAAAATTTGATAATGTCTGGATTTAGAGCAGCCAACATTTTCAACAAGAACCTTGCAGTATCACAGAATACATAATAGTACAAGTACAGAAGATCCACTCCACAATGCCATTTAAATAAATAGCGATTCCTGCTAAGACAAAATAAAGTGCAATTCAGGTCGCACACCACTCCTACAGTTATATTCACCTAGAAGTTGCCTCTCTTTCTATCACATAGCTCTTATCTCTTCTAACAACTTCAGGGTTGTCTTTTTTCAAATAATAATTAATCTGAATACTTAATTTATTGCAAGTTATTGTGTTTATAATGTGTACTTAAATGTGAACAAATTATGTTTAAAATAAACCTAGGTAAGCAAGTACAGTAATTCTTGTAAACAGAATTTGTAAGTAGGTAAGTGCCTACTTATCAAACTAGCTATAAATACTATAATATTTAATAATCTAACTAGGTACTTAGGTAAGTACGTAAATATGGGAGACAAAGTTAACAAAAGTCAACTTTTGGTTTTGGTAGTTAGGTAGGAAGGTACCTATCCTAAAGTACACATACTAGATAGGTAGGTACTTAGTTGTTTATCCTTCCTTGTCATATTTAGTTATTTAGTTAACAGTTTTGTAAGTAAGTAAGTAAGTACCTACTTACCAAATTATTATTTCAATAAGTATTAGTTATTCTCTGTTTTTATATCAGGTTTTTCTGTATTCTTTTATGGAACTGATGACTTTTCCATGTTCTTGTGGTTTATGTAAAAACTTAAGATGATGGTTGAGCATAATATTGTAATTGATAACTTTTAAAGTTTTCATTATATGAGCTTCTAGAGCCTAACTATAAGTGTAACAAATTCTAGTGTATAGCTGCTAAAATTAAAATGTTTTTTCAGCTGGTGTGCCAATCAACTCTCAAGAAAATATAAGCATTGATGAGCTGTTGTATGTATTCTCTGGTATTCCTGGCAACTATATTGTGCACCAACCAGTGAAAGATATGTTTGATCCTCGCACCTTTCTTATATCAGACGATATGGATGATGCCTTGAAGCAGATGGTACAGCAGATGTTACCACTGGCATCCAATTATTCAATTGTCAGAAGGTTCATTGAAAACTGTGATATGTGGTCTGGACAAGTACTTCATGCGTTAGTTGCAGCTATTGAAATATTGCTGAAAGACTATTATGTATGTAAAACTTATAAATATCTAAATTTATATTATTTTCGAGGAGCTCGATGGCGCAGTGGTTAACGCGCCCGGCCTGCGAGTGCTGAGGCTAAGCAACTTTCGTAAGGGCCGGTCATCGGATGGGTGACCAAAAATTTATCATCTTGAGCTTCTCCGTGCTTCGGAAGGCATGTAAAGCCGTTGGTCCCAGCTGCATTAGCAGTCGTTAACAACCACCAGTGGCCCGTTCTCTTTATCCATCCATAGGGAAGGCTCGTGCCCCAGCAGTGGGGACATAAAATGAGCTGATGATGATGATGATGACATTACTTTGAATTTTGCATTAACAATGCTATATATAGTTACAAGTTAAATCCGAAGTGAAGAGTTAAAGTGAGTAAGAAGTGGGTTCAATTTCCACTCGAGCTTCCTGAGGCTGGTTGATTTTTTTTTCAACTGTTATGGACCATATGTGCTAAGTAAGACTGAACCGGTTAAATTTCTACAATATAACATAGTTTTAAACAAGCACTGGTGAAAGTAATGCATTGAAAAGTATATCTAAATGATAAAAAAGATAAAAAATTAAATGATAAAACCCAGATTTTATTTCAGACAATGATAGCCCAGTTGGAAACGGAGCATATGGCAGCAAATCTAACTTTGCAGAAGCTTTGGTACTTTGTCCTACCTACCATGCATACAATGCAAGTTCTTGCCGCAATTGTTACAAGCATTGGAAAGGTAAGCTAATAAAAGAGAAATCAAGTTATACAGACAAAAGTAATGCTACTAAGTAAGATGTAGACACAATTAAATAATAATTATTGTTACTGACTACTAATTTATTACCACTAAACAGCAGCTTCTAATCAAAGTCTTTTCATTAGAATTGCAGAAAACTTAAAATTACAATCTTGCAAAATCTTCTTTTTTGTTAAGTTTATTTAAACACTACTCATTGTATTGAAATGAAACAACTTTTACGTAACTACTAGCGTTTATTTTACACATTACTTTTTTATGTTTATTCTGACGATAAACGTGATTAGATCCGTAAAAGTTGATTCATTTCAATGTGTAGTGTTCGCGTAAACTTTGGAAAACAATACTACTCATTGTAGTTTAATGAGTAGATATAGTTGTTAAATTTATTCACCTTTCTGTTAAATATTACTTTGTCAAACTCAAAGTCAAATATTTTTTATTCAAATAAACTTTAGAAAAGTGCTTTTATCTTCAAATGTAATTTTTAATTTCAATACTAAGATATGTTCATCTACTACAATGTAATAGTCTTTTCAGCAGTTAGTGTTTGAAAATCTTCTTATTTCAGAGTGAACTGCGTGGTGGCGCTGTTTTGTCAGTACTTCATGACAAAACCAATACCTTGATGGGTGACGTCAGAGCGCAGGAAATTTCCTTGTTCCTAACCGAGCGAGCTTGCCGGCCTTACCTCGATATCCTGGACCAGTGGATACATAAAGGCACTATTATAGATCCATATCAGGTGATGAAATTCATTTTAAATGTTCACTTATTTTATGTAAATGAATGGTCGCGCCTTTTAAAATCCAATAGCAATTGTTCAGTTAATTGTAATGTAAATTGAAAAAGAGTGCAGCTGAAGAGTACATTACAAGTCGGGAATGCTTAAAGTTATGGAATGATTCAAAAAGATTTGTCTCATATAACCCAGAGGCATTTGGAATAAGATTTCTTGTCACTCATCGTCAGTATTTGCGACAATTGCGACACAGGTCTGCTTGAGCGAACTGAAAATTAGAGTTGTTGGTTATCTTCTTTTTTTCCAAAATATTAGAAATTGATCAGCAATTTCTAATATTTTTTACAATTAATAGTTTGTCATTCTTTTGAGAGAAAAAAAATTTACAATTATGTGTAAAGAAAGCCAGAGTGTATCTTAGTTAGAAGAACCTTTGTGTGATCTCATCAAAAAAAATATTTTTTTTTGTACTAGGAATTTATGATTGAGGATAACGAACTTGTAAATAAAGAAGAGCTGCCGGTCGACTACTCGGCAGACTACTGGGAGAAACGATATTGTGTACAGAGGGATAGAGTGCCCAAGTTCCTAGAAAAATTCACGGACATCATACTTAGGACTGGAAAATATCTGAATGTTATCAGTCAGTGCGGTAAGTTTAAAATTAACTAAATACCTTTTGGAAAGAGCTTGCTATTAGCCACCTATGGCCTTTACAGCGTAATCAGACTTTTAGGTGTAGTCAGAAAATAAACGAGGAGCTCGATGGCGCAGTGGTTAACGCGCCCAGTCTGCGAGTGCTGAGGTTAAGCAACTTCCTTAAAGGCCGGTCATCGGATGGGTGACCAAAAATATTTCATCTCGAGCTCCTCCGTGCTTCCGAAGGCACGTAAAGCCGTTGGTCCCGGCTGCATTAGCAGTCGTTAATTACCACCAATCCGCACTGGTCCCGCGTGGTGGTTTATCGTCTGTTGGGGACATAAATAAACTGATGATGAGAAACTAAAAGTGCCTGTAAAATGGGGCCGAAATGAAACGTAATTTAATTCTGAGATTTTTATTGTATTGATGAGTACACGAAAACGAGACCCGAGGACAGTCGCCCGCCCCTTTTATAATGCATTACCCCAGCAACGCCCTCTAGCCACATAGTTGCGTAAATATTAGCAAAATTAAGGCGCGTGCGCGTGATAATGTTGTTTAATTGCAAGCCGTTTAGTCGCCATTCGGCTAGATGGCGCTGCTTTACAGTGCCTCAAGCCATAGTAGCGATCGAACATACTCAAAGGGTTTCTAGAGGGGATGACATCCCGGAAACGTCAATGTCCCCTACTGATTCTCCGAGACACGTGTTCGGATTAAAATAACTTTTTCCCTTGTGTTAATGTTCCCCTATTCATATATGGTTACAGACCAGTTATTAGCAGGTTAATATGCTAGGAATTATGATTTGTGCTATGAAGTGAAATTGGGCTATATGAGTTTGGCAAATGAACTAACTGAAAACATTTATATCCAGGTAAACCAATCACGCGAAGCAATACCGAAGAAATCAAATACTCCCTCAGAGAACAAAACTATGGTGCCATAATACAAAAAGCGTACGCATATGCCAGCAAATCCCTGCTCGAGTTACTACTGAAAGAGTATGATCTGATGGGAAGACTGAAATCTGTTAAGAATTATTTCCTTATGAGCCAAGGAGACTTTATTGTGCAATTTATGGATGCAACTGAACAAGAGCTTTCTAAAAAGATTGATGATATTATACCTACCAAATTAGAATCGCTTTTAGGGCTATGTTTGAGGTAACGTAATTAAATAAGTCAGTGTATATCATGGCATAAACTTTTTTTACCATATTATTTACTTTTTAGTTAAATAATAAAAAAAACTTATAGCGTTTCTCTATTTGTGTTTTGTAGGCTATCTGCTGCTAGTCACGATCCATATAACGAAGATATGAGGGTCGAACTCTTGCCATACGATTTGCAGTTCCAGATGTTTAAGATTTTGTCTATAGAAACGGAAGATGAGAAAGGTAAAACAACTTGCTTCAGACATTTTTATTTCATAACTATGTGGATTAAAAATTTACATATTTGAAGACCTTTTTGTTTGGCATTGATAAGTCCGGTGATTCAACTCTTGACTAATCAAGGGTTAAATCACCGGACTTACCGTCAGGTGCGGCTAAAAGCATATAATCAATTCAAATCGATCAACCGGTAGACGCGGTGTAGAAAAGCCTCTAACAAAAATTGTATGGCTTTGAAGCAGCGCCTCCTGGTGGAAACCGAGAAGAGTTAAAATTTTGCCATAAATATTCTCGTTTTCGTCAACTAGATCGAATGACGCATGAAACTCGTAATAGGTACTCTGGTGAAGGTCGCGGGTAGCCGCTGGATGCGAGCAGTACAAAACCGGTCGTTGTGGAGACCAGCACCCTGACTATGAGCTCTTATTATTAATTCAACAAATTATTCAGCCGAAAGACGACAACAAAGGCCTCCCCCAAGGGTCCTGGGGGGTAACCACGAGCGAATACTGCTGTATTATTGCCGTTATGAAAAAGAGACGCGAGTATATTCGCCGCTACACGCGTCTCGTTTACACAACTGTAATAATACTGCTATAAGAGCTCTTGGTTGAGGACCTTCGGGGGAGGCCTTTGTTCAGCAGTGGACGTCTTTCAGTTGTGATGATAATGATGAGAATGAATTGTTAAATAATAATTTGTTATTTCAGAATACAAACAGAACAAAGACTGCCCGCCGCTGACTGGTATCGAAACGTTTTCGTTCGGCATGGAGGTGAAGTGGCCCGTCTCGCTCATTCTCAATCACAAGGCGATTGCGTGCTACCAGATGATATTCCGACACCTGTTCTACTGCAAACATGTGGAGAGGTTACTGTGCAGGTTAGTACGAGAAAGTTTTCATAAAACTGCATTTTATAAAGATTATCCATGTATAACTGAAGCTGAAGTTCATAGTTGTCAGCCCCTTAAAGAAAAGCTTTATAAAAAAGCTTATTTTAAAGTGTCTGTTTATCAGACCTAAGACCTGGTCTGTAGAGGACTCTGCAGGCGTAACAATAACGGAAATAAATTATATTGTAAAGGTCTGGAAGGATTACTGCAAAGACCTTTTTCGTGATAGCAATAGTTCACCCGCTGTCACTCTCACCGCAGCCGATATAACTGAGCTGAGCCTACCATTTTGCGAGATGAAGTGCGTGCTACCATTAAACACCTAAAACGCAACAAAGCCGTTGGAGTAGATGAAATACCCATCGAAATATTCAAAGCGATGGGAGAGTCCGGAGTTGATATCCTACATAAAATCTGCTGCAGAGTTTGGGAGACGGGGTGTTGGCCAAAAGACTGGTCACACTCCTTTTTCATACCGCTGCATAAAAAAGGGTCAACAAAGAAGCGCAACAACTACCGGTTGATTTCTCTTATTTCGCATGCTAGCAAGGTATTACTTCACATCCTTAACACTAGACTCCAATCTTACTTGTCTCGGCAAATATCTCAAGAGCGCGTTTCGTGATAGGAAAAGGTACACGAGAACAAATCCTAGTACTGCGCCAGGTCATAGAGAAAGCCAGAGAATTTAACACTCCACTCTACATTTGTTTTGTCGATTTTCGAAAGCCTTCGACAAGGTTAAATGGGACAAACTTTGGCCGGTACTAGGAGATATGGGAGTGCCTCAACATCTTCCTTGTACAGAAATTATGTATGGAGGGCACAGCAGCTGTCCGGATAGATGAGATCGATTCCGAAAATTTCAAAACCGAAGCTGGCGTCCGGCAGGGTTGTATTCTATCACCGCTATTGTTCAACATTTATACCGAATACATTATGCGGGTTGTTCTCGAGAACTGGAATGAAGGCGTGTCTATTGGGGGTCGGCTGATAAGTAACCTAAGATATGCTGACGACACTACACTTCTTGTAAGGACAAAAGAAGATATTGAGGGTTTGCTGACGCGGCTAGAGGTCAGTACTCTTTAATTTAGCCTTGCCATCAACAGAGACAAGACGAAGATGATGATTGTGGACCGAGCGGAACAAAATAAAACGGACATCTCTAGCATTGCAAACTGTGATGTTGTTCAGAACTACATATACCTCGGTTCCAATATATCCAACGCTGGTGGCTGCGAGCAAGAAATCAAGAGACGGTGCGCTATTACACGATCTGCGGTTGAGAAGCTCAATAAAATTTAGAAAGATAGGAGAATAACCAAAAAACTAAGGTCCGACTCATGAGATGTCTTCTTTTTCCAATTTTTCTCTACGGAACTGAAACTTGGTCCCTGCGCTTGAAAGACCGACGCGTTGGAGATGTGGTGTTGGAGGCGTATGTTGAGGATCCCCTGGACCGCATTCCGCACTAACATCTCTATCCTAAAGGAACTCAAGGTCAAGGAACGGTTGTCTTCGACTGTGCAATTGCGTGTACTAAAATTCTTTGGCCATGTATCCAGGAACGAGCACAAGATTGAAAGACTGGTGGTGCAGGGCCATGTAGGAGGCAAAAGATCTAGAGGCCAATCACCCACCCGATGGACAGACCTTATTAAATCATCCACGCAGACTACCATGGCAACATGGCAATGCTCTCCATGGCAATGCTCTCGCAACGCAGCAAAATGGCAAAAATGGAGAGACATTGCCAGGAAAGCAGTTCAAACCGAAATGACCAACGACGATAAGCCATGTACACGTTCCCCCAACCTCGTACACCATCGAAACAACCACGACCACTCCCTCTGTCATGAGTGTACGACTGAGAAGAAGATTATCAGACTGATAATACAGAAAACAAAACAGCTTTGTAATGCTCTAACCACTCATTAAACTAGTTAAAGTAAAATTGTATATTAAATAACTTGGTAATATTAAATACCTTTTCATTTACAATAATTTATTAATATTATTTATTTAATAAATACAATCGATGCTTTATCGGCGGCCAAAACCACAGAATGTTAAAAGAGACAGCCAACGCTAGTGATGTGGCTAATACAATTTAGAAAAGTAGTGTTGTTCATAGCGGTCGATTTCTTGTCTCTAACAGTAACAACTTAATTGTGTAAATGGCATCTTCACAAATCATCGTCATCATCACAAAGAATTATATCTGTAAAGCTGTGCAGTTAAGGTTCGCGCACATTATGTCGGGCCGCAGCGGGGCGGAGCGGGCCGCAGCGCAGCGCAAAATGCTTACATAGCACATTAGTGACAGGCCGGGTCGCAGCGCATTGATGGATTTTGAATACAGTGTACTGCCAGACGTCGCGTGTCCCAACTGTACGTTATGGATAGCTCTGACGAAGAATTTTCTTTTTTTTGCCCAAGCAGAGATGGCGGTGTCAAATTGGTTTGCCTAAAAGTACCACGAGAGGGCTCTCTATACCCTATATATATATTTCTCTATGTTGCTATAGCACACTGTGTCGGGCGCAGCGGGGCGGGGCGGGCCGCATCGCACGCAACCAAAATCCGCGGCGGAATATGCTGCCCGCTGCGCCCCGGCATAGTGTGCGTTCATATGAAATATATACGAGCGATTTGAGCTGATTTTTGGGCTGCGACCCGGCCCGCTGCGGCCCGACATAATGTGCGCGAAGCTTTAAATGACGTCCTGCGCTGTAGGTATAATTAGCGGGCCACCTTACGTACGACAGTGCGTACATATGGCGCGCGAGGGTGGTAGTTAAATATTATTGTGCCAATTCAAAAGTGCTTATTTAAGAAGTTATCTTGTTTATTTAAATATATTATATATTTATTTATTTAATACACAGACAGAATACCATAGGATCATAAACGTGATGCAAATAAATAATATGATTATGATTATGAAATCTTAACATAATGGTAGGTTAGACAGTGGTCCACGTTCACTAATCTATATATAATATATAATGACTTGTCCTGACTGATTCATCATCGCCGAAACCGCTGAAGCTAATTAGATGAAATTTGGACTGTAGGTTAATTGAGTGACGTAACCAGCCACTAAGAAAGAATTTTACGGAAATCAAACCCTAAGGGGTTCAAATCGGGGGTGAAAGTTTGTTCGAAAGTCCGTCAGTTTTGAAGTAGTAAAATACATGAAAATTGGTATTTGGCTTTTTGAAAAGAAATAAAGAATGATTTACTTGTTCCAGGAATGTTTTTTTTTTCCTTTAAAAGAGTAAAAAAGGGAAGAAGGCTTTTTTGGGGAAATCGTTATTTTTAAAGTAATAAATATGAAAATAAATAATTTAATCGATCGATAGATTTTTCAATAAAAATAAAGATTGACGTGTTTTTGCATTTTTCGAAAAACCGAACCGAGGGGTGAAATACGGGTAGAAAGTTAGTATGGAAATCTGTCATTCCTTATTCATTTCATTTCGGTATTTGGCCTGGTTAGAAATTATGAAGTGTTTCAAGATTTTTGAAAAATAATCCCTTTTATTTGGCTTTTATTACGAATAAACACGTGTCATCGTAAAGTCGTGTAGCCCACGTGAGCAAAGCCGCGAACAAAAGCTAGTAAACTCATATATTGTGAATTCAAAATTAGTATTTCTCGATTGTTTGTTATACAGGGTGTGGCTTTACAACAAGGTGGTGAAGCGGTTCTCCGAGGCGCGTCTATACGCGGACGCGTTCGCTCTACGCCAGCGTATGCTCAGCTGCATTCAGCACCTGCAGTACTACATGTGCGTGGAGGTCATCGAGCCGTCCTGGTGCCAGCTGATACAGAGCCTCGACAAGG
Organism: Eudonia mercurella; assembly: GCA_963082485.1. Taxonomy (NCBI): domain Eukaryota; kingdom Metazoa; phylum Arthropoda; class Insecta; order Lepidoptera; family Crambidae; genus Eudonia; species Eudonia mercurella. The sequence goes on from OY720027.1 coordinate 12,670,205, forward strand.
TCAGTGTTGGTTATGTTATAGTGCTAGTTTCCTTAATATTTGTTTCTTACTATTTCCAGTGCTCAAAATTTGACCGTGAAATGTGTTACACCAACATTTCAGTGATAAAGAATACTTGAAAAAACTGTTAAATATTTCAGCATGAAAATTTAAAAAAAAATCTGACTAATATTATTGTATTTGACATTGACCCGCATTTTGTATGTTCTTTTCAAAAACATTTCGACAAATAATCAAACTCTATTAGAGTTGATCATCTAGTTGAGTCATGCCTCATCCATCACATAGCGAGTCACAGAGCTTCTACAATGTTAAACTTAATATCAAATGTATCTTGATATTGGTGGTACTTTTAATACTACATGTAACGTAATAAACATACCTTGAAAATAGTTTGTTAAATAGTTTTTTCTATAGATTTGAAATTCGATCATTTTTCACATAATATACAATGTTTATGCACTGTATATAACACATATTATACATAACTAAGTACCTTTCTACACTCCTTCTCCATGTGATTTTTTATATTCTTTGAAAATAAAAAAAAGATATAGTCACTGTTTCGTGACGTAATTAAAGACATGTTGTCTTCATGAGGTTGGCGGTGGTGAATTTATAAATTAGATATCCTAACTGCCACGAACCTAGGTGGTTTAAAGCCTGACGTAACAGGAGCGGCTTCTCCACAAAGTACAGTCTAAAACATCTAGTGCCTTACAAATAAACAAAGAATAAGGTCCAAATAGTTATTCCGTGTTTTGCCTCTTTTCCTCTAATTTAAAATGACGTTTGCATGACAGGAACAAAACACGGAATAACTATTTAGAACTTATTCTTTGTATATTTGTAAGGGGCTTAGGGTAGATTTCACCAACATCCAATTTATACGAGAATAGCTATCCCAGTATAACTTTACTCTTATGATTTAATCTACGGCTAACTTTGGTTTCATTTCACCAGATTAATCTATGGATAAGTTACTCTCGTATAGTTACTCCGTGATGATGAACGAATGAAACGAACGAAAATATTAACCACCCAAGCATAAAAGTACATTCATACCATGCCTGAACAATATGGCGCTGCGTATTTTTAATTAGCCAGGGTAATATGTCTACTTGACGTTTTGAATAACTTCAAATATTCTGTTATGTTTATTGTTTGTTGACAGAGAATATTGTAAAGCAATAAGAAGTCATGAATAGCGTAATTCTTTAATACGTACCTGTTGGTACGTACATACGTAAATACAACTCACCTACCTATTTGTAACATACTTCAGACGATGCTCAATTTTTTAGCAAATTATACTCAGACGCTTTTGACAAACGGAATCTTATATGGCGAAGTCGTAGTCGTCGTTATCTTCAAAGTACTATGTCCTTTCTTTAAACCATGTTGGCGAGGGCCAAAATAATAATATATCGTCATTAGTCAATAAATTGATTCAAACGTAACGACATTTTGTTAGGTTATCTATAAAATTTGTCCGTTACAGTTATTGTGACGCAACTTAATCTACGAATAACAACTTACTCGGCCGAAATCGGCCGTATAAGAAGTTACTCTAGTATAGTAAATTTATTCTAGGGTTAAACGTTGGTGAAATGAAAAGTTCGTTTACTCTCGAGTAATTAGCGACTTACTCTCGGAATAAGACTTATACTACCTTGGTGAAATCCGCCCTTAGTGTATTTCTTTCTTTTATGTCTTATGGGTAAGCACTAGGCGTTCATCTCACCTGATGATAAGGCCGAAGGAGGAAGCGCACTTCACCCGGGATCCTCAAATACTGAAGCATAAGTTTTAAGTCTATAATTGTTTAGATCAATAATGTTGACAGTGTAAAACAGTAATTTATTATATTTGAGTATGCAGTTTATTTTACTAAATAGTTTTGTATCAGTTAATTAATATATAAAATTATAAAGTATATACCTACGTTACAACGGACTTACTTCACATAAATTAGCGGAAGACAGTTACTTATTTATAGCGATTGTTTTAACATAAATATTTGATTAAAAAACGACAAACAATTATAACATAAATGCAGTTAAAAGAATAAACAGTTAAAACATTGAATAGAATTAATAAACCTTATAAGCAAATGGAATCAATAACTTAATTTTATATTGTAATCACTAACTTTTATTAATACTTATGGTTGGTTTCCAAAGCTTGCAACACCTTTTTTAAAGTGTTTTCCAAATTTTCAAACTTTGCTTCATATTCGGTCAGTTTATCCTTTATCTCATCAAATTCCGAAACATTTGACTTTTTGGTGATGACAATCTTAGAATTTTTTACAATTTTTCTTTCCAATCTATAGTTTTGGCAACGTTCAAAGCAACAGCCGCCGCCCTCAATGTCTTCATAATCGTCTCCGAATTTGCCCAGTGGCTCAGCATGAGGAATTTCAATTATATTGTCTCGGTTTGGCTTGACGATGATTCTATACTTAGGTAAAAAGTGTGGAAATAGAGTCACACGCTTTGCGAGTGGCTTAATACATAACATTTTTGGTTTGATTATGTGCAAGTTTTGCAAGTAAGCTGGCCAAAACCAGCATTTTGTTGTTCTTGCATATTCTCTAGCATTACCAATGAGTATACTTTCGAAATATGAAATGAGTTTTATTCGAGAAATATGTCCGACTAATTCAGCATCGGCCCTGATCTCTTGTGTGTCACTCACAGCCAAACCGTTAAGCAAATTAAAAAGGACAATAGGAATCATAAAGACAAACACGATAAATATAATGTGACTGGTCACAGGAAATGTGCTGAACTTGATCGACCCAGCATCAAATTCCCCAGTCAACATTACAATCGTTTTGAAAAGTGATCTTCCCGGATCATCAAAAAAGTCCTCTTCTTCTTCCTCCTCTTTACCCGTGTTATTGGGGTTTGGCGCGACTTGATCATCCTCAACCACTTGCCTAAACAATGTATAGAAACTTAAGGCAAACGCGATTATCAAAATGCAATACCATAACAAAAACTTGAAGAAGTTCCACGAAACCGTTTTTAACATGACAATATTCGTTGACAGCGTAGGAAATTGACCAATGAGGAGGACTAACTCTGCTGATGATAATAAAATTGCTATAGCTGATAATTGTTGCTTTGTAGACTCTTGTGCAGAATCGTAACACACAATCCACGCCGTTACAAATATCAATGCGATTTCCATCCAATTTTCAATGCTCTGCAAATATCTTGTTGGTGAAACTAGTAACTGAAACGTTTCTCTTAATATTAATACTATCAAACCGATAATGGCACCAACGTGAGTAACGACGTTCAGTGCTTCTATCGCATTTGACTGCTTCTTTTCGATACCATAACCTAATATGATGTACAGAATTAAACACAACCACAACAAAGAGTAAAATGTTATGTTTGCAAAGAAAAGACAACTTATTCTTTGCCATTTCAAATATAAAAAGCTCGTGATGACGGGATGCTTCAACAATTGACGTAAGTCCTCGTTCCGTGTCATATATAGGAGAGCATCGGTTTCGGGTGCTAATATTGCATCGTACTCGTTAACATTGTTGTTTGCATTATCCATTAAAGGCACTTTGCTTAGTTCATTTTCAAGTGAATTATTTGGATAAACTAGGAAGCTGTATTTCATGTGTATTTCGTAATCATCGTCGCTCGGTCGTTCGCCATTCGTCGTGATGCATTCGTCTAAGTATGTTTCCAGTGTTTTAGCATTAATGTCCGCTAGTGGTGGTTCGTTAAATTTATTTCGTAGTCCTATGCAGGCACCTTTCCTCAGTAACTCTAAAACTGTGTCGTTATCGCCATTTCTTGCTGCGTAGTGGAGTGCTGTATTATCTTTCATGTCGGGATGGTTCACATTTATGTTAATTTTCGGATTTTCTAATAATAAATTAAGACAACCTTTATAGTCACTCTTAGGATTTTTTGAGTATGACCTCATTCCTTTTATTGTAATTTGTATTAAAGATTCACCGTTAACGGAATCGAATAGAGTTGATTCGTGTTCTACGTACTTCTTTAAAACTTTAAGAAATCCATTTTGGCAAGCAATTGCTATCGGCCGATGTATATTTCCTGAACAGGTTGCATTAGGATCCGCACCATTCGCAAGTAAATTTGCAACCACTTTTTCCATGCCTTTCTCTGTAGCCAATTGCAACATAGTATTCATACCATTACTAGCGGTGAATGCAGTTCGGTGTTCATTCTTTTGGACAAGCTTATTGAAATCACGAATAAAATTGTCTTCCTCATGTCGACTGAGATATGTAAACAGTTTGTCGTTATCAATTGTTTCTTGAACCTCCCCAGAAGAATCGAATCTAGCTATAAGATGAGGAAAAGCTTCCTTTAGAAAATAACGTGCAGTTTTGCCTCTTCTGTCCTTAAAAGTGTCCAAATTCACAGGGTTTTTAGAATAATCTAGAATCAAAGTAATAACTCTTTCTAGACCTTGTTTAGATGCTAAATAAACGGGAGTTACACCTTTTAAATCCGGAGAATTAGGGTCACATCCATTTTTCAACAGTAACTCTATCATGTCTTCATACACGACCAAAACATGTTCGCGATCATCTTCTAGATCTTCAATTTTCTTAATTGCTAGAAGCAACGCTGTGTTGCCCTTACTTTTAATGTTAACATCGATTCCATCTGCTTCTAACAAGGCTTTCAGAGCTTCCAAATTGCCACATTCAACAGCCATATGAATAGGCGCCGCACCATGTGTTTCATTGAATTTGTTAACGTTCACTTCGTGGTTGATTAAGAGTTTCACAAATTGCTCCTTCCCGGCTTCGGAAACAGCCAAGTCAAGACAAGACTTATAATCTGGATACTGGTAGACGTGTTCAAGATCGACGGCGCCGAAGCTGACGAGTTTCTTAAAGGTCGCATAGTCGTTGGAGCGTAGAGCTGTCCTTAGTTGTGTTTGTGGATCTGAGCCGAAGAGCGATCCGCCCCTTGACAACCGATTGGTGTTCATCTCGTACGTGTCCCGCGTCATGACTGCAGTCTGTCACACTGGCATCTGAAACAATAGAAAAAAGGTTGTAGGTACAATTATCTCATTGCGGTCAATTATCGTCAGTGGCGTGTAGTACTCCAAAAGCGATCGTTAAATTGATTAACTAATTGTTTTCAATTATAACATAATGTCTACGGAGACATCTGGTCAGCATTTTTGATTTCAAAAATGTTAACTTATCGTGATAAATATTCCGATTGAAGGATGTGAAAGTGAAATGCTTAAGCCAACATGTTGATTTAATTAAAATCGCTAAACGATCACACAAGCACTCGTGAGAAACTACCATGATTGGCATCTCGTAGGTCTGGTTCCCGTTATCTGTTTGTTAATCTATTGAATGGTTTTACTGTTTTACAATCTTTTACGCTTTGCAAAGTACCGTACAGAACTGTTGAATCTAGGCAATTAATACGATCGTAGTTATGTTTGTGTAAATAACATTTAACTGTTAAGTAAAAGTAAATAGCCTATAACTGTCCCACTGCTGGGCAAAGGCCTCCATCATTGAAATCAAGTCATCGCTACAATTGATGGGTGATGGCTTAATCACCACTCTTGCCAAATTCTGGTTGGTGATCACAAACCCGGGCTATGCATCGAAAAATCCAAAATACATTCTTCCCGACCTGGTAGGCTACTCTTGACGCAAACTCAATCTCAATACAATTCCAATGCGATTATTATGTATCGATATTGGGATAAGTTTTGCAATTTCGGAACGCCCCATCTCGATAATAATTTGTTCACTCAATCTCCACGCAATTTAATTCCAATGTAGCGCTATTATCGCTTTTAAGAGTGCCATTTGAATTTTATAGTTTTGTGATTGGAAATTGATTATTGCAATTGTGTTTCAAGAGTAACCCACCTGGGAATTGAACCCGGGTATCGGGCCGAGCGCTCTGCCGCTCGCCCACCGAGACGTTTTAATTGTGACAATTATTAAATTTATCATAACAGATAAAAGGTTTTTAAGGGTCTTACACTTATAAACTGTTTTAAATATACTACACTATTTAGGTAGTCAGTTGTGTGCTTCAAAACAACATTAACCAAAGCTAAATCTTTGTAATTCTTAGGATATACTTTTACTAATAGTACCTACGATGCACTTAAGTTTAAACCACGTATGGATACATCCGAATAATATAAGCCACGAAATAATCTACTTAGTCCAACGGTGATGTCATTGTATTAAATGAGCTCACTTCATACAAGTTAATATTTACTTTGACGGAAGGCATAATGAAGGGGCAATTCTTCCGATTTTCTCTTGCCACCATAAAATTAATGCTACGCGCGTGCTTCACGCCCCTCTCGCTATATAGAATCGTTGTAATTGGACCGATTTACGCTCTCTTATATTATTAATTGTACAACGAAGCTTTTTGTTGCCACTTAACTAGAAAAATGAACTCTAACGTGAAGACTTTTACTACCATAATAGTATGACAAGTTTGCTTCTATAGCTCCCAATTTGTACACGATTTTATTGCAGTATAATTGATGTTTGAAGATGAATCAGTAATGCGCATTGTGTGCATAGTTGTTTTACAATTTGCAGTCTGATCAGAGTGAACATGTTAAAGATATTTAACTAAGACGTTCGATTGAATTAACGACTTTGTTTTATAGACGTTAACGTTAACAATCGGCCATCAATCAATTATAAAATCGGAAGTTAGTTGTCTGGTAGATATAAAACATTGAAAGAAGTTTTCATTTTGTGCTTCTTAAAAGATAATCAGATTTATAAAGTTCGATACGCTTGTCCGAAAATTGCTAAGATGATATTTGTCTTCAGTAATAATTCTCTTAATACACCGTATCTAAGCCTTGCTTTGACTTCTAGCTGTTTTAAACATTAGGATTACCACAAATCTTATGGCAGAATGGCCATTTATGTTTTATTAAAAGGTTAATTTGTATAAACAAAAAAAGAACGCGTGTTCTTTTTTGTTTAGGTATGCATAAAAGTACCAGATAATAAATAATCTAAGTAAGGTACTCTTTTTCGAGCTTCTAAATGGCAAGAATATTCATCATCATGTAATAAGTGTAAAGGGGAGGCTTATACCCAGCTGTGGGTGGGTGCTCACGGGCTGAAATGATGATAAATACCTAATATATAGATATAACCAACCAACCTCTTTTGCTATCCACAAGTCTCATGCATGTGTTATTGGTCATTTACATTTGACCGTATGGCACGGTACCTTACCACCAGAATAGAGGAAAATCAACAAAAAGTTCAAAGAGCCATAAACCGTTTGCACCAAACAATAGCAGTGTTCGCTCATTGGAACGCGATGAGATGCTCCACATGTTACAAACAGAAATATTTTCCTGGATTATTTCATGTCTTATGTCTATGGGCACAAGGGCACTAACCGATGGTCAGTAGCTTTATCTCAAATGTTCTCAACTGTTTTAATTATTAAACAATAACGTCAGCGCCACTTTGCATGTACAAAACTAATTAGTGTTTCGATCTAAGTACCAACATTGATAACAATATAAGCAAACTCCTTGCTATGTTTCTCTTGTAATCCGGAAATTAAAAGAAAACACTTCTTAATATTATTGCTAGGTACTTATTTTGACGCAGCCATGTAACACGCAAATGTTTTTTTCTGTCTCGTGTCTGTGTTGAAATAAATGTTTTTTCTTCTTCTTCTAAATTAAGTTTTGAACGAAAGTAACCATCAATTTTAGTTTAACACATAATAAAATTAATTAGTACAAACCGCGATTACTATTCCTATCTTTATAATTCGTAACGCTCCACACGAATAGCCGGCATTTAGTACTTGAGCGTTGATTAATTGACGGTTTACGAGATCAATGGTTGAATAATGAAGCTGCTCCAACTCCAACTATGTGTCCAGTTACGTCGGCCTGCGTACATTTGCAAAGCGTTCGTAATGTAATAGTAACGTTTCTTAACAGTTCATAGCTACTTTATAAAAATGTCCATAAAGTATTTGAAGGTATTTTTGGAGACCCTTTCACCGTTCTATTCACTTGAATACATACACACTTACATACATACATACTTATGTAGCCGACGTTAAACCGCCTTGAAATGAGAAATTGAAGCTTTATAATGTGATTGATGGTTGACAATATTATTTATTCTTTTTGAGGCGTCTCATTTAATCCGATTCTGTGATCTAGCGGTAAGCGGTAAGACCACCGGTTTTTAACTCTAAGGTCCCTGAGTCTAACATTTGAACAACTCCAGAGGAAATGTTAAAACAGTGCTTGGCTTTGTTAATAGTAGGTTCGTTCTATGTCCCTTTAACTAGTTACTACTGTTAGTTTGTCGGAAATGTTCCTATTGAAATTGCGCTTCCATCTTTCGCATTATAGTTTATCATTAGATGACAAGGAGGCCAAACGCTTCACCACAGCGGTATAAAAACTTAAAAAAAAAATATACTTCCAACCAATAAACATATCAGTATGAATTGTACCCATTATATTATTGTATATAAGGTGTTAATTCTTCAAACTAGTCCCGAATTAAATTATCGCCATATACGTGTATGCAATGATGTCTAAACATTATAATGCTGTGCTAAACATATTAGCTTTGTTGTATTACGATGTATTATGTATGAGTAACGAGTGTTTTTTATTCCACTGAAAGTATATCTCTGATTCTAATCGCGTTTACCTTTTAGTAGCCATGACATTTCCTATGCACGATAAGAAAGTTCATGGCAGTATTGGTGCCTTGTCATTTTGTTACCGTAAGTTTATGTACTTACAATATGAATAATAAAATATTTTAATATTTTATACTTCCTCAAAACTAGGTATACATAACACTGTTGAGTAAATATAAATGTTGACTATTTATATTTCTTTGATTTTGTGGTTTTTTTTAAATAAACTTTGTTTTGTACTTTAACTGGGCTGGCTAGGCTGATAGGTATCAAGAATTGTGTAGCATATATTTGCTTACAAAAACTTCCTAGTCCGCTTCCAACTATGGTTACCTGATGTCCGGCTTTAACAGTGGTATTTGGCCTGGCTGGCTTTTACTGGAAAGTATATAGTATTCCCGATTCCGGACTTTCTTTTTCGGATCTGGTAAACCTAGCTAGCGGTATCCTTTTAAATATCTTTGATTATCCCATCGTTTTCGCTGACGTCAACAAAATGTCTATCTACTTAACTTATTAGTTGTTATCATCTAGTATTTACTTAGTCATTTCGTAAATACATACATATTATAGCGCTTATATTTACAAGAGAAGTAGGCAGATAGGTATCACAGACCACTACTACTGTCCTGACATGATTCGGTATTCTTAACTCAATCATGATAAATTAATCTTATCTTATCAAGTTAGATATGAACCAAGCGTTACCTCCTTGTCAAATGAAAGGAAATAATGTATGTAGAGACTAAAGCATTAGCTTTAAGCTGAAAAGTTGTAAAAGCATTAATTAGCTTTAGTCTCTACATACATTATTTCCTTTTATTTGACAAGGAGATAACGCTTGGTTCATATCTTACTTGATGGGAGGTGACGATGAGACCGAAGCTAGAAACGCACTTCACATCCTCAACTACTCAGAAATGTGAAACTAGCTATCTCATCAGGGTGATTGGTGTGAGTATTGTTTACTATCCGTATTCATTCGATTACGTTTACGAAAATGAAAATTAGTATGGCATTGAAACAGCGCCTCCTGGCGACTACGAGAAGAGTTACAATTTTGCCTTACAAATTCTCGTTTTTATTAACGTGATCGAATGGCGAATGAAACTCGCACTAGGCACCCTGTTGGAAAATAACAATGACTCTAACAATGTTGTTATGGCGACAGACTTTAAGGTGACGGTGGTAGCTAGCCAGGCGGACTTAGGAAAAGTCCTACCAACAACTTAACAGAACAAAAAAATGAAATCCCCAAGTCTGTGAGAGGTAGTCGAACTACCAGATCACAGATAAAATTGTATAAACCATAGCTGTGCCCCGCGGTTTCACCCGCGTTAATAGTCATAGTGTGATGTAATATAGCCTTTCTCAATAAATAGTCCTTCAACACAAAAATATTTTTCAATTCGAACCAGTAGTTTCTGAGATTAGCGCGTTCAACCAAACAAACAAACAAACTATTCAGCTTTATAATATTAGTATAGATTTCAAATCATAAGCACTGGTTTTCAATTTTTCTTTCGACACACGCGGCATACCCTTATATTGCTTGTGAAATACATGTCATATAGTTGCTCGTATATTATTTAAAATGTAATAACGTCTACAATAAAATGCCTTGTGTTGAAATACCGGCTACAGTCAGAGACCTTGGCTCACCTTTACATGTCAATAATCACTTATTCACATTTATCTATCAGTAACCCCCATCGCATATTCAGTGTTTACGTAAGTGTCAGAGGGATTGATTCACGCGATAAACGGTGGTTCGTATTATTATTTTGAAACATTAAAATCTATTTGCTTATTTAAGTAAGTTCTTAAAATAGAACACAAATACCTCGTGATGTTATTTTTTTTAAATGTAGATATATCGATTTGCTCGTTGGACCGATCGTAATGGCTTAGACTAGGGGTCGGCAAACTTTTCAGCTCAAAGAGCCAAATACGACAAAAAAAGACAACAATATTATTAAAGCGCCACCACAACTTTTCATTCTGTCTAAATATACTTTTTTGAATAAGTCTTCCTCGGTTTTAGTCTGCGCGCGGGCTGTGTCTCTTCAATATAGAAAAAAAATATAGTCTTATTACGAAATTGAAAGAGCCGCAAATATTTTTCAAAGATAAGCTCGCAAGCCGCGGTTTGCCGACCCCAGGCTTAGACCAAATTCTTAAATCTGAGTTAAGCTAAACTTTGGTTTAAGCCATTATATCGTTCAACAATTTAAAGATGAACTTGAGACTTAAGACTGATTAAGTTTTAAGACGAAGGTAGTCGTCATTGACATGGTTCTGGTAGGTGGTTGTGTAGTTTTCGTGCTAGACCCTTCTGAATACTATTACAACTCTAAAGTTACCTTCTTTTATTTATATCATTCGAAGACTGTTCCGAAAGCCCGATTACCTCAATCATACCAACAATTATATAATTTGGTTTCTGTTTTTCTTTGATCTCATTCGTTTTTTATCTCAACGCTACCGTGCCGGTCGGCTTAATTGTAGGCCACGCCTCCACTTACGAGAAAATTGCTTCAAAACAAAATTATATTTCATCTTTTACCTTGTACCTACCTACCTACTACATTCTGTGCTACTACGTGGTTTGGGTGTTATCAGACATCTACCGGATTAAGTGAAAGTTCAATTTAGTATACATAATAATAAAAAGTCTCGTGCGTTAACAATGAACAGAATTGAGATTAAACATTACCAAAAATAAATTGTGTACGTGACACAAGCTTCTTGAGATTTCTATTAAGTAAATGCCTACTAAGCTCTATATTTTATACTCTTATTACCGATTTCCGTTTCCATTTGTTGCTGCTGAACTGCTTATGCTCCTTAATTAAAATACTGCATACCTATCAAAGGGCTTAACTTAAATTTTACGCAGAAGTTCAAACTTCTTACCTACTCTAACTAATGTATATAATACTATTTATGAGCTCGTCTGTGTGAATATCAGACATAATAGAATTTTAATTGTTATCGGCCGGTGGCCGGTCGCTCGACACACAAAGGGCTAAATTAATAATCATTTCAAACATAATTAGACAAATATTATAGCTCCTTGAGCGTTGATCGACCACCAGGTGGCCGATAACAATTAAAATTCTATTGTGTCTGGTATTAGCGCGCTCGAGCTCCTATACTTCGCTAAGCTACTTACCTATAATAAGTATATTCAGTATTGAAATATGTCTACAACATTTGTAACCGCAGATTTGTTGTGGTTTTAAAATGTAAAACAATCCATATTGTATTTCGGACAAGGTGGAAATAATGAAATACAGTCGCTTAAGTTTCACCACCTTTTCCACCAAAACACGTATAGAAAAACAGCCTTTAAGACTCAGTTCCCTTTACTGCATGTATTTATATTAAGAACTTGATACTAATTAACATAACTCAAGTAAACATTTAAATGTAAAACTAAACAAGTTTCGGTGAAATACTGACCACTTCGCCCCAGAATAACGGTGATTCTAGCTGTTATGAATTTCAACGAGGCTATGGTTAATTAAGGCCTCTATAAAATTTTTAATCGCTGTGTAATATTCTTCAAACTACACCTCTGATTTTGTAGAAATCATGCTGAGTGTAATATAGGTGCTATCACATCCACCGTTTATAAAGGTAAGTTACGACCGAAACGTGACCAGTATTGCTATCTCGAGAGGATGAAATTATTATTATACTCTATTCGTGCATCCAGAGATATCGGCGCCGGCGCCGGAATTATCGCAGTAATTGCAAGTGAGTTCGTACCGTTGCGTTGCCACATATCCGGTGCTTGACCAACAAAACAGATGAAAGCCTTCCGTTCCGCACACGACATTTCAATTTGAGACTCGTCTCGGTTTCGAGAGCGCCGCAGCAGCCGCCCGCCGCCGCACCGTAGCGCCTTTTTGTCAACTTTGTGCTTAATTTGCTTCGCCCTAAAAACGGGAATTTCACTTTCGAGAAAACCAACGATAGATTAAGTACTTAGTTTCACATGCTGTTTGATTACCGTGCATACGTACTACTTAAATGTGAATCATTGCAGAAATGCGTTCGATGTTAAATCCGTATCAACATAGCATTCAGCGAACAGACGCCGGGTGGTGTTGCACGCCGATATTATGAGTGTTCGCATTGTAATGCGAGCCGATATTCGCGTTTCTGATACCCTGTATTAATGATGTTGACTTCAACGAACTCTGCATGGACTGCTTAATAGCCCATAAAGATTGATTGAAAATGCCAGATCTTTTACGACACCCGAAGTGCGGGTTAAGAGTGTTGCGACTTTGAGTTTCTATTTCGAGTCGCTGGAGCGGCGCGGGCGCACTCCACTTGCGATTAGCCGTTTTTACAGGCGTCTGCACTTTTTTTCTTAATTTGTTGTACTGGACCCGCTTTCTATAGGTCAGTAGTATCAATTCAAGCCCTTTTCGTTGTAATTGTAAATCAGAAATACTTTAATTGTGTAGAAATATAATTAACTAATCCTTTATTCTACAAAGAAATTACATTTAGACACGCGTTACACATGACATATTACAAAGGTGAGTATAATAATAGTAGTTAAAAGTTTTATAGAATATGGTATTTTTTGTATTAATGTCAGCATACGGTCCGCCCGATGGTAAGCGGTCACCGCAGCATAATTAAATTTGCAATTTACACCATGTTATAATGTTGTAGATCCTGTGGCATTACTTATAATTTTATTGAATCTCACTCCTTCAAACCGAAACAGCAGTGCAGGATACTTCTGCTTATCAGCAGAAACAGGTAAGGGAATGACAGCCGTCCATACTTGTTCTGATCGCGGAACCTACCACATAATAACTAATACGAGGACTATAGTAATAGTACCACCCTATTACCACCGGCTAGATACTATTTTAACTTACCTACTTATATTAAGCCATCGTTAATATCCATATTATTAATTACGCTTTATACCGTCTTTCTTTACTTGATGTAATATTAGGGCCGACTTTGGTACCCACAGATGTGTGTATGCCATCAAAGTGTTGCGTCGCCAGTTTTTATTTGTTTGACACTTCCAAATATTGAGTCGTCTAATTCTTCCATTGTAACACTGCAATGGTGTCGCGTGTTGTGGTAAATAATTTTCGCTATTTGCTTTCTTATATAGGTTTACCGTTTTTCTACGTTGACGGTCGATAATTTATGCTCAGGGTATTTTGGGTTGGTGACAGTCGAAGGTCCATTTTAGGCGTCGTGATGCGGGCTCGTGGGCGCGCTGTCGTCATCGGCATCGACCAGCAGTTGCACCAATGTTTGTACGGCGAAGGTGATCGATGAATAATGTTTAAGGATTGCTGTCATTTAATATTCAACGAAAGTCTGTAATATTTATTAGTAGAGTCGTAAAATTTTGCATAGTCTTATGTTTGCAATTTCAATAACAGTTTTTTTAACGTTAACGTAGTTTACTAAATTTTTCAATTTTTTATTTTTGTTTAAATGTTTTACCGTATAGTTATTTCATTGATGATAGAGTGATGTGATAACTACGTGCATCAATTTATTTTCTTCTACAAAGTTTTATATCGATTTCAGTATTTCAAACTTTATTACACACTACTTGTAAACTGTCGCTCCTTCTTGTGTTCATACGCATTACCGTGTTTCACAAGCAATTTTTGTATAAACGTGAGCTACTGTGCTATCACCACACCTACTTACACTCACGACCGTGGGAACTCTTTCTCTATCGATGGTGTCCCGATTAGTATTGATGAGTTTTCAATGAAAATCGACACCTGTCCGGTGCATAGTTCACCGAGGGTCACCGACTGTCTATCACATCATTGTACTCACTCCTCTTATATCGAATTTACTATTTAATTTGGCGTGTTCATCAGCATTGGTCTATGACGCCAATCTTTCCACTGATGTAACGACACTTAGGTAAGCACGTTTTTTTTAAGGTGTATGTTCAATTGTTTTTATTATACAGTGTTTTAAAAGTCCTAGGGTTTCTAGGGTTCTTTGGCCTGCTTGTAGAATGCGGGGATCTTTTAAGAATTGTTTATCGTGCGCTATAATATGAGGTCCTTCAAGAATCTTGAAAACAGAGCTCTCAAAGTCAGCAACTAATAGGCATATCCCCGGATGCTGAAAAATGCAATATTAAAAGACTGGGTGGCGATAACCGCTTCTCAATAATATGTCACCAGCTCGTTTAACATCTTTCGCTCATAAAAAATGCTTACTAAGTAATATGATACGCTAGTCAACATAGATCCTATGTTGTAAAATATCACATTGTTCAGCACACAGTATTGACTTTGGGTTCTTCAAAAACATAAGTATAACCTTACATGAATGATTGTTTCATATAGTACCTACACACAACGAAAGCTAGCATAACCAGTTTTGCAAGTCTAGCTGCGCCTTTGCAATTTTGTAATCTCGCTGCAGACGAGACGTGCAGATGCATTTAAAGTCGAGATGAATCATTGTCTCGAAAAGGAATATTGGCAAAAAAATTATACAACAAAAAATGATAACTCATAATTAATTAATGTTTTCGTATTCTTACTTCTGTTTTATTGATTTAGGAACTTGGGAATTTATTTAAGGTCAAAAGATTGCTTGGTTATAAAAAATTAAGACTATTTGAATTCTTGACTTGAAAGACTCTAGTTCAACCAAAGCATTACTTTGTAGATAAAGCAAAGTGGCAGCCTTTCCGTACATTTACTTAAGCTTAATCTTATCTTAACCTTATCGTTCTGTTTGTGTTTCTAAAGCCATCGCCGGATATGTTATTGTTAATTTCAATACATCGCGGTTAGTCGCCCACTCACGCGTGTGTCTGCCGCATTATTGTCAATTACACTTGCTATGACACAATATCCTGCGTCGACAGTGGCGTATAGAGTTCGCTCTATCTCATAGACTTGTTTGGAAAGGATCGTGATTAAATTAACATATAAAAAATTATTAAAATTCTTTCAAATTTCTGGACTTAGCATAGGATTACGAACAAAATCAAAGTAATAATATGATTTTTTTTATTATAAATTAATTACTTTTAAAATCCGGTAGTAAATAGTTATAAATAACTCATTAGTATACAAAACAAAACTAAATTTGTCGGTTTTGATTAATTAATTATTTCCTTTCCGCCTTGTCTACACAAGGCGGAAACTCCTCCTTTAAGGACGACTACTCCTTGTTTGTATTGTATGAGCTCTGTTTATGTCTGTTAATAATTGAGGGGAATGCTTTATCCTTATTGCGTCCACCCATATGTCCTGAACCATCACAACTTGGTGACGTCATCCGGCGACCTTGCCTCAGGGTTAGCCGTCCACATATGATCTCTTTACAGACGCCCACATACATGTTTGGATTCTATAAACAAAACTAATTGCTTCACTTTTCATATAATAGAAACTTAGCAAACTATCAATGCTGACCAATGTCTATGGTATGGCTACCTGCGTCCTAACTTATCTACTTTAAACGCGTATCGTCCACCTATAATGGTAGACGATATTGGCTACACATTTCGTAGGACAGTGAAGATAGGCATCTATCTAGTTTTTAGATATAGGGTTCCCTTTGATAAAGGTGGATATTTTACTGACGACGTTTTATGAGTCGACAAAAAACTTAAAAAACCTTTAAAACCAAATTGTAAAACCATTTCTTTCACGCTCGGACAACATTTATTTACTTTTTTATAATCACTTAACTTTTTACAATCGAACGCTTTTGGTGTCAAAACATTTCGCTTTGTTTGCATTTGCAACAACGTCCGATGTTGCTGCGAAATAACATGACACTCGCAAACGTCGCTACTTTTGCAAACTTTTATTGCAGTTTTCTCACACATTCTTAATTTCACGGACACCCACCTGAAAATTGCAATTGTGGGAACACTCAATAGTTTACACCAGTCACCAGCTACACTCGGTTCACTCGGTTCACTTGGTTCACTTGAGTTGTTCGTACCATAGCGCGGCGCGGGCGCACCAGGCGAATGCGACGGTGTAGTGAGCCGGCTGGTGTGGGAGGCGCTCGCCGCTCGGCTCCTGCGCTGCCCAAACTCAATTACCGGCCACTGGCTCAACTACATTGATTAAGCGTTAGGTCGGGCATGTGCATGCATCGGTTGTATTATGGTTTAGCAGTGTAAACGGATAATTCATTTGATAATTGTTTGTTGGTATGATAGTTGTTTTTTTAATTAGTTTTATTAAATAAAATATTTAGGGTACCTACTAAATGTTTAAATAAGCTAATTCGTAGTATGTTTTTTTATTTTATGAATAATTCTTTAATTATTATTTCTTTTATTTAAAATTGATCTTGACGGTTTATCTAGAATTTCTGTTTTTTTTACAATTTATGGTTCTAGAATCTATACAGAGATAGGTAAATTGTTTCCATCATCTTGCTTTCTGATTTATAAATGGCCTATTATTAAATAGTTTGAGGTCGAATCTACATAGGTAGTTCTTAGCAACTTCAATGTTGTAGGTAGGTTTTCATGGTATGAGCAATACTATCTATGACTGTAGCTGTTTGTTTAATATCTCTTGTAACTTTTTAGTATACTTATTGGAAAAGTCACTCCAATAAATACCAGTTTTATTGCTAACTAATAAATAAGATGACTTGTTCTACTTTATCAAGTAAGTTTACAATGAAGCAGCATTGGTTGAAGGAATGTTACCTAATTAATCAAATAGTATATGACTTTTACTCAAAGGTTACGAGGGATCAGCCATGTTGTAATTTTTTTTACCTTACCTCTTAGAATAATAACGCCTAGAAGCCGAGTACGCGCACGGCGATTGAGGCAAGTTTAACCAAGCCATATGTGGATTGGTTGGCCGAACGGCTCGCTAGTATCCAAGGTCACGTCGTGTCGTAAGCAGCTCCGCAATTTTTGTTTATAATGACGATTTGTGCACTCAAAGGATGCTTTCACAAGTCAGAATATAGCAAAAAGGATGCTAAGATTATATTTCACCTGTAAGAACAGCTAATCAATATCTATTTTTTCGTAAAACACGATATTAATGTTCGTAAATTTGTAATATGTCATTTCATGTATGTTTTGCTAGATGTAGGAAAACTTTTACCCCATTTTGTGTTCCGAGTTTTTTTTATTTAGAGTTGTTTTTATCCAAGTCTAAAGTCCAAGAAAGACAATTTATCACGATTGCTGTTATCAAAGCGCCAGTCATTGAGAAAATAGTTACAGCTAAAAGGATTTTAAACTGACATGCTGAAAAAATGTTATAACAGTAATTTTTTCTGATAAGAATGATTTTTGTGCAATAAAGTAAATGAATAAATATTGGCATTCTTATTTATCACCAAACATTGTTACATTTACATAACATTACATGTACATGTTTTCGTGTTATATGTAAGTATCTTTAAATAAGTAGCTAATGATATGAAAATTGTGGTAGTCGTAGCTTCACCGCCATCTAACTAAAGGCTCGAAATAATATTCAATGCATAATGAGATAAAATTATGCTTCCAAATAGTTAAAGAGAGAAGTGGCGGTCCATTGTCTCTGCCTACCCCTTCTAAGGGATTGAGGCGTGAGCTATTTTTATATGTACGTACTATACAATTTTTACTTTTTTAAATAATAATCACAAACTTAAATGAAAACATCTTAATGTATATAACAGTTAGTATTATTAATGTATACCGTTAATATAATAAAATAATAATATGTAATAATGATAATTTGTGACTATTGACTTTGTGGCTATTTTCACATAAAAAAATTGAAGTAATAAAAAAAATCATATGTAACAACAACACAATTTTTAAACTATGAAACAAGATAAGAGTTTAGTAACTTACCCATTTACCCCGAGTTTGGGGAAATTACCATTTTACTTGCAACATTTATACGTACGGTTGTGTGTGTAATGACAAGCTGCTGACGCACACGACCGAGTATTTTGTGCCTCAATATTTTGACGAACTTTGTTTGACACTATCGTTCTAGGCGTTATTATTCTAAGCCTTACCTCAAGTTTTTGCAGTGGGCGGAGCGGTACACTTGTTAATTTTGTAGGCGGTCCTTTTACTGGCTCACTTACTATTACGTCACAAGGTTGTATTACTCATTCTCTCGAATCTCGACCGCTGTCTGATTAATCAGTACCTCAGCTCAGTGTAGTAAGGGTTGACTACTAATTATAATATCAAAGTGTAAGCCAAACAATAAAGAAAAAAGTATTTCTTTTATTTTATTACACAACGGAAAAGTGTTTTGCCTTCATGCATCATCCACAACATAGATGCTTAAGGCGATTTGGATAAGATGGTGGTAGCTGGTGGAAGCCAAGCAGGCTAAGACAAGTGCTATCACTAACGAAACCGACTAATATGTAAACTATTTTACCTAATCAATATCGTAGCGACTTAGTCGTTGAAACCTTTTTCACATCCGTCTATCGAGACGATTTTAAAGTCGTTCGAACGTTCCAACCAACCGTATCGTAGATCTACCGTATCGGTGTTAATTTGTTCGAACGACTTTAAAATCGGATGTTAATATGAAAATGGTTTCAACGATTAGATATCGCCACGGTTTTTTTTATGGGAACCGGGAGGCTGATAGGAAGTGGCCATCGCTGCCCATAGACATTTGCAGCATCCGAGGATCTGCCTATAAGTTACCGACTTTGGACCCTTTATGGCCCATTGGTTCTAATGGGATATAGACCTCGCTATCGATCGATCTACAGAGTATCGATGTTTGATATTTCGAGTAGAGCCTTTAATTTACCCCTCGTCCAGTTCACGTGACGTTAAATGATTATAAATTGGTTTAAAATATAGAGAAAAAAAGCCTCCTGAGTTTCTTACCAGCTCTTATTCGGAGGTTCTCCTAATATCCGAACTGGTGGTAGATTCAGTAGTTTAGTTAAACTAAATTTTTGTTTATTATTATTTAAAATTTTATAATTGTTTTTGACGCCAATAAGTGCCTGTGGAGGCTTCTATTGAATAAACGATTTGGCTTCGACTTTGACTTTAAATAATAATAATAAAAAATGCGTTTATTTAGACCAACTTAAGATCATAGGTACAGTATTAATAAATCGAAATAAAAATAAAAATTACAAAATAAAAATTTCAGAATAAAAATAAAAATTACAAAATTAAAATTTAGCGAGTTCAGCGAATCAACAATTAAAAAAAATTACCATTAAAATGATAAAAATAATTAATAAAATATATTACATTAAAAAATGTCAACAATCAATTTATTAATTAGAATAAATATATAAAACAAATCATTTATTTGATTGCCGCCTTACCCTAAACCACGGAAACATGCCCGGTACAGTACGAGTAGTTACGGATAAAAGGACAATCGACCCTCTCCGCAATCATCCTCAGGACGGTATTGGAGCTGGCCCAGACCCCGCGCACCAGCAACGCGCGCCTCTTGCTTTTACATCTGTTTATTTTTTACAGGTAAACAACGTAGACGAGGTGTTGGAACGCCACAACGACTTCCTCGAGTCGTGCCTCGGCGACTGCATGCTGACCAGCCCCCAACTGCTGAAGGCGGTGACAACCCTGTGCCTCGTCTGCGTGCAGTTCTGCACCTTCATACAGGTAAGCTCTTGAGGTAACAACAGTTTCCTCGACCCTGTCTCTATGGCGTCATAAGGGTTACCAGATCCAGTGAAATTATACGGCAATGCCGTTATGTACTTTCCCGAATTTATTTAATATTTCATGAAGTCTCGGTCTCAGTCTTGAAGATATTAAGAACCAGAATCGGTCGATATACATATAGCTTTAGCGAACATTAAAAATAACCGATCCGATCCCCTCGGACAATCTAGTAGGAAAGGGGGGCACGCACTAGTGCGTGCTTCTAGAGGCATCTAGAAAACCTCTGACGGTGTTTCGATCACAAGGCTTGAGGAACCTTTAAGTTTCTCGCCGCCCCCAAAAAGTCAACGCTGAAAAACTGCAAAACGGCAAACTCCTTTAATAATAAGAAGTGAGAACCGAACGGTAACTTAAAGAATCTTATGCCACATCAAAGAAAAATTTCGCCGAATGGTGGGTAGTAGCACTCACTTACTTAAACCACAAAGCTTGAATTAACTTCTGGTAGCTACTGGTTTTACCATTAAGTATATTGTAGCTTTCTTATATCAAATCATGAAGGTTTTATGTGCCAGCATAATCCTGTTGCGGTCGATACCGCAACAAGTTTAACACTTACTTTGAACATTTGTTCCATTGTGTTAAAATCACATTGTAATTGTAAACATAGTGTGTATATGTAGTAAAATACACATTTGAAGCTGTTTCTTGGCAGTAAGTGACAAGAAAGTGCATTATTTGCACTTTACTGTAAATAATGATAATTACCACTAAATACTGAAGTACGAAGTCTGAAATACAAAGTATAGCACAGTAGCAAAAGTTAATAAATTGAGTTGAAATAATATTAACCTAATTTAGAAAAGATCTATTAGGCAATTATTATATAAATCTTAGCAATTTCATTGCAAATATTGCTTTTTTGGTATCTTTTAGACTTTCAGGTAATTTTAAGATTTTCTATTTTAACTTATGTATTTAATAGTAATATAGAGCCACTTTTTATAACTATTGATTATTCTTTAAATTATACAAGGTGACTGTGGAACGAGTGATGCTACTAAATCGACTGTGTCATATTGCTTTGCTAAGTTTTAATTATTATTAGTAAAAACAAAAAGCTTTTACTTGAAGAGAAAATGAAAAAAACAAGTTCCCTTCTTACAAGTAAAAGGAAATAACTCAGTATAACAAAATAATGTAAATGTTTGTGTCAACGACAATTAAGTACTGAAAATACTTCAACAGGTCACGCTGTATAATGTTAATAAATAAAAAACATGAGCAAGATTTTTTTATTTTGGCGAACGGTATTTTATAAGCAAATTTTTATCACGTATACCCTTAAATAGCTCTTGCGTTTAGTATTTCTATTATATTATATGATTTCTAACAATAATTTGTTTTGTATTTTCTTTTAACGCTACCAAACACGTTAATTGGCAAAGGAGATGCACAAGTACTTCGTGGACGCAGAGCTTAACAGTATGCTTGGATCAACGTATGACAGTTCAGAGTATAGTGAGGTATATCGCAAACAATTTGCGCACTTAAACAATCAGCTAATCAATCGAAGCACTAAATCACTAAGTATCACATCAGACTTACAACCAATGTGTACACAGCCTTATGTTTGTAGCAAATTGTCACATATAATTGTTTCTACCGATCACATTTCGTTCTGAGTGTAAATTAAACATCTATGTGCCTAATTAAGTGTACAATAGGCTATTTGACTGGTCTTTTAAAATCACCTTAGATTATTTAGTGGTGTTTATCGATCTAAACAAGTGTTTATTTTTAATTATGTGATGTATTTCTTATAGATTGCAAATATCAAGTCACTGTTTAGATGGGAATAGAATAGAATTCGCTATCTTGAGCAATATGGTGTTGAATTGGCTCATCTATGTCTCATGCCAGTAAATAAATGTCAAAGTTAGGAGTTAGTTAGCAGTCGATGACAGAAATTAAAAATTCATAATTTTTATTAAAAATGAACATTAACAAGTGTTTTTTGAACGTCAAAGCCATGACTTCGTAAACCCTACGGTGTAGACCTTGTACCGAGAAGAAACTCGGCAAGAGCAGAACACTGACGTGTATCAATCTTATATATTTAGCCAATTCAGACCATTTTTAACCGACTTCAAAAGAAAGAAGGGGGTTCTCAATTTGAATGTATATCTGTTTTTTTTATGTATGTTCGCGCATCATATCTCATATTGTCAAATATGCACCGATTTGGAGTTTTTTTTTCAATAACATGGCGGGCTTTAATAACTATTTCAGAGGAAATTTAATAAGCACGCTATTTAAAAAAAATATTATTTATACTACACCTGCTTGGAAAGTACCTTGATACTTTATCAAATTTACGGTAGAAAGTACGTCATTGCATATCGAACAAATATGCGGGGAGAAAACGCAAAAACCACGTAAGAAATGGATTTTCATACACTTTTCTCTCCCGCTCAGATGCGTTTTCTCCCCGCATATTTGTTCGATATGCAATGACGTACTTTCTACCGTAAATTTGATAAAGTATCAGGTGTAGTATAAAGCACTATGTATCACTCGAGAGAAACTGCGATTCCCGATCTCGGGTGTTTTAAAGCCCTCGCCTACGGCTCGGGCTTCAAACGACACCCTCGACGGTAATCGGTCACTTTCTCCTCTCGGTGAATAATGTACTATTGCATTGCACTATGCAAAACGTTCTAATCTAAGCGTATTTCAATAAATATAACATTATTCTTTTCACCGTCAAATAGCCTATTTTTAAAGTACAGTCTCGAGCATAGATACATGTAGACTCTTATTTCGTTGTATTAAGAGTTACAATTTCTTACATAATCTAGCTCGTGATTGCGTGGAAACCATTGTGATTGGCGGTAACTTGAGAAGGGCGTGCACACAATGTCGCGTAGTTTTCGTACCACGAGTGTAATGCTTCCATGTAGTATTTGTGAAACAAAACGTTGATAACCGCTTTCATTATCTACTTTTGTTTTTTTTTTCATGACTCCTCTGTTTCAGAACACCATGGTGAGTACAGGTTTAGTTACGTACAGCTTCTACAGCTATGCATTATATTTCATAGACATTTTAAATCTGTATTGTGGCTAATTCCTCTGTCAGTATATGTAATTAATTATTTTAACTTTCAACATCAGATCAAATGTCTTATACTAACTCTCCATTCAATACGTAAATGAGTTTAATACACTTGCTATACTCAATCATCTTTGTGTTAGCGTTCTACATATACCGAAATGTATTTTCACGCATCATTACTTGCTAAGATCATTAAGGTCATCAGAAGCACCACCACGTCAATTGTAATTCCATTGATATACTATGTTCAAACTGTATTAATTTCATGGTAACGGTTAGAGTGAGATCCTATTATTTTACATTTAAGTATTAGCTTATATTTTTGTTATACTTTTTTATAATACTGTATTAGGTGTGCTATTGTGGTTGCAATTTTTTTAAATCTTTCATTTGTGTGGTTCAAGACACACCTAAAACAGTAATCACCACTGAATTGGTACTTACCGCAATTAATGGGACAAAACGTAACGTGAAGACCCATTAACCCTTAATAGGGCTCTGGTTTATATAGGATACCATAATTTGTAACTTTATCCCCATAAGGTCGAAAACTAATGAAAAAATTCAACATGTGCCTGATAAAGCATCAACTTGCCTTGTGCCAGGCTGGTGGGCTATGGACCAGTCTCCCCATTTGCTATTATCATGCTCGAGGTCCATAACGTCCGTTTTTTTATTTGTAACTCGTAAGGGTGCTCACGAACGTGTCTCGGACCACACAGTATGATATCTATAGGAACCTAAAGATTTGAATTTGAAATTATGAAGATAGAAGAGCGTCGTATTTTATAGTCATTATTAACGGGATTATAATCATGTTTTTGTTGTTTTTAATATGCTGTGATTATTGTAATCCGTAATCAAGACGTAAGTTACTGTACATTATTCAAAAACATGGTAGTTATCCCATTAATAATTACACCAAACGTTAGTGATCATGATAGTTTAAAAAGCGACTCATTTAGTTTATCAGTATCAGTTTGTCACGTATACTTATATATAGTGGTTAAGATCTAAATCGATCGCAATGTCCAGAGCGCCGGTTGCGGCGGCAACACCAGCGCCGGCTCCGCGGACTCGTTCGCGCGCTCGGTGTCGCGGTACGGGCTGCGCTTCACGGCCGCGTTGCTGTCCGTGCTCGCGATCATCGAGCGGATGGCGCGCGACAACAATACCAACAAACTACTTAATATATCCGCCAGGTGAGATTTTTCATTTGTTTCTTTGCAGCCAGGCTTGAAGAGGTCGTGTAGTAAAAGTCTTTTAAATTAAGAAAACCTTTTTTGGCAAACATCCTCAAACTTTTTGATAAAAGCAAATAAAAACGTTGGGTAAGTTAGAAAGTAAGTACACACACGGTCGGTTGCACATCACACTACCACAAACTGCAAAATTTTCTCATTAGACTTTAAACTTTATATCTATGACATATGGTTAAAGTTAAAGTAATATTTACGTGGTTCCATAAAACGTGGTACTTACATCTATTATTTTATTAGGTACCCACTATGTTTAACATTTAACTAGTAGCCACAATACAATATCTGTTAAATTCTGCTAAGATAATGTGTGAATAAGGATAAAGATAAAACGTTTTTCTTCCTCCAGGTTGAACTTCAACACATACTACGTGAAGCAACTCGAGAAGTTTTGCTCGGACGACAAACTCATGGACGGTGAGAAAAAGCAGAGCGCTTCCTAGCGCCGGCCCGTGCGTGCGCGCACAAACCTCGTCACCTCTGTGTGACGTTATTAGCACTTACGAGAACACTTAAGAACTCATCGAGAGCATTCGTAGCACGCGAAACCATTCTTAGAACTTCTTATGTTATAGGTTATCGTTAGAATACTCGTTTATTCCCCTCCGTAGTCCATTCGCGTTGTTCTATCGGTAATTTGTAGTGAGTGAACATGTTTTTCGGTATGTCAATTTCTAATGATTATCATTAAAACAATGATATTATATAGTATGGTAAGTCATTGGCCAATGAAACCTTTAAATGTTTTCAAAAATTTTATGATTGTCTTAAAATAGATTGTTATGTATTGTACAATAGTAGTGGTTAAAGGAATAATATCTCGAATTAAAAATTGAGATTTTGATGTCATTCAGCTAAATGGCCTAGAGGGGCCGTCGCTTCACAGTGCATGAAATCATTTATAATGTAGTCGTTTTAATTTGTTGACACCCAGTATCTCGCATAACAACTATAAAAGTACGGCCCAAAGAGCCTAAAACTGTTAAAACTTTGATTCTAAAAATGTTATACAAATTGAACAACGTCGAACAAAGTAGAGTAGTTTATATTTTTTACCCATTATTATATTGGTATTATTTTAACGAAGTACAAACACAATCGAATAAACCCTTAGTAAAAACAAAGTTAATTTTTGATGAGATCGATAAAAATGCTGATTATTTGTGATTTCACTTCTATCGAGTTAAAGTTAGTGATGATTTAGGCACACAGAACAGTATCTTTCAAAATAAATTAGTGATTAACCAAATTAATATCAACATAATTTGATAAGATGGCTGGAATTTAACTTTTAAAGTTTTTACTAAAGTAGAATAAAATTGTATAATTAATTAGCTAGTAATGTCTATTAAATTCATTATCGTCAGTGTCAAACTAATATCTGCTATGTGTATATAAAATAGTTTTGGCTATGTTTTAGCTGCTGTACAGTACGATATAAACGGAAGTTATGAGCACTGTTTTGTAAAAACTTTTTGCCGGTGCACACACTTCATAATCATGTAGTCGGAAATATTTTGTAATTTAATAAAACAAACCTTATTACTATGTGATTAGAGTGTAGTATGAGTAGTAGTGAGTTAACTACTACTCAACATTTTTGATAAGTGACAAAAATCTTTTTAATAAAGTTACATAGCATAGCGTATATATAAAGTTGTCAAGTTCGTTGTTTAGTACGTTTTTGCTCATAACAGTTATTTTATTTATGAAAAAAAAAATGAAAAAAAAATGCACATAGTAATATTAGTTTTACAGCGATGTAATGATATTACTAAAACGTTCGGATACTTACCAAACGAACGCATAACTTAAAACAAAGCAAACTTTATCCATTAAGATCACAATTAGTTTAGGCTAACAATCTCAGAAAATTGAATAAGTACAAACTAATCCTAGACTAAAGAAATACACATTGATACTAATATTTAGAAACCATATCATTATAAAAACAATATTATTTCTAATAATGTCCATTCGAACAGAAGATGCTTTGCCAATGAAATATCACATGTATGTATTTTTGTAAAACAAGTCTCGGTTTCTCAATAGTAAATATATAAATCAATTAATGTGGTATTAAATTAATGTAAGATAATTGTTGGTGTAATACAATCACAGTTGGGACGAAAACCTAAATTTAATTCCTTGCCATAAATAATAGTATTGATGTACCTATGCCATGACATTCGATTGTCAATAATTGTTGTATAAGAGTGTGTGCGATAGTATTTATATTAACGCCTGGACTATCTACCGTCAAGTATTTGATAAGTAATTAATTAACTATGCTAAAGGATTAGAAAACTTAAGTAACTCTGTATTGCTAACGTTACTGGTATTTGAATTTGTGAAGTTTCTTCTTCTGAATTTTAAAAGTGATACTAATATTTTAAGGGATGCTTGTATTTTAGAAAGAGATCTGCTTATTTACTGAAATTTAAAAAAGATTGGGGGCAATAATATTCTTCATCTATTACTATTAACAAAAGAAAGAAATATCTTCTGAAGTCTTGTCTGTATGGTCTACATCCCTTTGTTTTTGAAATGGGCGAAGAAATCCCAGTCTTGCTAGTGTACAAAATTATGTTACTATTACACAATAAGAGAATCTCAGTTCAGTCCAGGCGTTCAAACAAACTTCCACTAAAGGTTTGCGCACATTATGTCGCGCCGCAGCGGGGCGGAACGGGCCGCAGCGCAGCGCAAAATGCTTACATAGCACATTAGTGACAGGCCGGGTCGCAGCGCATTGAAGGATTTTGAATACAGTGTACTGCACCTGTACGTTATGGATAGCTCGTTATGGATGGCGGCATCGCACGCAACCAAAATCCGCAGCGGAATATGTTACCAGTTGCGCCCCGGCATAGTATGCGATAGTTCATATAAAATACATACGAGCGATTTGAGCGGATTTTTACGCTGCAACCCGACCCGCTGCGGCCCGACATAATATGCGCGAACCTTTATAGTTACTTTACAAATGTCTTTCAGGAATTTAGTTAAGATTAAAATTTACATTGGTTATTGGCTGTGCTGTTTTGCCTATTTTTTTTAGGTACTTTAACATTGCCGTATTGTTGTTAGTGTAACGTGCCATTTTGTTAACAACTGTGTTGTTACCTAGTTAGATGCGTT
This sequence comes from Eudonia mercurella, assembly GCA_963082485.1. Lineage (NCBI taxonomy): Eukaryota > Metazoa > Arthropoda > Insecta > Lepidoptera > Crambidae > Eudonia > Eudonia mercurella. The sequence goes on from OY720027.1 coordinate 12,698,083, forward strand.
CGAATATTACTTGACACGCTTCTGTTGGTGTTCGTGACTACAATTTGTTACCTTTGTTGGAGTTTTGTTGTGAAATGAGTTAGTAGTTTTCATATACATATTTCAATTTATTGTGTACTTTCTTGATGCTGAGATTATGATGTTATCCCTATTCGAAAAATCAATTGGTTTTATATGATTATGTATTTAAATTAATTTCATTGTTAGCTTCTGTCCCCCTAATCACACCAAAACTCATATCGGTTATATTTCTATTGCAATAAACCCAAATTAAAACAATGCATTTTTTTATTACCTCCCATAAAAATGTAATTATTTTGTTATATATAACTAAATGTTAATTGCTCAGTTGTATACTACTACTACTAGCACTTTAATACACAATGACATAGTGATCTCCATTCTATAATAAAATTGAAAATTTTAATTTCGTAATGTGAAATAATTGTACATTAACGAAATAAAAATATGATTGTAAGTGCAGTTTTATGATACACTTCGGAACAATATGTTTTCTTTGTTTTTATATCGCAAATAGTATGTTAAAATCGAATCGATTAAAATAATTAATAGGTATATTGCTACGAAATAAAGAAATAACAGTTTTAAAATGACCATATTGTTTAATAATTAACAGACTTTTAAATACAATCTTACCTCATGTAACACAATTGGTTTCAATCAATACATAAAGCAAATCACACCTTGACTAACAATAAATATATTGAATCAATGGAATACTCGCTACTCTTAACTGATGTTTAAAATTAAATCACTTTTAGTGTGGACAATGACACGAAATGACTTGAAACAATGTACAAAAATTAATAACACAGCATGCGGAATTGTAACTAACTAATTAGATAAGGAACTACATTTAAATAAAACATACTGCATGATCAAATTTTATATTAACACCATGATCATATGGACACAAACGTAACTAGATTAAAAATAACCAACCCTGTGTTTGTAAAAATAAGTTTGAATTAAAATTGGTAAATTAGTATCGACTGAAGCTCGTCAGGAAACCTACGACAAAACGCGACAACGGCTCGAGCCTTAACTACAATGACAGTGAGTTTACAAGTAATATCACTGGAATAAACTACAAAACGAGTACACTTCAAGTTAACCTACCATATGCGCATCTTACAACAAGTGAAATGGTAACTGAAATCTAACGTCATATTTGTGCAATAAAAAAAACTTAGTAGATGATAAACTATTCAACGACTGACTCGATCATACAACTCAAAAGTTGGCACAGTTTTAAACCTGTAACGACATTATGCCAAATAAGTACTTCATTAAAAATGCCTACGGTAAACAAACTTTGTTAAGAAATAACGGTTGCCTACATTTATTTTAAAACTAATGAAGCATGCAGTGGCACCATTCAAATCGTCAACTAAAACTAGCACACATTTGCTATCTTCAATACTTTCTGTTTTGACTCGAATTTTTGGTTTCACATATACGAAAAAAATTTAAGACAATCTGACCCTTATCAGACATCCGACTACTTAATACTTAAAGAGAGAGCTACAGAAAATGTCGGAAGTAGCAAATGAGTGGGTGTGTAACGTTCCTGTAAGTAAATAAGCCTAGTGCACATAATTTGCCTACGTTAAGGAGTATGTATATACATAGTGCGCGGCTCGATTTCACTATTTCACAGACTAGTCTCTACGGCCGGGCAGTTATCACCACATGTGCGTCTCCCGGATCTCGCTTATGATTTGGCCGGCGCGTTGCAAAGCCTGCAAACAAAATAACAAAACGGTGAAACAAAATAAAGTAAAATTATATCGCTTAGTGAGCGTTTTTGAAATTAATTTGATTATTGTAATTTTACGCAAATTTGTTGCGAACAAATTACTAATTGAAAAAAGTCAAGTCTTGAAAAAATCCACAAGCGGGATCCGAACCCGCACACCATGACATGCCGGGTCAGGTGTCACTATCAAACCATTTGTGTTTGAATAAATTGAAAGTTAATGGAATAAGTCGAAAATAGAAGCATAACCTAACCTAACCCAACCCAACCCATATTTGTGCCATTTTGTAATGGGTCGATCTCCCCCTATGTTACCACGAGTTTATGCGGGAAAGCCGGTGATAGTCTGGTGATGATAATAATCTTCCGCGATTTTGTACAACACTGAAAACAAAAAGGGAAGGTAGCTAGCTGTCAAACCTTTAGCATATCCGCGGCCTCCTTCCTCCGCTGCGCGATGTGCTCGGACTCGTTGAGCATGCTCTCGGCCTGGTCCGATTTGTACAGGTGGGTGACTAGTTCCGACTGCAGGTTATCCTTCACGAAGTTCACCAGAAAATGCATCACCGCCTTAGGCACCGAGTCTTGGATGGACTTGCGCACGATGTAGAAGTAAGACTTGATAAGGCGCTCTGCAAGATTTAGGTTTTGGGTTTAAAATACAAAAGATGACACTTCCTATTTATTGTATAGATCGCGTCACGTAAAAAGAGCGCTTAGGTCGAGTCTTGAATGACGGCGGATCGTGCAAGCGGAGTCCGCGGCGCTCGAAACAAAGACTCGACTACGAACTTATCCGGTTTGCGAGCGGGCGCACCGCTAAGGAACTACCTGCGAATTCACACTCTCCGCAAACTGCTAGCACGATGCGCCGTGTACTCGAGTCAGCAGGACTCTTCACTTACTGGGGGCGATATCTGAAACTCACCGGTAATCTCGAAATTAAAAGTGACAGTTAAAAGTAACAATACACTACGAAATATAATTTGTTTTACATTATTTACCATTTCATTAATAAGATACATGCCGTTTGAGAATTTTCGGTGTCAAAAACAGGTTTGAATAAGAGAAAAAAGACCACTCAGAGCTGATATCACAGCAGCGTGATAATAATTGGTCATCGGTTCAAAATCGCCCCCAGTTCGAGCTTTATTTACCATTCAAGCGAGTTGGTGTAAATAGCATCGAAGCAGTAACAAGTCGGTTACACATGTTCCTAATTAGATGGCGCTGTTTCAATCCCATTCAAATTGTAGTTAACGTTGCTCGTTCGAATACCCAAAATACTCGCATTCTACACACAGCTGGCTATTAATTGGTCTGTAGAAGAGCAAGATGGGGATTGGACACCGCATTGTATTCTGAAATTACTTATTGTTTTTGCTATTGCCAACATCGTTTAACGCACTTGATGCACTGACAATTTGTGATAAACGCATTCCTTTTTAGCTCTCTTTTTACGTGTCTTGATCTATCGGTTTACCAAATCACATTATTTCATTGACTAAATCTAAAAATAAATGTTAGTCATAAGTGTCATAACATAACTCACATGTGTTGTTGAATTATTTCTAATGTTAGTACATAACAGCTACACAGAAGATAACATATAACGGTGTAGTAGCACTATTCCGAAATCGCAACATTCCGAAATCGCATTATTCCGAAATGCCAATTAGGTATAGTCGAACTCATAGATGAACAACAAAGATGGGCGCTATATTGGAGCCGGCAAAAAGAGCAAGTGTAATTGATCGCAAAATAGATCAATCGGCACAATATCTACATATTTCAATTGCTAAAAGGAATAGAAGTACTTGGACAAGAAAACGTACAGAGCTGATTATAGAAGATTTTTTTATGGCGAAGGGTAAGGCACACTAGCGCCACCAATTGATAATTTGATAATTTCTAACGGACCGGATCTTTTTTAAACATTGCGTACCGTCCGATAACAGGAAAACATCCATAGTATTTATTTAATAATTGTGCACTACTTTTTGTTGCGTGGTTTATTCACAAAACGGGCTATCGCATTTATTCACAAACAATGGCCACTGTTGGTGTTAGCGAATGTATACAAAAACAAACCTAAAAGTAGTGCACAATTATTAAATAATAGATGTTTGTCTAGTGTCGGAAGGTTCGCAATGTTTGAAAAAAAATCCGCAGTTCAGCAGTTATTAAATTAAATCTATTAGCGGCGCTAGTGTGCCTTACCCTTCGCCTTAAAGAGAAGATTAAGCAGTGCTTACATAGACTGCGACACATTAAAGAATAAAAATGTTTATTTTTTTTAGTTGGAAAGTGTTTATTTTTATTTTGCAATTTGGCTGTCATCAAGTGGAATTTTTTATGTCTAATTACGAACAGAATGCATTTAAGTTATCAATCAAATGTTTTAGTTTTACTTACGCTGACTGTACAAGCTTTTTATTTTAATCGGAATAAAGATACTAAAAGGTTAAAATTGTTCATTCGGAATAATGCGATTTCAGAATAATGCGATTTCGGAATGGTGCGATTTCGGAATAGTGCTACTACACCCATATAACATTTACTACTTTTACATTTATAAATTTCTAGTTAACTGAAAACCCTTACAATTTAAAAAAAAAGACAAAGTGTTGAAAAAATTCCACGAGCTGTACTACCAACTATGCTATCGTGGCTCAAACCAACTCGCCGAAATTAATCAACACTATTTACTTTTACTTTGTAAGCCTTATTCAATGTCGACAACTACGTCATCAACATCCGATCTTAATATTTTTACAAATATTGAAAGATCACAGATCAGTTATGGGTGCGCCGTCCGTAAGTGACAAGTATCATATATTTTATTTGAAATGTCTTCGTTTATATGTATTTGATGCCGCGCAGCCATACTAATTTTGTATGGGGAATTTAACGTGTTAATTTGAATAATAATAATTTAAATAACCGCTTGATAAATCAAAAATGTGAGACGGGCGATTTGTAGTTAAGTTAATTGATGTTTGTCTAGACATAATTAGAGGTATAATAATTGAGATAAACTATAAGATATCAACTAAACGCCGCCACTCATTTTCAGGATTTTTGCCCAACTTTTAATGATATTGTAGAAAAAACTATATTGTGTTATGAATTTATGGGTGTCCGACCCATTGTAAACACGTTCCCTGATACTAAATATATATTTTGTTTATGTAATACGATAGTTTTTTCATCATATATCAACTTAATCGTGACTACACTTTTGGCTTTTTTGGTCGGCGCACCCTTAAGAATTAGGCAAGCTATATTTATGATTATTTACATATAATTTTACGCAAATATTGTTGCGAACAACTTACAATTTGAAAAAAAAACAGTGTTTAAAAAAATCCAAGAGCGGGATTCGTACCCGCACCCCATGACATGCCGGGTCAGGTGCACTACCAACTATGCTATCGTGGCTCAATCCAACTCGCCGAATGCAACAATATTTGCGTAAAATTATATGTAAATAATCATGAAAACCCTTAATTTTTAATTCACAACATAAAGCTGTGCTAAGATTCATTCTTGTGACAAGGCACTAAGCAATTATCATTCCTGATTTAAGCACATACGGTACTGGTCCCTCATTCAGCGAGAAAGGGACGGCGGCGGCGGGGGATTTTCGATTGATTTTTTTCCGTTCGAAGCGACATCTAATGTCATATTTTAATGTAATTGTTAAGGAAAGGTTTGCATAAAAAAGTTGATCGCTGGACACAGGCGAGGAATCGGCCACTAGTTCCGATTACATTACTCTTTCTCTCTTCCCGATTGCCCACTGCTGGATGTGGAACCAGTCCCTAATTGTAAGGTAGGGATTAAATGATTAAAAATAATGAAAACTATTTTGTGGCAAAAAAATATAAACACAGAGCTTGTCTTGCATTTTCGTTCGTTTTTTTAAAATCCATTGACTTACAATTTAAAACCTCTTGGAATTAATGTGTGCTCCGTGTTACGTTACGTATTTAGAAGAATTTTACCCATTTACCCGCATTTTTACGTCAGTGAATGCCACTTGACTTAAGCAATTAAGGCATATCGTCCTCTGAAACTCGTAAGCGGCAACCAAGGAAACCCCCTTTTTTAATAAAACGATTGAGTATTTCTTCTATTTTACAAACTTTCTTATAAAGTTTATTAAGAAAATAATAAAGGTACGAGGTAAAATAACGGCATGTCAGGCGTAAATCGGTTGCGGTTAAGGCAACCTATGAACGCTTGAGACTATATTATGGGTGTCACATTTTTATTTGTGGACTGACAATGCAAGAAAGACACTTGCATTATAGAATTATGTTTTATGGTAGTATGTATCAATCACAAGCTCTGTGTGGGAACCCTAACATATACAGGCGTCATCTTTGTTTGCCGCTATCTAATAAAATGTTGTTTCTTTATTAAGGCGAAGGGTAAGGCACACTAGCGCTACCAATTGATAATTTGACAATTACTAACGGACTGGATCTTTTTTTAAACATTGCGTACCGTCCGTTAACAGGAAAGCATCCATAGTATTTATTTTATAATTGTGCACTACTTTTTGTTGCGTGGTTTGTTCACAAAACGGGCTATCACATTTATTCACAAACAATGGCCACTTTTGGTGTTAGCGAATGAATACAAAAACAAACCTAAAAGTAGTGCACAATTATTAAATATTAGATGTTTGCCTAGTGTCGGAAGGTCCGCAATGTTTGAAAAAAAATCCAGTTTAGCAGTTATCAAATTAAATCCATTAGCGGCGCTAGTGTGCCTTACCCTTCGCCTTAATTAACGATTGATGACGATATTTTTTTAGTAAGTGCTATTTGCAAGAAAAGCCCTGGCATTAAGCGAACAGCGTAGAACAATGATAGGTGGTCGGAAAAGTGAGCAAATGAGTAAAGCGTCGCTTGACATCGCCTCTATGTTCCTCACCGACAAGATCACCCATCCCATTCAAGTGCATCATCGAGATGCCTTCAACGGTATTTCCGTTAACGTTACAATACGTCGGTTGGTCGCTCCGTCCACCTAGCATCATACAAACAATTCTTAACATGTGTATACGTCAAGCATATATTATTATTATGTAAATTAATAAAACTATTTGATAGACGTTTTTCCGCTCAGATGATGATTATGATGAAACACTTTAAACCATGACATCACTTAATGGCGTCTTAGCATTAGTAAGCCTTTTCTAAACATTATTCATACATACATAAATATACTGTTTTGACGACGTTAACGTTTCATTTAAACGAATAAAATGAAAATTGACAAACGCTTAACAATTTTAAATTATAATATTTGAAACAAGAACGCAACGCTAAACTTAATATTCTAGAATTTAACATAATAATTATGTTTGTCAATTATAGACCCACAATAGGTAAGTGCGACAGAACAAAAGTATGTGGTAAACTGTTTGATTCAACTTTAAAGTGGTCACCAATATTTGTCCTTGTCTAGCATATTTAAGACATTCTTCCAGCAAATGCTAGACATCTTTAATAGTCACAATCTGGAGTCTCATTTGATTTACAAAGTCGACTGGGTATAGTTAAGAGCCAAAGGTAAGACAATTAAAAACAAAGCAACATGACATACAATGGATTAAATATACTATTATTGTTAAGTTACAGTAGGTGCTGCATTTTTTCAATACAGCACCTACATACTGTGTGACTGCGGCTCTCTGGCTAGGAAAAGAATGTGACTACTGGGGTCGGCTAATCCGAAACCGGAGGACTCAGGCTCTTCGCTCTTAAAAACGTTGCCAAACTTATGGCATCTATCTTTACAGAGGAAGAGTGAAAGGATCGGGTTGCACAAAAGATCCCGATTGGTCGAAGTGTTACTGCGAGAGGGAGACCTCAGCAGGCCCCACTAAGATAAAATAAGATAAGATTGTTAAGATAAGTTTCTTTTTTTGATATTAATCGTATGTACCTACATGTAAATATATTTAATGTACACTTGCCTGCACACCAGACTACCAGAAACTGTCAAATTTTCTCAATAGACTTTGAATTTTAAGAATATGGCTAAAGGTCAAACATTAATTCAGTTTAAGTGTAACAATTAACACTTAAACAATAAAAGTAAAAATTAACCCCCTTATTCATAAAAACTATTTAAGCATTATTTAGTTAAATATTGTTTTGTCAACGTCACACAAACGTCATTTTGAGTTTGAGAAAAAGAGACAAAACAATGATTAACTAAATTATGCTTAAATAGTTTTTATGAATATGGGGGTAGTTGAAAAAAAATTACAATTTTGGATAGATTGATGTGCAGACGTCTGTACTATTAAATCAGCTAGCATTCTTCTACGTTCACATTTTATTCTTGTTATTTTTGAGGTTTCTTTCTTTAAACTATTTCTGCTTACTTATAATAGTGTTTACTTAATAAACAGGTATGTTATAGTACAAATAGGCGTTATTCTACTCACCGATGACGTCACAGTCATGCTGCTCGCGGTCGGAGAGCTTGCGCGAGGTGTGGCTTGGCACCTCCGGCAAGAGGTTGACTGGCTTCTGTGGTGTCAGTACTTTATTGTCTGGTATACCGTTCACCTAAAACGTTTGGCACGTGACTTTAGACAATGCTTGATACTTTCTTTCAATATTCACCTAAAGTGATGCCAACACAATATCTATTTATATTATTTCGTGGTGTGTTCATTTAAATTCAGTAATTTACGTTAAGAATTAAAAATTTACGCCCAGGTAATAAAAAATAAAAATGTGGGGACATAACTTTCAGTATAGGGAATACAACTATTTTAAGTCAACAACTAAATGAGATTTGTGCTGCGTTATTTTCTCGATCACTACAAATTAATAGCTTCCCGGTCGAATAAACACATTTTCAGCGTTAAATGATGTTCTTCATCATCACCCTCATCAGCCTATATTAGTCCACTGCTGGACATAGGCCTCTCCAAGTGCACGCCACCGAGCACGATCCACGGCTACTCTCATCCAGCTCTTGCCAGCCACCTTGCGAAGATCATCGCTCCACCCAGTTTGAGGGCGTATGATGTAGATGTATGAAGTACTTAGCGTTTCAAAATCTAAACGTACAAACACCTAAAGAAACACAGATGTTACAAATCTATAATATATATGGTTATTTTTATTAGTAACTTTCTATAACGTTTATTTCAGATTGTGACACTGAATAACTTTTTCCAAGAAAATACAAAATAACAACACAAAAATAGTTCAGCTGTTCATAGGAAACTGTGCGCCAAGTTTTATTTAGTATGTGAGTTCGAAATTGTTGCCATACACTTATCCATTTTTATCTTTCATCTTAAAAAAAATAACTTTCAGTATCACAATATCTAAAAAATAAATAAAAGGAAATACAGTTAGATACTGACTAGACTTACTTACTGAAGACGCACTAAGCTAGACAAAAATGAATATCACCTTAAAACTAAAACCACAATCTGTACCTGAGCTGACAATGGTGAATCGCCGAGTGAATTCTGCTGTGTCGGCGATTTGTTCTCAGAGCCGTCAGTGATCGCCGCGACATGCTGTAAAACAAATGACACAGTGACAACAAGCACGAACATCATTAGTATTCGATTAAGACACAACGTGCGTACGAGAACAGATTAGTATGATATCTAATGATTCAGTTTAGCGACAAAGTGTGAAAGAGAGCCCGCATATGTTGAAGCTGTGACATGTTAGGGTATGCACACATTTGGCGGATGCGCCTGATTACGAAAAGACTCGTACTACAACTGACGGTGCCCGCCCACGACCGATTTTTTGTACGACCGATAATCGGACCGAATTTTTCGTCGAGGTTTTATAACCTATTTTGTGATCGACTATTTGTAAGATGTGTGCGTTGCATGCAACATAGAACTTAATAAAAGTTCATTTTCACCGACTAAAAAATCGGTCACGATTATCGGGCGTGGGCGAACCCTAAGGATGTTCAATGATCATCGATGTTTCAACATGTTTTAACAACGATGTCATGTAAGTCATGTAACATATAATCAAACGGACGTCGCGACATCGATGTAAGCGCCATCCGAAAGATTTTTCCAATGCTGGTATATAGTTTTTTATTAGTAGAGATACGGTTTAATTTTTTCTTTGTTCTACTATCTACAATTAATTAAAGTCTATTCAATTTAAGTAACTAATTCTAACAATGTAAGTATTAAAAAAACATCGATTTTGACCAACATCGATATTTTGTGTACGATAAACATTGAGCATCTAATGTTGAGCTATCGATGTTAATATCGATATTTTAGTAATATCGATCAACCATTAGTTAACATTTTTTTCATTTTCAAAGTGGGTATTTTTGTTTTTTATTAACAATAGTGTGTGAAGTAATACACTTATTAATAAGGGAAAAAAAAACGCCAATAGATAAGGGACCTAATATTTTGTAGATACTGTTTGCTAAAATACTTTTAGTAATAGATAACTACTCATAATTATAACCAAAATGATGGTGTTGTGGTTTATGTTAAGAGCACACTACACTCTAGAATGAAGGAAATTAAATTGGAACATGCTTCATGTTTACAAGCGGAAGTGCTTAATAATACAATAATTGCAATATACCGGTCACCTTCCAATTTAAACGCCGTTAATTTTATCAACTCTCTCAGCGATCACCTCAACACTATTAAATCTCATAAAAACATTATTATAACTGGTGATATTAATATTAATCTTATTCCATCTTCTAATGACAATTCACAAAGCTGTAACAACAGAGTAAAATATCTGAATATGTTGGCTTCGTATGGGTTATTACCTGGACACTTATTGCCAACTAGGGGTCCCAACTGCTTGGACCATTTTATATTGAAATTTGATAGAGGAAAAATATCCGCAAAAATTGCAGTTCTAAATACCACGGTTACTGACCATGCTGCTATACTACTGACCCTAAGTAAAATCAAAAATATGAATTTACTCTCAAATAAACGGGAAATAATTGACTACGATAAGGCGTTATCCCTCTTGAGACTCAAAAATTTACAAGAATTGCTTTTCAGTGATGATCCTGATTTTATTGTTTCAAACCTACTAGCCAAATTAATGGAGTCCTTAAAAGAAAGTAAAACAGTTAAACACCTGTCTAATAGAAAACAACCTATCAAGCCGTGGATTAGTAAAGGTATTTTGCGTTGTATCAAAAATAGAAATGACATGCAATTGAAGTTGAGATCGGATCCGCTGAATGAAGTTCTTAGAATCACGTTTAAAAGATATCGCAATTATTGTAATAAGCTAATTAAGAAGTTAAAACGTAACTATCAGAAAGAACAATTAGAAAAATCTCAGAAAAACTCTAAAGCGCTATGGCGAACAATTAGGACAATTACTCACTTTAAAATGGAGAAGGCTAAAAATATTGAACTACTATATTCTAAATCAGATCCAGGCGAAGCTGTAAATGTGGTTAATCGTTACTTTGTGAATATTGGGAAGCAACTTGCCGAGACAATATCTTCAGTGAGTTGCTCTAGTCATCAAAGTCAATCGAGAGAAGCTTGTGATCCGCCGATGTCATCGTTCGTACTGTTTGAAACTGACCCGCAGGAAATAGTGAGTGTCATTTCTAGCCTAAAACCTGAAAGCGCTGCTGGTTGGGATGGCATACCAACTAAACTTATCATACTGGCTAAGAGTTTAATTGCTCCCGTTATTAGTCACTTTGCTAACCTCTGCTTCCGAACCGGTAAATTCCCCGCACCTCTTAATCAGTCCATAGTTACTCCGGTGTATAAGAGTGGAAAGAGAGATGAAGCCAATAGTTACAGGACAATTTCTGTACTGTCCGTGCTGTCCAAAATTATTGAAAAACTAATAAATACACGTTTAATAAACTATCTCGATAAGTTGAACATTCTATCTAACTCACAGTATGGTTTCAGACACGGTCAATCGACGGAGGATGCAGTTTTGTCTCTGACAACTTTAATATCCAAAAAACTAGACGAAGGTAAGAAATGTATGGCTGTTTTCCTTGACCTGAAAAAAGCCTTCGATACAGTCTCTCTTTCCTTTCTATTGCAGAAGCTGGAGTGCATTGGATTTGTTTAAAAATTATTTATTCGGTCGCAAGCAGAGAGTCCGTATTGGCGGGTATATGAGTGATGACTTAGATATCTCTTACGGTGTCCCTCAGGGAAGTGTTTTGGGTCCGACTCTCTTTCTCATTTATATTAACCATTTGACTAATCTCAATATTTGCGGGGGTAAGGTTTTTTCGTATGCTGATGATACGGCGCTTGTCTTTGAAGGCGTGAGTTGGGAATCTGTGTTCTGTTCTGCTGAACGTGGTTTAAATATGGTTGCTAACTGGTTGAAAACTAATCTTTTGACGCTAAATATAGCAAAAACCAATTACATATGCTTTTCCATTAATAAGAAAACACAACCAGTTAAAGATTTGACACTGAAAATTCACCTATGTGAAGGAATTGATAGGCTAAGCTGTACTTGTACAGCACTCGAAAGGGTTGTTTTTGCTAAATACCTCGGAGTAATAGTGGATCAAAGGTTATCTTGGCATCCACATATTGAATATGTAAATAGCAGAATTAGAAAACTTGTTTGGATTTTCAAAACACTTCGACATGTAACTTCAAAAAAATTAATTAATCAAATATATATTTCGTTAGCACAATCTGTTATAACTTATTGCATTTCTGTCTGGGGTGGAGCATCAAAAACAAAATTTTTGGAAATTGAAAGAGGCCAGCGTTGCTTGATTAAAGTAATGCTCTTTAAGCCATATCGATTTCCAACAGAGGAGCTTTATGAGTTGTGCAAATTACTCTCAGTCAGAAAATTGTATATCCTAATGACTACACTAAAACTTCAAAAAACTATGCAGCATTGTGTTGATCAGATAAAAATATTAAAAAGAAGAAGAAGGAAAATTGCAACTAACCCACGTATAAGAACAGTGTTTGCGCAACGGCAATACTTTGCTCTCTCGAAACATGTTTATAATAAAATAAATGATATGCTTTATATTCATAATATGAAATTTAAAAGTTGTAAGGATCTGCTAACAGAATGGCTACTAACTCTAAATTATAAAGCCACAGAGTCATTATTAAGTGATAGGTCATACTAATGACGGATAAATAATAAAAATGTAAGGGTTGGAAATATTGGTTTATTACTGTTTATTATGATATTGTAATACTTTTATTATTTATTTTGTAAAATAACATAATATATATACACACACTCACACACACACACCCAGACCCCCACACCCTCACACACACACATCCACACACACACACACACACACACACACACACACACACACACACACACACACACACACACACACACACACACACATTCACACAAATTGGTTTGAAGTTTTGTATAAATTAAATTTAAATTGCTTTGATAAATACTTATATAATATTGTCTATCTAATGTTAAAAATGAGAGTGTTTTGGAAGAGCGGGGCCTCCTGAAACAGGCATTTTAGAATGTCTACTAGGATGGTCCCAATCACTGTTCATAGATAAGTAACCTTGATAGACTGCAACTGATTCTATTGTGACATCTGTGACAATAATTTTAAATGTCGATGTTGTCGTAGATAAAACTGAACGCGCCATTAAATCTTTAGTCCTTTAGGGCTATGCGGTATATAATATAAAGAAAGAATTGCCACGCCACCTATCAAGTGGCGTGGCAATTCTTTCTTTCTACAAAATGTCATCGGCTATGCCCCTTGACTCGTGTCATTTTTAATTATTCCGCATAGTAGTCCGTGTTTGAGGGAGACACGTAAAAGTTTGGTCGGTCGGTCGGAGCTATGAGAAGATTGAGTCTTTTCTTGAGCCTTGACTTTTTTATAACACCATCTAAAGCAATACTTAAATAATAAAGATACCAACATAAAGAGCTTAAATGCTTATCCTACAATAAAAACATTTTCAAATACAATACCTGTTTGCCAAGTTCTGCCCCTGTGGAGTGATTCTTCTCATTTCGGGGCATGATGAGAAATGAAAGAAAAAAAATGAGAGATAACTGATTTTACTTAAGTCTCAATTAAAACCTTAAAAATATAATAATATGTTGTGTCACGTTAGCGCGATCAACGCGATTTAGTAAAAAAATAAACGTTCATTAAAATAAATGTTATGTTTTTACAAAAGTATTCAAAAGATGCATATTTTATATCTAGTATTTCAGATACTATTCCAGAAAGTTATTTGCATCTGGTATCTGAAATACTTAATTTAAAAGTATTTTTGTTCCAGTTATTTTATAAGGTATCTTGTACATTTCTGCCAATTTCATAACTAGATATAGAACTAACCTACTCATAAGCTTTTCACTAACACTATTATCATCATCATCATCATCATCATCATCATCATCATCATCATCATCATCATCATCATCATCATCATCATCATCATCATCATCATCATCATCAGCCTACACACGTCCACTGCTGGACATAGGCTAACACTATTATGAATCTGTGTAATCTGGAAATAAACAATGTAATATTATTATTGCCTGAGTACGCGTTCTAAATAGTTGCAATAACCGCACGCATGCAGCGCTTTCGGTAAATGTGTACACGCCTGTAAATTTTGCATCGGGATGTGACTAACATGAGACGGTACAGCATAAAATCACACTACCTTTAATAATGTTACCTGATTGTACGTTTGCCATACTTGTCCCAAGTATACAAGGGTGGACCCTCTTTCACCCATTTGTCGTAGAAACAGCTACAAACAACAGGCATAATTGTCATATACTTAGAAGTAGCTGCTTTTATAAATAATATAATAATAAATACATAGAAAATTTAAAAAAATATATATTACAAGCACTTATAAAATTAAAATTAAATGTCGATGAAAAGTGATGTGCGTAAAGAAAAAAATAAGAGTTAGTCCACTACTGTTGTGAAAGTTTTTTTGCATATTTAGTCAAACAAGATTGATTTTTTTTCCGAATAAAAACTAAACTGTCCGAAAAATTGTTAGCCCATAAAGTTGACTTTTAAGTTTTTCTGTCTATTTATGATTATGTAAAGGATGGATGTAAAGTAAACGATGCAATTAATGACTGACATATTAGATGACTTAATATTTCCCAAACAAAGCATCAAACATGTCTATTAAGGATTACGACCGCGCTGCGTGGTGATATGCCACAGCTATGTTAATGTCCAAATAATTATTGTTATGATAAAACCCTTCAAACGACGTTCAAACATATTCTATTAAATGTATAATAAAACCAAAAATTTATCGATCAACCTTTTTGTTTAGTGACAATGATAAATGATTACTTATTTATTAGTTTCAGTTCAGTTTTACAAGCAACTAGTGAGACTATGTAAAGTGAGAAAATACAAAACCAACATCCAACAATAAACTTACCTTCACTGTTTTCAAGTATAACAATTTGGACTACGGCATTACAGCGGCCGATAACAGGAATCATCTTACCTTAAAGTTAGTGAGTTAGCTCCCAAACCCACATGCAACGGGCAATAAAAATCAAGCTAATATATACTTTGAACATGGCGGATACCGGCGAGGGCGTGGTGCGGGGCGTTTTCTGCCTGAACATGGTACTGTTGTCTTCCAAGCAGTCAGTGCTCTTGAGCAGACCTGTCACTAGCGCCGCCTCGCGGTGGAAGTCGGGATGCTTGGTGTTGATGTACGCTAGCTCGATTGCAACGAGGTTTTCCACCTGTTTTAAGTATGCATTACATTTTTTTTAAATATGTTTTAGGATAGCTAACAGTTTACAATAGAAAAAAGTTACAACAAAAATGATGACTATAAACTAGTGACAAGTTATCTAATTTATGTGTAAAGAGTACTCTAATGTTCGAAGGTATTAAAAAAGTCTAAGTACCATGGAGTGCCCGAAAGCCTTGTCCGCAGCAGCTGCGTGACCTAACCAAGTTGCTTTAAAAGGCCCTCCTATTTGGCTGTGTTTCCACCGGAGATGTGCGAGGTAGCTTAGCGGTGCGCGAGGTAAATATCCACCAATAGGAGAATTCCATTTTATCCTGCAAGGACAATGAAGGAATCCTATTGGTGGATTTTTACCTCGCACATTTCTGGTGGAAACGCAGCCTTAAGCAAACGTTGGTACCTCGTACACCTGACTAAACTGCTCTAAGAGGCTCTATAAGTAAGAATCATAATAATAATATACACTCTTTGAACTTCGCATTTTTGTAGTTTTATAACGGATAAAAACCAGGCTTGTAAGTATAGAGGATCTCGATTTGTTTCGCAAAGTCCGGTCATCAGATGAGTGACCAAAACTTTATTATCGTGAGCTCTCCATTCTACGGAAGGCGTTTGCCCCGACTGCATTAGCAGTCATTAACAACCATTTGGGGGGTTAAAGTTACTCGCGTCCATAGATTTACCCTTGAGACACTGTCTGAGTGGTAGAGCCACGCTGCGTTGCAGCACGAAATAGGCCGGCTCGACCGTCATATTAGAATCGACCTCTCACAGAATATCGGCGTGAGTCCGATGAGTGAAAGTACCGGAAGCCCATGTCTCACCCCTCACCCTCCCAATTCCTACTCCCTCCCCAAGATCCAACTCCTTCCTCAAGGCCGTCAACGCATCTGCGATTACTTTGGTTTTGCCCATGGGCGGCGGTGATTACTTTTCATCAGGTGACCCACCCGCTCGTTTGCCTTCTTTTAACATTAAAAAAAACAATCAATCCGCACTGGGCCCGCGTCGTGGTTTATGGCCGGTTCTCCCTGTAATGTTTCCACCCATAGAAGAGGTTCGTGTCGGGAATGAGGACACAAAATAAGCTAAAAATTATGATTATGGTGTCTAAGTATAAGTAAAGTACCATGGAGTTGGTGGCCGGCAGCCGTGTCCGCAGCAGCTGCGTGACGACGTCCACGATGCGCTGGTGCAGGCGCGGGAAGCGCAGCATCTCCTGCTGCACCTCGGTGCCGCAGTGCTGCACGATGCGCTGCATCTCTTCGTGCACCTAGACAATTACAAATCTGGCATGAACCCTCTTAGCCCGAAAGGCTTATAACACGTACAAAAGTGCGTCAGTTGAGGATTTCAGATGAAGTGCTTCCACCTTCGGCTTTATCATCACTTAACTTCAGGTGAGATGAAGGCCGAGTGCTTACCTGTAAGATATTTAAAAAAAGTATTTTATAGATATTAGGGTTAATATTTTCGGCGATTGATTTTTCGAAGAGCTCGATGGCGCAGTGGTTAACGCGTCCGGTCTGCGAGTGCGGTTAAGTGATTTTCGCAAAGGCTGGTCATCGGATGGGTCACCAAAAACTTATCATCTCAAGTTCCTCTGAGCTTCGGAAGGCACGTAAAGCCGTTGGTCCCGGCTGCATTAGTAGTCACTGACAACCTTCAATCCGTACTGGACCCGCGTGTTGGTTAATGGCCCGTTCTCCCCCCATCCATATGGAAACCTCGTGCCCCAGCAGAGGGGACATAAAAATGAGTTGTTGATGATGATGATGAAGATGATGAGTTGTGAGGAAATGGGTTATACAAGTGAAACAACAACTTACCAATTCTACGCATCGAAGCGATGGGTCCTCCAACCTTCTTATTTGCCTTTTGACTAGTAGTTCGAACGAGACTTCGGGCACAAACAAAGCAGGCCGAGGGCCGGTGGCATTGCGTATGGCGGTCAGTATGTCCATGCGAGTTAAACCTTAAATAAAATACCATCTAAATATTAATATGTAAAGAAAAAACTTTGTACCCCCCGAGAGAGTGTGAGATTTGACATAGTTAAAGTACATAATAGAGAAGGAAAGCAGAAAGATAAAATGTATGTAAAATATTTGTTACATTACATTCAATGTGCCTTACAAATAAACAAAGAATAAGCTCCGATAGTTATTTCGTGTTTTGTCTCTTTTACTCTATTTTGAAATGACGTTTACATGACAGGAACAAAACACGGAATAACTATTCAGACCTTATTTTTTGTTTATATGTAAGTCATTAAATATTGTGAATTACGGTCAAATTTTGTTTTCACATTATAGTAATTTAAACTCTAAAATCCTCAATTTTTTATATTATGTACAGCTTTAAATAAAACATGTATTTTTGAAAATCTCTGAAAACCTTTAACAAAATGGTTACCCTAGTTGACACATATACTATTTATACAACAACCATGTAAGTTAGTAAGCACTGATGGTAGAGCTAATGCGACCATATCGATGTTCCGTACATATACAAAATATATAGGAATAAATTAAAATTAAAAAAATGTTAGTATGTCTTACCTACTAACGGGTGAATAGAATCCAGTGTCCTCCCGAACGTCTCATGGAAAATGTAACAAATCCTGGCGCCTCCACACAGTTCTGTGGTCTCAATATTTCTAGCGGTACCCTCTATGGTGGAGCAGTAAGCGCTCGCAAACTTCGTTATGATTTGTAGAAGCGTCTGCGACTTGTCCGACACGTCCTCCCCGTAAGAGTTCAATAGCGATTGGAATTGTGATATCATTACATTCACTCGGACCTATAAACAAAATGTTAGGTATACTCAACAGTTTACATATAAAAGTAATAACTTTTTTATTAATGTTTTGCAGGTTTGTTACCAGTGTTGGAAATGGTACACTATATTAACCTTAGTTTCGCGACGGGACACAACAAGAAGCTGTTATCACCAAATGATTTTTTAAATATTTGCACGGACAAATGTCTCCACTCCATCTGATGTTAAGTGGAAATGGAGTCCAGACGCGAAGACAGATGGTGCAGCGTGATAACATTGCAACATCAGCCTTTCGGCCCACAAAGTGCCTCTTCACGGCTCGTTTGAAAGACCCCATTTCATAGTGAGAGAACCACAAGAGAAAACGTTTGCTGGTACACTATTTCATCTTTTGGTATTTCCCGCAATTTAAAAATATTTCAATCTTAAGATTAGAAAGTGTTTAGATAATTCAATTTGATAATACCAAAAACTATAAAATTACGTTATAATTACCGATTTATCTATGAACTTTTATTTATTTATTTAATATTTATTTTTATTTATTATTTATTTATGAACGATACATATCAAATACTGGTATAAATTCGGTGGTATTAACAGTTCATTATAATGCCCCGTCGTGAACTTTAGATGAATAAAATATATCTATTCCGATCACTGCTTATTATTTTATTACCTTCAACTCAGGTAAGCAATCCCTAATGTGGTGCATTAAAAGCCTGTTCAGCGTTTTAGCTAAGTATGGGGTGCCGTTCCTTGTCGCAATAGTTGGGTATTTTCTTTGGAGATACGTAGCCTCATCTTTTAAAGCATCCTGAAAAATAAATACACCATTAAATCTTTGTAAATGTATATCAATTGCCGTTATATGAATTACAGTCTGTAATCTACAGATAATGAAATGTGCAAATTCATTTTATCATAATATTGTTGTGTTAACTTCTTGAAACTGTAGTTACTTTTTATAATCTGTAACTAATAATGAAATCCTGTATTAAAGATTTACTGGTGTTATGAAGCTAATTATCCATCTATATGAGAAGACTAGCTTTTGCTCGCGGCTTTGCTCACGTGGGCTACACGACTTGTATTCATTCGTAATAAAATGATGATGATGACCATGATTAGTAAACATTAAGATTTTAATTTTTAATCAATATTTTTGTTCAACCCGTCCATGCGAGCTAGAATTAGTAAAGTGTCTAAACACAAAACAACGTAATAAAGATCACTCTGTTAGTAATTTTGGTCCGTTTTGAAACACCTGTACAAATTGTCATCCCCTACTTAGGGATCATTTACCAAAATTCCATAATTTTCTAACCAGGTCAAATACCGAAATTTAAGGAATGACAGATTTCCATACAAACTTTCCACCCTTATTTCACTCGTCTAGAGGTTTTTCAAAAAATGCTAAAACACGTCATTTTTTATTTTTGTTGAAGAATCTATAGATCGATAAAATTATTTCTCTTTATAGTTGTTACAAAACAAACTTCTTCCCTTTTTTTACTCAAAGGAGTAAAGAAAGGAAAATAAACAAAATTCCTGAGACACTCTTCTATTCTTTATTTCTTTTCAAGAATTTTACTTCAAAACTGACGGACTTTCATACAAACTTTCACCTCCTATTTGACTTAAGGTGTGATTTCCGTAAAATCCTTTCTTAGTGGATGATTACGTCACTCTATTAACCTACAGTCCAAATTTCATCTAAGTCACTCTATTAACCTACAGTCCAAATTTCATCTAATTAGCTTCAGCGGTTTAGGCTCGGCGATGATGAATCAGTCAGGACAAGTCATTATATGTATATAGATAAATAACTGATACAAATGAGCTTTGAAGATCAATTTGCCCATATCAGGCGAAGTAGAAATTTTAATGTAATTTTTTTAAATATCAATTATATTATAAAAATATTTAGTGATAAACTAAAGTCATTATCTCTACCGTGTGCAAAAGGAAACCAAAAGTTATTTACCCTTTGACTAACAAAATCATAATATTTTTGCATACAAGATTAATAGATAAAATCATGACAAATTAACTTTTTTGTTATGATGAATTCACTATATAACCAATCATACAATTGATAACTTTAATAAACTTACTACTACATACAATTATATATTTTGAAAATAGAATCAATAATTACTGTTTCTACCAGGTAAAAACTAAAATTTCCTGCGATTCAGTTATTACAAAAACATATTCATACATTTATTATTATAAAAATATGTGAACATGATATAAACATTTTTGACCTGACCATAATATTGTATCAAACTTTCTATTTTCCTGTTTCAATGGCTTTACACGGGACTTAGGGCATTTACTCCTATAGCAGTTGCATTGACATACCAGCTTTTAGGTATGAGGAGCTCGATGGCGCAGTGGTTAACGCGCCCAGTCTGCGAGTGCTGTGGTTAAGCAACTTTCGGAAAGGCCGGTCATCAGATGGGTGACCAAAAATGTATCATCTCGAGCTCCTCCGTGCTTTGGAAGGCACGTAAAGCCGTTAGTCCCGGCTGCATTGGCAGGCGTTAACAACCACCAACCCGCACTGGGCCCGCGTGTTGATTTATGGCCCGTTCTCCCTATCCATCCATAGGGAAGGCTCGTACCCCAGCAGTGGGGACATAAAATGAGCTGATGATGATGATAACCAACTTTTAACTGATCGACTTTAACTTACACCAATTGATTTCTTATCAATAATGTCTTGTTGCGACCTGTTCACGACACCGATGATACCAAGCTTGACGGGAATCACACGCCCACACAAGATATCAATCGCGTCAGTGCCTGTAACAAACATTTATTTATTAAAGCAGATCAAATTTTATAATCAAAAATTATATTTTTAATACATAGATATCTTATTTATTTCATCATTTTAACAATGGTAAAAGGAAAGCAATAGTTTACTATACTTCCTCTTAGGTACACTACCTACCCTACCCACTAATAGAAACAAATAACTTGGTATTGAATTAGTTGAGTAATTAAGAGCCTTCATAAAGTTATTATTATAATAGCCATCACTGTCCTACTCCTGGGCAAAGGCCTCCCCACATTTTTTCCACAACTTCTGGTAAAGTTAAGTTATAATTATTTTTTTCAAACCAACAAGTCACTTGAAGAAACTTCGGTATACTTAAGTGTAGCATTGCAAATGATATATCATTTGAAAAATATAAAACATTCGAACAAAAATACAACAAAACGACATATCAGAAACTGGGATCTCTTAAAAACAAAAAAAACTGCACTGACCAGCATCCATGAGATCAAGTTTAGTAACCACAGCTAACGTCCTCCTCCCATCAGGATCCACATCTTTGGACAATTTAATTGCTTCACTGGTCGCCATGTCGGTATTAGCAGCCGTCACGGCGAGGATTATAGAATTAGGGTTGGCAATGTATTTAATTATGAGATTCCTTATTTGGGCCTCAATATCTTCAGGCTGATCACCTATAGGTACCTGTTTAAAAATTGAATATTGTATTTACATGTAAAGTATATGTTATTTAAAACTATAACTCTAATAACACCGATGCGTTGCCGGCCTTTGAGAAAAGAACATGCTCGTTTCTTGAAGTTCCCTAAGTTGCAACGGAATTCAGATACCGCCACTACTGTAAGCTGGTTTCATTGAACCATGGATCTTGTTAAGAAGTGGCATTTTATTTAATCATTTTTAAACATAAATGTTACGGAAAGAGACAACATTTCTCGTTTGTTTTTTACAAAATTTATCGTAAATACGTATTTTTAGATTTTTTCTTACATGGTGCAAAATAGCCTATTGTGGATATTCCAGCTAGGTAGTACAACATTGTCGTCAGCGAAAGGTACCATGTCTCATAAAGATTACTATATGGATATTCTTCTTGACAGACTTTTTTTTATTAAAGTAGGTACAAGAACTTTGCATCTAATTGGATCATTAACATTACATTATTGGGCAATTCATTTTGTTGGTAAAATAAACCATTGGATTAAAAATTTATAGTAGGTACTTAATTAAAAACCTTTTTATAAAAACAAGTTTTTATTACTTGTTAATAAAAAAAGAAAGAAAGAATTGCAAATGAAAAATAATGAAGGTGTAATATGCTAAATGTTCTTTAATGTTCCATCAAAATGTAACATGCTTTTATTTATAAAAAAATTGGATCTGTGATAAAAACGCAAAGATTTTAAATTAAATTATATTAAACTTTTTAGTTCTTTTTTTTACTAACAAGTAATAAAAGCTTGTTTTTAAAAAGTTTTTTCTTTTAATATTATTTTTAACTTTTTAGTATTTTTGAATGACATGTGTATACACCCTCATACTATTCAGCCCTCTGCACGTGCTCGACTTGGTATTGGGTCATAATTGGGTAATCAAAGACAGAATCCACATTCATAACAAACGGAACGAACGAACGAACAAACTTATTTTCCCGAGTTCCTATGGCCATCTTCCAGCTCCATCATCAGACCTTGGTTACCATCTAACACCAAAATACTCAACAAGACGAATCATACGAGCCCGAACTCGATGGGGTTGTGTCGTTTAATTACCATCTAGCACCAAAGTACTCGTTACGACGGATAAAACGAGTCCAAACTCGATGGGGTTGTGTCGTTTAACTACCGAGTTCCTATGGCCACTTTCCTTCCGGTTTCAGATCTACGTCTACGCTCAATCCGTCAACAGGAAGGGGGTCAAATTTCAATTACTAGATTTGACCCAAAAAAAAAAAAAACAAATTTGTTACAAGGCAAGCTAAATAAAGGCTTGTAAAAATACAATCATTGTCGATTTTATGTTTAAAGCAGTTGCGAAAATCACGACTTCTTAAACTATCTTATCTCTTGGATGTAAAGCGAGCAGATAACAAATCAAAAATTACATAGAGCAGCTGTTATGTTGAATGTGCGAAAGTACAATTTAAATATATATTGAGAATTGAACATCATTTCGAAATAAAACTATTTTGTTACTACAATGAAAAGCAAATTTGCTATTTATTCAATTTGATAATTAAAAGATATAAAATCTATAACCATTCTCTCTCCATTGATAAAATAATATCACAGCAGATAAAACAAAATAGCTTTGTTTTAGGATTAGTAGAAGATTGCAAAATATCATACTTTGATAAATAATTTCATATTTTACTTAATGAACAATAATAATTAAAATTATAACTATTTAAACTATCATGGTCACTTGTAATATAGATTGATTATTAACGGGATTCTTACCATGTTAATAATAATTAAAATAGTTTCAATCGTTCAAACAAAGTGAAATTATTTAAATCGGCATAGAGGTTATTCTTAGCATTCTTGTCGTTCCAAAAGAGTATGCAACACCAACAACATCTAATCTCTTTGAATGGGAACAACAACCAAAATGCCTTTAATTACTTTTACTAGTTTGCAAAATACACAAATCTGGAGTAAGTTAATGTGAAAAAACCAAACAATTTACCTTTCCCTCACCGCACTATGAGTCAAAAGGCCAATCTAGTTGGACAATATTATTTGACACTATTAATTAGCACTAAGGGCGGTATCTATAGATGATTTGTCTAAATATCGAAAAAACAATAATAATTGCATTTATTTTTTGGTCTATAATACAAAAACCAGTATAAGTTGACACTTGGTTAGAAAGATTTACTACGTGATAAGAGGCCAGCAAATAATCATAATGAACAAAGCCGAAATCCATATGAAAATTGAAAATAAATAAAGGAAGAGTGAATAAAAATACAGAATCATAGTTTTATATATTTTATTTTTATTTATTTTATTTTCAGAAAATGTTCATTTTAATATTTTTATAACTCCTCTGTTACGTCGTTAGTTTCGTATTTCGTCGAAATATTCAAATAAACGCGCATTTTTGTTCTGATACCCCACACGTATGGGTTTGATGAAAAAAAAATTTTTGAGTTTCAGTTCTAAGTTTGGGAAACCCCCAAAATTTATTGGTTTATTTTTATTTTTGTGTGAAAATCTTAATGCGGTTCACAGAATACATCTACTTACCAAGTTTTAACAGTATAGTTCTAGTATACGGACGGACGGACGAACGGACGGACGGACGGACAGACAGACCGACAGACCATAGACCAGACAGGCTACGGAACCCTAAAAATTGTAGTCCTTACCATCAACTTCACGATCCATCACTAAATTTATGACAATTAATTTTATAAACACTTTGAAATGAATGAATGAATTCTTCAACAACAGAATGACTAAATAGTTTTTTTATTTATTTTGCCAACTTCTCATTAATTAATAATGAACGTTTTTACAACATATAACTATTAATTAATACGTGCTAATACAGACGAGGTTCTATATGCATCAATTCTTTAAGGTTTATATTTAAGATTTCTGGGCTTTTTTTTCATTTTTTAAGCAGTCCGAATGCGAATTCATTATATTGTCGAAATCTAAAAATAAACCTTCACGTAAATATTTAGCAGTGCAACATTTGTAAATATGTAAAATAGTTTATTCTTGTTAATAAATTATTATTTTATAAAAAATATTAACGATTATTTGATTTCGAATTTTGTGACATTCCTTGCATATCGGCGAACGATCGCGTGGATACCTTCGCGGGCGACGGCATCGCCCCACATCTAAGGCGATGCACTACTGTATGAAATAGTAATACCACAGTTTTAAAAGCATACAGTTGGGTATCGAACGTACTTCGCAGAGCAATGGAGGGGAACCCGCGGGGAAGCGGGCGCTGGGGCGAGTGTCCCACAAACAAACGCAGTTTGTGGGAGCTACCGTGAAGGGCAGCCACGTGCGCGTACTGCGTTTTATACACGTTTTTTGAATTTACGTTCAGTGATTCCTTTTTAATTTAATGGTGCATATTGTTCAGTATACGATTGTAAGTCGACACAATAAGAATTTAAAATTTCATAGATTTCCCCGTGACGCAAGGTAAGTTTTTCTTATAATTTCGTAAGAGAAATGATAAATTGATCCACAAAAAAATAGTAGGCTAGCACCTAAAATGCTAAGTTAGCATCGAAATAGTAGTTTAGGTGCTAACTTTGTATTTTTAGGTGCTAACTTAGTATTTTTGTGGGTTAGATTAGGATAGTTTGGTGATCGATTAGATACAACCCATTTCGTAATAACTTGTAGTTTGTCTTTGTTGGAATGTATGTAGCTACATGGATGGTAAAATGTATATTGTTGGTGAAGTGCAGGGTACTCCAACTACAAGAATAATGACCGAATGCTTGTGCTCCAACAACAGAATCATAAATAGATTTTTATTTATTTTGCCAACTTCTCATTAAATACTAATGAACGTTTTTACAACACATAACTATTAACTAATACGTACTAGTACAGACAAGGTTCTATATGCATCATTTCTATAAGGTTTATATTTAAGATTTCTGGGCTTGTTTTTTTTTTTCATTTTTTAAGCAGCCCGATTGCGAATTCATTATATTATTAAAAATTGAAATCTAAAAATACGTAAATATTTACCAGTGCAACATTATTATAAATATGTATAATACTCGTAGTAGTTTATTCTTGTTAATAAATAATTATTAAAAAAAAAATAATATTAACGATTATTTGATTTCGAATTTTGTGACATCCCTTGCATATCGGCGAACGATCGCGTGGATACCTACGCGGGCGGCGGCATCGCCCCACATCAAAGGCGATACCCTACTGTATGAAATAGTAATACTGTGGTAATACTGTGGTTATGGTAAACGTTTTTTCACTCGCGGGTTGTTGTAATTTTTACCCATTGTAACTACAAATTTCTAATAAAACACTTGTAACAAAATGTAACAGTGCGTTTTATAAATTGTATTATTTAAGATATGAGAATAATTTAAATAGAAATAAAACTAATTACCTTTGTGATTCCTGGAAGGTCTACTAATGTTAGATTAACTACTCTGGTAGAGAATATCTTCAAGTTTATAGCTTCTGGACAGATGCCCTTGTTGTTCCCAGCCATACGATCTGTTTCTCTTTCGATTTCTTGTCTTATATCGTCGAAATCTGAATAGACCTTGTCTTTGATGTGCAGGAATTTGCCCCATTCTTCTAAATTCACAGTACCTGTAACAATGACAAATTCATTGTTAAAAAAAGACATTTAAGATGAATCAATTGATATTACTACTATAATGAAATTTATATTTGTATATTCAAATGTATACATTTTGCCGTCTATAATTTAAGTTCAAAATGGCATTTTAAATATACAAGTAATTTCCCAACTCATGCAAAATCGTGGTGCTTAGTATAATGTAAGTCATAGATTCAAAGTAGTCAATTACATAGATAACAAACAATGCAATGATATGAAGAATTATGAAATATTACATAGATGATTTAAATGCTTATTCACATAAAACTAATTAGACATTTGTATGTTAAAAAAAATAGTGATACAAAATGCAACATGCATTTTATTAAAAACACAAAAACAGTACTTTACTATCAAGTACGAACCTTTAGTAAACATAGATTTTTGAAGTTGAGCTATTGGGTTCCATGATGCAGCCTCAGAACTCTGGTGTCTTAATACTAATCAAAATATTAAAATAGTATACTAGCTTGAGGTCACCTATTTATATGACTCAATCTTGACACTAGATAATGCACAATGAGATCCTCAGTTTATTTACTAACAAATAAAAAACACAAAGGATTAATGCGCTGTAATTAATATAACCTTGACTGCTTTATTGCTATTATGAAAGATAATAAGAATTTACTTCTACCAAAAAATCATGAATCTTGTCTTTCTAACAGATATTTATTAACAGACTTATTGGAAATAAACAAAAAAGACAATTATTATACAATGAACAATCCTTAATTATAGGGAAACGAAACTTATTTTATAACAAATGTTTGGCTAATGAGGTACCCAATATGCTTGCTGTTCCCTAAGAGTAGCAGTGCTTATTTTCTATGCATAAAAACTTAGGTCACCAGAAGATGTAATAAACCATTTTGCTTAATATCAATATAGAAAATGTTAGGGCTCCATAAAATCAAATCTAAAAGAAACAAACTCATGATAAGAGCTGATGTTTGCATATTTCAAAGCCTTGACTTTTTCTGTTGATTCAACAGCTCTGATCAGGGATCATGGGAAGGGTCTTGTGTTAATGCAGATTCATTCCCAAAAACCACCCTACTCTCCAGGGAACCCATGAGAAACATTTGTTTCTTGCTACTGTAAAATTATTACTATTTAGCTTCATTTAATTTATGGCAAAAGCATGAAAACAATAAATTATTAAGTTAAGCTTCAGTGGTGACCTGCACTTTGTGTTTTAAATAGTTTCTAAATGACCTTTTACCACTAGATTTCAAAATATTTAATTGCTCTATTAATAATCATTTATATAAAAATAATGACAAAATAAAGAAACAAACAAATGCACAATATTTTATGTTAACAATACTAAACAGAAAACAAACAGCCAAAAGGTTTACAAAATGTAATAAGTAATCAAATAATACAGAAATATAACAAACCTTCTTCAGCAGAACGATGTTCCTTGCTTTCCTTGGGGCTGTAAACCAGCTGTAGGATGAGCGGGCGTCTGGTGACAATACCAGGTCCTCGAGGGAGAAATGAGCGGCCAACAAGGCTCTCAATCACAGAACTCTTGCCAGAGCTCTGCAATACAATGAGACATGATTTAGCATCAGAAAATTGGTCATAATGTAGGTAAGTAGGTATGCAAAACCATTGCATTGATTCAATCAAATGACAATGTTTGTAGGTAATATTAGAACTGTATCATCCAGAATTTTAACATAGGTGGTATAAGTTACATGTCTAACTTTAGAGTACAGCAATAATTTCTCGATGTTACTAATTTTACTGCACTTGCCAGTTGTCACTGATCTTAACAGGACTCTATGTGGTTTCAATAGATTTTACATTAATCACAAAAATAAAACAGGGGCATGGTCAATGACAGAGTAGTGCATTATATTGAATTGAGGACAAAGAACTCTGGTGACATAGTTTACATAATCATTTCTAAATACAGGCAAAGGTTGTCGAAAACATAAATAAAAATGGCATTAGATATATTTCCAGTTAGAATAATTAAAAATATTTACCTGTGTTCCTAGAACTACAATTTGAGGTAATTGGATGGCATCCGCTCCTACTGTATTGAAAACATCTTGTAACTTATTAATAACAGGTATAAGTGCTTCCATTATAATTATTTAATTAAATTAAACTTCAAAATCTGTATTTCGTTGGTGACAAAGTTATTTTAAAAAGCAATAAGTTTTCTATTCAATTTTTTATCAAAACAGTCAGTTTAGTACTGACCGACCGGTAAAAGTCAGCCATATTGATTTGTTTTTTGATCAAAACCAGAAACATTGTAGAATAAGGACTGTCAAATTATTTAAGAGAAAATAAACTTTAATGACTGGAGTTACATTCCAAAATTCTGTAAACGTAAGATTTTTTATTTTCTACTACCGTTAGATATAAACAACGAAGTCCTACTTTTGCAGCCCTACCTATTCTTCAGTATTTTCATTCTGATCAGTAATATTGATGTCCGTTATGGTAGCGTACAAAATGATCTAATTCATGTTTTAGTCGCCTCTGCGGTCTAGTGATTACTTAAGAACGTGACCATGTGAACTGATATGTACCTACTCACAGAATACTGATTTGTCTACCTGGCGAAAGAATATTTCGATACGTCAATTAGTTTCCAAGATATTGAATTTTAAATGAGCGGGAGGCGGCCGGCCCACGCTCCATGCGCGTGACGTCACAGTACAACACTCGCGCTCAGTCCGGTCGTGCTCTTCCGTACCGTTGCGTTACGTTTCACTAGTATTATGAATATTTAAAAAAATGTCCAATCCAAATACTATAAAATCATGTGTTGTGTGTGCCAAAATGTACAAATACAACCATCAGTGCGCCGGATAAGTTGTAGCTATACCTACATACACCTACGGCGTTGCAAAATGAAATTAGTTGGGTATTTGAAGTAAATAAAACAATATAGAACAATATATATATATTTATGATTATTGACATATAATTTTACGCAAATATTGTTGCGAACAAAATACAATTTGAAAAAGACTAACCTCCATATTCATATAAACTATACTATACGCATAATTTAGTTAATCATTATTTTGTCTTTTTTTCTCAAATTCAAAATGACGTTTGTGTGACGTTGACAAAACAATATTTAACTTAATAATGCTTAAATAGTTTTTATGAATAAGGGAGAAAGTGTTGAAAAAATTCCACGAGCGGGACTCGAACCCGCACCCCAATGACATGCCGGGTTAGGTGCACTATCAACTATACGATACCTCGGTATCGTAATGAAACGGAAATGATAACGGTATCAATATTCCGTTATCAATATACCGTTATTTAAAGGTAAAATACCGGTAATCGTTATGGTACCGATACCGGGGTACCGCAATGAAAAATACCGGTATTTACCGGTATTTTTGGTACCTGAATATGACACGTGCCTTTAGGAGTTCATTATGTAGGTAAAAAATTCAACGAATAAATTATAAAACATATACTTAATTGTATATAAAATTGTCTTTAATCTTAATCATAGCCTTTTAACTTAAGATGCAACGATATGTCTATTACGATACCGATACGAATGACGAATGCATCGTAATAGCGAATACGATAACGAATGCGAATGCATTATGATTATTTTATTTACATTTAATAAAACAAGTCAATTGAGTAAAATCAACATTTATTTAAATTTTAAAAACAATTTACCACTTATACGTCATAATTAAAATCAATTTCTTTTAAATTTTTAGGAAACATATTTTTTTTAATTATCTGGTTTCAGTCTTATTTCTTATATCCGTGGATTAAACCAGTTGTGGAGAACAATCTTTCCGAATCTACAGTAGCTGATTTGATGGACAATTACTTAAACACAATAGTTACTCGCGCGTGAAACAAAACAAATGTCACAAATTGTCAATGTCAGTAGCAAACGTCAAAAATATGACAGATGGCTGACATTAGTGTTGCCAGCGCAAACATCGATGCTGTCTTGCATTCTTTTTCACGAAAAAAAAATACATCAAACTAGTTTTAAGAATCGTTATAAATCGTAATACTTTTTACGATACGAATGATCGTCAAAAATTATGATAACCTGCGGTTTACGATTATCGGCATCGGTATCGTTGCATCCCTACTTTTAAGGATTACTTTAGCAATACAATCTAACTACAGTCTCACATTTGTTATCTTTTTGACCTTTTACATCACAGCACATGAAGATATACAAGTAGGTATATACAATCGTTATAAGGAACTAAAAATAGTAATTATTTTTTTTAAGCGACGTAAATTATTTTTAGTATATTATTATTATATCTAAAGTAAAGCCTATCTAAAGTAGTTTGTGTTAAGCCCATAAACCCCCTAACCCCAGCTGTCACAACCCAAGTTGTAACATTGTTCTGGACCGAAATGGTCATCTTTTCGGTACATTTAGCGATTACGTAGAAAAGAAACCATTTCTGTTATTTTAAGCACTTTTTTAAGTTGACTGACGGTCCACTGACACGATAATTAATTTATGGGCTAAAATCAGGTTTCATATCTCCATCACAATCGCTCCAGGTAGACAAATCAGTATTTTGTGAGGTAGGTGGTACATCAGTTCACATGGTCATTTAAGAACACCGCACGGTCTCATACCCAGAGATCCCGGGTTCTATTCTAGCGAAGAATACGTATTTGTGTTCTCGGTTTGGTTGATGGTAGGGCTTGTTTGTCCGCCTGGCTAGCTACCACCATCTTAGTTAAATAGATCGCCATTACATCAATGTTTGTAGCATTGTTTTGTTCCGGCATCTAGAGATAAGATAGCCAGTGCTTCAGTAGTTGAGGATTTCGGGAACGGGTGAAGTACTCTTTCTCCTTCGGCCTTATCATAACATAACATTTTAGGTGGGATGAAAGCCAAGTTCTTACCTGTAGAAAAATATTAAATTTCTGTTGTTACGCCCTCTAATAAAGCGCAAATAAATAAGTGCATACTTAAAATTAATAATTCTTCTTTAATTTAAGAAAGAAAATAAAGATCCTTTTTTACTGTGAGCTGGCATCACGGTCAAGCAAGCTACCAGACTCCTGGACGTGAACTGGATCGTGTACTGCGATTGGTTGGTCACGACTACACACGACCCTTTATCAATAATCTTCCGTCCATTGATTGATGCATAAATAAATTCCATCATTTATTTATGTATTAATTACTGCTCGATCATCATTCATCACCATTTATCACGTAAAATATTGAATATGTGGCTGTATTAGTTAGATCCCTTTATCATTCCGACATCAAGTGCAAGAACAAAACTCTAAAGTCTATGGTTTTGATTGGTTTGTTTGTTGTAGGGATGGGCAACTGGGAAAAAAATATCGATAAATATTGTATCAATTTCTTATATCGGAAAATATTAATGTTTCGATATATCATTATTTTTGCCAAAGCCGTGAAAACATTCCTAAAATATTTAAAATTCAAAAAACTCATTGTAATTATTAAAAAAAACAGTATCCGTCGGATGACATTAAGAGCACTCTTTGTTTGACGTGCTCGCCTGTCAAGCTGCTTCGGTTATCCGGCACTGTATCTAAAATAGTTGAAAATTTGATTGGATAGATGATGTTCGTAGGGATACGTTAAAAAAATATCGAAATTGATACGAATTTGATAATCAAAAATAAATGTCGATTATCGATATAACGAGATTAAAAATATCAACGAAATATATCGATTATTTTATTTTAAAATATCGATTTTTTACCCAAGCCTAGTTTGTTGTGCGAATTTACATTTACTTACGTTTACCTTCCTACCCTTGGCAAAGAATTTATATTTCCTAGATCTTCCTCTCCCGACGTAACTCTTTATCTGTAGAAACAAGCCAATAATAAAATTTACCTAGATGTCCAACAGCTCATCAAAAATATTTTTATGACCTACGCTTCTTGGTGCCACCGGTCGTGTGCCTATTCAGTCTTTCATTTTATTTGCAATTGCAAGTAAATAATTTAATTTTGCTTCATTGCATCCTATTGGCAGTTTCCTAATGCTGCAGGCGGAGGTAAATGTTTCACAGTAGATAAACAATAAGTTCGCCTTTTCAAGTTTGTATCAGGGGTTCTTGCAAACAAATTGATTAAAATTTTCAGGACAGTCGCTTAGATGCTGGGCGGTATACAACCAACTCACAGTCTATCCAGTTTGGACCTTGGCACATATCATACGATGTGAGTTGTATCCTACCAAGTGTTTGTTCCACCAAGGTTGTGTGTGAGCGTGATGATGACCAGTTTTGTCAATTTTGTATGTAAGTTGCCCTTTTAGAATCGAAACCAGGTATTATCTTGTGTATTATTGGAGATGTGCAAGACAGCTTTTGACTCATTTATGAAAAGTCAACAGGCTTCTTATGTTTTAAAAGCAAGAAGGATATAACATTAAAATAATGTTACTACATACATTGTTGTGTTTTATAAAATAATTATTGTAATTTATTTTAATTTTTTAGATACTGCAAGGAACTTGAGATTCCACATTTCCCAGATATGGTCTTCCCGAAAAATATATTGACCTTAAATTATAAAACTGGTGCTAAAATATGTTTTGATCCTCTTGATGCCTTGAGACGTGTTGCTAATACAGTAAGAGCTATAGAAGTTTCGTGTTCAGAAGCTTGGCTTGAAGCTCGGTAAGTTAAATTATAAAATTGCATTTCAGTGTTAAGGTTAATACAGTGATTTTTGAAGCATATTTAAATTAAAGTCCAATTAATAAAATGTATTTGTTATTTGTAGTAAGTTTGTTGATAGTAAAAACCTTACTAAAGCTTTTAATGGCATTTTTGGTATATTTCTTTTTATATCCCAAAATTAATGTTTACCAATTGTATTCTATCGATTTTATTGTTTTATTATTTGATTTTTTTTCATATTATTATGTTAATTTTAAGTCCTGATGCTGAGAGAAAAAAGAAAACTTTTGATTGGACTTTTTCAACTGATTATAAGGGGACCCTTTCTGGCAACATAGCTGTGGAGCCCACCAATGAAACAATCAACATAGATCTTTTGAAACAAAAAGATCAAATTCTCTTTTATCATGATCTTACTTTGTTTGAAGATGAATTACATGATCATGGAATATCTAAACTGTCTGTAAAGATTGTGAGTATTATACAAAGTGGTCACCAATGATCAACAAATAATTTAACATCTATTAGGTTTGGTAAACCTTAAATACTTATTTACTTATATCAACTTATGTTTTATTAGCTTCCACCCGTTTAATTTATCTCATAGAACATAGTTTAAGACTACTTACATGCATACTATTTTAATGAAAATCAGTTAA
This sequence comes from Eudonia mercurella, assembly GCA_963082485.1. Lineage (NCBI taxonomy): Eukaryota > Metazoa > Arthropoda > Insecta > Lepidoptera > Crambidae > Eudonia > Eudonia mercurella. Next base: position 12,731,918 of record OY720027.1, read on the forward strand.
AGTGTGAATTCTACTTGGATGATGCATAATTAAAATAGAGTGATTTGTAATAAGTAAGACAATACTGAAATGAAAATGAAAATCTTATAAGTTATTTGTTATGTAAATGTTGAGTAAAGCCTTAAAGTATTCTTCTTCTGATTCTTTTTTCTAAGATATGTAAGGACATTTTGAAGAGATCTCTTTTAATAATTCATAAATGCTCGAAATGGATTTGAATATGAATTTTAAAAATAAGGAAAAGTAAATATTAATTCATAACAAGCCCTTTATATTGATATTCTTCTTAACAAGACAGAACTATATATTTGTACCACCACTTTGAGTGGTACAATTTGATATAAACACCTTAAACCATAATATTATTCATAAAGCTTAAGATTAAATAATTAGGTACAGAATGTTGGAAATTTTTAGTGAACCTTAAAAAAAAATTTAGGTTTGTTGTCAGACAATCATTGATTCAGTAGGTAAAGTTGTATACCTAGTTAGAAAATAATATAATTATTTGTTTGTTTTTCAGAGGGTGATGCCAGCCTATTGGTATATATTATTGAGATACTTCTTAAGAGTCGATGATGTGTTGGTAAGATCCCATGAGACCAGAATGTTCCATATGTTGAACACAGACTATGTCATAAGAGAGTACACTGCAAAAGAATCAAAAGCGGAAGACTTACACGTAAGTATGAAAATGTAGACAAACTTTTATATTGGTTCGTCTATCTCATTATAAAAGGTTATCACTTTATTCGCGACGTGCGCGTGGATTTGAGAATAAAAAATATTTTTAAAAATAAAATATAGCCTGTTATCAAAAACGTTAGTAAAAACATTTTTGGTATTGGATCAGTAGTTCCAAAGATTACCCTCTGCAAACAAACAAACAAACAGTAAATTTTACATTCATTTCTGAAACTTTTTTTGTCCAAAAACATTAATAGTACTTAAAGATTGTGTTAGATGTGAAATATTATAACCATTATGTTTTTTTAACAGATGCCAACAAGTCTTATGAAGGATGGCGATGATGTTATTCCTTTCCTTGCAGTAAAGGAAAAAGTAACTGAAAAATTAATATTTAGTGAGACTAATTTATAGATTCCGAGATCTCTTATAATAAAATATGGTAAGCAATAAAATGTATCAATAAACGCTAGAATTTATTCAAGATTTTTTTATTATATTCCTATAAATATTAGTTGTTATTATACAGTGCAAAATAACTGCTACTTGTGACAATAAAAGTTGTAGTTACATCTTTTTTTTCTAGATATTTTATTATTTAATATAACTATTTGTTACCAAAATAAAATGTAGCCTATATTACCTGCAAGGAATGTATCATTCTATCTGTGACATTGTTATTGGAATTGTACTTGTAGTTCCAGAGATTGCCCTGATTGCCCTGACAACATTTCTTTATTTAATTTTGATTATGTAAGTATACAGATTAATGAACCTTCGACCTCGTAAACCGCAACTCGCTCGCAGGCGCTTGCTGGTCACAGCCGACTATCCGTCGCTTGCGGCAGGCTAGTAATGGAGGAACAAGCAGCAACCAAACAGAGTGCATATAAGGCAGAAAGCTACCACAAAAAATACATAATAAAATCCGGGAAACCTCGCATGCAGAGCCAGTGTTGCGGTATCATACTGAAACTAAAGCGGGCATAGAGTCCCAATGACACTAACAGACAGCTTTAACGTCACAACTTACCGTCGGTGTGCATAGCTGAGGAGCCTAGTGAGAAACAGCGCCACTTACCTAGTGACGTAGGTATACTCGTAGTCACGAGCATGTAAACAATGTAACTCAAGGGACCTCTTACATTTTGACCGTGATTTTTGAATGCCCAACTTCGGCGTTCTTGTTCAGGGTGCCATGTGAGAGTTTCATTCGAACGAAAACGAGAATTTGTATGGCAAATTTTAACTCTTCTCGTTTGTCGCCAGGAGGCGCTGCTAAATTGACATACTATTTTTCGTTTTCGTAAACGTAATCGAATGAATACGGATAGTAAACAAAACTCACACTTGGCACCCAAAGAAACTGAAAACCTTAGACAATTTTGCCTTATTGTATGGTGGAGAATAGTTATTAGTATAATTCTTAGTAGCCTCGCTTTCTGCAATTTTCTCTTATCTATTTATATAAAGCCAAAATTCCGAAGCTAGTTTTCAATTAAATACGCTGACGGCAATTTTCAAGCTCATAGATTGAACTACTGTACTAAGCAAACGAAATGAAAAATATATAATAACTAGCTGACCCGGCAAACGTTGTTTTGCCATAAAAAATAAAAAAAATTTAGGGGTGGACTACCCCTAACATTTAGGGGGATGAAAAATAGATGTTGGTCGATTCTCATAGATACCGGATAAGCACAAAAAATTTCATCAAAATCGGTCAAATTACTAAAATGGCTATTAAAAAATAAGGGTTGATCGTAGAAGGGTGAAAATTGAGGATTGTATGTATTTTTGTATGTTGTATCATAAAAAAATAGAAATTAAAAATTTTGTCTAAAAAATAAAAAAAAAAATTTTGGGGTGGCCTACCCCTAACATTTAGGGGGATGAAAAATAGATGTTGGTCGATTCTCATAGATACCGGATAAGCACAAAAAATTTCATCAAAATCGGTCAAGCCGTTTCGGAGGAGTATGGCGACTAAAACTGTGACACGAGAATTTTATATATTAGATATATCTTTTTAAGAGCGTTTACGCCGTACACTAGCGCCGCCAATTAAAAAAAAACATCTAGTAAGTAATTAGTTACAAAACTTTTTTTTTTGCCTTTTAAAAACGGCCACTTTTAACTATATTCCTCGAGGAACGCAGAGACCTCGCCCAGAGCCCCCAAAGCCCACATTCGTTCATTTTTTGCAAAAAATACTGCAAAAGGCGAAAATACAGGACATTAAATTAATTAAAAACATTTTTAATGTCAATAACAGAAAAAAGGTTGATATAAAATTCAACACTGAATACAATAAGGTATTGACTGCTTTAGAGGAGGGTTTGATTCCACCATTTGACTGTTTGGAGAAAGTAACAGAAGTTAAAAAGAATTTGAAAATATACAAACGATAGTTTAAAATTATAAAGAAATACGAAAGGCCGCATTTGGAGAAAGAATGTTTTTAGTTTCATAAGGAGCATTTTTAGTTCAAAATGAACATTTTTTGTTTAATAAGGAGCATTTTTAGTCAACGCTGACCCCTTACATTCCGAAATCTTTCATTTTTTACGTTTTGAACTCCATAACTCCGCCATTTTTTAAATTTCAAAAAACGCTCAAAAAAAATCTATACTTACCGAACCTACTCACAACATTTCACGAGAATCGGTATAGAGATATATATACAGGATGTTACAAAAATACCCGTAAAGCCGAAAGAGGGTTAAATGGTGCCTTATAACAAGTCCATTTACAATATTTGAGAACCGTACTATCACTGTATGACTTATTGCCAAAAAAATAAAAATATTATTTTTTTCATTGATGTGCAAACCCTATTTCAGTAAAATTAAAGAGTAAACTACGCAGAAAGTTGCCGATGTATCGGCAAATTTGGCACTCGCAAAATCGTGCTCGCGAACTGTAGTTCGCGAGCACGATTTTAATTGCTATCTTCATGGTCTACGCATAACATTATATCGTAATATTCTGAGTTAGAAAACATCGTCATTTTGGAAAAAAAATGGAAAAAACACGAAACAATAATGTCGATAATCGATAAGAAGATTTGAAATTGACATAACATTTTTTCCGTCTTGACGTTTTTGAAGCCAGTACTTACAGTAAAAACCATTAAAGTTGACAATTATTAAAATTGGTAGGTAGGCCTGTCTGTTAAATAATCTATGCTAACTCCGGTTCCCCGACCTGACAGCTTACTAGGGTTGACAATATTTTAGGCTTTGATAATTTATTATATTTTTACGGGGTATTTTGTAACACCGTGTATAGGTATATATATAGTATAGACCTTGCTTTATTTCGAAATGGCGGAAAAGTATTTGACTTTACAAAGAGTTCAAGATACAGTGGATTAGACCGCTTGCTAATTAGACCATCTGACTTTTAGACCACTTGCTAATTAGACCAGCTGCTTTTTAGACCAGTTACTAATTAGACCAGCTGCTTTTTAGACCAGTTGCTACTTAGACCATTTGCTTTTTAGACCAGTTGCTACTTAGACGAGATGATACTAACCCGGTATTAGGTAGGCAGGTCATTATTAAAATCTTGCCAAAAAAATACACGTAGGAAAGTTATCTGATAGAGATAAAAGAATATTGGTTGATAAATAGTTGATAATCAATTAATTGATAAACATCTGTATTAATATACCTATCACATACAGCAGTATGTATGCTTTCATTTAGTATGTGCGAGTGAAGTGGAAATGTGCTCAAATATGTATACAACAGTGGTGACTTTTTTTGTACTAGGTTAGTACTTACTTCATTTCGATCACGACCTACTAAAAGCTCTTATTAACTATTAATTTTCATTAGGTTCTTATATCATTACCAGCTTAAAGAGGGTGCCCAAAATTGTCTAGCATGTCCATCCATAGGGAAGGCTCGTGCCATGGCCCATAAAAGTAGGGACAAACAATTTTTGCCAACCGTTAGAAAATGTTTAGTACACGCTAGACAATTTAGGAATTGTAATTGAAACACCACGAGAGTAGGTACGGGTCAGAAACCACCATGCGGGCGCAGTGCAGATGGTTGGTTGTTGATGACTGCTAATGCTAACACGACCAACGGCTTTACGTGCCTTCCGAATCACGGAGGAATGATGGTATACAAGCTATAACTAATTATGAGACGACCAACACCTCAGTCTCCCTGTGACCACGAACCCTATGCAAAGGGTTCGAAACGTCAGGATAAACATTCATCATCATCATCAGCTCATTTTATGTACCCACTGCTGGGGCACGAGCCTTCCCTATGAATGGATAGGGAGAACGGGCCTTTAACCACCACGCGGGCCCAGTGCGGATTGGTGGTTGTTAACGACTGCTTATGCAGCCGGGACCAACGGCTTTACGTGCCTTCCGAAGCACGGAGGAGCTCGAGATGATAAACTTTTGGTCACCCATCCGATAACCGGCCTTTGCGAAAGCTGCTTAACCTCAGCACTCGCAGACCGGGCGCGTTAACAACTGCGCCATCGAGCTCCTCCGTTAACCACTGCGCCATCGAGCTCCTCCAGGATAAACATTAATTAAAAATAATGTGTAAAATAAAGGCGAGTATAGATCGCGCCAAACTTCTAGTCCTCTCTGAAGTTGATTCGTTGCGCAGCTGTACAGTCAGGCCCTACCGCTCGTCCCCGCCTTTGCCCTACTGACGCCTATTTTTTACTACTGCGACGCGAATCGCGCCAACTTCACAGGGGACTAGAAGTTTGGCGCTATCTATACCTACCTAGATCCGTAAAAGTTTTTTCATTTCAATGTGTAGTGTTCGCGTAAACTCTAAATATGTGAAGAACACGGTAACTTCAGAATCATTTCGCAATAAACCATAATCTAGTGAACTACACCGGTCTTATCACAAACTCAAAGGTCTTGGGTTCGATTCCCAGCGGGGGTAATATAAAAATGTATTTGGTACCCTTAATTTAAGTCCGCCTGGCTAGTTACTAACCTCTTATCTAAGTATGACGGACGGCGGAGTCTTAGTAATAGGGTCCCGTTTTACCCCTTGGGTACGGAACCCTCAAAATGAAGATCACTGGTTTCAGTCCAACACTGGCAACACTATCCTACCCCGTTTTGGCAAATCGCAAAAAACCGAGTATACCGAGTGTTTCTGATTGAATTCATATCCTTGTAGGATACCTCCATGCCACAAATGGAAAAGTCCCAGTCTACGATATCCAACTGAAGAATCTTCTGAAGATGCAACAAGGCTTAGGGTGGCCGCACATGCTGACGGTCGTCGTGGGACACGATGCGTTGATGAAGATTACCAAGATAGTCCCCAATCAGCAGTCTTGCGACATCACCACACCTTCAGGGGTGACTTTTAGTATCGCCTCACCTCCAAGTGACCGGTGAGCTGTTTCAGTTGATATATACATATATATTTTTTTTATTTTATTATCTTACAGATAAGGCCTTCATCTCACCTAATGTTAAGTGATGATAAGGTGGAAGCGCAAGCGCCGGGTGAAAACCCGGGATCCTCAATGCTACTACATTGATGTTATGGCGACATATTTAGATAAGATGGTGGTAGCTAGCCAGGCGGATACACAAGCCTCCACCAACCAAACCGAGTATTAAAACATGTACCCCACGCTCTGGAATCTAACCCGGGAGTTTCAGGTCTCAACTGGTGGTCTTTACCACTAGACCACAGAGGTGGTTAAAATAGGCGGTTTTGCTAGTTGAATATTTTTATTGGTTTCTTTTAAAAAATCCAGTACAGAGAACGCCTCAACAAACCTAGTTTATCGACGTCCATAAATTCGGTTATATCATGGTTATCATAACCGAAACCTACTTTAAAAATATTATTCTTAAAAAATCATTAGCTGTGTCGTTAAGCATATTACGTAGACTTTTCGATAACGAAATGTTTTCAATCGTTTAATCGAACGATTCGTAGATCTAACAATGTTGCCTATCGTAAAACTGAATAAGATCGACATTCAGATATCAGATTTAAGCTACAGGTATAGAATAATAGATAGAATATATGATATATTTTATCTATTATACGTATATAATTGATAAATAGAGCGCATGATTAAAAACATGTAAGACTGTTACACTGCACTGTTTTGCCACGTGCTTGAAATATAAACACAGAAAATAAAAGAACTATGATTTGTGATACCAATCCTTATTTGTGTTCTTTGATTTGCAAAACAAATATGTTATGACTATTTTATTTGATTTTTTTTAACTTTTCGTTACTTGATTGGCCGTTAATTAAGAACATCTGTGTGTCTAGTGAAAGTATTATTTTACTAGATAACGCTAAAGAAAACGATATATTATTATTTTGTATGGGAAAATGTTTAACTTTTCTCGTTTGTCACCAGAAGGCGCTGCTTCGTCATCGAGTTCACGTTTCCTTTACCGTGATTGAATGATGATAAAAGTTGCACTTGACTCTCAGCTCTGCTGCACCTGTATATATAATAATATACTATAATATTATAGTCTAGTTATAATTTTTCAAATAATAAAATTTAGCCTGGATGAAATATATTTTAGCAATCCATAACTACCTACCAACTAGGCTATAATTGATTTCCATTCACCCTAGAGTGGCACGTGAAGGGGATGCACCTACACTGGTTTAGTGGGCCCCTCCTTCCGAATCCCTGTCAAGACCCTCGGGGCTGAGCAGGGAGACGAGAGCTGAAGAGGAGAACCCCACATAACCATCCGTGCCTCCTCGGGCGCGATGGTACGCGGACGACGAGTTTTCCACTATACCTAATAATTTATTTATTATAATTTTTTTTTTTTTCTTTCGATACAGATATCAGGTGTGGGACTCTGAATGCGGGGTGAGGGTGCGCCACGTCGATATGTCGGACTACGGCCGTTGGCGAATATCTTCCTATTCACCGAGAGAGTCCTTCACGGGGTGGATAGAAGTTTACGTAGAAGGTAGGCGATCATCATCAGCTGTTGGGGCACGAGTCTTTCCTATAGACGGATAGGGAGAACGATACCGTCACGCGGCCCCAGAACGAATTGGTGGTTGTTAACGACTGCTGATGCAGCCGGGACCAACGGCTTTACGTGCCTTCCGAAGCACGGAGGAGCTCGAGATTATAAATTTTTAATCACCCATCCGATGACCGGCTTTTGTGAAAGTTGCTTAACCTCAGCATTCGCTGACCGGGCGCGTTAACCACGGTGCCATCGAACCAGCCATCGATCGGTAGGCAGGTGAATCTGTCTGCGATTTTTTAAAATTACCAGTATGTAAGCACTTGATTTTCATCTCACCTGATGATAAGTGATGATAAGGCCGAAGGTAGAAGGCGTTCCATCCGGAATCCGGCACTGGCTATCTTATCTCTAGCTGCCGTAATGCTACTACATTGATGTTATTGCGATATATTTAGATAAGATGGTGACAGCTAGCCAGGCGGAAAAACAAGTCATACCACCACTCAAACCGAGTACCTACATTAACATGTACCGCCCGGAAAAAGTCATACCACCAATCAAACCGATTACATAAACATGGTACCTACATGTTATGAGGCGCTGCTTCGATGCCATACTAATTTTCGTTTTCGTAAACGTAATCGAATGAACACGGATAGTGAATAAAAGTCACACTAAGCACACTGGAGGCGCTGCTGCTCAATGACGCATACGTATTTTGTCAAATCAATATCGTGTCAAGGCTCAAGTCCGATCGTGCATGGAATACTGCAGTCACCTTTGGGACGGATCTGCCAAATACCAGTTGGCCGCACTCGACTCGGTGGAACGCAGAGCTATAAGGCTCATCGGTGATGACGCGCTTGTCGAGGCCAAGCTTACCAGCCTCGCACACCGGCGTCGTGTCGCCTGCCTGTGTGTCTTTTACCGACTTTACCACGGAGAGTGTGCTAGAGAGCTTTTCGAGCTCATACCACCATCGCCCTTTTACCACCGAACCTCCAGACGTACTGCAGGATATCATCCCCACCTAGTAGAAATTCCACTATGTCGCACTAAGCGCTTCATGTCATCTTTTTTACTGCGCACTGGCAAGGAGTGGAATTCTCTGCCATCGTCTGTGTTCCCAAAAACTTATAACCTGAATTCCTTCAAGGCGAGAGTTAATAGGCATCTTCTGGGGCAGCTCGCTCCATCGTAGACCTCATCTACGCTCACCATCAGGCGAGATCGAGGTCAAGAGCTGTCTTATAAAGCATAAAAAAAAAACACCCTAGGCATCCTGAATTTTATTAGGTAACGATTCAAACCATGTTAAGGCGAAGGGTAAGGCACACTAGCGCCACCATCTGATAATTTGACAATCGGACCGGATCTTTTTTTAAACATTGCGTACCGTCCGATATGAGAAAGCATCCATAGTATTTATTTCATAATTGTGCACTACTTTTTATTGCGGGGTTTATTCACAAACAATGGCCACTATTGGTGTTAGCGAATGAGTACAAAAACAAACCTAAAAGTAGTGCACAATTATTAAATAATAGATATTTGCTAGTGTCGGAAGGTCCGCAATGTTTGAAAAAAAAAATCCAGTTTAGCAGTTATCAAATTAAATCCATTAGCGGCGCTAGTGTGCCTTACTCTTCGCCTTAAGGGATAGACTTAACCGCCTCTGTGGTCAAGACCACCAGTCTCAGACCCAGAAGTCCCGGGCGGAAGCGGGGCTACATGTTTGTGTACTTGGTTTGATTGGTGGTGAGGCTTGATCGATATATATATAGAGATAAGATAGACGGTGCCTCAATATTGAGGATCCGGGTGAAGTGCGCTTCATTCATTGGCTTTATCAATACCAGAGATCGGAATTAGGTAGGGTTATTTATGTGCTTGCATCGAAATGTTGATATTAATATGAATCTTCCCGGGATTTCTAATGGACAATCCCGTGTGGTCAACAATATTACAAATAAATAATAATAAAAATCTCACAGATAGATAAGACAAATGAAACAAAAATAATTAACATACAATTTTTATTAGTATTTACATTAATTCACAATACAAAATATTAATAGTCTTAAGCAAATTCTCATACTTATACTTCGCCTTTTTTATAAATACCTACGAAAATACTTTTGCTTCTAGCCTAGACTCGTGAGGTTAAAATTTAGGTTAAAAATTAATCTCGGGTTTTAACATTTACAATTTAAATTTTTACTTTTTATTTTTAAGTGTTAATTGGTACACTAAAAAATAAAAAGTAAAAATATACTATAGCGTTGTGTTGTCAATTTGTGGTATTCATCTGCAAAGATGAATATGCATGTCATTGGTTGCAATCACCTTTGGATAGATGGCACTAATGTCGCTCTAAAGCATTTCAAAAATCAAAAAGCAGTGACAAATTCAGCGCCTACGTCAGCCTTCCCGGTAGCATAACGGTCAGTGCAGCCGCCCGGATTGCGGAAAACACAGGTTCGATTCCTGGCTGGGTTGGGTGGGCGTTCACTGTACTTTATATAAATATTTACAATTTATTCTTTCGCTGTATGAAATCAGTGTAAGTACATAAATAACTCTATCTAATTCCGATCTCTGATCATAACATAACATTAGGTGAGATGAAGGCACTGTGTAAGATATATAAAAAAAGACTTCTGAAGTACGTATTAACATTTTTGAATATAAAATTGCAGAAGACACATCGTCGTACGAAGCGCCACCTATATCTCTGGTCGACGGGGAACAACACACATCCATAGACCTCAGCTCTCTTGATAACTCTTACTGCTTGGTAGCCCAGCCGTTTGCGCAGAGTTCATTGGTGCCTGGTCATTGCCAAGTGACGTTGGACAAAGCCACAAGAGCGGTGCAAGGCAACTGGAACATTGTGATGGGTTTGCCTGGCAAAGTGACGGAGTTGCATATTGATAGGCAGGTCACTGTTGAAGGTGAGTCTCCTTTACATACATTTTGATGTTCCATACAAACTCCAAACAATAAGTCAATTTTAATAACACTTTGTCTGCTTTACCACAAAACGCTAATGGCTAAAGCTTAATGCCAGATACGTCCTACAAATAGTAAAAAAAATATTGTGTCTGTGTTCACAGCAGAGGACAGATTAAAACAGATGCTGTCACTTTCTAGCTAATATTTTTAGACAAGGACACAATATTTTAAACACGTATTTAGTAATCATTTAACTTTAAACATTATAAATGTTTAAAAAAAATAAACCTGAAAATATTTAACATAAAAAAATATTACTTATCTGAATTTAAGTATACTTGTGGTGCTGGGGGTAAAGAATTGCACCGCCCCGTCTCTTCCCGTGGGTGTCGTAGAAGGCGACTATGGGACCATTCCAGAGGATGGGCAGCAGCGTCTCTCTGTGATTATTTTCACCTTACTGCGATCGCCAACCCGCCTGCCAAGCGTGGCGATTATGGCAGATTCCCCTCAAAATGATTTTTGAGGGAGGCCTTTGTCCAGCAGTGGACGTCTTTTTGGCTGAGATGATGATGATGTTGATGAAGTATACTTAATAAATAAATAAAAATAAAAAAAATGAAAATCATTTATTTCGAGGCCTTTACCTCATAGATGTTAGTAACAATTTCCTTAACCTATTGTTAGTATTATAATTTATTTATTTTTTAACATAAATACTTACACTAAACAAAACAAAATAAAAGAGACAAAAACATGAGGAGTCCCCCTGCTCGGCCTGCTCATCCAACATGTAGTTTGATGAACTGACCGAGTAGAGCAGAATCCAATCTCTCTCCTACCATACTCAGGACTCTGTCAGGGCTTCCCCGTACCCGCTGCACCAATGACGCAACACTCCTACGCATAATAGCATAGAAGTCATCGGTGCTTGCGTCTGCGAACACACCAGATACACTGCAGTAACGCGGGAGCCTGAACAGAGCCCTGAATATGTTATTGTATGCAACACGCAGAGCGAGTAAGCGCTTTTAGTAAAATTAGCCCATAGGCTGCACGTGTAAAAGTGTTGGCAGTATGCTCTAACTAAACAGTGTCAGCTTAACTGGTGCTGTGCATCGTGCAAACCTATGTGCCAACATATTACCTCGCACCTGCAGTGCCCTGCGCTCCCTTTTTTTATGCGAAAATGCGAATTGAATTTGAATTGAAATTTTCATAGAATACTATGAAACGAAGTTCTGTAAATCTTATAAATTCAGTAACATTAACTTTTTCACATATCCGCGTGCCACGTAAAATGAGTTGATTACGTTTAGTGGAGCATGGAGGAAGACTACGACTCTTCTTTCTCGCTATCTTCACATAACGAGAGAAAGGTTAAGGAAAAAGGCTGCTTCGCGCGCCACTATTTGTCTGTTGCATTATAGACTTGCAAAAATGTCTTACAAATCCGGACAAGAACGTATAAAGCCGAACATCTAGCAGCTCTAAAATTAAATAGAGGTATAATAATATCTGGCTATCTGATAATAAAAGAAAAAAAATAAGTCTGTTAATTTCAATGTTATGTCATGAACATATAATATCTAATGTTTGTTAGACTTCTTTGCTATCATAGTACCTAATCAATCATATTTTCGTACTTAGCACCTATTTGTTATCGCTTAATTGATGAATTTGGACACAAATCGTTTTAACTACTTAACGATTACCAATTTATTACACTTATCAAGTATATTACTATTTTAACCAACATTGTTTAGACTTCTATCAAAATGTATCAGTTTAATTTTTGATTCATTAAGAAAACATTAGTATCGTTATACTTGCTACAAGTTACAGTCAGAACATTATTACCAATAATATGTTTTCTTTTAAATCTTAAATTGTGCTTACCTATGCCATAAAACATGCTCGGTGTTTTACTTCGCTTTCTTAGAATTAAGAAATTATTATGGTGCATATATTGAATTTATTGATAATTATTATATCACGTAGGTAATTTGAGAACAAGTTCTTTTTATGAAAACAAATAGCTAATAACAGCTTATTATAGCAATAGAGCATTGTTTAAATACCTTTATAAAGCAACCGGTTTTATAGGCGGCGAGAACTTTGGCGGTTCGAGCTTAACTTATTGTTCTGAGGTTCAAGCAGTGGTAAAAGAGGAGTACAGAATAAATTGAGCTCTAACTACTACTTTTTTCTTTTTTAAATTTTTGCATTCAACTTCTGTTAATTTTTTGCATTCAACTTCTGTTAATTTTAGTAAACATTTTAACCTTTATAAAGCGTTCTAAATATTCAGAGTTGTAAAAAATCTGAAACGTTCATCAAAAAAGTCATCTTCGTCAATCTTCACCTGCCGTAATAAAAATGTTAATCTTTGGTCAACGAAGCGTTATTTTGTGTTGTTTTAAAGTTTGTTAAAATGAAAAGATCTTTTTAACTTTCAGCTGAACGTCTCGATGTCGGCTACATTCACGACAGAAATACAAACAAAATACATCTGTACTGCAACATTGTGCAAACAACGAAGAACGTCACTTTCTGTCGCTTCCAGAAAACCACTGATGTTGGGGGATTTAATATCATGGAAGGCCTTAGCGATGGACTACACAGGTATCTACAATTTTTGCTCATCACACCATCACTAGCTCATTTTATGTTCCCACTGCTGGGGTTCGAGCCATGGATGGATAGGAAGAACGGGCCATAAAACACGACGTGTACCCAGTGCGGATTGGTGGTTGTTAACGACTGCTAATGCAGCCGGGACCTACGGCTTCACGTACGCCTTCCGAAGCACGGAGGTGCTCGAGATGATAAATTTGCGAAATTTGCTTAGCTCAGCAATCGCAGACCAGGCATGTTTACCACTGCGCCTTTGCGCTTCTCCAATTTTTACTAAATCTTCATAATTCCGTTGTCCGCGTAGTCTGTATTTCAGCTTTACACACTCGTAATGTACACGCATACACTCATGTACAACACGCAACGCTCACGCAAACGCACACACACTCGTACACGTACACGTACACGCAAATGCACACGCACACGCGCACGCACACGCACTATTACGCAACTTTGATAAAAATCGATCATAATCAATAATGTTGCGAAAATTATTAATCATGATTTGTGCTCGTGACACTGATGATATGGTGTTTTCACGCATGTTTTACGAATTCAGTACAATAATGTGAACTTTATCTTTAAGATAATCTACTGTGTCACACCGCAGAACAATTTCATACGCATAACACTAAATTAAATAATTCAATAGACTTACGAAACGAGACCTGTAAAAAAATAGCTCAATTCTTCTCTGATTCATTGCGAAAATAACGTTCTAATCAAAATTGGGAAATTTTTAAATAACTGAATCTGTTGAACGTTATTTCATTGCTTTTAATATAATATGTATGTTTAGTTCGCAATGGGGAAGCTCTTAGCTTTATTGTGGCTTTATCGTACCTGATGATAATCCAAAGGTAAAAGCGCACTTATCAGAATATACCACTTTTATGAAACTGGCTTTCTTATCTCTAACTAGAATCGGAACATAACGTAGTATCTGAGTTCAATTCCCAGGTCGGGCAAAGTGTTGTTTCGGACATTTAGCAGGCCCGATGATTTTATTTTATTTTATTTGTTTATTAGGACTAACAACAAGACAAACACTGATACAAGCAAAAACTGTAGAAACAAACTACAGGTTGGTGAGGTGGTTGAGTGTGGACTATAATTTGTTTAATAAAAAACAGGTATAGATCGCGCCAAACTTCTAGTCCCCTCTGAAGTTGCTTCGTTGCGCAGCTGTACAGTCAGGCCCTACCGCTCGTCCCCGCCTTCGCTCTACTGTCGCCTATTTTTTACTACTGCGACGCGAATCGCGCCAACTTCAGAGGGGACTAGAAGTTTGGCGCGACCTATACATAAAAGTATAAAATAAAATAAAAATCGAAAACCGAAAATCGTTCAGTCTTTCAGTCACTAATTTGGCGCCATATCAAATGACTTTAATATTTCCTGTCTGAACTTCTGGGGAATGATTAAGCCGCCATATCCCATCAATTGTAGCGAAGACTTGATTTTGATGGAGGCCTTTGCAAAGCAGTAGGACAGCAGCATATTGCCTATACTATTTAAATCGCCTCTGTGGTTTAGTGGTTAAGACTACCGGTCTCAGACCTAGAGGTCCCAGGTGCGATTACCAGTGAGGGGGGGGGGGAGGGGGGGGGGGAATATGTACGTGTACGGTTTGGTTAGTGGTAGGACTTGTTTGTCCGCCTGGCTAAGCTAATAAGCTACCACGTTCTTATCTAAATGTCGCCATAACATCAATGTTGTAGCATTGTTGTGTTCTGGCAGCTAGAGATAAGATAGCCAGTTCCTGAGTAGTTGAGGATCCCGGGTGTAGTGCGCTTCCTCCTTATATAAAAAATAAAATATAATAAAAAAACTTACTTCATTATTTTTAAAGTTTATATGCAACATTCCAGTTACTACGGTGACGGATTTGTGGCGAAACAATGTGGTATTACGATTGAAACGCCGGCTGACAACGATTTTGGCACCTGGCGATGTTCGGTGGGCTCCCAGCTGAAGGTGGGCGCGGAGTTGGTGCAGCAGACTCCAATGCAGGCGCTGATCAACATACCGTCTCACTATAGTACAGGTTGGTAGGTTTGTGTCAATTCATTATTAGGTTGTCTGGGCCTAGGCCTAGTATGAGTTTTTTTTCTTTTAGTTGATGGCTTCGGGCGGGTAGCACATTTAGCCAGTGTCAAAGTTATTTTCTTACAAGTTATCTTTATATATATAAAACTTCTGTGCGTGTGTATGAAATTGAACTCCTTCTGGATCGATTTGAATGATTTGTTTGTTTTGTTGTCATGGAAACGTTAACTGTCAAAGCGATACGAAGTCCGCCGGTCTGCTAGTAATGAATAAAAATAACTTTATTTTTCTCTTCTTTGACATAAATCTTGTGATTTGTATGAGAACTGGTGCCCGAAAAGGGTTGGGTAGTTATATAAATAGATCTTATGTTAATAAATATGTTGATGATGAATGATAAAAGTAACCCAATCCCTTGAGTATTTTAGTAAAGATGTGGGGTTTTACTAAGACCTCATGCGGACTTCTTGACAAAATTTGAAAAGTGACGTTGCACTGTTTTGTTTTATTTGCACGTTCACGAACTCTTAACGGTTAATAATCCACCATTATTTCACATTAATATTTAACATCATATTAGGAAACAAATTTTAGGAAATAAAAGAAAACCGCTGAGATTGCTCTTCAGTTTACCGCCAAGAAGTCTTAGTATGAGTTTATGATCACGAACAAATTTTGTATGGCATTGAAGCAGCGCCTCGTGGTGACAAACGAGTTAAGATGTTACCCTTACAAATTATTGTCTTCGCGAGCCTTTTTTATTCGGTATTCCATACACGTTTTAATGAAGATTTCTCGAAATGTTGACAGTTTTGTACATATATGCATAAGTCATGTTCCTGTGTTTTGCATTTATTTGTGTGATGTATCGTACCAAATAAATATTCATTTTATTTCTATATTTATTTCAGTTAATAGCAATAATTTTAAAAAAACGTGAACTTAAAATCGCATTGATTTAGTTAAGCGTACGTTTATTAATTCTCGAAATATTGTTATTTGTCACCTTCCAATTAGTTACCCACGAACCGGCATGCGAAAGTTGCTTTTCTTGTCAACCACTTCTTACTTGAACATTGAAACTGAACTGTCTAATTTATTTATTGGGTCTAATAGTAAGTGTGGGCAGGCGTCCAACAAGGTGGACCGACGATCTGCTGAAGGTCGCGGGTAGCCCTGAGGGCCTACCACGAACCACGTTCGGCGTGTTGCCTCTCTGTCGCACTTGTAAATTCGTGCATAAGTGTGACAGGGAGGCAACACGTCGAACGTGGTTCGTGGTAGGCCCCCTGGATGCGAGCAGCACATAACCGGTCGTTGTGGAGATCCTTGGGGAAGGTCCTTCGATCAATACTGTACTAGATGACGGATTCGGACCAAAAATGCATCTCGAAAATGGTCCTGTTTGCTGATAGCTATAAATTTAAATTTCGAATAACAAAATCTGAAAAAACATTGGATACCATTTAAAACATAAAAATTAAAATCCAATAAGGTGGACCGACGATCTGCTGAAGGTCGCGGGTAGCCCTGGATGCGAGCAGCACATAACCGGTCGTTGTGAAGATCCTTGGGGGAGGTCTTTCGATCAATACTGTACTAGATGACAGATTCGGAACAATAACGCATCTCAAAAGTGGTCCTGTTTGCTCATACCTATAAATTTAAATTTCGAATAACAAAATCTGAAAAAAAAAAACATTGGATAGCATTAACAACTTCTGCTTACTATGATCCTTAAATCTTAAAAAAAAAATTAAGTTAAGGTTGCAAAATATTTATACTTCACTAGCTGACCGGCGGACTTCGTACCGCTTTGACAGTTAACGTTTCCATGACAACAAAACAAACAAATCATTCGTCCGCTTAAGAACACCCGTATTCCATGATGGAACCACCTACCGGGTTCAATTGTAAATCTAAACCATTCTCGAATCCACTTGAACACACACAGCAAATTTCATCCAAATTGGTCCAGCCGCTGGAGCAGCCGAAGGAGTTCAATAACATACACACGCACAGTAGATTTTTATATCGACGACGACCTCCTTGGTCGAGTGGTTTGTACACCGGTTGTCATGGTGTCGTTTCATCTCTGAGGTCCCGGGTTCGATCCCCGGTCGGGTCAATTTGGAAATTATTGTTTTTCTAAATTGTCTCGGGTCTGGTTGTTTTCTATGTATTATAAGTATGTATTTAAGTATTTTAAGTATGTTTATCCGTTGTCTAGTAACCATTTAACGAGTTTCATAACGAAGCTTCTGGGCTAGATAATTGGTGTGAGTGTAGGAAAGTTTTATTATTATTTTATTTTATGTAAAGCTATTTACTTCCATCGCCACAAACGTCATCGTGGCTTCGTGGCCCCAAAGTCGCCTACGATTTTCCAAGCGCTCATCTAGTTTATATTGATCGAAGGAGAGGCCTTTGTCTAGCAGTAAACGCCTTTTGGTTGAGATGATGATGATGATGATGATAAAAGAAGCCATATACTTACTACAAATTTGGTTTGGTTTGGTTGGTGGTAGGGCTGTTTGTCCGCCTGGCTAGCTACCACCATCTTATCTAAATATGTCGCCATAACATCAATGTTTGTTTGTAGCGTTGTTGTGTTCCGGCAGCTAGATATAAGATAGCCAGTGCCTCACTAGTTGAGGATCCCGGGTGAAGTGCGCTTCCATCATTGGCCTTATCATCACTTAACATCAGGTCATTGATCAAGAGATCAAGGCACTGTGCTTGCCCGTAAAATAAAATAAAAAATCAAAATTAATATATAAGTTTCTTTCGTAGGTACACGAGTGCAACGCGATATACTCAGTGATGAAGAAGACGGAGTAAGGACTACTTTCGTGCAAGAGAATCTCAGTTTCAGCATTATGTGCAATTCGGACTCGTCATTGTCGTATTGCTGGTTCCTGCACCCTAATGGTACACAATACTCGCCACTCGTGCTGACAACTGAAGATCAACAGTTTTGGTAAGTATGAGAATTGGGGAAAATTGCTATTTGGTTGGTATGGAAAATAAGAACAGTTGTAATGGTGGCCCCGCGGTTCAATTCCCCAGGAACAGGCCCCGCGGCCTTCACCTGTTTTCGGAGTTTGGTCCCCCAGAGGTTTAGTGGGTATCCCCCTCTGTCCCGCCCTTCCCGGCCTTGGGCTTAGTCCCTTGGCAGCCGACTGGAGACAATGACGTCTCCGGATAGTCGGTGGGTCGTGGAAAGACGGACGGGTGAGTCCCACATAACCTGGGGCCTCCTCAAGGCCCCACGTACTCGTAAAGAGTTCCTCTGGGTCAAAAAAAATAATTGTAGTGGTGCCCAAGTCCCGTCACCTCAGGAGATCACCGTCCGCCGAACTGATAAAAAACCTAAGTGAGATAAAAGAAAGTACATTATATAAATACACTATTTATTATCATAATATGACACCCTACACTTCAAAATGAATAGATCGCAACAGCAAAAAGATAAACGCGAGACTTGGCTGTTCACATTTAGTAAATGTGTGTATTCCTTATTAGATTTTTCGCGAGCGCCTGAAAACAGGCCGCGAGCTACCAGGGGCTCGGGAGCTACCGGTTAGGCATTAGATAAATAAATAAATAAAATAAAATTCATTTAATTCCAGTAATTACAACTCAGGGAACATCTTTATAAAAAATCTTCTGTGCGTGTGTATGTTATTGAACTCCTTCTAAACGGCTGGACCGATTTGGATGAAATTTGCTGTGTGTGTTTAAGTGGATTCGAGAATGGTTTAGATTTACAATTGGACCAGGTAAGTGGCGCTGCTATAGGGGTCCATCATGGGATACGGGTGTTCTTAAGAGGACGAATGATTTGTTTGTTTTGTTGTCATGGAAACTCAAAGCGGTACGAAGTTCGCCGGTCAGCTAGTTAACAATAAAAACAATAACCTTATAGCTAACCAATACCGCTTCGTACATGACAGTGTCTGTCACAACAGTGTCGCACGTACAGGAAATTAACCCTGCCAGTGATCATGTTCAGGACGGCAGTGGCGCTGCCCCGCACTCTGCGCACTAGTTACCAGTTTAGTGGAACGGTCCCCCTTCCGAGGGGTTTCCCGTGCACTATTACTTGAGAAGCGTGTTAATATGCCCCCAAAGTCGGTAATGCATAGGCAGCTTCCTGAATGTTGCAGATGTCCATGGGCGTTCGATTGCCGTCTTATCTTCTTCTAATCCGCTACGCTCTTGACAGAGCGGTCGTGGTCGTCATGTAGTAGCGGTTTGGGCAGATGTTATTTGCCTCACGACAGCGCGCCACTTTTCTCTGTTGGAGGTCATCCTGCTACAGTCGTTTAATGAACCTCCCACGGCTGACTTAATTTGGTCCGTCCATCGCATGGGAGACCTTCCACGCGGTCTTGTGCCCTCCATTTTACCGTGAACGACAAGACGTTCGATGGACTGATGGTCGCGTCGAGAGACGTGTCCGAAGAATGTGAGTATGCGAGACTGTACTACTGAAAATAGACGCTGCTCAATGCCGAGTTCTTGGAGTATCGAGATGTTAGTGCGAAACTCAGTCCACGATACTCCAAGCATTCTTCTCCAGCACCACATCTCCAAAGCATCTATTTTCATCCTTTCCACTTCTCGCAATGTCCACGTCTTTGCAGCGTACAGATATGGGGAAAATAAGCGTTCGTACGAGTCTGGTCTTAGTAGTTTTTGTTATATTTCTGTTCCTCCATATTTTCCTCATCTTGTCCATTGCTGTTCTTGTGATAGCCATACGTCGTTTTATCTCATCCATGCATCCACCATTATTTGTGATTAAAGTTCCAAGATATATGTAGGACTGGACCACGCTACAGTTCGCGATTTGTGTCGTCTTATAAACATAAGAAAAACTGTTTAGAATGTATGTAAATTACTCGGTGATTTCCCTTCGTGGTCCCGATCCATTCTCGTGGTGGAAACGAGATGACAAAGTACTTAAGTAACCGCCTTACAAATAAACAAAGAATAATGTCCGAATAGTTATTCCGTGTTTCGTTCCTGTCATGCAAATGTCATTTCAAATTAGAGTAAAAGAGACAAAACACGGAATAACTATTCCGACCTTATTATTTGTTTATATGTAAGGAGGTAAGTGTTTTTCGTAGCTAACTTTACAAATGTAAAAATTACTTTTAATGCCAATACGAATGTCAAACATGTCATTGCAATTTCAAATCATACTTTTTAGGTACTCAGGAGAAAGCCTACAAACTGGAGATTGTGGTATCACGTTTGCTCACGCGCATCTCGGAGACGCCGGCGATTGGATCTGCCACATGGGGGCTACAAATCAACGAGGTTTAGAAGTGACCGATACAATAAAAGTTCGCGTAACTGGCCCATTAGCTGCGCATAAGAATTCGATCGATGTTACTATCGGACAACGGAACGCTACGATTTACTGTCACACAGCGAACGGCAATAGGCCACTGGACTACTGCAGATTTCTGAGCCCCACTTTCGTAGGCATCAATCTAGATGATACGGTTACGAGACAAAAGTAAGTATTAATTATTCTCTATTTTTTTAAAATAACAATCCCCTCCTTACGACTTTCTTGCCATCTTAAACCGATCTTCAACTGTCCCCGGCCAGCCTGGGTGGGACGAATCTTGATCTGTAATAGCCAGAAGTCAAGTCTTTCATGGTGCATTCGTCCAATCGCCGTCCTGGCAACACTTCATAACTTCTAACCAGGCCAAATAACGAAATGTAAGGATTTAACTTTAAAATTGACAGATTTCCATACAAACTTTCCAACCTCATTTCTCCTCTCTAAGGGAAGTTTTTCGAAAAATGCTAAAACACGTCATTCTTTATTTTATTGAAAAATATAAATATCGATTTTTATATTAAATTTTATAGTTCTTACTTAAAATCACCAAAAAAACCTTCATTAGTTTTTTACTCCTCTAAAGAAAATAACAAATTTCCTGAGACACGTCATTCTTAATTTCTTTTCAAAAAGCCAAGTACCATTTTTCTTGTATTTGACATCAAAACTGACGGACTTTCATACAAACTTTCACCCCCTATTTGACCCCTTTGAGGGATGATTTCCGTAAAATCCTTTCTAAGTGGCTGGTTACGTCACTCAATTAACCTACAGTCCAAATTTCATCTTATTAGCTCCAGCGGTTTCGACTCTGCGATGATGAATCAGTCAGTCAGAACAAGAGATTATATTTATATAGATTCCTACATTTACGCTACGATACGAATACGACAGGAGTTCTGTTAGGCTCACTGTTTATTAGTACGGAGGTCAGTGTTTAATTTAGACCTTCTTTACTCCTAGTGCCATACTAGAGCGGTATTACTTCACCCCCGGCCACTTCCTGCGAAGCGGCGACTGCTCGCTAACCATCACGGCGGTTCACGCTGAAGACATTGGCGTGTGGACGTGTGCTGCCGTCATTAATACTGACACTGTTGAGTCCAGCGATACGGTTACTTTGGCCTTGGCTTCAGGTGAGGAGTCCATTCTTTCTAGTGCTGTCATCAGTTCATTTTATGTATATACTGCTGAGGAATGGGCCATAAAGCACTACGCGGCCCCAGTGCGGATTGGTGGTTGCTAATGCAGCCGGTACCAAAGGCCTTTTACATGCCTTCCGAAACACGAAGGAGCTCGAAATGTCACCCATTCGATTTAATTTTTATTTTTTTTTATATTTTTTTTATATTTACGGATTAGCACAGTACCTTGATCTCACCTGATGTTAAGTGATGATAAGGCCAATTGGTGGAATCGCACTTCACCCGGGATCCGCAACTAGTGGGGCACTGGCTATCTTATCTCTAGCTGCCGGAACACAACAATGCTATAAACATTGATGTTATGGCGACATATTTAGATAAGATGGTGGTAGCTAGCCAGGCGGACAAACAGGTCCTACCACCAACCAAACCGAGTACACAAATATGTACCCCCCGCTGGAATCGAACCCGGTACCTCTGGGTCTAAACTGGTGGTCTTAACCACTAGACCACAAAGGCGGTAAATTATTACTGTTAACATCAAAACATCAAAACTTAACTATTACCTGTTAGTAATTACTGGCCTTTGCGAAAGTCGCTTAACTAAATCAATCGCACACGTATACCACTGACACATTTAAGGCGAAGGGTAAGGCACACTAGCGCCACCAATTGATAATTTGACAATTACTAACGGACCGGATCTTTTTTTAAACATTGCGTACCGTCCGATAACAGGAAAGCATCCATAGTATTTATTTAATAATTTTGCACTACTTTTTGTTGCGTGGTTTATTCACAAAACGGGCTATCGCATTTATTCACAAACAATGGCCACTTTTGGTGTTAGCGAATGAATACAAAAACAAACTTAAAAGTAGTGCACAATTATTAAATATTAGATGTTTGCCTAGTGTCGGAAGGTCCGCAATGTTTGAAAAAAAATCCAGTTTAGCAGTTATCAAATTAAATCCATTAGTGGCGCTAGTGTGCCTTACCTTTCGCCTTAAGTCTAGTGATACGTTTACTTAGCGAACGTTCTTTACTCCCAGTGCTGTAACAGCTCGTTTTATGTTCCCCACTGGTTATACTAATATTATAAAGCTGAAGAGTTTGTTTGTTTGTTTGTTTAGTTGAACGCGCTAATCTCAGGAACTACTGGTTCGAATTGAATAGTCCATTTATTGAGGAAGGCTATAAGCTATAGATAAAGCGGGTGAAACCGCAGGGCACAGCTAGTGGTAGATAAGTCTGTTACTGTTCTACCGTATTGGTTGGAAGTCGTAGTTGTAGATAAGACTTCGAAAAGTAACTTACATAAAATAAGTATTTAAATAAATATAAAATAAAACAAAATGTAATTAGGTACAAATTAAAATTATTTATTTAATTTTTTTTAAGGTTCATTTAATGGGTGCCAAGTGCGAATTTCATTCGCCATTCGATCACGTTAACGAAAACGAGAATTTGTACGGCGAAATTTTAACTCATCTCGTATGTCGCCAGGGGCGCTGCTTCAATGCCATACTAATTTTAGTTTTCGTAAACGTAATCGAATGAATACGGGTAGTAAACAAAACTAATACTAGGC
Source organism: Eudonia mercurella (assembly GCA_963082485.1). NCBI lineage: Eukaryota > Metazoa > Arthropoda > Insecta > Lepidoptera > Crambidae > Eudonia > Eudonia mercurella. The sequence goes on from OY720027.1 coordinate 12,755,329, forward strand.
ACTCTGTTAACACATAAATAATAAAAGAAAAGAAAATAACAACAATATCCTCACCAGACTCCTATTGTTTCAGACTATTCGAGACCATTAAGCCGAGCTGGTATTGTAGGCATGGCTGCCGGAGTATCTTTCCTACTAGTTATATTAGGTGGAGCAGTGTGGTTCAGAAAAGGTAAGCCGTTGCCATGGCGCCAAGAGAGTAATCGGCCAGGAGTTCAACAGAATGTTCGCAACAACTCTTTCGATATGATGTCATTCGGCACGAACTCCAGTGATAGTGGAAGTGTGTTCGCCGTTGGAGATAATACGTCACAAGTCGTTGTGCCTGAAGCACGCTCGGATCCTTTGGGCGTTATTGCGTCACAGCAATCTTGAGTTAGGTAATCATAATCAGCTCATTTTATGTCCCCACTGATGGGGCACGAGCCTTCCCTATGGATGGATAGGGAGAACGGGCCATGAACCACCTCGCAGGCCCAGTGCGGATTGGTGGTTGTTAGCGACAGCTAATGCAGCCAGGACCAACGGCTTTACGTGCCTTCCGAAGCACGGAGGAGCTCGAGATGATACATTTTTGGTCACCCATCCGATGACCGGCATTTGCAAAAGTTGCTTAATCTCAGTACTCGCAGACTGGGCGCGTTAACGACTGCGCCATCGAGCTCCCCAATCGAGCTAGGTTGCTGAATATATAATTTTAGTTTTCTTAAGTTGGTTTATTGAGTCATTTTATATGGATTCTCTCGCTCCTATTATACATTGTAATAAGATCGAGTTTATCCGGACGTACGGACCCTTAGTTAGTAATAGTTGATAGTAGCAAGCTACAAATAGACCATACACCCTGTAAAGGTACCAAATGTTAGGATAATATACGCGAGTAGACCTGTATATATACGCGAGTAGACCTGTATATCAGTGGCGTAGCGTGGGTGTTGGCCGCCCGGGGCGGAAGACAATTTTGCCGCCCTCTTATTTAGCCGGTATTTCAATTTTATCCTTCATCATCCATCCATTAATTCTAGAGAACTTTTCGCCAAGAACAGTCATCATTATTTTGCACTATACAATACAGGTTAGATCTTAAATAAAAACATTTATCTAAGTTTTACAATCACGTTATTATTAATACAACAATTCTTTTACTTGCCCTTGGTTGTGTTTAGACGTGTACATGCATGGTGTGACAGTGTGCGTGTCCGCATACGCAAAACAAATATTATTCATGAAAATAAAAGAGTTAACGTAATTTAAAACGCAAAATTTTGGACCGAAATTGCTCAAATTACCCCTAAATCAAGCTAATATTATAATTCTGACCACACTTTCCATCAATGACGGCGTCGCTAAAGGTCCTACCTATCGAAGTGCCGACAAAAGTATTGCCATGTAAGTTTTGTCATTTAACAAAATTTTTATCGGGGTAAATTTTTTTGACTTATTTTTTCAAAATGATAACGTAAATAGAACTGAATCTTGATACCTAATAACACCTTAACGGATCGGACAGGGTTTTTTAACATATTGTTATAATAGAAACAAGTCATTCTCGCTGATTATTAGTCATAAACAATCCAAGCACAAAATAAAGGGTCCATATTGGGTTGCATAAATTAAAGAGGCATTTTTAAGGCTGCATAACGTTTTTTGACATTCTCTTCGTTTCGCATATCGTTCATTCAGAATAAATCATTAGGCATACTTTATTTCCCCATAACTTCTTTTATAATAATGATGATGATGATATAATATTAGCATCAAATGTTCATGCATAAATGTTTATACAATAAGGAATACTAATCATAACATATTTAATAAAAAGCCATGTCATATCATAAGTGATTGTGAAACGAGTACATCATCATCTATTTTATCGCATCTGCCCACCAATAATTTTTCTATGGAGCTAGATTTCTGTTGCCTAATAAAAAAACCTCGAAATTCAAGACAATCGCGATTATGATTAAAACAATTGTCTTAGTAAGTTAAAATTAACACTGCTTATCATAATTTATGCGAGAAAACATTATACAGAAACTGTTATGCCAAACTACATTATGACGAAAGAGATTATGCGACCGAAGGCTCCCCAAAATAAAATACGGGGAATCCCCGCAAGTCAGTATAGACGGTGTTGCCAGCAGTCGCTACAAAATATCATTCAAAGAAAGAGGATTCCCCGAATCCGTTACAGAATAAGTAATTAAAAATTTCGTGCTCTTTTCAATCGGTCCGAATTTTTAGTTGTGATAAAAATATGAAATGGTTCAAATATTTTTATTATTTATTGTGAAATTTTGCCGCCCCCTAAAAAGTGCCGCCCGGGGCGGGCCGCCCCTGCCGCCCCCACTACGCTACGCCACTGCTGTATATATATATATGTTTATTCACTTGTTGTTGTGTGTTCACTTTAGTTTTACGGTAGAAGTTAATGTATTTATTTATTTATTATTCATTTATCATTATATCATTCAAGTCTGCTCCTTTGGAATAAAGCACTTGATAGATACCGCTATTAGCGTTTATTTTTTTTAGCATGTCGCATTTTATGACGGTATCAATTCATGATTAAATAAAATAACAATATTGTGACAATGAGTATTTGTAATGTTATTGTTCGAAAGAGAGTCCAGCTCAGAAAAAACAATTAAATAACACAAAAAAAGACTTTAATTAAAACACTTTTCACTTGGATAGTTCTGTCGTGTTTTTAAATATTATTTTGACACTCTATATCTATATCTCTCTATCGCTATCTGATAGCAATCTTTTTGTGAGAAAAGATCAAAGGTTCAATAGGTACGTGTGGCTTAAATAATGTAATAATTTGTAGTTTTCTCATTAACTTAAGAACACAATATGTGGTTATATATTAACTCTTCATGTAGTATAAGGCTTCTCTCATCATCATCATCTCAGCCAAAAGACAATCACTGCTGGACAAAGGCCTCCCCTAAGGATCTCCATAACGACCGGTTTTGCGCCGCTCGTATCCAACGGCTACCCGCGACCTTCATTCTTTCTCTCTCATAGACAGATTCTCTCATAAACATTTATATCATAGTGTTTTATTTAATGCATGGTTTGACTAAAATCCATTTAATTATATCAAATTGTTATGTCTGCACTTACCTGTTAAGTTTTTCAAGTGTTATATTATCATTTTCATAAAATGTTCATTGTATTATCTATGGGTATTTTTTTAGACTAACTTATTTTATTAGGGAGTGGTGTGGTGGGATTATATTTAATAAATATATTGACTCAATGTACGTTAACACAGTTTAACAAATACTTATTGTATATGAATTATATCTGATGATTAATTCAAGTGCTATTGGAAACGCAGTTTATTAATTTAAAGTAAAAATGTGAATTTTTGGTATCGTATCGTTGTATGTGTACAAATAAAACAAAAGTGTAAAATAAAAAAAAGGTTTGTTTTATTTCTCTTATAATTACCTTATAATAATTATGTATTTACAAAATACTCTCACAATCGAAATAACAATCACATTTGGCATAACAGCACTGATAGTTTGTGTAACCCAACCTCTATCGTTGTAAATATATAATTACAGTTGCACAAAAGATCAATAAGTTAACTGGTAAATAAAGTAGTACACATGAGTACAAGTTTTGTTGTATAAAATCAAACCACGTAGTTACAAGGTGGTTGCAAGAGTTTGTCACTAGATGGCACTGCTTCGATCTCATACAAGTTTAATCAACTTTAACTCGTTTAAATAGTGAAAAACATTCGCAATAGCCACTGCAAATTTTAGAGTCGACAATAAAAGGTCCTGAAACATATTATTTCTACTCATCAGAATTTAATTAGGAATATATTTACAATCCAGTTTTAAATCAATTTCATTGTAGATTTACATAGATTACTCTTTAAATTATCGGAAACGTTGTTAGCGACCTATATACTTGCGTTGATCACTCATTCGTTATAAAACAAAACTAAACCAAGCCCTATATTTGTGGAAGATTCTATCTAACTTACAACAATAATTTTTGTCGAATAAATTACTTAACGAAAAACGAAAATATCTGCCGTCTTTGCCTTTAAATACAAAGCTGCTCATAAAATTTAAGGTCAACGTTTTCAATACTATTATCTTTTAACACTCTCATGTTACTCCATTCAAGGCGCAGAAACAGGAAAATGTATCATACCGGTTTAAATGTAAATAAAAATAGTTTTTAGAGGTCGGTAATTTGACAGAATTTAAAGTTGTCCCAAGGTTCCTTGTCTTGGCTTATTCTAAAACCTAATATAACTGTTAAATATGCCTATCTATAGTCGTTCTTTGTAGCCGATGACCAATTTCGTTACAGGAATGCTAGAGAAGAATTTGTTGATAGCCTTGACGCAGGTCACTACGATCTGCTTGATAGCCGGAGGTGCGAGTTCATCCATCAGCTGTCTCCAGTTCTGGTTCGCAAATTGAATAGTAGTGTCCGCTGAAAAAAAAGAGTATTAAATTGCGTGGAAGAACAGGAGCAATGCGAGTCTGATTTATCATTCGAATCAAGAGCGAGAATGTGTACCTACTTATTTTTTAAAACGAGGACAGTTAATTTTTGTTATACGAAATCTCGTTTTTGTTAACTTAATAATTTATTTATTATTTATTATCAGCCACTACTTTACCACTGCATGGCAAAGACCTCCCTCCTTACACCTATCTCTATCCTGAGCTAGTTCGTACCAATTATTCAAGTGAGAGTTCAACTCATCGCGCTAGCGTCGTCTGTTTGTTGTTGGGACCCATGATGTGGCAATCTTTGCCCAGAATTCCAGTATTCGTCCGACAAACGGGTAACGTGTCCGGCCCAACGTACTAATCAAATTGTAGATAAAACTCTCACAGGCATTTGACCAAATGGTGAAAGAAAAAGTAAGAAGTCGTGGTCGTCATAATGTTTAATATTATGTAATATGAAAATATGTCATGTTCATAATATCGATTTTGAAAATTATCGAAAATGGCGCGCGCTTGCGCGCTTCCCCGACTTCCTGTTACACTGTTACACATACTTCCGTCCCATTTCACGAAGTCACTTCCACAAATTGCTTGTATAGAAAGCGAGCGGAAAAATGTTACACATCAATAATTTTTCCATGATTTTAATATGTAACCAGTAACTACCTAGTACTTTCATAGTTTTTACTGTAATTGCTTAAAAAAGCCCGTTCGTGCGTAATTAGACCTTTCGCTAAAATATAATCTGATCCTAAATACATAATAGGTACGTATTAATTGCTTACATTTCTGAAATAAATACTGTGATCGTTGAAAATTAATGGTAACTTACCCAATTGCTTGTTTCCATTGAAAAGGTTTTCCAAATTGAAAGTGGTACGCTCGATGTCATATTTGTAAGTCGGTGTGATGAGTTTTAAGTGTTCGCCTTTGCTGTTCTTCGTGTGGACGAGTTTACTGCGAATGAGCACCTCAACGCCCTCTGAAAATTCAAGATGAATATTATTAAAAATATTATTTTGGTAGATCAAGGATTCTTGTGCAACACAAAATAAAAAAAGTAACCATAGTTATCTCCAGATTATTGTTGCCGACCTAAAAACTAAACTAACTCTATTTTTATGTAATACTATATTTCTTATGTACATATCTAAAACAATAATAACTTTCAGTGCAAAATAAAATTTAAAAACGACGGTCTTGATTTTACCACCCTTTTAGGAATCATGTAAATAATTTAAACATTTCCGTGCCTTATATTATGTATAAATAACAATGATGTATCAGTTTCTATGTACTGTTAGATTGTTATATTATACATCAGGCATAACCTATCAAAATATTTTTGCTTTTGTCATTTTTTAATATTACTTATACAACCTGTTTGGATCTTAATTTGGTAATTAAGTTAGATAAAACAAAACGAGTTTTATTTGGTGTTCCAAAGTCCACTGATTTAATTAACTCATTATAATTTATTTATTATAATATGTTTTTGGTACCAGCCATGTTCTTGATTTTTTAAAGGAGTTTTTTTAAAATCTATTTAACAATAAAACTGTTTCTAATAGGTAATCAAATAAATTATTTCCAACCTTGGAAAGTGAACCAGTGTGTTACAGGTTCCAGTTTTTGTTGTAAGATGGCAGACGTTAGCGAATAACGACTCAAACCGCATTAAGCCAGCGTGTTGGATTATGGTCCGGTTTTTTAATTTGCTACCGATCCCAGTAATAGGAAGTTTTTAAACTGATGATTATGTCATTTTTATTTATTTATTTATTTATTTAATACAAAACAATACATTTTATATCTTTTTTTACATATAAATGCACAATCAGGTAAAGGCAAACACTGCATGCATCATAATGAGTGCAACTTATACAAAAGGAAAAATTATAACTTATAACTAATCAAAAACAGATTGATATATATATTTATTAGTTTCTACAACCGACAACTAATTAAATTATCAGACCCACAGCGGATTTATGGTGAAGTAGGCACAATCTTAAGCCTTATCTTCGATTATTATAGTCTAGTCAATAACAGCATTAAATTATACATCTGATGCTCTCTGTATTATTTATGCTCATTTATATTTGTAGTCCTGACCTGGCCTGAATAATAATAATGGTAGGTATACTTAAATTACATTGCAAGTATTTTGGTTAAAAATATACAAAGAAAACGAAATTTTAGTCTAGTAGTATCTACTAATGGACATTTTTGGGAAATTTTAATAGATTATGACATTTCCTTCGACTTTTGACTTAAAATACTATATGACACAATATGTACCCGAACCCGATGTGTTATAAAAAATGTTATATGGCAAAATAATGACTTACGTGCAAAAACTAAAGCATCGCCTTTCCCCTTGATGGGAAGGATGAGGATTCGTCCGTCCACCTCGTACTTAGCAGTCAGGCTCATGTTGCCTTTGAACGACAGGGAGAACTCTTCATCCTTCTCTCCTAGGTTTACTCTGAAAGGATAGAGGAGTATTATTAACTGTTAAAATAAGTTTTTAATATTATCTTTGAACAAACTACTCATCTGCTTTACCAACATATACCATGTTTGTAGAGCAGATGAATAGTTTGTCATAAGTCCTCATCTAGACACAATATAATTTCCGGATTGAACCATTGTAGATACTTTTTTCATTAAGATTTTTTATGTTGACATAAAACTTGTATTTGCTGTTGTAGAAAACCCTTTATATCTTCTTGTTCTTTGACTCTTTTTATCATTTGCATATATTTCACATTAAATATAACAATCGTAGGTGGTGTCTGTCTGTCACATAATGTATCACCTCTTTAATTTTCAAAGATGCTATTAATCATCGTCAGTATCTGTAAGTATTAAATAATAAATGAACTGGTACGATTAAAAATCAGTTGACGAATGATTTAAGGACATTCGCGATTAGCATACAATGTGAGTGAAGCGGCCTAGGAGTTGCGCAAGTAGGTACCTGCGCAGGTATCGAATCACACAATAATTAATTGATTGATTTGCGATGCATCAACTGTCTGCGCATGTTGGACACTTCCGCCCTTTATTGGCATGCATGAGATCTATTATTACATGTCATTGTTAAATCTGGATAATTAATAGAAGGAAAAAAATGTGAAGCTGGCCTTTTGCATGGATAAAAATTATATGAGGTTGTTTTTAATAAGGGTGTAATCTTAAGCCAGCCCTTTGTTATGCAAAGGTAATTTAACGAAGGCACGTGCCCTCGGTTTCCTTGATATAGCAACCGTTCAAACCCACTAATCCACTTTGTGCCAGCGGCGTGGTGGGTTATGGATATAGGTAATTAGGTCTTTGTGTTATTGCTCATTTGGGAATGTTTGAGTCCAGCATTGGGATGATAAAAATAAGGATGCGGAAAAAGTTATCAAATTTTACGAGCACTGTTTCAACCCGCAACCTCTGACATACCGGTCGAGTGCACTACCAATTAGACTACCATGGCTCTCTCCGACTCATGCCACTATTTACTCTTAGTTTGTATATGTCCAGCAGTGGTCTAGTATAGACTGATGTTGGTGATGATGATGATGATGCCATGTCCACAGTTATGTAATCGTGGGTATTCAACACTTTTGCGGAATTGCAATTTCGATTAAATTATCAACTAAATGTTTTATTTTCAATTTTTTAATAATTTGTTTTCAATATTGGGTATAATTTATTTATAGCCATCATTAATGATGAGTTCATCTGTAGGATGTCGCACAAGCGGCTATATAAACTTTGAATATGCACTAGTGATAAAAGTGGTTGCAATGGATTTTAACGAGCTTCTTTAACGAACCATAAAACAAAAGGTAATAATATGTTCCTTCTGTTTATACCTACCTACTGCTTTGCAGTATACGAGTAGAACAGGGTGCCAGTGTGAGTTTTGTTTACTATACGTATTCATTCGATTAAGTTTACGAAAACGAAAATTAGTATGGCATTGAAGCCGCCTCCTATAGCGACATACCAGAAGAGTTAAAATTTTGCCATAAAAATCTCGTTTTCGTTAACGTGATCGAATGGCGAATGAAACTCGCACTAGGCACCTCCGACTTTGTTCGCATCAACTACCGTAGGTATTCCGTAATCTCAGAGATTTAATTTTATTTCTTCTTAGTAAGAAGTAGTAGTGGGAAGTAGTAGCAGTGGCGTAGCTTGCCTTCGACGGGCCTTGTATCAAAATTCGTTGGGGGGCCAAAATAAGTGTGAGATTGTGCATAACATTTTGCGAATTTTTGCTCTTACATGTTTGAGGCCCATATAGCCCTGGGGCCCCGTATCATTGATAAGGCTGATACAGCGGTAGCTACGCCCTTGCTTCTAACCCTATTTAACTTTCTTATTTTTTTCTGTCCAGTGACATGACTTACACATACACAGTCACCGCATATACTACATTTTACAAACTTTATCTCTCGGTTCTTCTTTGCTACTCAGCCTGATTTTCGGATATTCTGAGCTCAATTAGATACTAGGTCAAGCCAAGTCGGTGTGTTTCGGATTTTTTGATGCATATAGCGTAGCCCGGGTTTGTGATCACACGCCTGATATTAGCAAGCGTGGGGATTGAGCCAATACCTGTATATTGTGGAAAAGACTTGATTTCAACGATGGAGACGTTTGCCTAGCTGTGGAACAGTGGGTACTATATATATATACTCAATTAAATAATAAAGCTTACTTAAAATCTGTAAGTTGACTGTCACTCAGGCCGTGCATAGCGGCTTCTGTGAACGTCAGGGTGAGCCCGTTCCCGTCAATCTTGATGTCGTCCAGGTTCACAGGGTCTAGGGATGGCACGTTCAGCTCTGGCACCCCCTTCGTGAAGTGTGGGAGACTAGCTTCGATCTGCTCTCTTACACACTGCGTCAGGTTTGCGTCATCGATGTCACATATCTGGATGTAGGAGGCTGTAAAAACAACGAATAAATATAATACATTATGTATTATACATTTTATATGTTATTACCTTCGATCAATTATGTACTAGATATAGGAGCCGGAACAAAAATACATCTCGAAAGTGGCAAAATATTTGTACTTAAGAGGAAACACTAAGGTCGACATGATTATATGAAAGTAGAAAAAATCAACGTTTCGTAGTCCCCTGTTTCCTCCTCCAAAACTGAACCGATTTAATTATTTTTTTCAATAAAAATTAAAGGAAGGCTTTGGCTGTGTCTCTATGTTTTGCTTTTTTTCATAAATTAATTATTAAAAAAGATATGAACCTTTAAAAGCTTTAAAAATTGGCCAGATTTTTGTTGTGTTCAGACATCCAGCAAACAAATTTGACGAGATTATATAAAAAAAGCAAAACATAGAGACACAGCCAAAGCTTTTCTTTAATTTTTAATGAAAAAAATAATTTAATCGGTCCAGTTTTGGAGGAGGAATCAGGGGACTACGAAACGTTGATTTTGTCTACTTTTCATATAATCAGTCGACCTTAAAGGGGTTAGACAGGGTTGTGTAGCGTCCCCATGGCTGTTCAACCTATTCATGGATGACTGTTTGACAGATCTGAAAAATAGTGATTATGGACTGAGAATGGATGGGTTGCTTGTTAAATGCCTTCTCTACGCTGATGATCAAGTCATACTTGCGTCGTCGGCCGACGAGTTGCAGGAAATGGTAAGATTACTGAATGCGTCGTTAGAAGCGAGAGGTATGAAAGTGAACTTAAGTAAGACAAAAACCATGGTTTTTGAAAGAGAGGGGGATATGACAGAATGTGATGTTTTAATTGGAGGTGAAAAAGTAGAACAAGTGAAAGAATTTGTGTATCTGGGGACTAGGTTCACGAGGGATGGAAGGCATGAGGGTGATATTGATAGAAGAGTGAATGCAGGGAATATAGTGAATGGAGCGCTGCATGCCTTTATGAACAGTCAGAAAGTGTCAGAGAAGGCGCGACTGGCTGTTCATGCGGGGGTGTTGGTGCCGACGCTTATGTACGGAAGTGAGAGTTGGGTATGGCAAAAGAAGGATGAAAGTAGGATAAATGCAGTGGAAATGAGAGCATTGCGAAGTATGGCAGGAGTGACATTGAGTGATAGAATGAGGAATAGCAAAATTAGAGAGCGTTGTGGTGTGAAAGAGGATGTTGTCACTAAAATTGAGATGGGAATGCTAAGATGGTTTGGGCATATGGAAAGGATGGATGAAAGGCGATTAACGAAACAAATTTACAAGGCGAGGGTGGATGGAGCTGTTGGAAAGGGTAGGCCTAGACGGACGTACTTAGGACAAGTCCAAGACGTACTAAGAAAAGGTCAGGTCAGGAGTACCCATAACCGACGAGCATGTATGAAAGGAGTAATGAGAGTGGAAGAAGCGCAAGAGGTGTGTCAGGACCGTAGCAAGTGGAAAGATGTGGTCTCTGCCTACCCCGTTGGGAAAAAGGCGTGATGGTATGTATGTATATGTACTTAGTGTTTCCTCTTAATATTTACTGTCATCGCTATAAACGACATTGTGGCTCCGTGGCCCGAAAGTCGCCTACCGTTTTTCAAGCGCTCATCGGGAATCTGGTACCTACATAATTGATTGAAGATCATTACATATACCTACATTACATTTATATTATACAGGGTTATTTGAAAAAACAACAATAACCTCGCACGACTAGATAGCTAACATCATAGACAACAACATTTGTTCTACGAGTTTTGTTATAACTCAATACATTGATTAAAAAAAACTACTGGACCGATTTAAAAAAATTCTTTCACCATTAGAATGCTACATTAGCGCTGAGTAACATAGGCTATATTAAACAAAAAATAAAATAAAATACTAAAAACGACAATTTAATTTTCCAATACAAAATGATTTGTTTGTTTTGTTGTCATGGAAACCATTGATATATATTATTTAACTCAATGATGGAAACTGTCAAAGCGGTACGAAGTCCGCCGGGTCAGCTGTTAGTCTATATAGCTACTATTCACTGTTGGGTGAAGTGATGATAAAAGTCATTGGGATCAGTCATCGCTATACTTGATGGTTATTGACTTAATCTTCCTATTCTTCCTCTCTATTTTTAACACTTGACGAACTAGCATTGTGCCGTATACCTATTGTTTTTGCTTATTTAATAATAGTGTGTGTGTGAGAAGAAGTACCAAATAAAGTCTATATCTATCTATCTATCTATCATCATCATCATCATCATCATCATAAAATGTGAGTTGGTGATCGATCACAAACTTAGGCTACGCATCGAAAATACGATAAAAACAATTGCCTGACCTGGGAATTGAATCCAGGCTCACTGGTAATCCGGCCGGGAGCGCTTTGGCACTACGCCACCGAGGTGTACAAAATACTAAATATTTTCGTTAAATTTACTGACCTTTTTAACCATAAATATACAATTAAGCTGTGCTCCACGGTTTCACCCGCGTTGTTAGTGTGATGTAATATAGCCTATAGCCTTCCTCAATAAATGGACTATTCAACACAAAAATAATTTTTCAATTCGAACCAGTAGTTCCTGAGATTAGCGCGTTCAACCAAACAAACAAACAAACTCTTCAGCTTTATAATATTAGTATAGATTTAGTATATATACTACATAAATAATTGTACAAAAAATATCTAGTTCTCTAATTGTTCAATAAAATCTATAATTATGAATATGTTCTATGGCACGAATGGAATTAATTGACTAACAATAGTTAATCATTGTGCAGCTGATACACAGGTCATACGAATAACTGCATCATATCTTGCAATTCCTTTGTATACATTGTCGTTTATATATCTTGCAGAGTATTGCAGGGCTAATGTTTGAACCTTTATACTCGTAGACATAAGACCTTTTTAGGTACAACATGGAAGCAATAAAGATTATGATCATTATTATTTATACTTATATATTATGCAACCGACAAATGGCAGCTCTCGTCACCTCATCATTATATCAAATTAATGCTTAAATCGTTTAATTAGGTTTTTTATTTTATTCTACAACCGAATTCTACAAGCGTAGTAGTGACAATAAGGCTGCGGATGCGCAGATTACCAAGAATCCTCACCTACTATTTTACCTTTGACTGTTTAAAACGCTAAAACACTACTAAAGTGGTTCATATGGCGGCAGAGTTAGATAGGATGGTGGTAGCCAGCCAGACGCACTAAAAACAAGCCCTATCATCTACCAAATTTAGAGTTATTACATAATGATGTACCCCTCTTGCAATCGAACCCGGGATATCTTGGTTCGAGACCGGTGCTTTAACAATTAAACTACAAAGGCAGTCGTAAAAGTACCTAATCAAACGTAACTCTTAAATATATAAAATTTTACATATACTGGTCTCTTGACATGTGTCTTGACATGACACTTTTATGATTGTTCATTTATCTGTCATCCAAGAAAAGACAAATGACAACTTATTAATGGTGTGTTTATCTGTTTATTGTTAACATGTCTAAGATTTGTCTAACAGTTAAAAATATACATTTGAATAGAGAATATACTCGTAGTATTAGATTGATAAGCATAAATATTGAAACCTATATTAATTATACATTTTAAATATCGATTTTAATTCAGATCGTTTGCAAAATGGGATTAATCAAGTAGGTCACCAAAAATAATATTTTTCAGATAATTTTGTAATACTGTAGGTTTTCGTAATGTAATTGCAGTACAAATATAATAGTACTACATTTATAATAAATATAATTTAAAATAATTAGAAGTAGATTAAAATAAACTTACGTAAAGAAACTTTTTTCTCTCCAATTGTGGCACAGACTAAACTAATGAACACTAAACTGATTGTAGACTGCATTGTGCTGCTCTTAACTGTTTAATGTTTATTTTTAATCTTTAACCCGTTGCCGCCAATTGTCAGTCAAAGAGCTCGGCACCTACTGTGGGGAAGTTGGCAATGACAACCTATTTATGTGGCGATCTGATCAGTCGTCGCGCGGTCATGGCATTTCGATGCTCAAAAAAGGCTTTCAGGGATTTTGTTAATCTGAGAAACTAAAAATTATAAAAAATAAAAATAAGTAAAAAGGAGTTTCTCTTTCACACAAATTATAAGAGATCCATCTGTTTGAGGAGAATAATGATGACACAGTAGATATATAGGATATTTCCTAACTTACTTGTTTGGATATAAACATCTTAACGTGTGAATTGGAACCTAATGATGGTTGACCTTGTATTTTAGGACTCCATGACCCAACAATGTATTATTTTGTTATGAAACACTTTATATATGAAATATGGTCGTCTCAAAATTTAGGATATGACCAACAACTCAGTCTTTCAATTACCTAGACTCTGCAAAGGGTTACGAACCCTTCGAACGTCATGATAAAATAATAGGTAAACAAACGAGGGAATAAACAAAAATGCAGTGTACTACTTTGTAGATGTTAGTTACAAGATAAAATTTTAATAAAAAAATCAACCAGCCTTTGACGTTCAGAAAACAAAAAAATTAGATTACTGACTTTTTTTTATTAAATTTTCTTATCTAAAACTCGACACTTTTGGTAGCACCACATAGAATTTTCAAAGAAAATCCAGGCTTTAATATAAATAATAAAATGCAAAGACACAATTTTAGAATATTTGTATGTTTTTGACAAAACACATTATTTTACATATTATCACAGTGAAGGTTAAAAGTTCAACAAACCGAGCAAATTAACATCAAGAGGAAAACTCAATCATGGGATTGTCAGTATAACGTCAGGTCAGGTCAGGTCATATACGCCTTAAGAATGATATAGAAGGTCGTTACTTTTATAACATCGAAGTCAGACAATTAGAGTAGTCAAGGTCAAATATGAAATACCTTAATTCTAAGGCATTCAGTAAGTACATTGTGCAACCGACGCAGTTTTTGCATGACTTTCGATATGCAAGAAGAATCGTAAATGGACAATTGGGCAAATTAGTATCCATTTGGAAGGAGGTAGTAAGTCTTGTTTGAAGTCCACCTTAGCTACCACCATTTTATCTAATTACGTAAGTAACTTTATTATTTACAAACAAAGACAATAACAAGTAAATTAAACTACTTAAAATTAAACTTATAAACCTATAAACTATAACTATACTATTAACTATAAATAAAAAAATTTGCTTCAAATCATCCCCATCAGGCAGAGTGCCCAGTAAGCTAGCAGCATTGCCACGTTTGATACTAATGCTTATACGCTGATGATGAAATATTTTGAAAAAGTTTGTGAGCACCTTGGCTTCATGTACCTAATGTCTCTATCCCCAGTCAGATTCTCATACTTTCGCCGTTTGAGGTTATCTGCATGCATGTGCGATAAAGATAAGATAGGGAGCTGTCTTCAGTTACGATCAGGCAAGACGAAGGCCAAGAGATTCTGATGGAAACACTTTGTTCTCAAAAATTATAATTAAGAGTTCATGCTTGATTAGGATCTTAATATATATTTTATTACGTGTGATAACTTTTCTTAAAAAAGTCTGCTATTAAAGGAAACGCTTTTGAATAAATAAAATGAACGAAGGCTTTTGAGTACGCCGCAAAGGTTTACTGTAGAACAAACTGCTCGATGCTCTTATTATAAACTTTTGCACCACACAATTGGATCGTTTTCCACGGTACTTAAACAAGTAAATGCAATAAAAGTCAAGCATTGACGTGGCATTGTTTATTTACTACGAGTACTACGACATTCATCTTATTTCCCACACATCCAGTTAGGCTGTTGAATGTCTGTTGGACTGCTGACGGTTGGCATCCTTATACAGCCTTAATCATGATACGCATAAAGTATATATTGCCCTTAAATGTAACAATTGATTGTCTTAATATTTCAGCCAAAACTTTAGCCACCTTTTAGGTAGTCTAAGCCTCTATGTTTCTTGGCTTGTCAGGAAATAAGAATAAGAATAAGAAACATTTATTGACCTGCATAAAACATTAAAATGACAAATACAAGGAAAATACATAAATGTTAATAAAAAATCAAATAACAAAACAAAAGACAATGGCAATGGCAACAAACAATGACTATAAAAGGCATGATGGGTGACTAAGCATAAAAATGTATCTCGAACTTCTTTGTGCTTCAAAAGACGTAAAATAGCACTCGTTAACTCGTACCAGTAAAAACCCACATAAATGACCAGCGTAGTAGGTTACGGTTCCGTCCCCATGTTTTAGTGATGATGATGATAAGATAAGATGGGTATACAATCACCATGATCTCTTGTAGCAAATCTTTATAATCAGCATTATAAAGGTATCAAAAATTGAATAATAGTTTATAATTTGTCATCACCGCCAAGTAAAATATTAAAATACAAAATGACATTAGGTATATATATACCTACGTAAGTATATGTTATTTTATAGTTGCCTGCGGATTATGCGGTTGATTTCGCAAACGATGCAAATTGTGATAATAACAAGTAAATCTAGACAAGCCAAGTTTAAGCTAACAGAACTGGCGAGCAGCACCGTGTGTAATATTACACAAACCATTTGGAGCCACTTTTGACCCCCTCGTAACTCAAAAACTATTTCACATAAACATGTCAAATTTGGCTCATATATTGAGACTTGCGAGATACATATGTGCTCTAAATTTCATAAACACACCTCAAACGGTTATTTAAATATTAACGTCCAAATATCGTCATTTTTATCACTGACTGACCTATAGATCAAAACTATAACCCAGTTCCAGATGACCTAAAAAGTTCAAAGGCATCCAGATAGGTAGTTGGGCGAATACAAGGGAATACATCAGACACTAGTACCAAAATTTTTATCAATTTATTATATTTTTCAATTAATTGATTCTATTAGGAACACTTACTTATAGATGCCTGTAATCTCGATCTCTATGTGTTTTATGCATGCTGTCTGCACATACCTTGGAAGTACATTCTACCAATGTTTGTACAAGCTGATAATTACTATGTAAACGCTGTAATTCCGTTTTGTGTAGCTAATAAAATAAATAAATAAAAAATAAATGTAAGAATCAGCAATCAAAATATATTATAACCTTAAAATATATTATAGCCTTCGCAAGTTCTAAAGCTGTAAATTCTTATTTTATTCTTCCGGAAATTTGGCTGGCTGGTCGAAACTAGCCATTGAACATAGGGCTCTTCCATGACTGTTTTAGTAGGTACTTAACTTAATAATAATTCGTATATCAGAACTAGCCAAGTCGGACCTTCATCAGTCAGGCTTCAATATATTATCCTAAGTTATAAGAAGAAATGATATTTTAAGTTGTTATAAAATATTTTATGTTTTTATAAATAAATTTCAGGACTGACGAACTTGGCACCCATTTAGATCTCACTTCTTTTGTCGTTGTAGTCAACAACCAAGGCATGTATCATAATATTGAATTTGGCTCTCATTTCACATTTATGTTTTTGATGAGAATGCTTCTTACATTGTTTGTCATAACCAATTTTTTTCTCGGATCTCACGCAGAACATGTAATAAACCGAAGGCTGTATTGAAGTATATAATTGTTTGATTACGATAACCACTTATGTTGATCACTGCCCTTACAAAGTTAAAGCCTATTGTTGCTACACGTGTAGCTTTAAATTTTTCCTTTTGCTCTCGGTTACCAGGGCATCCGTTTATTTTGAGGAAGTTTGCTGATTGTCACTGGGCATTTTCAGGTACACCGGGCTTTTTTGGGGGCGTGTGAAACAAAGCACCTTCAGAGGTTATCTAGAGGGAACGGCATCACGCACTAGTGCGTTTCCCCGTGTCCTACAACATTCTCCGATGGGTTTGGATCAGATCGGATCAGGGCGTCCGCTGCGTCAAGCGGGCGCACGGCGCGGTCGCCCGTCGCGACGGGACGGGACCCGCGCCCAGCACCGACGACGCGGTCAAACATGGCGGTTTCGATGATGCCATGATCTGTCAAAGTGCATATCAGTAATCAATCCCGCGAACGGACGAGCGTGCTCCGTCGACCGCGCTGCGTGCAACGGGTGACCCGCCACACGCAGCAAAGCGCTCGCACACTGGGCCACTATAAGTTACGGACGAGAATTTCCATTCATCTTGTATGGCATCTGTGCATTGAGCGTTCAAATGGCCGTGTCCAAGCCACAAGCTGCGAAAGTGTTCAGAGCTCGCTACATATTGCCGCGTTTTGTTTCCATCTCCCGCGCTAAGCGATTGAAGTCGCCGGCTTCTCCCCGCCTGTTAAATACTGAGGGAAATGGACGATCCTATTCTAGCCACTAGTGGCTGTGTCTTGGGGATTGACTTAACCACTTGTGGTCGCGTTTGATAATCGCCACAAGTGATCCAGTTTAACCACTAGTGGTCGCGAGTAGGCCATCATAGGTCGTCACCAGTGACCCAGTGTGCGGGCGCTCTTATTATAACTATAATAAATACTCGTAAACAATCTGCACTCAGATTGACCTCATCGTTAAATCTTTTATGTTATTATCATATCAATTAATAGAAGAATGCTTTTTGTCTTGATCGAAACACGCATCTCGGAAGTGTACAATTAATTATCTATAATAATTACTGTGAAACAACTTCCGTTATTATCTTGGCGCTAAATAAGTGAGAATAATAATTTACCACCTGCCTAGAATCCAGGTTATTAATTCCCAGCCCCAACACCATACTGCAATACCAAAAAAATTCTGTAAGCTCATTTTGCGTAAAATAATAAAAATAATAGACGCCATTTATTTATTTATTTATTTATTTATTTATTTATTTATTTATTTATTTATTTATTTATTTATTTATTTATTTATTTATTTATTTATTTATTTATTTATTTATTTATTTATTTATTTATTTATTTATTTATTTATTTATTTATTTATTTATTTATTTATTTATTTATTTATTTATTTATTTATTTATTTATTTATCAGTATGTTTACTGTGGACTTACAAGTTACAAATTAATAATGAGGCGACCAACACCTCAGTTATCCTGTGACCACAACCCCTTTAGGTAAACATCAGGGTATAATAATATGTAAAACTTTAAACGCGATTAAATTCTTTAAAAGTAAATCAATTCAAATTTGTTTTTTAAATCAATTTAACGTTGCCAACATCTTTTTTGTTCCGAATTTAAGATTAATCATATTATTTATAGCTATAATGTAATCAGAAAATGAAGCAATTTTCAATATAACTAATATGGATTCTTTTTATATACAGGGTGACTGGTACAAGACCCGCCATAACAAATTACTATAGTTATTTGCTGGAGGAGATCATTTGCTAACTATTGAATCTTATTTTCCTTTGCTAAAGTTTTGTAGTCTTGGAGATGGTATTTACATTTTTATACACTTTTACGATTTTCACAAATTTTTATCTTAAAGCTGTCGTGACTAGTTTTTTTTCAACGTCCTGATGAATTTTCTTTTTTTGGTAGTACATAGACATTTGTGATCAAATTACGTCGCAACTTTGCTCAATAAAAGATTTCAAAAAGATATTACGCTAGAAAAAAGAGAAATCCTATCTCCCTAAACTATAAAACTTTAATTAGGAAAACTAAGCTGCAATAGTTAGCAAATGGCCTCCTCCATAGGTGATTGAGGAGCTCGAAGGCGCAGTGGTTAACGCGCTAGGTCTGCGAGTGCTGAGGTTAAGCAATTTTCGCAAAAGCCGATCATCGGATGGGTGACCAAAAAATTATCATCTCGAGCTTCTCCGTGCTTCGGAAGGCACGTTAAGCCGTTGGTCCCGGCTGCATTAGCAGTCGTTAACAACCACCAATCCGCACTGGGCCCGCGTGGTGGTTTATGGCCCGTTCTCCCTATCCATCCATAGGGAAGGCTCGTGCCCCAGCAGTGGGGACATAAATGAGCTGATGATGATGATGATATGTGATTTTGCTGTGGCGGGTCATATACCTATCACCCTGTATAATACAACGTGTAACAGAAACGTGTGGTCAAAATTAAAAGATCCAAAGTGTATCCGATCTAGAACTTATATGTAGAGTCACTAAGACATTTAACTAACTAAGACACTAACAGCCGTACTCAGAGACGTCAATTAAGTTTTAATGACAATTAAGTCTCTTGCTGTCACTTTCTTATGTATAGTGCTAAATAGAGAAGGAAAGACATTGAATTGTCATTAAAACTTAATTAACGTCTCTGAGTACGGCAATAAGACAATTAACTTTAATTTGTGATGTCACATCAAAATAAACAAGTCACAGCCCTAGTGGCTTAGTAACTTGTGTACTTACATTTATGATCACTGCGGCTTGCATAATGCCTTGAGCGTCGATCGACCATCAGGTGGCCGATAACACTTAAAGTTCTATTGTGTCTGGTATTCGCGCGCTCGAGCTCTTATGCGCGCCTGACGCGCATGACTTCACTATTATATAATTTAATTTACAATTTTATGACAAATTAAAGTTAATAATTATGTCTCAATAATAAAACATAATTATGTCTCAGTAACAAAACATAATTATGTCTCAGTAACAAAACATAATTATGTCTCAGTAACAAAATCTAGATCGGATACACTTTGGATCTTTTCATTTTGACCACACCTTTCTGGTACACGTTTTATGGCAATAAAATAAATTTGCGTCTAATAGAATAGTAATAAAAT
Source organism: Eudonia mercurella (assembly GCA_963082485.1). Classification (NCBI taxonomy): domain Eukaryota; kingdom Metazoa; phylum Arthropoda; class Insecta; order Lepidoptera; family Crambidae; genus Eudonia; species Eudonia mercurella. The sequence goes on from OY720027.1 coordinate 12,775,484, forward strand.
TTGACTCTTCCTAATCGATCCATGATATTTAAAAATGATATAAAATTGTAACATTGTAATGTTGGTACTTGGTAACGTGCTTATCGACATTGGATACGGATCACTTTGACTTCCAATTATAAAGATTTTCTATTTCTGTTTCTATTGTACTTATAAAGTAAGTAGATAATAAATAAATTATTTATTCGTCTTATTAAATGTGGTAAGTGGTAATTATAGTGTTGAGGAAACATGTATATGGGTCAGAGTGCCTAGCAGCGGCGAAGACTCCATACAACCCGATTCCCGTTATGAAAATGGTCAACATGTTACTTCATACATATAAACAAACTCTTAACGATTTATATTCATTCATCCGTTTAACACACAACGGTCAACAGTTTGGTATTAAAATTACGTCGATAGGTATTGTTTTTGGTGCTAGGTTTTTGGATTGATTGAAAATGGTTATCAGATGCAAATCGCCTGATACGTATTTTTAGCCATAGCTCCGAGGATTTTGGGAGAATCGAGATGAAATTAGTACCAAAAGTTGAGGGATTTATCCAGACATTTGTGAGCGTTTGAATTTTGAAAATCGGCTGGAAACTTTTTTTGGAATTTTAATAAATGTAAAAAGTGTGAGTTTCATTGACAAAGGTCCACGCTTGCAAATCAGACTACCGCAAACTATCAAATTTTCTCAATAGAATTTGAACTTAATGTATATGGGATATAGTTGACAATTTATTTAAGAAATTTGACAGTTTTTAATAGGTTGATGTGCAAGGTTCTTCTGTACGATCACCACATAATAAACTATTTTATATATTTTTACAACACCCTTTGTAACACTACCAACCGGTAATAAAATATTGAATATTGAATATCAGGCTGACGAAAACAAGTTTTTGTGTGGCATTTAAGCAGCGCCTCTTGGTGGCAAAAGAGGAGAGTTAAAAAATTGCCATATAAATCGCTCGTTTTCGTGATCGAATAAAAATGTAAACAAAATAATAGAAAATAAACAAACAAAACGTAATAGTAAACAAAATCTACTACAGACAGATACAGCCACGATAGACTAATTAATAGACCACTTGACCCGGAGTGTTAGAAGGTTTTTTTGGAGAGAGATTGCTGATTGCCTCAGACGGCATTTTCAGCTTTCGGCTTGTTTGGGGACGGCGAGAAACTTAATGGGTATCTCAAGCCGTGTGAAACGAATCACCTTCGGAGGTTTTCTAGAGAGAACAGCATCACGCATTAGTGCGCGTCCCCGTGCCCTACTAGATTCTCCGAATGGTTCGGGTCGGATCGGGGTGTTAGAAGGTGTGGGTTCATTAAACTCTGCATTGCATTTGATAAGTATATAAATTCAAAAAAAAAAGCCGTAGGTACAAGCCTTTTTTCAAATCCCACTAACATTTTGTTTTCGCTTTCTTTTATTCTATAACGTATAAGTTTAGGCTTCATCTCACCATCTCTCAGTCATGGTAAGTGATACCTTAGATGGGAGCTACCTATCTAACCTCTACAGAACAATTATTTTAACGATGTTATTACAGCTACAGATTATAAGATAGTGTTAGATAACTTGGACTTAGAACTAAAGTGGTATCAGAGTAAAGAGGCGGTTATGTAATGTAGTCTTCAAGCTTTTAAGATTCAATTATAGCATAATCTGTAGTGATTTGTCTATGGAAAGGAGAGCACCAAAACCTCACCAAATCAAATATTATTTATTGTTCTGAGACCAGAACGCCCTAAAAATCTCGCTACATCCACCAATATGCTCTAGGTATAATGAGAGATGGAACGGCAGTTTGAACTTCTTGATTATCTCAAAACACCTGACTTCGAAGGCTTTTAGGGAAGGTCAGTTTAAATCAGTTCAACGTTTATAAAAAGGTTAAACTGTTTACACCTTAAAGGGACCTTAAAATACTAATATTTAATATTAATTGGAACTTAATACCGCTGCCCTTTCCTGACAGAAAAGGACGGACGAACAGAAATAGTAAGGGTTTCGTTTTTATTCCTTTTGAAGTATGCGTAACGCTAAAAAAACCGGCCAAGTGCGTGTCGGGCCACACGCAGTGTAGGGTTTCGTAGCCCATCTCAATAATGCGGACTCTGAGAAGAGGGCTTTTATGAACATTTATTTAACGATGGCGCAGTGGTTAACGCGATGACGCAGTGGTTCTGTGAGTGCTGATGTTAAGCAACTTTCGCAAAGGTCGGTAATCGGATGGATGATCAAATCTTTATCATCTCGAGCTCCTCCGTGCTTCGGAAGGCACGTAAAGCCGTTGGTTCCGGCTGCATTAGCAGTCGTTAACAACCACCAATCCATTTACTCTAACAAAATTTTTCACTTTAAAGCTTAATAGTTCACAAACGGATGCCTCAATCAAAAAACTGTTTCCACAAACCCGCAATATTTTGAAATTGCTATCCAACGACCTCCCACACTATGGGGTAGACAAGAAAAAAATACATCCCCACTTCACGTGTAGGGGAGGTAACCTAAAAAAATATTTAAAATTTTACTTCACCACTTTGTCGGCGTGATTAATAGGTATATCCATGCCAAATTACAGCTTTCTAGTACTAAGAGTCTATGAGCTAGGCTGGTGACAGACAGACAGACGGACATGGCGAAACTATAAGGGTTCCTTGTTGACTACGGAACCCTAAAAACGGTTTGAATCAAGCTGAGGGTCAATCGTGTTTGTGCTTTAAGCAACCAGTGCGTCAGTCATGGACGCAAAAATACATTTAGGTATTTCTAATAATGGAATCTTTCTTTTTTTAATTTTTTTTTCTTGGTACACACACAGAGATACAACAACAACACACAAAGCAAACAACAAAAACAAACACGATATGTTGCGGCTCAAAAACAATTGTGTATTCACACATACTGAGCAGAATAGTGATTTGAAAAGAGAAATAGAGATAAAAAATCACAATTGATTGCTTCATTACATGCACAAAGCTACATTACAAATTAAATTATTATTTACATTGAAATTAAAGATAATTTATAAAAGAATAACAAAATAAATATATCTACTCAATGATCTCGACCAACATCTCAAGAGACTTTCTCTGGATGGCTGGATTAAGGGTCAGATACAGAAGGCAACACTCGGCACGTATTGTCCGGAGGTTCCTCACTCTGCAGCCCTGACCACCGGTAGCTTGGGCCCTGCCCCGCTGCTGGTGGTACTCTAGGATTAGGTTTTTATAATGTTTTATTGTTTTTATATTAAAATATTGTAAAAACCTAGTTTTAAAAAAGAAAATAAATAAAGGAGGAAATAATAATAAAACAAAAATAAAATAAAGTAGATTACAAGAATAAAATTAAAATTAAAATTACGTATTAAAATTAGAATCAGGCGTTAGTTTGCGGAAATACATGGCACACAAAAATACCATTGAAATTATGATGCAGTGTTAATTCCGCTAAATCACTCGTTTATCATTTATTTATGTATGTATGTATAAACTGCATTAAATTCTTATCTTCTTTATATTAAGTATTTTTGTCACCTGGTAGACATTAATTATGTAATCTGTCAGTGTGTGAATGTATTAGTACCTATCTGTAATCTTAAGTACTATTGTACCTAAGATATATAGAATATAAAAATGTACAATACAATATTTTTAATGATTTCATAATGAGGAAGCAACCAAGCCAACTAAAGTGCTAGATATAAGTAGTTTCAGCTACAATGATATGCTGACTGACGGACAGAACTGTTTCTGTCCGTCAGTCAGTGTGTGAGTTTTTTGTAAAAGGGATGGTAAAACGGTGATGGTAAACAGCGATTATTACCAGCTATGGTAAATGGGAAATGGTAATGTGTTATGTAATTAATTTAAACTACCTTATTAATATAATATTTTAAATAAAAATAAGTCGTTTGTTTGGTTTACACATGAGTGTATATTTATAGAAACTTTACGATGCGTCGTTAACGAGGCTATAAAATCAACTTGAATATTAATTAACTAAATCATTTGTTAGTAAAAATAATAATAATTTACAAGTGCTTAATAATAACAATTTATAAATAAAAAAACAAAAACGGAAAACATGAGGATATACTTATTTTATTGTCTGTAGGGTTCCAGAAACTACAAAAACTGTTGCTACTGTATGTAGCAAGTAAACGATGTATGTAGGTAACCCACCTTGAATTTTAATAAAAATAATAAAATTGGTAATGAAAATTAAAGTTAAGCAAGTCGGTAGTCTCTAACTGTCCACCATCAGCTCATTTTATGTCCCCACTGCTGGGGCACGAGCCTTCCCTATGGATGGAAAGGGAGAATGGGTCATATACCACCACGCGGGCCCGGTGCGGATTGGTAGTTAGTAACGACTGCTAATGCAGCCGGGACCAACGGCTTTACGTGCCTTCTGAAGCACTGAGGAGCTCGAGATGATACATTCTTTGGTCACCCATCCGATGACCGGCCTTTGCGAAAGTTGCTTAACCTCAGCACTCGCAGACCGGGCGCGTTAACCACTGCGCCATCGAGCTCCTCCTAATAAAATTAGTGATGAAAATTAAAGTAAAGTAAGTCGGTAGTCTCTAACTGTCCAACTGCTAGGCAACGGACTCAATCATTGAAATCAAGTTATTACTACAATTGATGGGTAATGGCTTAATCACCACGCTTGCCAAATACAGGTTGGTGATGACGAACCTGGGATATGCATCGGAAAATCCGAAAATCACTTTGCTCGACCTGGGAATTAAACCTCAAAGTTAAAGTCAAATATTTTTTATTGAAATAAACTTTAGAAAAGTGCTTTTGAATCGTCCAAACATTTTTTTACCTGCTATCCATTCAGGACGTCTATTTTTAGCTGTGGAGAAGAATGGGCGCAAGAAACTCCACAGCTTTAATATAAGTAACGACATTTACAAAATTATATGCCGTTACCAAGTTACAAGTTTAATATTTTAAATTAGAAATACCTGTTGGAGTGATTGGATCATTTTAAACCCATGCTTTTTTGTCTTCAATGTAATCAATCAGACACTTTATAATAAGCTTTTTTACTTCTTTAATGGTTATTTTAAATTTATTCATATCAAGTTTTTGAATATTACTTGAAACTTTATTGTAAAACGTACACACAGGCCTCTAGATGAATTATTTACTTTGTGAAGCCTAGTACAAGGTACTGCTATTTTGTTTTTATTTCTTGTGTTTAAATGTAAACACTAAAAATAAAAACAAAATAAAAACACAATGGTGAATATCACTGCTTTTAGAAAAAGTTTCAATATTTTTATAAACATACATTAGGTTCTCGTAAATATATTGTGTTGCAACTGTCATTATATTAATATCTTTAAATCTCTCACTGAGAGAATTACCAGCGTTTAGGTTATAAATTACTCGAATAGCCCGCTTCTGTAGCACAAAGATAGTTTGAATGTCGGCAGCATTGCCCTACAGTAAAATGCCGTACGACATTGCGCTATAGAAAGAACTAAAGTTGAAACCTCGGACTTTTGGGGTATTGGGTCAAGTGCTTTGCCACTCGGTCTCTTTGCCATTATTTGTCGCACTACCAAATATGGAATGCTCTCATAAAGTCCAGTAAACGAGATGTGAAGAAGCAACCTGCGAGTCGGCGAGAAGAGGACAGCTAGTGGGGCATATCCATTATCCTGCTCCACTAGATAGTGGAAGGAAGATTCCTTCTTCACACCTGGACTATTTTTTTCTTAGACATATACATACACACACATAGCGTTGCCAGGTGTCCGGATAATGCCGGACATAGCTAGGCTAGGCTTTTTGATTGCGTGTCCGGCCAAAATGAACGGCTTGTCCGGCTTTTGTTTAGGCTTTTAAAATGTTTACTTTTTTTGACTGATGACTTTATTTGATTGATGGCATTCGATTTTATTTATATTTCAATAATAAAAATATTTTACATACATTTTTTTGTCGTACCTACAAAATCCTCAAGAATGTAGGGTGTCCCGGCCTTTTTACCCAAATGTCCGGCCAAACTGGTTGGTCTGTCCGGCTATTAGGTTTGACGACCTGGCAACCCTACACACACAGCTATTCTTATGCCCATAGCTGTAAGTCTTTCTATCATACTAGAAATAATTGTTCTATCAACTATTTATTGTGATTATTAAGTGGTTTAAATACCTATTAGTTGTTTCTAGAATAAAATCAATGCTTGTTTTCTTACATTATATTCGTACAAGTAGGTATTAACTTATCTTTATCGGCATCTCTCAATCATGACATGTTCCTCTATAAGTCATATTATGTAGATGGCTATACATTTCGGTATAACGATGTTGCTATACATTGTAAACGAAGCAATTTTTTTCAAATTGCTATGCTTGCAGCGTGTTGCTGTGTAACAAGAAACTTCATAATTAGTTCACGTAATCGAGTAGACAGTGTTGGTGACTGAATTGAAAATAGTACGATGAGATTGCGAATTAATTCTAATTAAACAGTACCAATAGCAGCGGCCAGCACGTTTGGGTTTCGATCGTGAAAACTAAGCAATTTTTGTAATGGATGGGTGATCAAACTACATTTGGTCGAGTTGTCCTGGTTGCTACAATGAGATGGTTGGTTTCTTTCTATGTTTTATATTATTATAAATAAATAAATAAATAATTATTAGCTATTTCTTTGGATGTTTAAGAAGGATGTTTAAGTATTAGATTAACATATTTCTTTTTTATTTATTTACTTATGTACATTAACAGGTCACATACAAAATTACATAACAACAATTAATATCGAAAATATTGAACTGGGCTGGGATGCAACCCCAAACAATGTACACAATTTTACCAAATACGACATTTAAATAAAAAGAAAAAAAATACATTAAATTTAAAATATATACCTATACAAATATTACATCTCATGACAAAATAAGGAGGCACTATTGAAATAATATTGAAAATTCAATATAATTATAACTAATTTTGACTTGATTTTTAAAAAATTAAAACATTGAAATTGTTTTGAAATTCGTGTCTTCATTCAATTTATTTCTTAATTTGTATTAATTGAGTTAATGCCGAAATAAAGGTTTGGTACTTATACAGATCACCGGGTCAGATCTGGAGGTGTCTGCGTAGATTGTTATCGGTTAGGTATTGTAATACGTACCTTACCTACGTATTACAATTGCTATAAAGTTCGTAGAAAAAGATATAAATTTTAATAGGAAACTTGAAGATTTGCTTATAAACAAAATTAAATGTTGTTGTTCCATCACAGAATGCTATGTCGATAAAAGTCATAAATAAAGTAATAACAGTAAGTAAAAATAATATATTTATTTAAACATTAAATTTATATTATATTGTCATTCTCGTTATTATCCTTAGTTAAAAGTTAAATAAAATACAATGATTCTAAAAATTATTGTACCTCACTAGGTTAGGTACTGACGATAAGATATAGTTTTGTTTGAAAAAAGACAGTGTTGAAAAAATTCCACGAGCGGGATTCAAACCCGCACCCCATGACATGCCGGGTCAGGTGCACTGCCAACTTTGCTATCGTGGCTCAATTCAACTCGCCGAAATTAATCAACACTATCTATTTTTACTTTATAAGCCAAAGGAGCCCTATTCAATGTCGACAACTAAGTACGTCGTCGTCTTTTTTCAAATTGTAATTTGTTTGCAACAATATTTGCGTAAAATTATACGTAAATAATCATACTTGACACAACGACGACAACCTGGTCCGTTTCAACGCCTCCAAAACACAAGCGTGTCTGTTCTCCGCCAAAAGGAGTCCATTTCTTCTGACTCCTACTTTCCGTGGTACATCCATCCCAATCAAGGGCAACCTTGAGCTGTTAGGCATGGAGTTGACTGCAAATCTCAACTTCGGCTTAACCATCGAGTCCAAAGCTCAGACTGCAGCAAAAAAGCTGGGCGTCCTGAACAAGGTGCGGCAGTATTTCACACCAGAGCAGATCCTTAGCCTGTACAAGGCCCAAGTCCGATCGTGCATGGAATACTGCAGTCACCTTTGGGACGGATCTGCCAAATACTAGTTGGCCGCACTCGACTCGGTGGAACGCAGAGCTATAAGGCTCATCGGTGATGATGCGCTTGTCGAGGCCAAGCTTACCAGCCTCGCACACCGGCGTCGTGTCGCCTGCCTGTGTGTCTTTTACCGACTTTACCACGGAGAGTGTGCCGGGGAGCTTTTCGAGCTCATACCACCATCGCCCTTTTACCACCGAACCTCCAGACGTACTGCAGGATATCATCCGCACCTAGTAGAAATTCCACTATGTCGCACTAAGCGCTTCATGTCATCATTTTTGCTGCGCACTGGCAAGGAGTGGAATTCTCTGCCATCGTCTGTGTTCCCAAAAACTTATAACCTGAATTCCTTTAAGGCGAGAGTTAATAGGCATCTTCTAGGGCAGCTCGCTCCATCTTAGACCTCATCTACGCTCACCATCAGGCGAGATCGAGGTCAAAAGCTGTCTTATAAGGCATAAAAAAAAAAAAAAAAATAAACTTATATATAGTTGTTTTTAGTGTTCGATCTCAAACATTTATTTGTGCATTTGCCCTTATATGCTTCATGACATACCTTACCTTACCTTACCTACATTCTTGTGTTATTTTTGTGTAAGAAGTAATTTTTGTGTAGGTACATGACAGCTTTATATGTCACTTTTTATCAACTGCAAATATTTTGACAAAACATCTATTTATAACGGAGAAATAAGGCCCTAGCATTTAAAAAAAGAATTCAAGCTATTTTTTTTTAATATTTCCTGACACAAAAATTGTAATATTTTTAAGAGAGGCCCTCTTTCGGCTTTTTTGAATTAAACTAGGGGCACGTGTAAGCGGTGAAGGCATTGCGGCATCTTTGTTTCAGCTCCTTTGAATTGAAACTACCGAAAGTGCTTTATTTTTCTTTTTAATCGAAATATATTTTGGCGTTTTTCTTGAAAACTAGCGTATACAAATTTAAGGTTTTTTCATAAAAATAGTTTATATATGTTGTTGGATTTATCCTCAAAATATTTGCAGTTGATAAAATGTGACCTTATATAATAAATAAATAAATACTTACGATCGATTTTGGTTATAACTGAGCTTTTACTAAATCCGGCCTGGTAGGTAGCTAGGTAGGTAGCTAGCACTACCTTATTGAAGTCGGTCTCCATTACAAGAGTATAAGTCGTTTTGAAACTCTCTGTCAGAACACAACAAAACCTCTCTGTTCGACCATCGGTACGAACCTCGAACCATCTGTTGGAACTTCAGAAGGTTCTGACAGATGGAAATAATAAAGTTTCAGCAGTTGTTGAGGATTCCGCACTTCCGTTCCACCTTTGGCTTTATTAATATTGCTTAATATCTTAAAGCAAAAGGTTACTCAGTCGTGTATTAAATAAAGCTCTCGTAGCATGGAAACAATGCCTATAAGCTTTTAGCGAATAGATTACTGCCCTTGTGTTGCCCTAACGATGACCTTTACGAAGATACTTACTTACTGGTATATAAATCTGCAATTCTGATAAGATAACAGTAATAAATTGTATTATTGAAGAAGATATAAAAGTCACATAGTTTGGAAGATATCTTTGATTTTTATTTCACAACTGATAAGCGTTAGCTCTCATCGCACCTGGTATTAAGTGACAGACAAGGCTGAAGATGGAACCACAGTACTCCCGGAATCATGAACGGCCGAGAAAATGGCTGTCGTATATTATGTGACTTACGGATCAGAACAATATGATTAACATTGTTCTTTGTGATTATACTCGTGTTATATAACTTTACGTAAATTTTGTTGCGAACAAATTATCATTTGAAAAATGTAGTTGTCGACAATGAATAAGGCCAATTTGGCTTACAAAGTTAGAGTAGGTAGTGTTGATTATTTTCAGCAGGTTGAACAGAGCCACGATAGCATAGTTGGTATTGCACTTGACCCGGCACGTCATAGGGTGTGGGATCAAATCCGCTTGTAAAATTTTTTACAACCCCTTTTTTCACATTGTTCTTTTGGTTTATATAAGATTATGGTAGCTAACCACCTGGTTAGCTAAAGGCTATCCTTTAGCTAACCAGGTAAGATAGGATTAAAACATACCACCAGCAAACTGATGTATCACCGCGTTTGTCTGAGACCGGAGCAGAGGTGTTACTTCTAGCTAGATCATAAAGCTGGTATATTACCCAATATTGTTTACTTTTAAAATGTTCGTTTCGACAATTTGTTTTTTTTACTGTAAATAATCTACATATACTCATAGATAGAAGAGATGACATTAATTCATGCAATTCGCATTTAATTTAATTTATAGAATAGGCACAAAATAAGGTGTGGAATAGGCCATAATAATGTCTCGCTATAAGCTCTACCTAATTTGTTCAGAGAATTACCAAAATTAGAAACTCTCACATTACAGGTAGGTATGATGTTTCTTTTTGTTTAAAATTGTGTCTAGATACGACGTTCTTTTGTTAGCGTGCAATCATTCTTGAACGGACAATATTTACCAGATAACTATTTATAACCGTGAATCGAAACCAGATTAAGGAAGAAAGGAAGTCATAAGTACTTAACGAATAACCGGTCATTATGTTACTTTGTCGAATTGTCGTTGTTGTTTGGGTTCAAGGCGCACGGGAAGCTCCAACCGGTCCGAAGTATTTGCTGTCATTGACATTTGACATGTCGGTACAGGTAGGGCACTGTTTCCGTATTCCCTTAAATATAATTTAGTTATAAGAATTCATTATTTTTTGTACTTCCTACTGGATTGTAGGTATGTTTGCTAAGTACACCATACTTGACTGCATGCTACATGCACTGTTAAATTACAAGATAGTGAATTGTAACAAAATTAAAGATAAAGACCATCATTTTGATTTAATAGTTCTTAATTTTTATATAGGTATATTTTTTTATCATTCCGCTTAAGGGTGCGCCGACCAAAAAATGGCAAAAATGCAGTCACGGTTAAGTTGATATCATTGAAAATACTATCGTATTAAATAAACAAATATATATTTAGTATCAAAGGCCGATACGTGTGTTGTGTTTACACGTGTTTACAATTAGTCCTATCCATAAATTCATAACACACTAAGTATAGTTTTTTCTACAATATCATTTAAAGTTGGGCAAAAATTATGAAAACGAGTGGCGGCGTTTAGTTGATATCTTATAGTTTATCTAAATTATTGTACCTCTGATTTTGTCTAAACAATCACCAATGGTCTAAACTAAATATCGTCCGTTTCACATTTTCGATTTTCAAATATGTTTTAGTATACAGGTTGATTTTTTTATCACCGTCCAAACCTTCTGACTACAGTGATACAAACGAACAACTCTTTACTATTGGACCAACTCCCAAACTCAAAAAAAAGTTCTGATGTTCCATACAAAACATCAATATTCATTCGACCAAAATGTATTGGACAACTGAATTTATTTTCGAATTAGGGGTTGTTCCAATAGTAAGAGTTGTACGTTTGTATCACGGGAGTCATTTCAGAAAATTTGGATGGTGATAAAAAAGTGAACCAGTTTATAGAAGTAAGTTATACCGAAGCCTATATTCTGTCCCATTGCTAGGCAATGGTCCCCATCAATGACATCCAAATAAAATTTGCGCTTCCTATTTTAAAGTTCTCTCCACCATCCGCCTGGTTATCTGGAAGAGATAGAAGATAATCTAAAAGCGATAAGACTACCAAATTGTATCATTGTACTTTTAAAGTAGTTTTAAGTTGTAGTGTAGTCACTGTTTTAAATAATGCCATCTGTGATAATGCTTCCATGCTAAATGCGTTTTCATCTTGCTCTGTTAATGTTCGACCTTGAGAAGTTTAAAAATCCCGAAAATCTATATGAAAAACTAACTGAGAAAACTGGCAATCATAAAAGACGTGAATTCAGCTTAAAGAAAGATGAATTCACTCCAAAGACGGAGCATAGTGAGTGTGACACATGATATATTTACTCATGTGAATATTGACTTATTATTTTTTTAGGACAACGCATCTATTTTAAACCAACGTCACGATATTTTAAGATTAAGCCAAAATGACATTTTTCTCAGTGAAGACTCAACTTTTCATCATCACTATGGGTCGGGTGTTCCAAGTCTACACGACCTACACTAGCAACTCGCGATTCATATGTTTCGCATTTTAGTTAGTGTTAAGCGCGATAATTTAAAGTACCTACCTAACCTATGTTTACTTTTATTGTCTTTGCATTTTGTTGATGATATGTGTAGATGATCAGCTCAACCTATTTTGTAGCATACCGGACAAATCTCCGTGATTTATGGCTTGCTTTATAGTTTAAACTTATTGTAATATTATTAAATAAATAAAAAAAAAAACTCATAATTATAGGACCTGGAGGAATGTTGGAACGATATAATAGCCCCTCCCTTAAGACTTGTTTCGTGCAGACAAACCTTTAAAAAATATCAAAAAGTTGGGTTACTTGAAGTTCAAAAATCTGGGATTAGTAGCATGCTTGCATGCAATAGTTGTTTCGGTGGCGGAATTTTCCTAGTGTCTGTATACATCAATTAATGCAGTTTTAGATTTTACAGTTCGTATTATGAATATTTATTATATGGCTTGACCAAATATAATATTTGCTGTTATTTTATTAAATATTTGTTAGTATTTTAGCTTGAAATATATATCTAAAAGTTGAAAACCAAAAGTGCAGTTTCTTGAAGCTTAAACATAATGCTAACCGGAGTCCTATAAGTCAAAACCTCGTATTAAATTAAGGTTGATACCTTAGTCAAAATATTCTACGTCAAGTAAATGCTTCGACTTCGATTTCATATTACTTACCGATCATGGAACATAGTAATTATAGTATTCATTGGACAAGCCACATAGCTGTACCTGTTCTAAAGAATTAATAAATCAGACGCTTCTACATTAGTTAATCTGTGACTCAGAATGACGTCATCAATTGTCCACTGCGGGCGAACGAGAGATGATGCCATGCCTTTGGGGGAAAGGCACTTATTTTTGCGACTTCTGTGCAAGCAAGAAGTACCTACACAATACCACAGACAAAAGAATCAGCTTCAGTGAGACTTCTATTTTTATAAAGAAACTGTAGAAATTGATTTTAAATGGTTTTGAAGAAGGTTTATCTGAATATACAAGGGACCGTGATTATTTTGGTCAACAATAATTAATAAAGACTTTTTGCAGCGATACAAACGTTCAGCAATAAAAACGGAAAAACGATTGTGAATCGCGCGACTGCTTCTCGACAATAGCGATTCACGTATAAATGCTAATAAGTACTAATTAGGCGTTTTTATTGATTCAACAGCGCGATTGTATTGATACGGACAGCGTGTCCAACTGCGCATTTTTGAGGCATTAATATTCTTAAGTATGCCTTTGCATCGCGATTGTATTATTACAGATGCCATGTGGTATAGATATAGACAGTAATAAGCGTCTGTATCGTGATTAAATCACTGTTTCGAGTTGCGGTAGAGGTTTTTTCTTTTTTTTTGGAGAGAGATTGCTGCCCCGGACGGCATTTTTAGCGTCATCGGACTTATTTTTGGGGACGGCGAGAAACTTAAAACGTTTCTCAAGCCGTGTGAAACGCAGGTGTTAAGGTAAAAGGTGTTAGGTAAAACCACGGTAAAACGGATAGCGACTGTTTCACTACTGCATAGAGTCTAGATCACTGTAGAAGCGGTGCAAAAAACTGTAACGCGACGTCTGTAATCGCCCTTTCCTATTAATAAGTATCAACCACTACTCTAGATTCTGATCTCGCAAGTTTATATCGTAACCATCATGAAACACAGCTGAACAAACACTTGATGTAAATAAATAATAAATAATAATAATAATAAATGTTTCCCACACTCACACCAATTATCTAGCCCCAAGAAAAGCTTCCTTAAGAAACTCGTTATATGGTTAACTAGACAACGGATAAACATACTTAATATACTTAAATACATACTTATTATACATAGGAAACACTCAGACCCGAAACAATTTAGAAAAACAGGTATTTCTAAATTGATCCGACCGGGGATCGAACCTGGGACCTCAGAGATGGCGACACCATGAAAACCGGTGTGCAAGCCACTCGACCAAGGAGGTCGTCTCCGATCGAAATGATGATGATGTAGGACACGCTTGCGTGATGATGATGATGATGATCTTTATTTATTTATTTATTTTTTTATTAAGTACACAAAACAGATAGAAATTAAAAAATAACAAAAAAGCATGCTAAATTGTATAAGAGCTAAATTCCTATTTAAAACATGTGTACACAACACGACGAATAATAAGCGTCTATGTTAAAGGTTACCTAATCTAAAACTATATCCAATTAAAACTAATTACATACTTACATAGAATGGTGAATAATAAAAATAACAAATTGAAAACTTGTTCTAGGTTAATGTTGGCAACTTTAATAAGTTTTCTTAATAAGTGGGAGATGCCGAGCCGAGAATTTCCCGGACATTTTTTTTAAATTCATGTATTTTCATGGAAAATATGTCGATGTTGTTATTAAGTGTAACCGTTCATTGTATAGATAGATGGCACATTCTGATTGTAATATGATGTATTATTTTTATAGACATTTAGTACAAAAGTCTTAGGTGCCCGGGTTCGATACAAAGCATTTATTTGTATTAAAGAAAGCAATTCAGGGAAATCAATTATTGAGTGCAATATTTTAAACAAGTAAATTAAATCATACTGTTCTCGATGAACCGCAAGCGAAATCACACCAAACTTAATCATTCGAAGTTCGTAAGAATGAAGAGACCTGCCTTAATGAAAGCGATAAGATAGAAATCTTAAACACTTTTTCTTAATGCCTTCAATACTTTCTACGTGTATTTTATAGAATGGGCTCCAAATTGTACAACCATATTCAAAAATACTACGTATTATGCTGTAATAAAGACATAATACTCATTTTGGTTTCTTAAAACCTTTTGTGGATCTAAATATAAAACCTAAACGACCATTACATCTTTTTAACAAAATACATGACGGAATGAAAGTTTATCATCAAAAATAATGCCAAAGTCCTTTGCAGAAGTGCATCGAGACAAAGCGCAATTGTTCAATTTGTAGTTATAATTTTGTGGTATTCGATTTCTTGTAAAAGATATGACAAAACATTTTGTATTATTATTTAGGTACATTATCTAACGATGTTTCGATGACATGGCTTCAGGAACCTTTTAAATTTCTCGCCGGTTACAAAAACGTCTGGTGACGCTGTAAAGGCCACAGAAGGCCAACAGCAAATAAAAAAAATAAAATAAGAAATTGACAAACACCAGTAACCGTTCAATTAGTACAAGTAAACTACAAGTTCACGTGCTGTTGATTGTACCAATGTATTTTTATTATGATCATTCCACTTTAATTTGGCGCCTGAAGTTTTTCAGACATAAAACTGGAGGATTTGCAAGGAGCAAATACAGCTTATGCTTGAGAGGGCGGCCTATTTGGCAAACCTTGAGTAGGGAGATAGTTAGATTTTCAGAGCTGCAATCTACAATTAAGTTAATAAAGTTTTAACTCTGCTAACGTAGGTACTTATGTGATCGAGTCTTATGCTATTTAAAGCGGAATACAAATAATACAAACAAATACAGAGGTAGTCCACTTAGAGCACAAGACCGAATGGCACATGCGCGAACAGCACAAGACCTAGTCCACGAACAGCACATATCAATATTTTAAGCATGTGCTGTTCGTGGATTCAAATTTATTTTTACATATTACCTCTCACTCGCATAGATTCGTTGCAAACCAAGAAATCTAGTAAATCAATCAATTCTTTGTCGCAATACCAAAAGATAAAATGCTCTCCCAGCACACGTCTTTCCTCCTTCCTATGCTCCACTATCTGTCCTCGCATCTGGACTCCGCTTCTGCTTAACATCAGGGTAGTGTGAGTTTTGTTTACTGTCAGTATTCATTCGATAACGTTTACGAAAACGAAAATTAGTAAGGCATTGAAGCAGCGCAGCGCTTCCTGGCTACATACGAGAAGAGTTAAAATTTTGCCATACAAACTGTCGTTATTGTTAATGTGATCGAATGGCGAATAAAATTTGCACTTAGGCACCCAGGTAGAGCCATTTGCAATCTCTGCTTAAAAAAAAGAAAAGATATATTCGTGATTCAAACATTCACGAAATCTCAGGAAATATGAAGACATCTGATTAGCAAGAATTGTCAATAGCTGACGAAGTCGTGAGCGGTTGCTAGTAATTAGCAATAGGTAGATCATTATTTGCTTGGAATAACCTGACTGGATGGCAGCCACCTTATATACATAAGTAATATGTATTTCAGCCGACAAGCGGCATTGTTTTGCATTGCTGTGTTCCGGTTACAAGAATACTAGATTCAGTGAAATTACAGGACACAGTGGCATAAGATCTGTAGCTTCAAAGAAGGTAAGGCGTACTTTAACAAAGTGACTATTTAAAAGAAGTGGAGTAGGTTATAGCAAATTTAAAAAAGACAGTGTTAAAAAAATATTCTCGAGCGGGATTCAAACCCGCACCCCATGACATGCCGGGTCAAGTGCACGGCCAACTATGCTATCGTGGCTCAATCCAACTCGGCGAAATTAATCAACACTTTCTATTTTTACGTCGTCATCAACATCCGATCTTAAATTTTTTACAAATATTGAAAGATCCGTTAAGAATTAGGCAAGCTACTTATATTTATGATTATTTACATATAATGGAATGTGGAATTTTTTTAACACTTTGTCTTTTTTCAAATTGTAATTTGTTCGCAACAATATTTGCGTAAAATTGTATGTAAATAATCGCCAATTTTTTATTTTATTTTATCTATAAAACATTTACAGAATTATGACTAAGAAACCTAGTGCTCGCAAAACCTTATTGCCTTGCTTTGATTACTATTAGCTATAACAGTAACTTCGAAGCAGCTATACTACTTACTCATAGCAGGCCTACGTCACTCCATGTACTTGCGCGCGTTAGATACCTACCGAGCGGCTACCGCCGGCGGTATAAAAGACAGTGGACTGTCGCAAGCGCTCGTTCGTTCGCTGTGCACGTTGCGTCATTCATAAAACATCGATCATTTGTAGGTATTCTGTAGTTATTATTAAATAAGTATTGTAAATAGTGAATAAGTTTAATATAAATGTTGATTGACATTTGTGTGGCTGAGATTATTGTAAATAGTAATTAGGTGATTTAAAATCTCGTTTCAATAATATAAATCAATGCCGCCCGCGCCTGGAAATTTTTGTGAAGTTGATGATTGTAAATCTAATAAAAGGAATTAAAACCTGTCATTATTTAGTTTGCCTGTTGATGAAGAAAGGTAAGTACCTACCTAATGAAGCTCTTTTAAGTATATACATTATAGATACCTACTTATTTGGATGAATTTATAGAATAAAATAGGTTGGTTTTAATTACTTACTTTCAACATTAAAGGCGGATTTTGAGTCACAACATAAATGTATGTATGAAATCGATTCCGTTCTGACGCGTCGCGACACGATACGTCAGACAAATATAAATGACCTGTGACTATGTCTGCATTAAAGTTGTGACAACACGTTTGGTGTGGTGGTTAGTGACCCTGCCTGCCACGTCAGCGGTCGTGGGTTCGAATCCCGTTAGGGGCAAATGTTTGTATGATGAATGTGGATACCTATTTTATACTCGAGTTATGGGTGTATATACTCGAGTTAATCCATCTCTATACCCACTCAGTTCTCTTTCATATCATAACACTTTCATACGAAGGAAAATCTATATTCCAGCAGTGGGATATTATGGACTGATGATGATGAAGATTTATAACTTTAAGTAGGTAATTCATTTAATATCATAGGTAACATTATAATCCGAGTTCCATGTTTTCATACTGATCATAAACAATTGAGCTTTTCAATTTATCATTCATTTTAATTTACATTACAAAGCTTAAACAAGCCATTTAGACACAGATTAATTTAGGTACAAGTGATTGTGTGTGAAAAATATTTTTATCGTAGCAACAGCCCTATCATTACTACGATGACAGCAAGGACGCGCGGCTGCCAATCGATAACAACTCTATAGTCGAGCCTATTAGGCATAATTTAGCACGCAGCGGTCGCCGACGCGTCGCGACGAAATGAAGTAGGCTATTAACGCGGTAGGTATATGAATTTTTGTAGGGAGTGATTTATCTGTTACGAAGTAACTATTACCTAATCTGTGCTCATAGTAAAATGTAGTTTATAAGTAAAAACTGCTTTATAAAATATCGAAAGCAAAGCAAACGATTAGTGCTTACGATCGCAGCGGACCGTCAGGCGTCGCGTATTGGTAACGACTTCGTTAAACGCAGTCACTGCTTAACTTTCTAGTTAAATAGGACTCGTGCGAAAGACCTATAGATTGAAAAGCAACTCACTGTATACTGTTTGTATTTTGTTTAAATGAAACATAATACAGCACGTAGGTAGGTAGGTAGGTACGTCATCATCAAATATGTATATGTACACAAAAAGGAAAGTTCTGGCTGAATCACTGACTCATCAACGCCTAGCCTAAACCATTGGACCTAGAAAGCTGTAATTTTGCATATATTAAAATGCCCTGCCCTATAAGATGTAGACAAGGAATAACACCGGATTTTTCGAAATTCTTACGGGATTGTGGGATATAGTTGTTTATGCGGAAGATGTCGCAGGCGATCGCTAGTCAACCTATAAACGTCTTACTGCTGGTCTCAGACCTTCCCACATATTTTAGATCGAGCTATAGGCCTATACTGCACTAGCGCAATGCGAGTTTTTGGGGTTTTACCGACTGCTATTTTACGACAAAACCGGGAATATCTTAATTTAGTCACCCATCCGGTGATCCGTCATTTTGGAAAGCACATATTAGTTTGTAAAGCAAAACAATAACCATTATTAGAGTAAATTTCTAATTTTTATTTTTAAGTGTTAATTGCTACACTTAAGCTGAATTAAATATTTTTATATAAAAATACAGTGAAATAAAATTAAACGCCCACCCGACCCAGCCAGGAATCGAACCTGGGTCTTTCGCAATCCGGGCGGCTGCACTGACCATTATGCTACCGGGAAGGCTGACGTAAGCGCTGAATTTTGTCACTGCTTTTTGATTTTTGAAATGCTTTAGAGCGACATTAGTGCCATCTATCCAAAGGTATTTGCAACCGATGGACATGCAGATTCATCTTTGCAGTTGATTAAATTGATAACAACGCTATAGTAAATTTCTACTTTTTATTTTTAAGTGTTAATTGCTACACTTAAGCTGAATTAAATATTATTAGAGTAGGTCAGGCGATCATAGATTTTGTGTTGTATACTATAATGTTTAATCCCTTTCTAAACTATTCCTATCGTTTTTTGTAAAATAAATTAAGGTAAAGGTTTCTTGTAAACAGCGAGAAAGTGATTTAACTTGAAGACTTATAAAAATCTAACATGAAAGCTTTGAACTAAGATACAAAGCGTGGGCACACCCTTAGGTAGAAGACTTACAACTTTCCGCGAACAAAACAAAAGGCTACCAGGAAAACTCAGGAATGAAAACAAAGAACCAACTGCTTATTAACAACGGTGGCAGTCAATGCTAGATGCACCCCTCTCAATAAAAATAAAAGTTAGCAAATATCAAAAGGAAAAGTTGAACAGTGTTTCTAAGCGTCTCCGAATACGAACAAAGAAAGAAACAGAATCCTATCTTCGGACACAATGAAAAATTCGTCGCTATATTGGACAAATGCGCTAAATAAACTTTTGTCGCTGAATGTACATGTTCACGCCCATTTTATGTATTTCGGCTTTCAGCGAGCGAAAAGCTGAAAATTGTCCTAAAGCACCGTCCTGCAAACACTCGGATCGGAGACGGTTTCAGTTATTCGCGAACCGCTTCCGCGGGAGCATGTATAGCGTCCTCCTTGTTACAATTCGCGATAGAAACTACGTAACTTTACTTTCAGTCGATGTGTGATATTGGTATAAACTAATTGTTTGTGCTTATACATTCATTTGTTTGAAGTGCGAAACAATTGAATTTATTAGTTCTTAAACACTTGACAGTCTGTTTAAACGAAATGAATCAATCATCTCTGGCAAGTAACAAAAAAATAAAAATTGTATCAATAATTTTGTGTTGAAAAGACTAAAAGTCCTTGAAGGCTCTTCTTTTTAAGGGAAAGCCTAATGAAGAATTCTGTACATGTGCACAGTTAGTAGGTAGAAGTTAATTGTTGTTTGCGAAAGATTGATGGATTTAATAAGAGAATGTCGTGTTCGAGATAATTTATCACCATTGGCTCAACTGTAAGCATTTAGTTTTGTTTTATTGAACGGAAACCTATTATCTTTGTTAAAGAATAAATAACATTGGAAAGAAAACTATTTGGTAACAATGAATTTGAGTAGGTAGAGCGAAGTGAACTTTATTTCTATTTCGTTTGTGACTAATTGTGAATAATTTGTTTGTTGCTTGTTTCTGTTCTAATTACGGTTCGTATATTTTTAGATTTTCCTTTATATTTGTAAAAGCTTATTCTAACATTATAGACTCGATATTTAACTAATCTTATATTATTTCAAGAAATTACTTCTTTGTGATGTTGTTAATTTTGACGCACAGTACTTATAAAGAAACATTATGTTCTAGGTGCTCGTCCAATATAACATATTTGATCGGTTTAAACATAAAATAATTATTTTATATCTTAGTTCACTTAATCTTTGCCATTTTTTATTTCGTAAAAAGTTAGTACGTAGGCTTCGTCTAGACTTTTCCTCAAGCTTATATAACGGTGCGGCATTGCAGGTTATTTACTTCTAGTGATTTAGACGCCGGCTTTTCTCACTTGGCTGTGTAGATTTGAATAAGTATGTTCTCTAGGAAATTATGATTGTACCTAAATACATTATAACAACAAACTGAAAGGCTCATAAAAGCTTCGATCTTATCACCATCAGCTCACACTAGTCTACTGCTGGACATAGACCACAAAAGCTTGTATGCGTTGCATAAATACGTACTTATTTCAATACTAGGTATAAGATTTTTTATAAAAAATTAAGAGACTTTGTGTCACTAATCTTAACTTTATAGCTTTTTGATATTGCAAATCCATGTTAAATCAAAATCCATGTCAAACATTAAGACAAACTATTAACGTTTACATTAACCGTTATTTCGTTTTATTGGGTAGGCATTTTCTATTTCATTTAAGTTCTATTGCACAATGTTTTTAGGATTTTTCATTTTAAATTTATTTATATTTATAATATTAAATTTATACTTATAATGAATAAATAAATGAATGACCAGTACATCTACATACATCTACTATTTAGTATCTTTATTTGGCACAAATATACAACAACATAATTAATTTAAGTAAATATCTTTCCATTAGCATAATAACATAACACAACATAGTAACTTGATTATGTTAGATATGTTAACATTTATAATGTAAAAATAAACAAAGAGGCAAAGAAGTATCTGCCTATCTATATTTAACTTTAAAATTTTCAACGCTGAGTGCTATTTGCCATAAAATTGATAAGACACTACACACGTGCTATTTAGGGTCCAAAAAGGTTCAAGGTGAAATATATTTTAAGCCTTGAAGAATCTACTATCAGATTGATAAATACATTTTTGATATATATATTATAAAAACCTTTCTTTAAAATATTTAGTTCAAAATCCTTTATTATTCATTGTTTTCTGAAGTAATCGAAAACGGTACAAACAGAAAGAAAACAACACGATCTATAGTCGCGTTAATTTGACTTATTATTATTTTCTGCCGTTTCATATTTTTAAATGAACCGTTCAAAGGGGTTTTTTTTTTACAAAATGTCTAATAAAATCAAAACGAAAAAGTTTCAAGGTTCACCTAAAATAATCAAACAATATATTTTTTACAACGCGATAATTAAGTTACCAAGACTTTTCTAACAATTAACCCATTCATATCACATTAAAAGGCACTATTGAAATAAATCCGATTACAGATAAGCCACTTTTGCGTCCTTAGTAAAATCACAGAATAATTAATAGTATGGTAAAACTTTCTGGCGAGTCACGAGGCTTACGTGAGACTTACCTACATTTTTTTAAGACCGTGTTGCTAAGAATCTCGTAGAACCCTTATCGTTAATTACACAAATTGAGTGCGGGTTTGTCTTAACAGGAAGTATCTAAAGTTTAACGTTTCTACTTACATACCTTCCTTGTACTCATAGGACTTTTCTGGAGGTACTTGGTAACACATTTTTTTATTATATTCTAGTGTCAACGTCAAACTCAAAGTATTTTTTTTTATTCTAATAAATTTAAGAAAAGTGCTTTTGAATCGTCCATACATTTTTGTGAGTAGTAGGTAACTACTCATTTAGGACATCTATTTTTTAGCTGTGGAGAAGAATGGGCGTAAAGTTATTATTCTGAGGGGCGCAACCACGTAGCTGTTAGCTTCATGGGAGCAACTCAGAACACCTTGTGAAGTTCAATTATATTATTATACGAGTATCACGAAGCAGATGATTACCAATAAGTCCTTGTCACATATTTTAAAGCTACTAAAGAAAAAATATCTCTATCTCCATCCCGGTCGCCAGACGGCCCCCGTTGTGCGCCGCCATTCATTTTAGAGGTACTTAACTGAAATCAATTTAATCAAGGGAAATAGAATGTATTCGAAGCTGGGTTGGGTAGGAGTATGGTAATCATCTTCTTCGTGATACTCGTATAATTATAATTGAACTTTACAAGGTAAGTTTGTTTAATTATGAATTATAATTTGTATCTCTTCGAAGACGATTACCATATTATTTACTTGCAGATGTTTAAAGTTTCAAAAAAAAATTTTACTTGTTAAATGAAGGGTTCTTATGAAGTCTTTAAAGACTACCTTAATATAGGAAGGAATAATATAGGATAATACAGGAAACACATATTATATTAACTCAATTAATTAAATTAAAAAAATAATTAAATTAAATTACTCAATCAACAGCGAAAAGCAGATTTAAGCTGTGACCAAATTATCACAATACAGAAAAAAATTCTAAGGTTCGTAATCGCTGCAATATGGCGTTTGGGATGCATTACGCCGCGACATACATAACTCAGTAGAAGAATATATCGACACTTCAAAAGTTTGGAAATTTCTTAGGTTGCTTAGAATTGGTAATGCAAGACATAATTCTATTTAAAATAATATTAATATTAATTCACTGAATCTCTATTTCTCCTCTTCATCGTTTATCAGTGATGCCGGCAAAGCTACTACGTTGCACAAATTGTCTACCTTACCAGTTCTTAATTTTACTCCCTTTGCATTTGACCAACTATCGGACTGCGACGTTAAGAAAAGCTTGTCTATACTAATAACTTATTTAAAACAGCTTACAATAATAAGAAATTAAAATTATTATTGAATGAGATGGAATGGAAATGTATAGATTAATTAAAATGTCCCAATGAGATATATAAAAACACAAATAATACTATGAACAAATACTACATAATGAATCCAAAATAAGAGTAAAAGTGAATTTGAATATAAATCGCAATAATAATTATTGGATAAATAAAATAAATATAAATATAAATGCATGTAAATACAAAGATGAACTGTACAAAGCTTGGAAAAAAGATACTAATAACATGATTCTAAAACTCAACTATAATAAAACTAGAAACCATACTAATAAACTAATTGAAAAAAGTACAAATAATATTTTAAGAAATCATATTAATTAATGCTTTTGAAAACAAAAGTACTAAACCTAAAGATATAGCAAACAACTTTGCAAAGACATTTAACGAAAATGTACAGAAAATAATATCTATTTGTAATAAGCTGCTTCTGGACAGCATGATGTACAGACGACCAACTAATGTGACCTTACGCTTCCAGAAAGCAAACACCGAGAGTGTCTATAAAATAGCAAAATCACTTAATATTAAAAAGGCACCTGGCATAGACAGTATACGTGCATGTGATCCCACGTTATAGCTAAACTTATAAATGCTAGTATAGATAAAGGAAAATATCCCAAAGAGCTTAAATCTAGAATTGTGAGGCCCATTCATAAAAAAGGGAATCGCCAAGACGACAAATTACCATATTACCAACCTTGGATAAAAATAATAGGAAAGTATATAAGCAATCAGATACACATCTTTTATTCAGATAACTTGATATTGACAGAGAATCAGTATGGATTTCAACCGCGTAAGAGCACAACACAGCTGTTATCCAGATTCACAGAATCAATTTATAACCACCCCAATAATAAAAATCATGTCCTTATAGTATTCATAGATTACAGTAAAGCTTTTAATACGCTACGACACAACATACCGGCTGTCACTCTAGACGACTGTGGAATCAGGGGACCACTTCTGGAATGGTGTAAGGACTAACTTAATGATAGATCATAATCTTGTGAAAGTAGGTGAAACCTCAAGTAATAAAGTAAAAGTAACAGAGGGTACAGCTCAGGGTTCCGTTCTAGGACCTCTTCATTTTCTGTCCTATGTAAACAATTTAACTAACATTAACAAACATTGTGAAATATATCAGTTCGCAGTCGTCTGCGAACTGATATATGATAGGTGTCGTCACCTGTTTATTAGCGGCTAGTATCGACGTAAATAAGGCCTTAGAGAAACTACAAAGTGATTTCACAATGCTCAACAAATGGTCACATGACGCAGGTTTAGTACTCAATGCCAGCAAAACCAAACTAATGTATGTAAGTTCAAGTCAAAATAGAAAAGAACATCAAATGAATCTCGTAGCACATGACCACCGGTGTTTGCACGATAATATCAATGTTCTTACCTGTAACTGTGTCCCTATAGAACTTGTAGATAAACAAACAAACCTAGGTCTTGTTATGGGCAGTCGCCTTAATTGGAAGGAACATGTTAATCATGTATGTGACAAACTCCGAGCAATTCTCTCCAAAACTTTAATCAAAAATAAAATACCATTTTCTATAAGATTATCACTCTATAAGGCACTAGGAGAATCCATAATATCGTATGGCTTGAGCAGTTATGAAATATTTTTTTTATAAATATATGCTAAGTTAGCATCTTAATAGTAGTTTAGGTGCTAATTTGTATTTTTAGGTACTAACTTAGTATTTTTGTGGGTTAGGTTAGGTTAGCTTGGTGATCGATTAAATACAACCCAAAAATAATAAGTAAGTAACTAAATAGAAAATGGATTGAAAAGGCCGGAACACGATAAAAATTCAATTTATGCAACATCATACATAACATGCAGTCGGAGGCATAAAATTTAATGATAAGTACAATCGAAATAATAAATTTCTCACTTTGTGCGTGCCTCCGACTGTGTGTTATGTATGATGTTGCATAAATTGAACGCAGGCAGGTTTTTTGTTTTTTTATTTTTTTTACAAAAATTGAAAGATCAGAGTGCCTAGTGTGGGTTTTGGTTACTATCCATATCCATTCGATTACGTTTACGAAAACGAAAATTAGTATGGCGTTTTAGCAGCGCCTCCTGGCGATAATCGAGAAGAGTTAAAATTTTGCCATACTAATTTCGTTTTCGTTAACGTGATCGAATGGCGAATAAACTCGCACTATTTTACATATAATTTAACGCAAATATTGTTGCGAACACTTGCCTAATTCTTAACTGGTAGGCTACTCTTGACGCAAACTCAATCTCAATACAATTCCAATGTGATTAATATGTATCGATATTGGGATAAGTTTCACAATTTCGGAACGCCCCAGTTCGATAATAATTTGTTCACTCAATTTCCACGCAATTTAATTCCAATGTAGCGCTATTATCGCTTTTAAGAGTGCCATTTTAATTTTTTAGATTTGGGATTGGAATTGTATTGAGATTGAGTTTGCGTCAAGAGTAGCCTACCTGATCTTTTAATATTTGTAAAAATATTAAGATCGGATGTTGACGACCGACGTAGTTGTCGACATTGAATAGGACTCCATACAATATTAATAGGTATACATTTACAATTAAAATCTTTCAAGAGCACATAATGTACTTAAGCTTAAAATCCTCATATTGATATTTTAAATAAGAAAATTTGTTGGTTTGACTACTTTTGTAACGTCAAAACCGAGTTATACCCATGAAGCTGTAGTCATGGTTATACCTATGAACGCATTTTTTATCACGGGAACAATCTCATTCTTTCAATATTTTACGACAGATCCATTTCACGCAAGCAAAGCCGCGGGCGGAAGTCAATTAGAATGTTAGTAACTTTCTAAGTATAGGTACTAAAATTTCCATGCCTAGTGCTCAGGTTAGGTTCCCTATGCTAATTAGGTAATATACTTTTGATGGAACCTAAATTATGCTTGCATATTTCTATAAAAGACATTTCTTTCTAATCAATTCAATTCAAACTCTTTAATTAATATTAATTGAAGTTGATTTATTTCATACTTAAATAAAAATTCGCTTTAAAATTATTTATTTATTAAGTACCTACATTGTTTTCTATAGTATACGTGAACAGTAAATTTTCTGAATTTGTTATTCTGTTTGTTTTTTGGTAAGGAACATTATCTCATTGATAGCTTACGTCACTCGATTCCAATTTCTGTAATCTCGAAGGTTTGTAGACTAAGATTGATGATAAGCTTGTTATAATTTATTACTTAGAAGTACGTTGACTTCATAATCCATTCATGAAATGCGGACTGAGAACGGAGAGCACACAATTGTTCAAGTTTAATAGAGGTTTGAACGAACCGTTGCCTGCTAATGCTATGAGAGCTTTTCAATTGAGTGTCCCAAAGATATTTCGGAACCACTTCAGAGTACGAAGCGATCCAATTTTGTATAAGAGATTAATAAAATGTGCAAATGTTTTCCCTTTACTTGTAAATGTTGGAAAAAGAACACCAATCATTTTAGATTGTATAATATCTATTTTCCCTATAAAGAAGCTCAAAATATTGAGACGTGTTTAATTATACGAAAACATTTATAGTAGTGTTGATTTTGACATTAAATAGGTAAAATAGTAATAATTAATAATGGTCTAATCTAACGTCAATTAAGTTATGTCAATTTAATAATATAGTTAATATTTATTTACAGATGTTTGAATGTTTTTATGTAAATAAATTATATTTCATTTTATTTCCTTAAATTTCATTTCAGTTTAAATATAAAACTCTATACAGATACCTCTATCTCTATTTGCCTCGCCAGTATCACCAGCTAATCATATTAGGGACTAAGAATAACAGATTACTTACGCTGGCATTCCATAAAAGCCACCCTTATGATGAACGAACGAAAGACGAACGTGACTAGGGGTGAATATGCGTCGACACAAATACCCAAAACATGATAGTATGAAATGAGGTCATTGTTGAGTTATTGTATCTCGTCAAGTACCTACTCACCTATGTTAATATAATCGCAGGCATTAGTCCCTACACGCTCCGCATTAACGTCCTTTGCTGATAGAAAATGAGATACTGAAATTATGTACTCATACAGCACCTATATCGATGTATCCACAGCACTGACATACTATATATCGATGATCCATAGTTAGAATAAGTATGTGTGTACATTTTTGCTTATCAGTTAGTGTAGCTACAGCAAAGGGGGGCGTCATCGTCATCGTAACAACACTAATTTAATAAATAAAAGTAGTAATTTTTTTTGTTGATTTTATGTTATTTAAAATAAATATAGAGATCAGTCTTCCTCCTTAGTTTTAATCTTTCCAATGTAAATAAATATGAAATAATTTTCGTGTTATTGTATAGTTATTTTTCGGTATGTAAACAAAAATGACAATGATGAATAGGTTACCAAAAATAATTACTGAGTCGAAACATTTATGAAGTTTCTAATTATATTTTTATCCTTTAGTTTAAATAAAAGCAATTTTTGTTATATTCCATTAAATGTAACTCGTGATGAGGTGGCATTGAATATAGGTTTATTTACGAGAACATGAAGTATATAGGTTTATTTACCCTTGTTTTTAAGAAATAGTCGATTGCAAGTGTTATTCAATAAGTTTAAAGCCGCACCTGAAAATGTACGCACTTAATTCAATGACATCTAGTAAACACTTAATGGACCACAGCAACTCAGATTTTTTTTATATCAATATAGCGCAGTTAATAGTGAGAATAAATGTCTAGAATGTACTTTTGAGTCCAACCTAAGGTCTTCTCCTAAGAGAATGCTAAAATAAATTCAGTGACTGTGGATGCGGGACTGATACGAAACTTTGGGGAAGGATGTGTGATTCAGTGACAAGGACCACGTGACAAGATGTGCAAGAACGTGAAGAGTGTGGCGTGGGAGACGGAGACCCTGATGGGGACAACTCCCAAGTCAAAGTGGGATACACTCTGTCCCAGAGCGGCTTTCTCCCACGTGGGACTGTTTGTGGCGTTGATGCTATACACTGCTGGCGGGGGCTTAGTAAGTATACCTAACATAAATTATCATAAGATACCGAGACCCTGATGGGGATAACTCCCAAGTTTAAGTGGGACGATTAGTCACAGAGCGGCTTTTTCCCACATGGTGGGACTGTATGTGGCGCTGATGCTATACACCGCTAGCGGGGGCTTAGTGAGTATACCTAAAATAATTTATCATATGCCACCGAAATCCTGATGGAAAAATCTCCCAAATCCAAGTTAGACGATCAGTCCCAGAGCGGCTTTCTTCCACCTGGGACTGCTTTTGGCGGTCATGCTATACACCGCTGGCGGAGGCTTAGTAAGTATACCTCAAATAATTTATCATATGCCACTGAGACCCTGATGGGGACATCTCCCAAGTTCAAGTGGGACACGCTCTGACCCAGGGCGGCGCTCTCCCACGTAGGGCTATTTTTGGTGCTGATGCTATACACCGCAGGCGAGGGCTTAGTAAGTACACTTTAATAGTTTATCTTAAGCCACCGAGACCCTGATGGGACATCTCCCAAGTTCAAGTGGGCCACGCTTTGTCTTAGCGCGACTTTCTACCACTGTTTGTGGCGCTGATGCTATAAGTGCAGTGCAGGCGGGGCCTTAGTTAGTATAGTATTATAGTTTAGCGTTGGAGATAAGAGACCCTGCTTACAACATCAATTTTTCAAATATTTAAGTAGACAAACGACTAAGCGACTAAGCGTCCTCACATTGCCGCCCCTCAAGTTGCACACACCATCATGTGCTAGAACATTAACTAAGGCTACACACTTCAAAACCCTACCACCAACCAAATCGAGTATAATAAAATATACCCCCTCGCTGGGATTTAACCTCTGGGTCTGAGATTGGTGGCTCAACCAGTAGATTCCAGTGCTTATAGTCCAGTTATCATTTATATCTTTAGCCTCTAAACGTCCTACTAATTTTAAATAATTGAACAAATGTATTATGTAAATGGCACATTAAAGGTGGAGGTGTACCGGCATGAATGAAACACCGGATTATGTAGCGCCCATAAATCTACTGATAAAGTATTACACGGCCTCTAATGGCTTTTGAATGTCCTCCACTGCTTGAGTGAATATTATATTAATAAGACATCACTTTTTTATTTTATATAAGTACTTAAAATATAAACAAGTAGTTACTTGGTTTTTTTTTTTGGAGAGATTGCTGATTGCCTCAGACGGCATTTTCAGCTTCACCGGGCTTGTTTGGGGGCGGCGAGAAACTTTAAGGGTTCCTCAAGCCGTGTGAAACGAATCACCTACGAAGGTTTTCTAGAGGGAACGGCATCGCGCACTAGTGCGCGTCTCCGTGCCCTACTAGATTCTCCGAAGGATTCGGATCGGATCGGTGTTAGTTGGTATAACATTCGAACGAGAAAATGTTGGATTTGAATTCTTTAAATCGCGGGTTCAATACTTACGTTACACTACTGACGTGTACTCGCTCCTAGCACACACGTATATTAGCTTTCTGGAGGGAACCGCTAGTTTATTACACATCCCTCTTGGTATATCACCGATTCGTTAGGCTTAGTTTCATTCGATTAGCAACAACGACCCAATTCACAAAAGGGACGGTTAAATTGTTTTACAAATCTGAACTTTACTTTTGCCATAGCAAGAACTGGCAAGGTAAATTATAAAGTTGTAAAAACATACCTTAAATTATTATTTACTTATTTTATTGGAAAATAAATACAGCAAAGTATATTAGTTTAAAGAAAAACACAAAAATATTGTAATAATAAGTCTATTCATTATTATCAAAGCTTAACAAATTTGGCAAGCAAACATCGTATCGTATCGTATGAATTGTAACAAGTCCGTTAGAACTTGTAAGATATCAATTAGACACATGAAAAAATCGTTTTATGGAAATACAAATCTAAATTAAATGTTGTTTTCAATCCAGGTCTCATAGATTTCCATCTTAAAACAAAAATAATCCTTATGAAACTACTTAAATTAACTAAATATTAATATCCTTATTGTTGGTACATAGCAGTTAAAAGCTGCAGTGCAGGTCTCGTTACTTGATGAAGAATATTGCAATCTTCACTAGAAATCTATAAAATCTTCTTCAAACAGACAGACAGGACTTTCCTTTATTTTCTCTGCCTCGAAAAAATCGAAGTTAGCTGTGTCACTAGGTGATTTTATTTTTGGTACAAAAGGTGGATGAATCCGGTAGTTTAAAAGGTTATCCCAGTCAACCTCTTTGAACCACTTGTGGTTTTTGAAATCTAAAGTTCCGTCCTTAAGATTTCCATAACGTCGACTAATGTCAACATGGAGGATATGTGACACAAGATCTTTTAGTTCAGCTGAAAAATGTGAAGGGCATTTATATTTTCCTGCCACAATCTTCTCATAGATTCTCATTGGATCTGAAGCGTAAAAAGGAGGATGACCGGCATTCATTTCGAACAAAAGTACTCCAAAAGACCACCAGTCAACTGATTTTCCATATCCTTTGCTGAGAATAATTTCCGGGGCTAAATATTCAGGAGTACCGCAAAGGGTCCAAGTACGACCCTTTAAGATTTTGCAAAAACCAAAATCAGTAATTTTAATGTACCCAGATCGATCGATTAAAATATTCTCAGGTTTAAGATCACGATAGACTAGATCACAAGCATGAAGATACTCCAAAGCCAATAAAACTTGGGCGCCATAAAATTTAGATGACGTCTCTTCAAATTTTCCCATTTTTCGAAGGTGAGAGAACATTTCCCCTCCAGCCACAAATGGTAAAACAAAATACAAGTAGACGTTGTCTTTAAAGAAATACTTCATATAAACCACGAATGGGAAATTCAATCCACACAAAATCTTCTTTTCGTAGTAACTATGTTCCAATTGCTTTAGTTTTATAATTTTTTCCTTTTCTAGAACTTTCATTGCGTAGTACTTTGAGGACACTAAATGTTTTACCAAATAGACAATACCAAAAGCTCCTGTCCCTAAAATTTTATGCAATGCGAAGTTTTCTAACTTAGCATTATTTTCCGTCTTTACGGCCCATGATTCGACAAAGTCTTCACGTAGTTTTCGCAAGTATAGTGTGTACTGGTCCTGCTTTGATTGGGAGTATCCACCGCCTGGGCGTGGCGAATGAATTCTGCGCTTTGCATCTTCTTCCATCATTACAAGTTTTATTTAAATTTAGAGGCAGCTTTGCAATGGTTTTATAATACTTTGATTGAAACGACCTTATACTTACAAATATTTTTTACCGTAATAAACCTAAATAATGTTTTTAAAACAAAGAAGAAAAGCCATACAGATATGAATCTTATGTCAGTATGAAAGCATTTTTATTAAATAAAAGTCAAAGAGTGTATGTTTTTTTAATAATGTAAAAAATTCTCTATGTTCTTATTGTTATACTGATGGTATAACAATAACACGAACTGTAATACCTCGATCTGATGTTTCAATTAAAATTTACAATAAGTAAAACCGGGGTGTTGGGAATAAATCGTCTCGATATATACTATGAATATTGGTTTTTACATTATTTCCGTTTATAGGTACTTTAATGCAAATAATCTAATTACATTACATTACATACGACCTTAGAGCATTAACTAATCATACGACCTTATACGACCCATTGAGAACGACCTCTTTAAATTTCTCAAAAAGAAAATGTTTGTATTGATCTCGTTTATGCATGAAAATACTAAGGAACTTTATTGTAATGAAAATACCTTGTTAAACAAATAGGAATTATTAATATGAACTGGAAAATGTATCCCAAAACACCTGCATGCATTTCTAGTTCCATGAAACGATAAATGAATTAAATTTTACTACACTTAACAAGTGATTTTTTTAATCCACCTTTCTTATTTTTGCCAATTGGGTAAACTATAGTGTATTTGTTTGACGTACCCTCATGAATGAACCCTTATGAATCTGAAAACCCCTAAAAATTTAAGTTATGCATACCACACTTAATTTGTATGAGAATCGGTTTATGCACCAGAAACAAGCAAAAAAACAGGTTTGATTCCCGGACAGGATAAATAATTTTTCAAAAATGTAGTGCCGTATTTTTATGTTGTATTAAAATCGGGTTCAAGACCCCTTTTACAATATTTTACTATTTCACATAGTTTCGGACTTTGGATTCAGATCATACGAAAACATTTTGTATAAAATCGCTCATATCTTAAAATTGTTACGGCTTAGAGCTAAACTGTCACATAAAATATTATGCATCTAGATGCCCTCTACATAATATATAAAAATTCGTGCGCAGATATTTTAAAAAAACCGGTCAAGTGCGTCGTGTCTGCTGTCCAATAATGCGGACTCTGAGAAGAGTGCTTTTATGAACATTTATTTAACGATGGCTCATATACTTAAATGTAGATACTACCGGTTTCACACACCTGACAACGTTATTTAAGTAGTTCCAAATGAGGAATTTGTACTGCGCCAAGTACATTTTATAAGTTGGTCGACTGTTACTCGTAAACTTGTAAAGCCTTCTTAGCTTAGCTGTGATAGTTTTCCTTTTAACGTCATGTCATATATACAACTACCGTGAATTTTTTTACGTATCCAAAAACAACCATTTGGCTGGCAGGGGTTGACTCTAACTTGATCTAACAAAATTTTGCACTTTAAAGCTTAAAAGTTCACAAACGGATGCCTCAATCAAAAAACTGTTTTCATAAACCCGTAATATTTTTGAAATTGCTATCCAACGACACCCCACACAAGAAAGAAAAATTACATCCCCACTTCACGTGTAGGGGAAATAACCTAAAAATAAATATTTTTCATAATTAACTTCACCACTTAGTCGGCGTGATTAATATGTATATCCATGCCAAATTACAGCTTTCTAGTACTATGAGTCTATGAGCTAGGCTGGGGACAGACAGACAGATAGACAGACATGGCGAAACTATAAGAGTTCTTTGATGAACCCTAAAAAGGCACCAAACCTCAGAACAATAACTAAAGCTATAGAAACCGGACTTAAATAGCAACACAAATACATCTGTTCGTACTATTTGAACTATTGAACCTAGGTGATGTATTGGAAAGGGATAGATTGAACTTTTTCTTTCGTAATTTCGAAGGTTGTCACAAGAAATTATGACGCCATATTTGAGGTAATGAGGTAACTTTATCGACTTTATTATCGATATAAATAATTGAAAAGCACAACATAGTATTTGTTTTGTCATTTTTATTTATTAAAAATACGTTTTAAATTGACAATAAATAGACAATAATAGAACCCAAACAATCAATTGCACTATCAAACAGCAAACTCATTGAAAATAAACAATTTTAATGAGTCTCCTCGGATTTAAGTTTTTACATTAAATTTTGATCAAAACAAATATAATTACATTAAAAAAACTTCCTTATACTCATACTGTTTAAAGATGGGCTAGGGCTAGTACGTATACAGAAAAAAGGTAAAATTATATTTGAAAACAATACGATATTATTTGTAGTAATTAATATCACTGAATTTGTTACTTATTTAAAAAATATGATTTCGTAAATAATAAAAATAAATTCAAAATGTATTGAATTTTATGATCAAGTTCTGAATTTGTCATTTGTGCAAAGGATTTCTACAAAAAAATAATTTAACATTATAATGAATGTTTTATAGGTTCAAAATATAAATCAAAAGCTTTTTTAAATAAATAACTTACAGGACTTCAGAGCATGATGTCAAGGACTTTGCCGATTCGTTAATTTGGAAAGATATACGACCATGTCTCAAAAATTTCTGTCGGTATGATAAAATAACATAATACATCAGATCCATCCATAAGAAATAATATAGGAACCGCATGTTCTCTTAGTCACCTCCATTTCATATATTCTTCACATACAAATAAATACATAGTAAAATGCTTAGAACAAATGTGATCATGGCTTTTTGAAGTCCAATACGATTTATCTATACTATTATTTTTCTACTTCGTCTAAGGACGTCCTACTAATGTAAGTCCAATTAGTGCATGGTCTTTAGGAAATCTGTAAAATAAAAGTACCGATATATCGATTTAGAAAAATATGCACATTGTTTACGTCACTATACATGATAAAGATAACCCGATACAGTTTCTGAATTATTGCTAGATCTGCTATCAAAACTGAATTAACGGCTGGTTTTCGCTACAAAATGGTTCTACAAAATTTTATTTGTATTTTTATTGCTTATCAGTTCACATTCGGCAAAATAATATAGCAAAATCATATCGGGTGATGTCTCAGACAAGGGGAACTACCGTCCCATCTCGCTAGCAACCACCATGGCTAAGATTTTGGACAGTATGCTTGATTCCTGCCTAGAAAAGTTCTTAAACATACACGACGCTCAGTTCGGTTTTCGGCCCGCTCTGTCTACGGAAAGCGCAATCGTAAGTCTTAAGCATACTGTCCAATATTAACTGACCGAAGGACGCCGGTATACGCCTGTTTTCTTGACCTTTCCAAGGCTTTTGACCTTGTGTCGTACGATGTCCTTTGGGGTAAGTTGAGGGGCAGGGGTGTGCCGGTGGAAGTTCTTAATATTTTTAAATATTGGTATGCTAATCAAACAAATTTTGTTAGATGGGCCAATTCGCTTTCCGTGGCATATAGGTTGGAGAGCGGGGTGAGACAGGATGGGCTGACGTCTCCCAAGCTGTTCAATATGTACATCAATGACCTCATCGTCGAGCTCAGCAGCATGCGCGTCGGTTGTAGCATAGACAGCGTTAGTATTAATAATATAAGCTACGCCGACGACATGGTGCTGCTGAGCCCGACGGTGGGTGGTCTCGCTAAGCTGCTGAGAGTTTGTGAAACCTATGCGGAGGCGCATGGGCTTAAATATAATGTTGGAAAATGTGAATACATGGTCTTTAAGGCCGCTGGTAAATTCCCAGAGAACTCGCAAAACATTACCCTTAACGGCATGAGCATAAACCGCGTTTCTAAATTTAAATATCTGGGACACTACCTTACCGACGACCTTAAAGATGATGTTGACATTGAGAGGGAACGGAGGGCGCTAGCGGTCAGAGGTAATATGTTGACTCGCAGATTCTCCCGGTGCACTGAGCAGGTTAAAATAACGCTTTTTAAAGCTTATTGTCAAAGTTGCTACACGGGAAGTTTGTGGGTCAATCACACCAGAAGGTCGCTGGACGCCCTTCGCGTCCAATACAATAATATCTTTAGGATGATGTTGGGGCTGCCTCGCTTCTGTAGCGCATCGGAGATGTTTGCACACTATCGCACTGATGGCCTTAATGCCATATTACGCAGAAAGACGGCATCCCTGATCCGTAGAGTGCGGGACAGTCCCAATAGCATCCTGATGACTATAGCTGAGAGGTTCTCCTCACATTTATGGGAGAGTCTTATAAATAAAGTTTTAAATTAATTAGTTTACTAACAACTTTCTATGTATTGTACTACTAACAGATATGGATCAAGTTATCCGAAATAAATGGTTTTTATTTTTTATTATTGTAGGGAAACCTGGTGGTAGGTTGGGAATGCCATATTGTGGAAGGGCAAAGGGAAGATCTTCCTCCGAGCTGGGTGGTATAGCTCGGGGACCGAGGTCCAACGGATGTTAGTTTGAGGTGCTATATATAGCGAAGGAGACGGTGAAACTTCGCTACCGCGATGCAGGCTTCCCATACTATTTCAACGTCGTAGTATGGAGACGTCGTTGGTATGCGTTTGTAGCGCCATCTGTTGACACATTTGAGAAGTTGTTTGCTTCGTGTCAATGTGCGGCGTATGCGGTAGGTGGCGCCGCCACAATTATTTATTTTATTTATTTATATCGATTGAAAGTCAATAGTCCTTGACTATTTTCTTTTCAAAATAATTTAGCCGAAGTTGGAGAGAAGCTGGACCTTTGATATGCTCTTTGTTTATGTCAATAATAAGTGTCAATAATAAATGTCAAAATAATTTTAACTCGATATGTGCGAAATATTTATATTTTCATACAATGATTTTTAGACATTTTTTATATTTTAGAAAAGATAATTTTACTTGAGGACTTAAATGGGCTTTAGTTTCTTCAGTAGGGTATGTCCAAGTCTTATACTCAACAGAACCATAACGATCATAGCAGATATTTGGACATGCTAAAAGCTGAATTCGAAAAAAAGTTTGAAGACCCGCCACCGTTTGAGAAGACTGAGAATGATTTTGACAAAATCAAAGCAATCGGTAATGGTGCATATGGTGAAGTCTTTCTTGTAAGAGATAAAAGTACTTTCACCTATCATGCTATGAAAGTAGTGGATAAAGAAATAGTTGTGGAAAGAAAGCACGTGAAGCATTTATTATTAGAAAAGAAAATTCTGCAATGTACTCATTTTCCATTTTTGGTATCGTTGGACGTTGCTTTTAAAGATAACTTGTATCTTTATTTTATATTGCCATACATTTCTGGAGGGGAAATGTTTACCTACATTCAAAAATATGGCAACTTTTCTGAGGATTTATCGAAATTTTACGCTAGTCAAGTTGTACTAGCTTTGGAATATTTACATTACTGCCAGATAGTTCACAGAGACTTAAAACCTGAAAACATTCTTGTTGATACCACTGGTTACTTAAAACTTTGTGATTTTGGATTTTGTAAAGTGGTAAAGAAGAAAACATGGACACTTTGTGGTACACCAGAATATTTGGCACCAGAAGTGATAATGTCAAAAGGTTACTCTTTTCCAGTAGACTGGTGGGCAACAGGTGTTTTGATATTCGAAATGCAAGCGGGACACCCACCGTTTTTTGCGTCTGACCCGAGTAAGCTCTATGAAAAAATTATTGATGGCGCTTATAAATGTCCTGATACAGTAAGTGCAGAGTCAAAGAGTCTGATAAAAGGTTTACTACAGGTGGATCCTACTAAACGCTTAGGTTCTTTAAAAGGGGGCGTTTATGATATCAAAAGTCATGCGTGGTTTCATGATGTCATGTGGCATAATGTATTGCACCAAAGAGTTGACCCACCGTTCATCCCCGTATGTACATCACCTGGAGATACTAGTAACTTTCCCGAAATAGCTCAACCGAAATTGAGAAAAGCAAGTCAATGTAAATACCAAAAGGAGTTCGAAGAGTTCTAAATGTACTTAATATAGGTCTCGTTGGCATTATCCTTTAATGAAAGTGATGAATAACAGAGTAGTTTTTACTGTATAATTTAATCATAATATGATGCTTGATAAGTGAATGAACTCAATTATAAACTCAATGCAATGCAATGAATAACAAAAACATGCACTGTTATGAAATTCAAATGATGTGCTGTAGTTTCTACAATAATCGTATGTTTCGCCTTTTTAGTAATTGGAGACTATATTTAATATGTAATAAAGCATTGGAACGAACACAAATATTTTGTTTCAACATTTTCTATCATCTGACTTTGCAAACGGTCCTAACCCTAGATTATTAAAAATATTTTACTACATTCAAATTGATATCTGCCAAAAGGCAATGTTTAATACAATATATTAACCATAAATTTGACATTCCCGCTAAGGATTTTTAATACATGCAAGTACAATCACAACAAGCGTTGTTGTTACCTTCCCCAAATTCGATAACCCATATACGTAATTAAAAAACATACATATTTTTTACAAATGTTAATATCCTTTCGGCATATGTATGTAATTATTTTTAATCTTTTGATCGTTTTACATAAAATTTCTGAATCCGTCAATGTTCGTTTTGCTTTATTTTTTGAGGAAACGAAATGTGGAGTTTTCTTTAACAAAAAAATTGTTGAATTTGTTTAACAATGCTAGCTGGCGGTCCGCGCCTCGCCATGCGATCGCGGCGCGCCCGCCCACCGCGATCGCATAAATCGGTCTGTCCAATTCATTTGTTCTTCATGGTTCAATCCAAAAAGCTTTTAATCTTAGACTATCTTATCATATAATGAGCTATGCCCCTAATATATATAATAACTAGCATTTTGCCCGCGACTTCGTCAGCGTGGATTACCGTGGATTTCCAAATTAATATATAAACATTTTAAAAATTCTGCTCCTATTTCTACTCTTCAAGTTTCAAGTTTTCTTAAAAAGCTTAAATACTTATTAGTATTTCAATTATTAATTAAAACTCTGATTTTACATACAAACTTCTATACTTTAGTAGTACTCACCCTTTTAGATTTTGCCACATATTTAAGTTTTTTGTTTTACTTAAATAATCTAGGTAGGTACATACCTTTATCACGTCAAAGCTTTTCTATTAACAATGTTAATTGTTTTTTTAGTTATCTGGTAGCAATTATAGCACTCATAATGTTACCTACAAATGCGAATATTAACTCCTCTTTAACTTAAGAATAGCAAATCATTTACCGGAACTTAAAATTTTAAATTTTAAAGAAAGGAAGTCCGTCACGAATTAAGAATACGCAGATTATGCGTTGTCCAGTTTCTGATCAGGTTAAAATAATCTCTACGGTAAAATTATCTCAAAAATTTTTTTTTCATAGTTGTGTCTCATTTTACCTACATATATACACATAGTAAGAGAGCTTAAACTTTTTAGCAGCTTGCTGGCGACAGTCAAGTAATAAGCTCTACATGCTGTCCCATTGCTTGACAAATGCTATAATTGGAGTCAAGGCATTGCTACAATTGATAGGTATTGGCTTAATCGCCAAGCTTCCGAAACGCCGGTTGGTGGTCAGTTACAAAGACCAAAAACACTCATTGCCTGACTTGGGAACTTAACCCATGACCTTTGGATGTGGGGCCGTTCGCCATGACACTTGGCACCCGAGGATATACTCGTATCTTAAATAGTATTGGATTGGGAATGTTGCGTAAATAAGATGTTACATACTATGTACTGTGTGAATCTATCTATCTATTGTCCAATTTGATTTCAGCATCACTGCCATTACTGCTAGAGAAGAGATATTTCTTTCTTCAATTAAGAACAGCAACCGCCTCTGTGGTCTACTTGTTAGTGGTTTCGGGTTTGATTTGATTGAGGTAGGGCTTTTTTACCTAAGTCTGTATGGCTAGTTACAATCATCATCAGCTTATTTTATGTCCTCACTGCTGAGGGCACGGACCTCCCTATGGATGGATACAGAGAACGGGCCATAAACCATCTCGCGAGCCCAGTGCAGGTTGGTGGTTGTTAATGACTGCTAATGCAGCCGGGACCAACGGCTTTTCGCGCCTTCTGAAACATGTAGGAGCTCGAGATAACACATTTTTGATCACCCATCTGATGACTGGCCTTTGTGATAATAGCTTAACCCCAGCAATCGCAGACCGGGCACGTTAGCAACTGCGCCATCGACCTTCTAATTAGTATATTAGTATAGTTACAATCATTTTATCTAAATATGTTGCCATAACATCAATAAAAATGACATTGCTAGTTACATTACAGGTAGGACAACCAGTTCGTCAGTTGGGATGCCTGATGAACTACACTTAAACCAGCTTTATTATGAACTTACATCAGGTGAGATAAAAGGCCAAATGTCAAGTGTCCGCTGGAGATAAAAAAAAGTTGTGATGGGTAATCATCATAATTTTTTAACTTAAATTGGTTCACGAATGCGCAAATTGAGAGTTTGAATTTTACTCCATACATTTTATAATGTTATGGCAATAAAATTATCTTATCCTATCTTAAAATAAACGGTAAAAAAATAGTAATATCTGCACGAATTTATCTGTGAATTATTTTCGTTTTTGCGATATTTCAAAATTAACCGACCAAATTAGATGCTGTAAAAACCAAATCGTATCGTCATGAAATTCCTCAGGTAATGAACCTATTTATTTTGTAAAGATTAATTAAATATGCCTCATAAGTACACTTAAAAACACACTTTGAAAAATTCAAAGTAAGTTTTACTTGAAAAACGGTTTTTGTTGCTTGTATATAAAAGCTAGATGTATTGTCGCAGACTTTTTTTTAGATCTACTGATGTCTCATAATTTTGTAGTATTATCATTACTCAACCATTTAGTCAGCGCACGCCGATAAAGCATTAAAACTGCGCTACTTTTTTCCGACTTTAATTATAAATGTTAAGATTTGGAAGTGTTCACTATTGTTTATCAAAATTAATTATAGCCAATTTCCACCCAGAAATTTTATTCTAAAAATTGATGAAAGAATTTTTAAAATTGGATAAGTAGTTTCGGTGATTACTTACCTCCTAAATCTAAATTTACAAACTTTACCTCTTCATAACATTAGTGTAGATAAATAACGTTATTGTGGCTTTACTATAAAAGCTAGATATGTCGTGTCGCTCAATGATATGTCATTGGTGTCGCTGACCTTTTTTTTCATCGTTTGGTCAGCGTACGCTGATGAAGCAAGCGATTGAAAGGGGTAACTAAAAACCAACCCTTATCAATTCCTAATTCTTGCCGCCGATTACTAAAGCCAACCTACCTGTAAACGTCAAAACGTAAATATGTCAAAATCGATAGTAATTGTTGTGAAAAATAATAAAACTTTAAAAATCTATATCTCGAAAACTGATCATTTCCGCAGAAAATAAAAATCAGCATTTTATACAAAAAGTAGCATAATTTTATTATATTGTTTTCTAAAGTTTACGCGAACACTACACATTTAAATGAAACAACTTTTACGGATCTACTCGCGTTTATTGTTTGGTAAGAAGAACTGTAAACTCCTCTTTGAGAGAAAGCTAATACAATACTAAAGAGCATTGTAAATAATTAGTTGTAATACTGCTAATGACACATTATTAACAACTATCCACAATTTTATAATTTCCATAAGCAAGTATGTACTATGTATACTTATTAATATAATAAGTATGCATAGTGTTTTCAATCCCATCAAGATGAGAGGACTTAGATCGATATACTATATATAGACCGATAGAAAAGCTTATAGTTCTTCATACCAAACGTCCATTCGACCAAACGTTTATTGGATCAAACGTTCATTCGATCAAAGATAGAAATGTCAACGGTTATATCGACAAAATATATTTTAGTCGGTTGTTTGTTATAATAAAATATACAAAAAAGCCATATATAGCCATTGGTTTGGAGCTTAATTTTAGCAAATGCGAACTTTTTATAAATAACCGCGACTTAATTTTAAATGACGTAAAACAAAAATTTAATATTTTAGCTCCAAATATTAAAATAGTTAACAGTAATTCCCTTTACCTTTTAGGTTCTCCAATTTTTAATGAATCTTTTTCTGAATATATTACTAATTCAATTACTAAATTTCAAAATTCTGCTGACAGTCTCCTTGAAATTAGTCCACATTATGCACTTTGCATCTTAAAATTCTGTCTTTTCGTCCCAAAATTTACGTATGTGCTCCGTTGCTGCTCTTTTTGGAATCACCCAAATCTTTTGACACAAGTAGACAAATGAATCAAAATTAGCTTAGAATCGATTTTTCCCATCCGTTATGGTGGTTTAGGGATTCGCAAAATTTCCAGTGTCGCTTTACCAGCCTTCCTATCTTCTGTCCATAGTTCAGCAAATCTCATAAGTAAAATTTTAAGGGCATCCCCTTCAAACTTTGAGATTGCTGGCTTGGAAGAAGATAGAAACGCTTTCTTAATTGCATGCCCAGGTCAAAATTTTCCAGTTTCTCCAAATTCACAGAGGAGCTGGGACGACATTGTCTGTAAATTGTCTTATGACAATCTTTTGAGCTGTAGTACAGGTTCGGCGCGTGCTAGGCTTTTGGCCGTGGGTACGCATGAGGCCGGCTACTGGCTTCACGCGTACCCTTCATCAAATACAGGAACATTTCTTGAGCATGACACGCTCCGAACCGCAACCTGTCTACGGCTTGGGGTTCCGGTCTGTGCTCCTCATAAATGTCCCTGTGGCAGTGATGTCGACAAGCTAGGACATCACGGACTGTCATGCCAAAAAAGTGCAGGCCGCTTCTCGAGACATGCCGCACTTAACGATATCATACGCCGGTCCCTTGCCACCGTCAACGTGCCAAGTCTACTTGAGCCGACTGGTATTGCAAGAGACGATGGCAAGAGACCGGACGGTATGAGTTTGATTCCATGGAAGATGGGCCGGGTGCTGGTATGGGATGCAACCTGATCAGACATTCCCATCCCTTCCCATCTACATGGAACCAACAACAGAGCTGGTGCGGCTTGTGAAGCGGCTGAAAAAACTAAAGCATGCAAATACAGGGGTCTAGGCTCCGAATATGATTTTGTCCCTTTCGGTGTCGAGACCCTTGGTCCGTGGGGTCCTAGCGCTATAAGGCTTTTTAAGGAAATAGCAAAAAGGTTAGTCGACATCACAGGAGACCGAAGAGCTGGCAGCTACCTCGGGCAAAGAATTAGTCTAGCAATTCAAAGGGGGAACGCTGCCAGTATCTTCGGTACCTTGCTTAAAGGGACTCCTTTTAATAATTTATTTTAGTTATTGTATTATATTGTTTAAGGTTTTTAGTTTTAGGTTCATTGTTATATATTATTTAATTTTTACTTCATATAAGAATAGATACTAAATAGTCTCTGAATCAGTAAATGTTTATGACGTAGATAAAATAATGTTGCTTTGGCAGATTTCATTGATTACTAAATTACGTTATGAAAAAATCTTCGATCAACAATACACTGTTGATCGAAGGAAAAAATGCTTTGTCGACCTTATGTCAAACGGCGAAATGAATTTATATATTCCGTGGTAAAGTCGTTTACTCTGTGTAGGTGATATCATCAGCAGATCTTGTAAATATCGAAATTTTGAGAGGGTGCAATGAAAATCACACGTATGGATTTTCCGAATCCGAAACAAGGAACGCGTTCCTCGAGTAGAGACTTTGAAGAATAACTAATTATAAGTTATTATTCTGAGTTCTGAGAGTTGGGATTAAAAAAAATAAAGTGTCATAAGTAATGCACATTTTATGTCATGTGTTTGATTTCTGCGGTTCTGATTGTTTTTTTTAGTTATAATGCGCATTATAGTCTTCTTAAAGATATTTTATCAATATTCTAGTGCTTACAGTTACAGTCACTTAATAAATATTTTTCACCTGCGATTGAGAT
This sequence comes from Eudonia mercurella, assembly GCA_963082485.1. NCBI lineage: Eukaryota > Metazoa > Arthropoda > Insecta > Lepidoptera > Crambidae > Eudonia > Eudonia mercurella. Next base: position 12,819,168 of record OY720027.1, read on the forward strand.
AATATAACATCATATATGTTTAAAAGCTCTGGAGACACTAGTAGTTATTATAGTCATGATCATCAGGTGACTCATAACCGATATTTAGATGTTTTGAAGCAAGAATTTGTTAACCGTTACAATAATTCAGGTATGTGTGATAAACCTGCCCATGACTTTGATTGCATCAAAACCCTTGGTTCTGGTGGGTATGGGACCGTATACTTAGTACGTGACAAATTATCCTTTTGTTACCACGCAATGAAAGCAATTGAGAAGAGTCTTGTTATAAAAAAGAATTCGCTTAAGCAGATACTAATGGAAAAGAAAATTCTGCAAAGCGTAGACTTTGGTTTTGTGATTTCTTTAGATTTTTGTTGCAAAGACAATGTATACGTTTATTTTTTACTACCATTCCAATCAGGTGGCGAAATGTACAGTCTTATTAAAAGACTAGGATTATTATCAGAACCATTATCACAGTTTTATGCGGCACAAATGATAATAGCGCTGGAGTATCTACACCATTGCGGCGTAATTCATAGGGATATTAAACCAGAGAACATATTAATTCATGAATCCGGTTATTTAAAACTAGCTGATTTTGGATTCTGCAAAATAATGAAAACAAGAACGTGGACTTTGTGTGGCACTCCGGAGTATTTGGCACCAGAGATAATATTATCCAAGGGTTACACGTACTCTGTGGATTGGTGGTCACTAGGGGTTCTTATTTATGAGATGTGTGCTGGATATCCTCCGTTCTATAACTCAGACCCTATGAAACTGTACGCGAAGATTTTGGCTGGCCAGTTCAAAACGCCTGAAGTGATGACGCCAATATGTAAATCGCTTGTTAAAGGTTTACTAGAAGTAGATCCGACGAAGCGATTGGGTTCTCTAAGAGCAGGTGTGTTTGATATAAAAAGCCACAAATGGTTTATTGATGTAAACTGGGATGGGATTCTCCATCAGAAACTCACACCACCGTACGTGCCGCCTGTTAAACAAGGTGTGGCGGATAGTTCTTATTTTTCAAACCAAAAAGATGATAAGATTAAAACGTCACCAGAATGCTTGCATGAAAAAGCATTTATAGATTTTTAACTTGATTTATACGAATATTTCTTTATCTTTATTGTGTGCGGAGTACGTGATGTTGTAATTGAAAAAAAATAGATTATATAATTAAATAATGTTTACAGTCTTATTATTATCATCATTACTTCCATTTGTTACAATTTTCTAGCAGCAAGGTATGACAATATTCTATACAATAACTTTTTTAGACAAATATCCCATTAACTATTAGTCTTTTATTATTTCAAGGTATTCCGAGCGTTGGAGTATCCTGCGGAGCTGGCCAAACAGGAATACCACAGAGAACGATTGCTGACCGAGAGATGGAACTTGATACGGTTCGTATCTGAACGCAATGGGAATATAACGATTGACGCAAGCGTTGAAAAGCAGCTGAGTGACCATTTGGCCTTGTATGAAAAAGTAAGTGAACTTTTGATGTTGTTTAATCACTTAACAGTCTTTTTTATAGGATGTCTCTTCAACTAAATTTAATGTAAAAAGTAAGCATATTTTCTTATTGCGCATGCTCTGTTCTTTTGTTGTTATAAACGTGTAAAGCTGGAGAACGAAGATAAATAAATAAAATAAAAAAGTAGGTTGGCATTTAACCTGCTAGTTTTTTCCTGTCTTGGAAAGTTAGACAATACTCATTATTTCCGTGCTTTCTAAAATGTTTCACAACCACGATTTTATTATACTATGACTAGATCTCAAAAAAATATGATTGAGATAAGTGACTCGTCTGTCTCACGGTACTTCTGTTTCGTCATGCCCACTTTACTATTACCATTAGATATTTATGACAATATAGTTTCTACAATGTGTTTCTACAATTAATGTTACATTAGATACCATAAAATTATACGAATCAGATGAATATTATGTAGTAAGTAGTAAATAGCCTATAACTGTCACACTGCTGGGCAAATGCCTCCATCATTGAAATCAAGTCATATGTCAATACAATTGTTGGGTATTGGCTTAATGACCACGCTTGCCAGTTGGTGATCAGTGATCACCAACCCGGGCTGTACATCAAAAAAGCCGAAACACAATCATACCTACAGTATCATGTTATCATTTATAATATTTTCTTGTTAACAGGTGTTAGAAGAAGCTTCTTCCAGTGGTTTATCATTAGAAGTAGAAAGGAATTTTCCACCAGCGGAGGAAAAGTGGAGCATATTACAAGCCGTGTTCTTCTCCTCTACTGTGCTCACCACAATAGGTGTGTAAGACCATGTAAGCATTTCAGCAAAATTTGATTGTTATAACAACCGTGGTTTAATAATGCATTAAAATTAAGTCATTTTAGTACGTAAAATATGTTTTATGAATTTTTTTTGAGAGATCCACCAGATGCTGATTTGCCATCGTTATGTCAAAATACAAGTTGAGTTTCCAATTCTTTAAATGAATAATTTCAAATGGACAAGCCCATGAAATAAACTATTCGCCTCTACTCGCGTTTATTTTATATATTGATTTAGTTTTATTTTATCTTGACGCTAACCTTAGTTTCCCTGTGACCACGGACCCTGTAAAAGGTTTGAAACGTAACGATAAAATAAAACTAAATTCAATGTGAACTTTGCAAAACAAACCTATTTATGTTGTTTTCTTTTATTTTAGGTTATGGCAATATTGTTCCGGTAACATTCTGGGGAAGACTATTTTGCATCGCATACGCACTTATTGGGATACCCCTCACACTGACAGTGATTGCTGATTTGGGCCGAGTTTTTGCTACATGCGTATCTTTCATAGCCAAACGATTACCTGCAATGCCACGTAAGTCAATTAACAATTCTTAATTGTTTTAATATTTTACATTTGTAATACATATTGGCAGAAAACTCTGAACTTTAGTTCTTCCTGACAGAAAAGTTTATAAGCAGTGATCGAAATGAAGGGGTCTAAAATATAATTAACTATGATTATTTTATGATGATAAATTTACGTTTTAATACAAAATCTGATTTCTTTATATGCGGACGTTGGAATTGCTATGCAATACAGCGATACGAGTAATTTCATGTTAGTGCAAACTACTAAGAAGTAAAACTAATTCCGGTATCCGGTATAAAATATAAAAATAAATTACAACATTTTGGTGGTTTTAACTACTCTTATAGGTTATGGTTTTAACCACTCTTAGTCATGTCTCGCCGACAATTTCAGGTATTTTAACCTCTTCATTCCGATCACTGTTTTTTAAGCACAAATCAGTTTTTTTTTATCGTGACCTTGTTAATTATGTATTTTGGATCTACCTCATGTGGTAAAGAGGGAAATATTGCAATGCCTTACATATTTATGTGTACTTACATCATCTGCCTGTACTTGATTTAGTGCTAGGCTTAGGTCTGCCTTAGGCTTAGTGTGATGATGTAACCTATGGTTTGTTTAGGTGATAAATCATTTAGGCTAACTAATATTTCGTTGATTACTGTCTGTCGGAATAGGAATAAATAGGAATAATAATAATAATAATAATAATGTTTCCCACACTCACACCAATTATCTAGCCCCAAGAAAAGCTTCCTTAAGAAACTCGTTATATGGTTAACTAGACAACGGATAAACATACATAATATTCTTAAATACATACTTATTATACATAGGAAACACCCAGACCCGAAACAATTTAGAAAAACAGGTATTTCTAAATTGATCCGACCGGGGATCGAACCCGGGACTTCAGAGATGGAGACACCATGAAAACCGGTGTGCAAGCCACTCGACCAAGGAGGTAGCAAATTAATAGCCTTTCAAAGCAGAGTAAAGAGGCGACTGGTCATTTCGAGAATTGTTTGTAGCCTTTATAAATTTCCAAATGAATAAGTATAATTATGTTTTATAGTGTATAATATCTAATACCTTAAAACGAGCAATTCTTCATCATCACCATCTTCATATATACATAATCTAAATCTCGGAATCGGCTCCAACGATTTTCATGACATTTGGTATGCAGGGGTTTCGGGGGCAATAAATCGATCTAGCTAGGTTTCATTTTTAGAAAACGTCCGTTTTATCCGTAAAATAATACCGAGCAAAGCTCGGTCATCCAGGTACTGTATAGTAATAAAAGTATTATAAATTAATTGATAAACGAATTATTATTTAATTATATTATTTATATTATTAAATTATATAATTAGTTATATATAAACATTGTTTCAGAATGTTGCAAGCGGGTTTCAGACGCTAATCCGGCAGGCCAAAGGTCGCTTTATGCTTTTGGTGCTGTGGGTTTTCTGTTCGTGTACTTGTCGGCTGGTGCAGGGCTCTTCAAGATGTGGGAGGATGACTGGACATTCTACGATGGTTTTTACTTTTGTTTCATCACAATGACCACCATTGGATTTGGTGATCTAGTTCCAAGTGAGTGCAGTTTATTTATTTATTTAATAAAGTGCACATTTTTAAAGGAAAAGCGACCTATAGAGCCACCGCAGACATGCTACTTTTAGCATCGGCGATCGGTGATTCAGTCGCTTTTTAGAAGCTGAATGCAGCGAACACACATTCCACACCGCACACTTAAAAACACCAAACGCAGCGATTGAGTCGCTTTTCGGAAACTCGACACAGATTCTGAACGTTACACTCCGCACACATTTGGATGCCCGGTTGCATCGATTTGCATTGAGTTGCCGATCCAGCATCTAGCAGTCGCTAAAACGCGCGAATCCGATATAGCGTCCGAACCGAACGCATGAAGTCGCGAAATCGTGATGCTGCATCGATAAGAATCTCACGATTTTACTGAGATTGAACGCAGAGAGTCGCTAAAACGTGATTCAGTATTGATACGGTCGCAATATCGCCGATCGCCGATGCTAAAAGTAGCATGTCTGCGGTGGCGCTTATTAAAAAGTAAGAAGCCTATCCAAAAAGTTTGTATCTATAACAATATGAAACATAATGATACTATAAATATTAGCGGCCCGCCTGTTACTTTATTTGTGAACTCCTATATCCAGTGATGGTTTTAACAACTTGGAAACCTACGTGGGCATGCGCATAACAACAAACATTTAGAAGAAAGAAAAAACCATTTATTAACAACACACATATTATATACAAAAAAATACATACACACATGCCAAAGAGCGATTATTTAAGCTGACAGGTTTTAGTAAGCTATGAAGGACTATGAAAACGACAACTATTAATGGGAGGAACTAATCGACTAAAATGATTAAAAACAGGAAATAAGTGGGATTTTTCTATATTCTATTAACTTTTCACACACAATACCAATCACAACAGAAGACAGCCAAAGAACCAAAGACAAAAGCAAAAATCTATAAAAATGTCAATATTCAAAAAAGTATAAAAATAAGAACTTAAAAAGTAATAAAAAGGTTTTTGAAAGAGTCTGCAACAGACTATAAACAGCGCAAAGTACCTATGCTCTATCAGTTTCTAAAAAGTAGTAAGACCTTCAATATGGCTCTTCAATAAAGATAAATATGTACGTACCTACTAAAATTTCATGGCCGTTTAGGGTAAATTGTTTGTCCCTTATAAGCATAACATCTGCTATGTATATACACAATGATAGGGCAATACAAAAATATTATCTTATCTTACAATTTTCTTCACCTGCCAACAGAAAGGCCGAAGTACATGCTTCTCTGCACTCTCTACATTCTCATTGGTCTGGCGCTCACATCCACTATCATTGAGCTGGTGCGGCGGCAGTACGCCAGATCCTGGCAGCAGCTACGAGCCCTCTCCGGACCTCTGGCTGACACATTGAGGAGACTCGGTGACGCAGGCCGAGGGGTCGATGTGTCCGATCTCAGAAGAGTATTGACTGTGGTAAGTAGATTTGAAGAACTGTTGACTGCAGTAACTTTTATTATGTCCATCGTCATCTCTAGCTCATTTTATGTCTCTACTGCTGGGGCACGGGCTTTCCCTGTGGATGGATAAGGAGAACGGTTCATAAACCACCACGCAGGTCCTGAGCAGATTGGTGGTTTTTAACAACTACTAATGCAGTCAAGACCAATGGCTTCACGTGCCTTCCGAAGAAGTGAGGCGCATTTTTCAACCATCATATGACCGACCTTTTCAAACCTTAGCAATCGTCGATCGGGTGCGTTTACCATTGCGTCATCAAACTTCTCTTTTTTATGTGTTGGTATAAGAAGTATTTATGCATGATCGCTATCACTAACAGTTTAATAACGTGGCTTCACAACAGTCTAGATTCGGGGTGAAGACACTGCGAAGTCTTGACAGAAATTATGCTTTCTATTTGGCGTACTAAGGGTAAAGGCACGGTGCCAAGAGTAAGGAGCCAGATGTATGGAACTGTACCTTATTTTTACTTAATGAATTTTAGGTTTAATAATGCGACGAATCTTACGCTATAACCTATATAACTATCCTATGTGTGCGTGCAAACTACGACGGAGAGTCGCTGAAAGTATCGTTATCATCGTATATCAGAAGTATTTCTATTAAAGCAACTGTCATTTGCCAGTTAATATCACTTTTAATGTTGTACGTATACCGTTCTGTTAGTAGATCTACATTCCAGGCAGTATCACGCTGAGACTCGGTGTCGCCAGTCGCGGAGTCAGCGTGTCTGACCTCAGGACACTCACTGTGTTAGTACGGCTCTCTTTTGTTTCTGGGGCAAGGCCACGAGTTGATTCGACGGAAAACCTAGACTGGATATCTGGTACACATCTTCATACGTAGAATAAATAGTTTGAACGGTAATATCGGCATCGTGTTAGTGTATGCAGTCCTTCCAACTTGTTTATCTCTTCTGTTACGTATGCACTGAGTGCAGTGATTGATGACGTAGTACCTACGTGGGTTCTTAGGTTATGTAATATATGGTTCTAGATATTTCTTCCTTAAAGCTAATACTAATAATACCTACTCTGTTTATATGAATATTTTATTTCGATAAGTATTCTTTTTGACGTGGTAGTTTTCAAAGAAACTGTTATCTACGGTCCGTAGCAAAAGAACAACATCTAAAAGTTGCAACGACTATATTACTGTAAATAACTGATATTTTCATAAAATTGGCCGACAGATAAAAAAGTGGTCGCTGTCAGGTGAAATTAGTATACCACGAGACGAGGCCCATTTTGACCAGAGCTGGGGTTCGAATTCAAAGCCTAAGCCTATATATAGCCTCTAGGTTCAAAGATCGATGATCCTACCACCAAAGATTAGATGCGGTCTTTACACGAAGAATAAAAAGTAAACATGTACGAGTAAAAGAAATAATTTTGTAAAACGAATAAAAAACATTAGAATAAATATTATTAACGGGATTATTACCATGTTTTTTGTTGTTTTTGAGTATCCGATATTTCGGCACAGTTGCATGCGCCATGATCACGGATGTACTGAAGTTATTATATAAAGAACTTATGTAAAGAACGCAAAAAGAACAAAAGTGCCGTTTCGCGATCTGATACGGTCAGTGTAGTGTGTCGAGAACAAGTTTGAGTGAATAGTGACTTAGGAAACAGTGGTACGAGTATCGAGCGCAAAAAACGACTAAGGAAGAGGGTAGATCGTTTTGTCTGCTCATAATCACCCACCCGCAATAACTTCAGTACATCCGTGATCATGGCGCATGCAACTGTGCCGAAATATCGGATACTCAAAAACAACAAAAAACATGGTAATAATCCCGTTAATAATATTTATTCTAATGTAAGTGACCATGATAGTTTAAAAAGAATAAAAAACAATTTAACAATAATAACGTTACTAAATGTCGACACAAAACTCCATATTTCTAAGTTTTTTATAATCCTCTGACTTGTTCTATAAATAAATCCGAGTCGATGGAATCGGATTCGCTCAAATGCTTATAACAAGTCCGGAGATCAGTGGATTGTGTTGACAGATGGCTGTCCCTCTTGTAAACATTTGTCTTGGCTAGAGTAATATAGTGAGTGACGCTTTATTTGTGGATTGACACGAAGGATTTTTCTTGTTTACAATTTAAATGTACAGGGTTCTTGGAATTATTTTGTAGATAAATACAGATTGAAGATATTTTATACTTAACTAGTGGCCCGCTCGCGATTTACATTACGTTACAGCTTCTATCGTACGTCAACAGGGATTTCGTCTGCTTGAGAAGACCCGTATCCCATGATGGACCCCTATTGCAGCGCTACCTACCGGGTCCAACTATGTCATACACACAAAATTTCATCCAAATCGGACCAGCCGTGTATATAGGAGGAGTTAGGTGACAAACACAAGTTCAGAAGAATTATATAAATAAGATATTTTAATGTAATATTCAAAACTTTCGCATTATAAAGAGAAACTATCAGAGCATGATTTTCCATCATTTTATTAAGTATTTTGAAGTTTTCTTGCCGAACCAGGAAAATGACTTTAATAAGTCTCTATAAGTGACGCAACAGAATAACTAGCATAAAATATAGACAAATTTATCCAAAAAGTACCTATTTAATCCTTCAATATGAAGGTATCTATTGAATAAAGAATTCAAAAAAACCTATACCTAAATTTAAACATAAAAAGTCCTTCATTTTTATTCCCATAACATTAAGCCGAAAACCAACGAAATGAAAACATTTAACTTGCTGTGCCTGTTATAGAGTTTATATACTCGTAACAGTAAATGTCATCAGAATGTTACTCCAAAAATAAATTGTTAACAAAAGCATCGCGTTTTTGCTGTGATATGTGACGACGAAGGTATTTGTATTTGGGTTTAATTCGGGTCGGAGCCATTATTTATCACGTGTGTTACATTGTTGCTCTTAATTTCGATAAGAACTACGATGGAATAATAAAATATATAATAAAACATTTTTAAAAAGCATTCATTAATTTATGTAACGTTAAGGTTTTAAAAGATTTGAATACCGTTTTAAATTATTTCATTTCATGAAAAATATATACACTTTAGTAAAACGCTTCAATGCATTATAGAAAAGCTTTTGCAGAACATCTGTTCTCCGAGTATTCGCGATTTGAAGTTCTGGTAGAAAATTCTGTTCACGTAGGAAAGAAAATACATTAGTTCCGTATCTAGATTTTGCGGAAACTTTTGCTGCAGCAAACGTATTCCGGTCAAGATTAATAGTCCTCTCACTGAACCAACGTTTAATTCTTTTCAAAGCGCACACAAGCTAAAATGTTTCACTAGCATTGAAACTTTTATTTACTATTGAAGTTTTCCTTGATAAGGATTCACCCTGCTACTAAAGGTCAATACGGAACTAAATCAGGTAGTCCCGGGTGATGTTCGTTACTACCATCTGAATACTGCTTGTTTCATCGTTCAATTCTATAAGCTCTTAATTGGACGTTAAACTAGTTCCCTAAACTTAATTATGTTGTTTGTAATAAAGTAGAACCAATAATGTTCGCGTAACTATTTAGGGGCACCTCTTAAGCCGTAAACATAATTTGATGTGTGGTTGTACGTTTGTGTGGCGAGTTTGATCGAGGCCACGGCATTTCAATGTCGCAACAGCCACCCTTTTAGTTTTAGAGCTCAATAAACATCGCCGAGCCGCACGCTAATGCCTTCTTTATACATTAATATATAATTCTTCAACTTGTGTTAGGACAGATGGCTGCTTTTTAATTGGACGCTCATCTTTATGGCGCTAATAAATCTGTGAATAGACCTCCTTAAGAATTTTAACACAAAATACCATGGTCCAACAAGTCCTACATTTCTTGAGCAAGCGAATAAGAATTCTCTCTGACACTGCCGAAATCCCTTGTAAGTCCCACGAGATGCGAACAATAGATCTGTCTGTGAAATTATGTAAAACAGCGATGATAAAGGCAAAAGGCAAGCTTTTGTACTGAATATTTTGCTAGGAAATTGTGTGTATACACGGTGTTGATTGTGATAATGAAATGAAAAAAAGTTTTCAACTAATGGAGTACAAAAGAGCTTAAATGTTGAATTTTATTTGCCTTTCGAGAGGGTTAAGTTTTACCCATACTTGTTCCTACTTTTATTCTACAACGGGGCAGCACTTGATCTACGTATTATTCTACATCGGATTATATAATGCTAAGGAGTATGTGGAAGCGCACTGCTAAACTGAAAACAGGTATAAAATTCAAATGTCACTAGTAGATGACCCTAATTAACACACAAAAATCTAATTTGTGTCGCCTGCGTTTTTTACAACAATCGCAAAAATTATGAAGTTATCTTTATTATTCTTAGTCCGTATTCGGTGTGGTATGACAGACCAAACATTAGTAACATTAGACCCAACTGCTGTGACACAACATAAGGATACTGCATAAAATAAGCTTCATACAAACGCGCTCTTGCGCGGCGCGATCTCTGAACAACTCGGTACAGTCCGAGCGCAGCTGTTGCAACATTCCGTAACCTCGTGTCTGTGAGAGGTTGCCTATGTGTGCGTGAAGTTTACCTTCTGCAGTTTTCTTATTTTGTGGCTGTAAGAAGATGGCTGTCGTAAAAACAAACCACGTTAGAGGCCTGAAGGGGCTTAAACAACTTTGACACTTTGAGGTTGATAAAAAAGAGAATGGTTAGATCTCTATACAACCGTCAGATTTGAATTATTATTATAGTGGTTTCATCAGCTCATTTTTATGTCCCCACTGCTGGGGCACGAGCCTTCCCTATGGATGGATAGGGAGAACGGGCCATAAACCACCACGCGGGCCCAGTGGTTATTAACGGTGGTTATTAACGACTGCTAATGCAGCCGGGACAACGGCTTTACGTGCCTTCCGAAGCACGGAGGAGCTCGAGATGATTAATTTTTTGGTCACCCATCCGTTGACAGGCCTTTGCGAAAGTTGCTTAACCTCAGCACTCGCAGACCGGGCGCGTTAACCACTGCGCGATCGAGCTCCTCCTTATAGTGGTTTGCGGTGTACCAAACAAGATATATTGGCGCGTAAACTGTAGTCGTGCGGACCGATATAATTTTACAGTCGATAAGGCGGACGTTGCATTTTTATAAGTTTCGAATGCGGAGCTCGTAAAACCGATCCCTGGTGAAACTGAGCCAGGCCTGGTGACCTTCAGTAGAACATTTTTTCGTGTTATGACACCATGATGTAATGCGGTTAACGACTTTGTTATCTTGTTGGTACGGTCAACGAAAGTCACTGAAAGAGAAACTTTAGGACCAATGGTTCACTACACTATTGATTTAAATACACATCTCACATCTCGTCCCAGACATCACTGTAATAGGACGTGTTGAGAATATTTCTAAATTTTTATTTAATAAATCAATATTTGTTGTGGTGCCTCGGGCTTCGCCCCTCTGATTCTACTTTGACGGCGACGAAGTCCTAAATTGGTGAAAATCTTGAAAAAAATATTTTTCGACATCTGCGGGGTTCGAACCGGCGTCTCGGTGAGTGTTGTACCGAGTGTCTTATCCGCTGGGCCACGGGAGCTTTAGCACAATCGACGAAATTAGTGACTACATACTACAGAATTCCCGCTACCACTGTATCTGACTATCATCGAGTATACTTTGGCACTGTTGTGTTGCGTCGGGTGGAGATTTGTGTAGCAAGCTACTACAGCAACATGAATTGTGCTGCGTGCCGTGCCACCATTGAGGAGGGAGGTGTCGACGTACTGGATTGTACACGCTGTAACGCCACCTATCACAGGTTATGCATTAATATTCCCTCAGGAAACCTGTCTAAGGCATGTATAGAGAGTTGGATCTGTCCGGATTGTTTAAGGAAGCAGCCAAAGTCCGGAAATTCTAATACTCCGGTTAGGTCAGCGGTGGCGTCGGCGCAGTCTACTAATGTAACACTTCGAAATAAACCAGGCATTAAGAAACAACAGAGTGCAAAGTCGCCTATTTCTAGCGAGGTAACAGCCTCTGTCCCGAGTGACGCTGCGGACATTCGGGTAATAATACGTGAAGAAATGCAACGTGTAATTGCAAATTGTCTGAAAGAACTCACTTCTAAAATTGAATCTAGAATGCAAGCGTTGAGTGACCAGGTTAACGAATTCAAGGAGTCCTTGTCCTTCTTTAACGGCCAGTTCGAAAGTATTAAAATTGAAATGGCTGGTTACAAGTCTAATATAAATTCACTAGAGAAAGAAAATGAAGCATTACGTGCTAGAGTTTCATCTTTAACCTCTAACCATAGCAAGTTGGACCTTATTTCCCGTGCCATTAATTTAGAGCTACAATGTGTGCCTGAGAGAAGATCTGAAAATGTTATTGATTTGGTTAAAAAGTTGGGAAAGACTATTAACCATCCAATAGTCGACAATGATGTATTTTATTGCTCTCGTGTAGCCAAAATGAATACTCAGTCATCGAGACCTCGATCAATTCTGGTTAAGTTTAGTCATCCACGCGTAAGGGACGCCGTATTAGCTGCATCCATAAAATATAATAAGAGCCACGCGAATGAGAAATTAAACGCCTCTCACCTCGGTATCGCCTGTGAGAATAAGTCGGCTATATATGTGGTCGAAAACCTGTCGCCGGACAATAAAACGCTTCATGCCGCAGCCCGCACCCGCGCGAAGGAGCTACAGTACAAGTTTGTATGGATTAGAAACGGCCACATATTCATGAGGAAGACCGAATCTTCGGAATATATTTACGTACGCGATCAAGATACTTTAAACCGCCTCAAATAAGTAGTAGTAGTAATATTTTGTCATCTATCTTTATTTAAAGTTTTTTTTTATATAAAATACGATTCAAAAATTAACTTATATTTACAAAATGTTAGGGGTTTACGTACAAAAACTAATGAAGTTTTTAAAAACATAACTACTTGTGACTTTGACATTATAATCCTTATTGAGACTTGGCTCAATAGTAGTGTGCATGATGGTGAGTTGTTCACGGATAATTATGCCGTCTATAGAAGGGACCGGGAAAGCTGCGGTTTTCAAAGCAAAAAGGACGGTGGTGGAGTTTTAATTGCTGTGCACAAGAGACTTGTTTCAGAAAGAGCTTTTAGTTTCGAAAGTAAATGCGAGGATCTGTGGATAACAGTCGACATCGTTTTAAACAATAAAAAAGAAAAGCTGTACATCTGCGCAGCATATATGCCGCCACCTTTGCAAATAAATATGTTGGAGCACTTTACTGATAACGTAAACCGAATACTGCTATTGCAAAAACTTACTTTAATTACAGGCGATTTCAATCAAAGTAGTATTAGTTGGGATACTAATGCTGGCTCACCACCGTCTGCGAATTCTACATTAGGTAATCGTTTCCTAGATTTTGTAACGTTACATAACTTGTATCAATGGAATAGCGTGATGAATCACAAGAACAAAATTTTAGATCTTGTGCTCACTTCTAACGTGATTGTTAGTGATTTAACTAGCGGTTCGTTGCCACTGAGTAATGTGGATCCTTATCACCCACCATTGGAATTCTCAGTTGCGGTACCCACCAAATGCAAAAGCCTGCATGAAAACCACATTCCAAAATTTAATTTTTTTAAAGCGGATTACTGTTCTATAAACAATGAATTGAATTCTGTGTACTGGGAGGACAAGTTTAGGTATTGTCATACAGTGGATGAAATGGTTAGTGTCTTTTATGAAATCCTTAATCTAGTCATTAAAAACTATGTGCCTCAATCCTCGCACAAACCAAATTACTATCCCTTGTGGTATAGTAAAGAACTTAAACGTCTCTTGCGAGAAAAGCATAAAGTAAGAACACGTTTTAAGAAATATAGGAATCCCTTAGACGGTATTATCTTATCCACGTTAAAACATAGATGTGAGACTCAAGCAAAATTGTGTTACAAAAACTATATAACACGTGTAGAGCACTCCATCACTATAAACCCCAAGTTCTTTTGGACTTATATCAAACAAAAACGTCAAAGTAGTAATAGTTATCCATCCACAATGACACACTTAACTACATCAGCAGACAATGGCACCGATGTAACAAATCTATTTGCAGATCACTTTTCTTCAGTGTATGATGATCATCACACTCCTTTTACTCCTGACCCCTCGGACAATAACAGTGAAATTGCCTCCAATATGATTCCAATCCCCCGTTTTACTCCTGAGGATATATTTAAAAAATTAAAGATCCTAGCACAGCATAAAGGAGCTGGTGCTGATGGAATACCACCTAGGTTTGTAGCGTTATGTGCTGATAGTCTCTCTTACCCTCTCTCAATTATTTTTAATAAATCTTTTCATAGCGGTATTTTTCCTGGGCTGTGGAAGGAAGCTCGCATTGTTCCCGTTTACAAATCAGGCGATAAGTCAGTTGTCTCAAACTATAGGCCAATCTCAATTTTACCAGTGTTCGGAAAAGTTCTTGAGTCACTATTCTGTCATATATTGAGTTGGCACGTGAAGGGTGTTTTATCTGCTGATCAACATGGCTTCTTGTCTGGCCGTTCTACAGCTACTAATTTGGTGTCGTATTTGACTGAAGCTATGGATGCTGTTGACTCACGTACCTGTGTCGACGTAATATACACAGATTTCAGCAAGGCATTCGATAAAGTCGATCATCAAATCCTGTTACATAAGCTCTCTCGTTACGGTGTTGCCACAAGTCTTTTGTCATGGTGCGAATCTTACCTCAAGGGTCGTACTTCAAAAGTAGTGCTTAATGGTTTCTGCTCGAAACCTTTTTTGGCAAAATCAGGGGTGCCTCAGGGATCCCACATTGGCCCAATATTTTTCAATATCTTTATTAATGACATCGCGAATTCCTTTAAGTACTCTAAAATATTTTTATACGCCGACGATTTAAAAATAATGAAACCTATAAAAACTGCTAGGGACACTTTTTTGCTTCAGGATGATTTGAATAGATTCTCAGATTGGTGCGAAAAAAATCGTATGACTCTCAACATCAGTAAGTGCTGTCAAATTAGTTTCACCAGAAAAAAATCAGACTCTAATACTCTATACAAAATAAACAACACCACACTTGAAGAGGTTAAAGTAATTAAGGATCTTGGTGTCTATTTAGATGTTAAGCTACAATTTAACGTCCATATTGACAAAATAGTCACAAAATCGTTTGGGCTCTTAGGTTTCGTTCTTAGGAATACGAAACATTTTAAAAACCCATCTACTGTGATTACCATTTACAATAGCCTTGTCAGGTCAGTACTTGAATACTGCAGTGTCGTTTGGTCCCCTCAATATGACGTTCACATTAAACGCCTGGAAAGCGTGCAAAAAAGATTTCTCTGGCACTTGTCTTTCAGAAATTTCCTCGCTAAGACTCTAAGATCTTATGAAAGCCGTCTAGAATATTTTAAAATCGAAAGTCTCAGAGAAAGAAGACTACATCACGATAGCATGTTTCTATACAAGCTTTTGGGTGGTGGCCTTGATTGCTCTAATCTACTCGAACAAATTAACATTAATGCACCCAAAAAACTACCTCGAGTTAGCAGATTTAACATATTCGTGCCAAAATCAGTGAAGAGTAATCTGGGCTACCATTCCACGTTAAACAGGATCCAAAAGCAATACAACACCCTTGCTCGCCCTAATGATTTGGAAGATTTGGACATTTTTCACCTCAATGCACGTAAATACAAGGAAAATGTCAAAGTTATTGGTCGTCACGTGAACCCCCTTTAGTACCTTTAGTATCTTTAGTATCTATAGTTTTAATGTATTCAATATTTTATTAGATTTTAGATTAATTAGATTAGCTTTATTAATGATTTAATAAGTCCACAACGCATGCCGTGGCTGTCTTTAATTGAAAACTATGCTTAGATAAGGCTTATGTTTGTAACAGTATCATTGTTTTTGCTAGTATATGTTTTTGTTGACTGTCCAAATAATAAATAAATAAATAAATAAATAAATACAATTAAAGCGTAACACACTAGACCATTGCGGGTTTTAATTACTAAAACTGATAGAACATAGGCATAATCAAGGCGACACAGATCAGAAAGAGTATGTACTTTTATCGTATTTTGTATATTATTTTAATTGATGTTTCGGGAAAAGACGATGATCCGCGGTTTGTTTTACAAATATGTAAATGCTTCTTAATAATACGCAATGCAATGAAAGCAATGTGGGTTTTTTAAAGTTGGTGGTTTAGGTACCTACAGTTTGTTATGGTTCATGCATTGCACAGAGTCCTAATATAATAATATTTTTTTATCATAAATGTACGTACCTACCAATAATTTTATTATCATGACAAAAAACTTTATAAGCGCTGTTAGATTTTTTTGTTTCTTTAACAAAGTTCAAAAGTGTTCAGCTACTTATTTTGCTACATACTAGTGAGGAGTGGTTGCTGATCCAAAAAGCTTAAAAATTACGGCTCTATGATAATTTGATGACAGTGTATATCTTATTACCTGTGCAGAAACAAATGATTTTCTTGACACACAGTGTTGAGTTTTTTCCACAGATGTAAAAAATTAAATTGAATGCTAAAACAAATGAAAGATTAATATTCTGAACGTCAATTAGGCAAATGATTGAATAGAGCCGTTTGGTTAATAGGTTCATCTCCAAATAGAATGGCGTAGTGATCCAAATGGCAGCAATATGTAGCAAATAGATTCGGAGTGAACGGATTCCCGAGTTCTATTCTTATAGAAGCATTCGCTTGTATTGTTTTTTTAAACTGGCTAGCTGATCTAATTTTCATCCTTTGTCTGTCGCACTCAAGAGATAATTAACGTCCATGATTTATTACTTAATATTTATGATTTATTATTGTAAAAGTCGTTAATGAGAAAGTATTAAAATATATATGGTTTAAAAATAATTTGGTACTAAGTAATCATAAATGTTAATAAACGTTACCTTTAGGTAACATAACAATACTTAATTATTGATGTTTTATTATTAGAATCGTAACTCCAAGTTAACATATTGATTAAAAAAAATTATTGGCAATGCCTATTAAGTGTTAGTAACAAAGGTCTAACCAAAACTATGTTATTACATAAAAAAAATTGCTATTTGTATGCAGTGTGGGTGGATCCCACTTTATCCATTGCGTATATCCATTGATGGATAATCTGGGACTGTTTGTCCCACTATATCCATTGCGACTTATCGCAATATAGGAACTGCATACTGGCCATGTTAAAAAAAAAAACAAATAAACAAAAAAAAATACTTAAAAAAAATATAAATAAATAAAAAAATAAATAAAAAGAAAAAGATCAGATCAGATCAGCTCCATGTCATAATAATTTTGCATTGTCATCCGATTTACACATGCATGCAAAATTTCAGCTCAACTAGATTTGACCCAAACAAACAAACAAATAAATAAACAAATAAATAAATTTGTTACAGGGCAAGCTAAATAAAAGCTTGTGATAAGAAACGTGCGTGTGCAACTTAGAGCATTAAACCAAATGGAGACGCCATGCGCACTAATTTCTATGCAAAAAAAGTCTGTCATTTTCTGCGGGGGACGAGGTAATGCACACAAATACAGTTTCACACTGATGCATTTTTCAAAGACGTCGCTACGCACGCAAACGACAAAATTATTAAACACTAGCATAAACTAGACGCACACTAATAAATTCACACACAGGGATAACCTGTCCGTGCACGAGTCTGACGGCAACTTTATGTAAACGTCGATAGTGCTTGACACTATCGATTTAATTTGTCGATACCAATAATAATGACATAGCCCGAAAAGTTGCTAAGCTCAAGTGCCCCACATCGCTCGCAGGACTGATGGCCGCTGGGGCGGAACAGTCCTCGAGTGGTGACCGCGTACCAGAAAGCGCAGTGTCAGCAGGCCTCCAACAAGGTATACCGACGATCTGGTAAAGGTCGCGGGAAGCCGCTGGATGCGGGCTGCACAAAACCGGTCGTATTGGAGATCCTTGGGGGAGGCCTTTGTCCAGCAGTGGACGCCTTTTGTCTGAGATGATGATGATGATGATGAATATTAATGTGATTTTTTTTGTTTAAATCAGGCTCTTCAGTATGGTTAATTAAGGTAGACACTTTGCTTTTCTTTATTGTTAAAATCGACAGTTATTAATTAGGATAAGTCAAAATCTGCAAAATATACCTACATAATTTTATTCCATTCCAAGGAGAATTGTTGTTTTTAAGAAAAGCTGCAATCTTATTCTTTCATTATGGAAAAATAGTTCGCTACCTATCTAACCGACTCTCAATCAAGAGGAACCGAAAAATTTAACAACATGTATAGTACTTTCATGGTTCCATAAAGCAGATCAATTCTTTTTTGTAGGTAACGTAGGGTCTTAATTTTTCAGATTTCCAAATGCAATTATTCGAGAGATTTTTTTATTTCTATATAAGTTTCCAAATAAGGCTGAATTTAAAAGCAAGAGACTTAAATTAAAACAAACATATCAATATACAGGTATGTACCGAACTCCAGAATGATATCATACAAACAAACAGCGAAATATACCTAATGCTGTCAAGGTTTAAACTGCTTTCTGAGGTTAAATCTTTGAATGATGCAAAGTTCTTTAATGCATCAAAGCTACTCTAAGTGTTCATATAGTTTAAAAAAAAAATTGGAATAAAAAACGTAATCTTATAGTTTTAAGTAAATTCTATGGTGTATGTAGGTGTTGTTATTTCTGTCGGAAATTAACTATAATTTTGATGCTTATAATGTTGTATTAATTTAATAGGTTTTATTTTTTATTTTTTTATTTTTTTGTCATCAGTTAAGCGGATCTTTACTTCACAAAGGAGACATAAATCAATAACTTCTTTTGATGCATACAATAGGCCACCACGACTTTTTTGGTATGTTAAACTTTTGTCATTTGGCTCCCCACATAAACTCTTTATGCATGTACTGCGTTTAATTTTTTAGTAGAAAATACTACGAAGCCCGCTTTATATTCCACTACCTTTTCTCCAAATGGAGATAAGTATGTTTCGATCTCTAATGATTTGTTTTTTTTTAAACTTATTTATCTATATTATTATTTTCCTATAATAGCCAGAATAAACATTATGATGAAGTCGATATCAATATTGTGTTTTTGTACTGTCACAGCTCTAACTTTGTTGCAGTGTGGCCAATGTAATTAAAATTTCCTATTTTCGGGATAAGTGACGGGACGTAAATATAATATTTTAATGAAGTAGACCGATCATAAACATACAGTTTCATAGTATTGAGAATTTTTAATGCAATTAAGTTGAAAAAAAATCTGTAAAAACAAAATAAGTTACAATTTATAAGTAGTGATCTATCATTAATTAAATAAGCACTTATAGTAAAAATACAGTTTTAACTTTATAGAACGTGAAATATAAATTGTAATTCAATGTTGGCTCATTCAACTTTAAAAGTTACGCAAAGTTGCAACTTGACGTTTTAGTGGCAACACTTTTAATTAACAATATTTTTTCAGTATTTTGCAAATTTTGTGCATTATTCAATAATATTAAGACAAAATAATAGTCACAGATGAAAAGTAACGTTATCCTTTTGTACAATCGACGTTTCTGATCGCTTTTTACGTGAAAACACGCTGCAATTTGGCATTTTTTGCTCAGGTCTTATCGCGTGCACCGTGATTTGCAAATGACGCCGGAACGCGCTGGAACTAGTTTTATATAACGGATATGATCGGCGGTCATACTCTTTTGGCAGAGGGGAACGCCTGACAGTGGCGTCTCCAGTTGGTTTAATGCTCTAAGGTGTGCAAGCAGCCGCGCGTGAGTAGCGTGCTACTCGCTGCAAAAAGTCGCAATGTATTTGTCGTCAGTGGATAAAGTGGGACATAATTAGAAAAAAGGCTTTGTTCCACTAAATCGACTTTGTATATCCATGGATAAAATGGGATCGACCCTGCAGTGTTACGTCACTCAAATTCAACGTTCATGAACGTTCAATAAAGCACACTAAAAGCTAAAATAGGTTTAATAGACATTTAACGTTTTTAGGGTTCCGTAGTAAACCAGGCATGAGCGGGCGGGCCTATGTCGTTGCGACACGCTTATACATCGTTCTTTTCTGACCGTCTTATACCTGCAGGTGGGTTGATCAGACCACGAAACTGAAAAACTCTCCCCAAAAAATAGGTAGGAAAAATAGGCTTTGTATGGAAAAGTAAAAAAACTATCTCGTTTTTTGACCTATGTTTCTTTGTTTAGTTTCATGGTCTGATCAAACCACCTGCGGGTCTAAGACGATTAAAAAAGCACGATGTAGAGTCCATCCAGAAAGTGTTAAAAACAAAATTACAAAAACAGCAATGGAACTCGCAACCTCTTACAAACCAGTTAAGGTGTACTTCCAATTATGCAATCGTTGAACTCTCGAACCCGTGCTAATTTGTCAATATACTGAATAAGCCTTAGGGGCCATATTCAAATAATCTTATCTTTTAGAATACGGAACTCTTCATGGCGCGTGTCCGTCATGTACTTGGCCGGTTTTTATGAATACATCGGTCAGATTTTAAATGATGGCAGCAGATGGTAGTCACAGACTCGAGAACCCATTCCCAAAAAGTATTGCTCATCAAAAGTTAATCTAAACAAGTGCCATAAAATTGTTAATTATACAAAAACAAGCTGGCGTTGGCGATTACATATGATCTATCTATCTTGAGTAGCTGTTAAATGGTTAATATTTTTGGTGTAAAATCTGTGTAGGACACATCTACCTAATACATTATATAAAAAAATGTAATTAACGTAGATACTTAAGTCGTACTTACGTATTTCCTCCTTCCTACAATATGGGGTCCACGAGGTGTCAAGAAGCAACTTGCAGGTCGGCAATTTGACGATAGCTGTGAGGCAAAATCCTGTCCCACTAGCTTTTCTTCGCATCTGGACTCCTTGCTTCTGCGTAACATCAGGTAGAGGGAGTAATTTGCTTACCTATATCTATAAAAAATACTGTAACTATTTCAACTGTATACACTAATGCCCCAAAATTCACGCTTTACTCTTGCTTGTCACATTTAATACCTATAACTTTGGCAAATGTTTTAAGAAGGGTTTACGGTAAGACCGAAAGACTTTTGTTAGGGTCTTATTATATATGAAAAATGGAGCTAAGCTATCTCCCGTATCAGTGTGACGTCGTGACGCTGTCGTTTTTCTGATGGATTTTCTATCAGATATTCATTTACCCTGTAATTCAAAATGTATAAAAAAAAACAAAAAAGGATGATTAATTAAATTATAAGGTTATTTTAATTTAAAACTTAATTAGAATTCATTTATATTTTAAACAATTTTGGGTCACTCGACAAAACTAAAATTGCAAGTTCGTTACCTCAAAGTGCAAGCTGCTCCGTCATGTAGTTCCTCATATCACCCATATAAAGTATAACATATAATTATAGATACTTAAGACGACACCACATTTGTGAACATTCAAAAAGGCTGATCCTTACTGGCGCTGTCATAAGGTCGAAAATACGTAGCGCCTGCGACAATTGAGCCCGCTAATTAACAGAATCTAAAAAAATATTAAAAAAATATATATTGGTTTTATTTATCAAAATATGCAGCTACTAAATTACGAATATTGATGTTATCAATGTATTTCAAGTAGTGATTTTTAGTGGTGTTAAAAAAAATGATTGAGTCAAAATTATAAAATCGTGTATTTGAGTTAGCAAATTCAAGATAAAGACATGAATTTACCTCAGATTCGTTAGTCATACTCGTATTATAGTCTTAAACTATTCGACAAAAGTTGGTTAATTTTTTCAGTGTGTCGCCTTATATATTACGCTTATGACATATTTTGTATACGGATGAATCTCATACGGATTCCGTTCATTAACATTCCATGAATGTCTCGTTGACTACGCCACGTTAGTTTCCGACACGATAAATCTGCAAAGGGTTGACTTCTTTCCTCATACATACTAAATCGTTAAAATCCCGCGTAAATGACGTAGTGCGGTAAATGTATATTTACGTAAGCTATTTTATTTATTAAAATATTTAAGAAATAATTGAAAAAATATGAATTATTAATTGAGTCATAATATTGATTAGCTGATATTGATTGATTATTAGAATATAAATATTCTATTAATCGTCTCCAATACAAAGCTTGATAAAATTCTAGAACAGTAGATCAGAAAGAAGAATTAATATAATAATATCAAAGAAATATATTTCTTAAGATGTAAAATAGTAAATGCTGCAGTTATACCTAAGTTCATTGGGGAAGCTATGCTCTATATACATAAAAATATTGAACGTTTTAAACAGATATTTTCTATATGTCATCGGGAAATTGGATAATTTATTAACAAGATCCTTCGTGCTGCGGAAGGCACGTAAAGCCGTTGGTCCCGGCTGCATTAGCAGTCGTTAACAACCACCAATCCGCACTGGGCCCGCGTGGTGGTTTATGGCCCGTTCTACCTGAAGGCTCGTGCCCCAGCAGTGGGGACATAAAACGAGCTGATGATGATGATGATTAACAAGATTATTAATTTCTTTTCGTTTGAATATCCGATATTTTGAGACAGTTGCATGTGACGTGCATGATCATGAATATACTGATTAATCATTACGTCCGTCGTACGCTGTGCAACAATGGGTATTTCGGTGAATAAGTACTCAAGTATTAATAATGAAACAGTTTCCTGTTGAGCGAATAGTGATGAAACACTGAACGTCTTGAAACATATTAATATATCGAACGTGCCACACAAATAAAATCTTAGTCACCACAGAAAATTAGGTCTGCGTGAATATTGGTGCACTTTCTGGCTCAGAACATGAATTTAAAACCAACATTTAATAAGAAGCACATTGTGATGAACACACACAAACACACACACAACATTCAGATAAGTAAAATATAAACACGATGAAATCTCTTCCATCATGTCCACAAACGGACAGTTCCCAATTAATGATAAACTAGTTAGTTCACCTCTCAAAGACTTATAAGATTTACTTGTATTTACTTGACGATTCCTTTTATATTTCCTCGATGACGAGATTATATGTAAAATAAGAAAAAAGAAAAATACGTTTTTAATTTCATGATCCTACGATATAATGTTTTTTGTAAGAATTTTTTTCTGTTTTTTGGAAAGTTTTTGGGCTCTAGTGAAAAGTTTGAATTTTGTTGCTTACAGCAAATATGTTTTCTGCCATCGATATAATACATACGCCTTGTTAGTACTACGAGTACACCTAGAACATCCGAAATAAATATTTAAAAGTCAACGTTACAATAATAATTATAATTAGAAACAGCATAATAATTATAATCAGAGTTTAAATTCCTTGATATCACGCTTTGTTTGCATTATTAAGCCACATTTAAAATCAGCTCAGCATGGTACCATGTTTGTGGAACGTGAGAATGTTTCAGTGGAAAGCGGCGAGCTCCCCACAGACACGGAAAAACCGCATTAGCGCTGTTAGTGGCCGATGTGGCCGCTACCACTTTGTGGTTCACATGAAATGTGTCTTAAAAACAGCACGCACGGACTCACTAATATGATTGGGGCGAGAACAAATGGTTATGGTGCTTTTGAAGTGGTAGTAGCATTAAGAAATTAATATATTTTTTAGAAATAATACAGGTAATGAAGAGCTTGATGGCGCAGCGGCATGCAACTTTGCAATACCGTGTGGGAGTGAACGAATTGTAAAATTACGTGGTATCTGAAGACACGTGTAGCCATTGGTACCGATTTTTAACGATTGTTAACGAGTTATTAACATGTACCGTGATTCCACATCAGGTAGTAGACTGGTCATTCTTCCTTTTTTTCTCAGTTCTCGAACAACTATTTCGTTTCGCTAGTAATAGGAATACATGAAGCTGACGGCCAACTTTCAAGATTGAAAAGGCGTAAGAAGACGAACATGTTGTATTTATAAACGCAGCTTTATCTTCAGTTATTGTTTTTCGAACGCAACTTAATATGTCAAAGATCTGTCACTGTCATGTTGACGTCTGTAATTTCCCGCGCTCTCTCTTGCTGCGGTGTTCAACGGAAGATCACGCTATGCTATAATTAATTAAATAACTTATCTCAACCGTTGTGTCGGTTTTAACCTCTGTACCAATAGAACACGTCCCGATGTGCTTCAACCGTTCGTTGTGCGTTCCGAAGCGTGGCGAAGCGCGATCCAAACTCGAGAATCTGTCATATGCACCCAACACAGCAAAATATATGCGGACCAAGTCGCGGGCGGTCGCTAGTTAATAATATATATTTTTATCGTTTTGATTGTACGGATGAACAAAATTTAACCCTTCACATTCTGCTACAAATTCAATTTTATAATATTTTTTTGACGTAACATAAAAGTCTTTTATGACAAACTATGTGAGTTATTGTGAACTTGCCACAAAGTATACTAGTTGCATGTTTGTAAGTTCCATACGTTGAAAGTAAAGTTGCAACTTTTCTTTACTGCCGCCGTCTAGGTTATTGTCAATTTGTCAAGTCACACTACGACGATCTAGCATGAAATTGTGTAGAAATTGATAGAAGCATAATCGTTTTGTTTACTTCATATAATAATCCTAGCTGCATTCATTGCGAATGTGCATATGCTCTACTTCAAAAGATAGATGACGTCAAGTATTTTTGATTGTAGAATGTCGCATTGATAAAAGTTGTTTATCTTTTGTTAACATTTACAGGGAACTGAGACTGCGAAAAAGGTATTCTAACACATGTAAATGAAAACAGGCTTACGCGCTGATAAAAATTTAATTCTAAATAAACGCTACTGATTAAGTTTTGCAACATCTAAGTTATTTATTATAGCTTAGGCATCCTGGAAACGAATAAAGAGCTTTGTAAAATATGTATTGAGATTATATAATAGATAGGCATATTATGTGGTTCTTTAATTTTAAGCTAGCTTTTACCAAGCTGCTTATATGACATTATATCAAGATCAAAATGCGATTACGCTTTTGCAGGTATATTAGATCAAAACAGAAAAGTGCACAATTTATTTTTCTCAATTTGCGTTTTTCACCAGGAGATTTCAGTTCATTATCATAATTTTTGAATTTATATGCAAAGATATTAACGTAGCAAATTAATATTAACCAGAGTATGAAAGATCTTTCACAACAAGTTAAAGATTTGTAAGCATCGCTAGTAGTTTAAGCGCTGTTTCTTTATTCAATGCTCACGTAGTTACCTTTGAAAAACTTTTATGGGAATATGCTGCTCACTTTTAAAGTTCAACTCATTTTTATAGTATTTTTGACCTCTACATTAAATTTCACATCAGTAGTACGACGATGCTATTAGAATTAAACCACGATATTTCGTATTCAACCCTAGCAACTTCCGATTTGATTTTAGGAGCTCGAACGCGCGAATACCGGACACAGAATTTTAATTGTTATCGGCCACCTGGTGGTCGCTCGACGCTTGAGGGGTTAACATGACTGAATTTTATGACGGTTGTACGTACACTCTAGGACGAGACAGCAGTATTAATGCTTAACATTTGCTTTTACACATAGAATTTACTAAACTCGTGAACAATGAGTCTTGCCTCATTCGAGAGCGTATAGCCGGCATTACATTTCAAGATTTAAGACACTGAAGTTGTCCATTGTTTTTACTAAAAGAGCCCAAATGAAAGGACTATAACTATCTTAAATGAAAGGAATTGGTAAGAATAAAGTGCACTAATTAAAGATACAATTGTTGAACAGAACAGGAGTGTAATTACGACATTTCTCTTCCTTTTGTCTTGTAAAAACTGCCAGAAACATCCCGCGGAAGCCTCTAATTGCGCTTGTAGAAAGACTATTCGTTTGCAGAGTTTGTTGCCACTAATGATTTTCTTGTATTTTTACTGGGTGTTTGTTTTCCGCAGGTCACGATGCCTCGAATGAGCGCTGGGAAAGATGGTCTGTCCGACAAACGACAGCTTGAGTGGGAAGCGGCGGTTGAAGCAGTCATCAGGGACATTACATCCCCAACACCTCCTCAGCAGAAACCGCCGATAGTGCAAATTGTCATTTACGAATCTTCAGTTTAGGATCTCATTTTCAATTAACTATTTAATGTAAGGGCAATACGCACATAATCATTTGGCATAAAAGTTATTACAAACATGCTCAATTGCATTCTGTGGGTTGACCACTGCAGCTCCGTGCTATGCAGTTATAATTTCTCAACAGTTTAGTACTTTGCCACTTTATGTTATTTTTCGATGTCATGTAACAACAGTATAAATCCTATCAGATAACTTACTGCGGCAAAGTCCAAAAGTGCAATGACTTTTGAACTCTTGCTTTTATGCGGTCAATGCTGATGCAGCGTTTCGTTTTTGTGACAGAAATGTCCGTCAAACTTCACTTGTTCGAAATATTCTATGCTTCGTTGTACACTATAATCACATGAGTAACTGTGCTCTAATCACGTAAAGCTTCGATAAAATTATCTCATCATCAAAAGTTTGTACCTAAACCTTTTACGGCCTAATTCTTCGGCATTCTTTTAACGCTCTAATTGGCGGGCTCGATCACGAACGCGTTCGTTCCGCGTGACATTTCGACATTACGTATTAATTTAATCTAGAAAGTTCAAGGTTTCTTCCGCCGTTGTCGCCCGTGTTTTTGCAGCGGACGGATAGCTGAAGTACTGACAGACTCATTCCACTTGTTTCCCTTATAAAATGTCGTTACAATACTCAGTTTAACAATGGTATGTGGAACTGTTCGCGTGCCAACTTCAGAAAAAGATGTGACTCGCCGGTCTCTGTGTACATTGAACTTTTATGTTTGACGTTCGATGTAAAGATGTCTTGTTGGCGGCGTATTGTCTAGACACAAATGTGATGGGCCAAGTGTATTTTAATTATTTACGTCGATAATTCAAGGATGCTCGAAATGTACTGTTGTACATATTGTTACGTTGCGAATTTGTAAGCGAATTTTCACATCTCAGTTTACTATTCTGGGGATGTAATAAAGTTTATATGGTATTGGTGTAGCAGCGCAATTTGAATATCAATTTTCAAATTTTAGTGTACCTATTTGCAATGTGAAAATGATATCTTAGAATAATTATTCTCAATTGAGTAAACTTTTTCGAAGCACAATAATTTTATTATTATACATATAATAATTATATGTGACTGTAAAACCGAAAAACCTATGTTTCATAATTAGGTATATCATTCGTTAATTTATTATTTCATTGCTGGCCTTGGATGTCGCACCCAATGCTGGGACCTGATATCTATCAGGTAGATATCAGTAAAAGAATATGAAATAGCATGCTATACAAAAGAACGAAAGTTAAGTATTAAAAAAAGAACAATGTAATTTTTCTGTAGATTTAAATTAAATAAATTTACTATTTGCGTTTTACATAATTTTGTTTTATTTCCTGTTTAAAATTATAACCCCAATGTAAGTACTTAATAACTACATAGAGAAAAGCTATTTGTTTGAGCATGATATATTTACGATGAGAAGTCAAAAAAAATATTAAAATAGTGTTGTGTATTTTTTTTCTATTACGCTTTCTATAATCCAATTTTATTAATATGATGTTACAAAGGTACATTATGTAGCAAGTCGAATCTTAGTTTAATGACTTAACTAACTTTGATAAAAAGATTTGACTGAAATAACGGGGACGTGTTGTTGCCTATACATCCCTATCTATACATAATATGACATAATTATTATGTGGTGTCGTGATGGTAGCTATACAGCAACTGATAAAGGCATACCTAAGCAATTACTTAAAGCATTATTTTCCCCAGGTGCATAGCAAGCATACTAATGTCTTTATTGGTTTTTATGTTTTAAGCAACCTTGGCAAAGACCAGTCATCGGATGGGTGACCAAAAATTAATCATCTCTGCCTCCTCTATACTTCAAAAGGCACTTAAAGTCGTTGGTCCCGGCTGCATTACAAAACAACCACCAATCCGCATTGGACCCGCGCGCGCGTGGTGGTTTATGGCCCGTTCTCCCTATGCATCGAGGTGAGGTATATGTCCACTGTTATTGTTTTCATGTCTATTGATGGTGTCTATGTGTATGACACGAAGTAAACATACAAACTGTTTATCCATCTATTACTAGCAACATTCTGCGCCAAAATCAATAGTTCATATTAAAAACATATTAGTCCGTTAGTCTAAACAAAGAATAATCATTGGAACTAGTTTTCGACATCCGACCTTGATCTGATTCCGTTACTTCCTACGATCAACGCTAGAAACTCTTACACTCAGTCTTTCGATTTTATAGCGCAATAAAATATATCCTAGTGTTTATATAATTCATAATTTATAGTGTAAACATGCCCGCTCCACACAGTAGGCAACTGTGCTAGACGTGTATACTGTAGTAGTTTGTTGCAACACAAAAGCGATGATGTCAATAATTCAGGCCTTTATTAGCCGCTTAGCGCTTTTAATTTAATGGTTTTATTTTGAGACTGGCGACTGCTCGCGAGCTAACAACAACGATAAGGAACATTTGCGATGGCTGGTCACAGTGTTACTACACCAGCTCATTTTATGTGCTCACTGCTGGGGTACGAGCCTCAAAGGAAGAACGGGCCACACCACCACACGGGCCCAGTGCGGATTGTTAGACTGCTAATGCAGCCGGGGCTTTATGTGCCTTCCGCATGAAGAATTTAGAGCTGGTAGGCTACTCTTGACGCAAACTCAATCTCAATACAATTCCAATGCGATTATTATGTATCGATATTGGGATAAGTTTCGCAATTTCGGAACGCCCCATCTCGATAATAATTTGTTCACTCAATGTCCACGCAATTTAAATCCAATGTAGCGCTATTATCGCTTTTAAGAGTGCCATTTGAATTTTTTAGATTTGGGATTGGAATTGTATTGAGATTGAGTTTGCGTCAAGAGTAGCCTACCTGATCAATTTGTGGTTGCCCATCAGATGACCGGCTCTTGCGAAAGTTTCTTACGTTTAGCTATCACATACCGAGTGCGTTAACCACAGCGTCATCGAGCTCCTACTGAAAGGGTAATCAAATAAAAAATCTCGAGCTCCGAAAGATACAGTCACGAGCAAACATATGTAAACAATTTTAACTCTTAAGGGGGTGCAGCGCGTTCGCAAAACTGCGAGTTTCAAATTTCTTTATGAAAGCGAGCGAGCGGCGCGTGGCAGTGGTGAGACAACGGCGCACGACTACAAATACGCACGCACACTAATATCTGTACAGAGTAGGCTGGTGATTTAATTGGAGCAATGTTTACTTTCGGTAAAAAATAATAAAAGTCTTAATATTTTCATATTCATATATTTTAATTGAAAAATAAGACAACAATGTCCTGCGGAATTTATGCTTTATTTACAAAGTTTCTAAAGAAATAAGTTTTTAGATATCATTACTTTTACGTATTGTTTATGCAGTTTCTGGGTATTTGTTTCAAATTCCAAGACAACCATGGCCTTGTGAAAGGATCAAGCTAACCTACACTAGTCCTTTTAATGTATATGACCTATTCAGCGCCTAGCACCAGTGACTTAAAACACGTAAATTTTCGAAATGCCGCCGGCACCCCCTTAATATAAAGGAATAAGAGTCAAAGTATATATATATCGGTGCTCGTGACTGTACACACGCCTGCACACAGACTACCGCAAACTGCCAAATTTCATTAATAGACTTTGAACTTTGTGTATATGAAATATGGTTGAACATTCATTGAAAAAATTTGACAGTTTTACTTTTTATTTTTAAGTGCTAATTGCTGCGCACTGAAGCTGAATTAAATATTTAATGCCATCAGTTACAATAACCGTTGGATAGATGGCACTGTGCCGCTAAAAGCACTCAAAAATTAAAAAGCAGTGTAAAAATTCAGTGCTTACGTCAGCGTTCCCGGTAGCATAATGTTTAGTACAGCCGCCTGGATTGCGGAAAGCCCAGGTTCGATTCCTGGCTGGGTCGGGTAGGTATTTAATTTTTTCACTGTATTTTATAAATATTTGACAGTTTTGTATAGATGTCTGTACGTAAAGCCGTTTGTTCTCGGTACCGGTGGTTGTCGTAATATTATGGCAGTTGTTACAACCCAGCTACTCGTCTTGGCCTAGCGTGGTGGTAGTGGTCTGGTGGCTTTATCTCCCCATTTGCTATTTTTTATATGGAAAGGCATTAATTAGTTCAGTCGTGAGACGTTTATAGGCATCTGATTAACACTCGCAAATTCGTTTGCGTCGAAAACACTGTCTCGTGATCCTGTAAAATGTATTCCTAATGCTCCTACTACTTACTTATTAGGGGTGGGATTACGCTACCTCATCAGTTGTTACTAGTTTTTGACGACAGAATTTTTAAAAAGCTTAAATAAATTACTTCGTCCAAACTTAAAATTTAAGACATTTAAGTAATCAATTTAGACATTTCTGACAAAAAAGGGTTCAAATCCCGATTGTCGAAAAAGTCAACAGTTTTTCGGGAGATATTAAAATATATTCGCAATACACCTAATTCTCAACGCCTCGGTGGCTGAGTGATAAAGTGCTCGGCCCGAAACCTAAAAAAAAGGTCCCGGGTTCAACTCCCAAGTCGGGCAAAGTGTATTTCGGATTTTTTCCAAGCATAGCCCAGGTGATGAATTCCAGTGATCACCAACCCGCATTTGGCTAGCGTGGTGATTAAGCCAATACCCATCAATTGTAGTGATGACTTGATTTCAATGATGGAGGCCTTTGCCCAGCAGTGGGACAGTATACATATAGTCTATTTACATTACTATACCTAATTATCAGTACCTACCTGAGGATGTAGGAGCTCGATGGCGCAGTGGTTAACGCGCCCGGTCTGCGAGTGCTGAGGCTAAGCAACTTTCGCAATGGCCGCTCATCGGATGGGTGACCAAACATTTATCATCTCGAGCTCCTCCGTGCTTCGAAAGGCACGTTAAGCCGTTGGTCCCGGCTGCATTAGCAGTCGTTAACAACCACCAATCCGCACTGGACCCGTGTGGTGGTTTATGGCCTGTTCCCCTATCCATCCATTGGGAAGGCTCGTGCCCCAGCAGTGGGGACATAAATGAGCTGGTGATGATGAGGATTGTGGAGATGGTGTGCACCTTCACCTTGGCTTATCGTCTTTTACCATCAGTTGAGATAAAGGCCAAGTTGCACAATTTAAAATTTATAATCATAAGCCTTATTGCTTCATGTTGAAAGGTTTTATTAGTGCAGCTCCCAACAGATGCTCTGCAAGGGCATTGTGAAATTATTTTTTAATAGTAAGTATGTTATTCAAGTTTATATACTTTTATATATTTATTTGTTATTCGTTTTCGGGATGACTGAAACCTAAACAAATGCTACAGGTGTGGGTTCATCACTCATTACGTCTTATTTTAGTTTGTGTCTGTTACTCTTAAGTGGAACTTTTATATTTTTAGATATATCATCCTTCAGATACGTGTTCTATTCTGGTGGGTGCGACCGTACCCGATGAGCTCGTGTGTCTGTGTGAGTTGGTGAGTCAGTGACTTGACGAATGCTTCCTTGAAATAGTTTTCCGATATTGTTTTTGTATATCGGAAACCACGCTGGGCTTACAGAGTCGACACTCATGGTTGTGATGTGGTTGTGACGTCATTGTTCATGATGTAAAAAGCGCAATGACATAATAGACCGCCCTCCTGCCCCGGCCGGCCGCTCCAAATGACTTTGAAGATCTCAACAGAAGAAGTAGATTTATTTAGGATATAAACTGTTAACTGCTAACTGCTAGAGATACAATATGTAAAAAGAACCCTCTCCGATCCGGTAAGGTGTTATTTATTAGGTATCGAGATTCAGTTCTATTTCCGCAATCGTTTTAAAAAAATAAGTAAAAGAAATTTACCCAAATGACAAAACTTACATGGCATACTTTTGTCGGCACTTCGGTAGGTAGGACCTTTGGCGCCGCCGCCATTGATGGAAAGTGTGGTCACATCTATAATATTAGCTAGATTCGATTTTGGGGATATGATCATAGGGTCTAATTAGCAACTCGTATATATAGCAACTCGTCTATGTCGCATTTGGTCTAAATATCTGCTGGTCTAAAAAGCAACTGGTCTACAATTTTTTTTGAGTAGCAACTGGCCTAAGTAGCAACTTGACTAAGTAGCAACTCGCCTCAGTAGCAACTGGCTTAAGTAGCCAGTCGTCTATTTAGCGTGACAGGTGGTGAGCCAATCGCCGATTTAAGCTGTTGGATGTATGCTCAATTCTCAGTCTGTTAGTCGCCTCTTACGACACCCAAAAGAAGAGATGGGTCGGTAGTATTCTTTTAATGAGCCGCTACCACACGGCTACCACACGGCAAATAAATTACATTATCTTTTAAACAAATAAGATTTACTTTTCTTCCCTCTCCAGAGGGAGGAAAAGTGTTTTACTAATTAGACTAGTCGCTAAATAGACGACTGGCTACTTAGGTCAGTTGCTACTGAGGCGAGTTTCTACTTAGTCAAGTTGCTACTTAGGCCAGTTGCTACTCAAAAAAATTTGTAGACCAGTTGCTTTTTAGACCAGCAGATATTTAGACCAAATGCGACATAGACGAGTTGCGATATATACGAGTTGCTAATTAGACCCCATGATCTATCCCAGATTATGGGGTAATTTTAGTGAGTTTTAAATTACGTCAACTCTGTTAATAATATTTGTTTATTATTTTTTTGGTATAAACAAATATTTGTATACCAATGTACCCCTTTGCGATCGGACAGGGTTTTTTTTACATTGTATAGAGCTGGTCACTGGAAAAACCAGGATACGAACAGTTAAAACTGAAGGGAATGGCGTAACATGGAGACGGGCTATGCCCAGCAGTGGGTAGTGGACTAAAAATGATGATAAAGGTGATGTTAAACTGTTCCGCGTTAAACTGTTATTCCGCGCTCGCTATACAGCCGGTTGCACCAAACTGTTTACCTAAATTACTCATTTTTAGAATCTGTCGAACAAAAGTGATAATGTTATAGTAAGACGAAGACAAACAATGATCCTTATACTTCACGTTCACCCCCGCCCACGTCGCCGCAACCGCCTTCGCCGACACCACCGCCGACAATTGCGCTTGCGCTAAGATTCATTGGCCTTATTTATTGGTTAGTGTGGTTTCGAAGTTAGATTAGCCCCTGAATCTCTCTATTTCGCCGCCTTCTCTAAGCTGGCTATTTCCATTGATTATAGCCGATTTCCGCCGCTGTTGTAGCATTGTTTTGCATTGCTATATATGCAACGTGTTACAGAAAGGTGTGGTCAAAATGAAAAGATCCAAAGTTTATCCGATCTAGATTTTGTATGTGTTGTTACTGAGACATAATTATTAACTTTAGTTTGTCATGTAATTGTAAATTAAATACTTATATTAGTGAAGTCATGCGCATCAGGCGCGCATAAACAGGCAGCAGTTATCATAAATGTAAGTGCACAGAGGTTACTAAACCACTAGGGCTGTGACTTTATTTTGATGTGACGTCACGATTGAAATATTTCATAAAAAAACAGCATAATAAATTAAAAGTTAATAATTATGTCTTTAATAACTCTACATACTTTTTGACCACATCTTTCTGTTACACGTTGTATACAGGGTAGAAAGTTGAGATGGGGCATTAAGGGCAGCTACCAGATCCCTTGCTGCTACCCGAAAATGATCTTAGGAGACCTTTCCCAACTTTTTGAGTGATGACAATCGACATTCACAGATTTTTGATAAAATGTACAGTCAGCGAGAAAATCGTCAGAATTGAGTAATTTTTTTAATGCCAACCGATTCCATTCCTATAAAGGATTAAAACGCTCTTTGAGGTTCACCAACTGAGGTTAGAGTACTAGAACACCCACAAATCAAAGAAAACTTATTCCATACATTTTAGTAGGGTAAAAGCAAAGTGGAATTTTCTTAAGCCTAAAGATCAATAATTTTTATGGGGACAACTTCCGTTAGGACATTAAAAATGACAAAAATCGGTATTCTTACAAATAAAAAAACCACTAAATACGATACAAACTTTTTGCTACATAGATAAAGCTGGCCGTCATGGGTGAATCCTTTATAAGAATGGGATCGGTTGGCATTTAAAAAAAATTACTCAATTCTGACGATTTTCTGACGATTGCGGGTTGGCGGTTGTTAACGACTGCTAATGCAGCCGGGACCAAAGGCTTTACGTGCCTACCGAAGCACGGAGGAACTCGAGATGATACATTTTTGGTCACCCATCCGATGACTGGCCTTTGCGAAAGTTGCTTAACCTCAGCACTCGCAGACCGGGCGCCTTAACCACTGCGCCATTGAGCTCCTTAATAAATTTAATATATATAAATAATATATTTGGTTTTAAAGGACTAGATCAAGAGAAATTACGTAGCATAGAGCCATAAGAAACTAAGACTGAAGCTTGTATCTACAACACGAGCATGGTGTTCTAAGCAGCACTGGTCTGTTGTAGCCACTGTGCATTAATTTAACGTTATAACAACGTATACGTTGGTGCAGTTGTACAAATAACTTTAACCACATTAAACTTATTAGTAACTGGTAATTAGACAAATAAGTAGCATATCATATGCGCAGTAGTTTCCGTAATCATGAGTCTCCGGCTGTCTCTGATAACTTTTGTGCCGACGATCTACTTTTGCGGAATAAAAACTCTATGTCGTGCCGTCTGCCCCTCGAATAAGCAACGTCCAAATATGAAAAGAAAAAACTTTGTTATATTGTTAGAACGGAAAAGGCCAGGGGACAAACAAGGCTATAATACCACAGTTTTTCATTAAAATATTACGACAGGAGCTTCCGCTTGTGCCAGGCCGCGTGGATTCCGCTCGTGGAATGTCGGATAAGTTTTTTTTACAAGCTTTTATTTAACTTCACATGTTTGTTTTAATGTGGGGTAAAAACTTGCAAGCCTAATTTGATCCACTTCCCGGTATTCAATTGAGCTGAAATTTGGTACATCTGTGTAACTTGGATGACAATGCATTATTATGGTAACATGGAGCTAGTCTGATGATGTAGTCGGAAGATGGCCATAGGAACTCGGTAGTTAAACAACACAGCCCCATTGAGATTGAACTTGTTTGGTCCGTCTTGACGAGTACTTTGGTGCTAGATGTTAACCAGGGTTTGATGATGGAGCTGAAAGATGGCCATAGGAACTAGGTAATTAAACGACACAATTCCATCGACTTTGGGCTGGTATGATTCGTCTTGACGAGTACTTTGGTGCTAGATGGTAACCAGGGTCTGATGATGGAACCGGAAGGTGGCCATAGGAACTCGGCAGTTAAATGACACAACCCCATCGAGTTTGGACTCGTTTTATCCGACTTGACGAGTACTTTGGTGCTAGATGGTAACCAGGGTCTGATGATGATGGCCATAGGAACTCGGTAATTAAACGCCACAACCCCATCGAATTAGGGCTCGTATGATTTGTCTTGATGAGTACTTTGGTGCTAGATGGTAACCAAGGTCTGATGATGGAGCTGAAAAATGGCCATAGGAACTCGGGAAAATAAGTTCGTTCGTTCGATCGTTCCATTTGTTATGAATGTGGATTCTGTTTTTGATTAGATGGATTAGATGGATGACCCAATACCAAGGTGAGCACTGTCGAGGGCTGAATGGAATAAGGGTGTATAAACATGGCATTCAAACATACTAAAAAGTTAAAAATAAAATTAAAAGAAAAAAGACCTTTTTAAAAACAAGCTTTTATTGCTTGTTAATAAAAATAAAAAAAAGTTAGAAATAATTTAATTTAATAATCTTTGCGTTCACAGACCCAATTTTTTTATAAATAAAAGCGTGTTACATTTTGATTGCAAAAGAAAAATAATGAAGGTGTAAAATATGCTAAATGTTCTTTAATGTTCCAACAAAATGTAACACGCTTTTATTTATAAAAGAATTGGGTCTGCGACAAAAACGCAAAGATTATTAAATTAAATTATTTTTAACTTTTTAGTTCTTTTTTTATTAACAAGCAAAAAAAGCTTGTTATTAAAAAAGTTTTTTTCTTTTAATTTTTATTGAACACAATAGTAGACTGGGACAAAAAGATGCATATAGCACTCTCTGGTTCTCCAACTACGTATCTCTGTACAAAAAATACATACAAAGTACCGCTATTCCAGTTTGACGTGAAAAATTGCA
The DNA here is from genome assembly GCA_963082485.1 of Eudonia mercurella. Classification (NCBI taxonomy): domain Eukaryota; kingdom Metazoa; phylum Arthropoda; class Insecta; order Lepidoptera; family Crambidae; genus Eudonia; species Eudonia mercurella. Next base: position 12,855,387 of record OY720027.1, read on the forward strand.
AAACAAAACCGTAGTACACACTTTCGCATACAAATGTTAGTAAAGATTCAGAGTGCTTAGTGTGAACTTTTTTCGATTTCGTTTTTAAGATGGGTTAATACGGCAAATTAATAATAGTTTAATTTAAAAAAATACAAAGTATATTTTTGATATAATAGCGGCCGCCCGCAGTTTCACCCGCGTGGTTCCCGTTCCCGTGGGAATATCGGGATAAAAAGCATTCTTTGTGTTATTCCAGGTTATAAACTCTGTATCTGTATGCCGAATTTTATCCAAATCCATCCATCCGTTGCAGCGTGAGTAAGCTACAAATATACACACATACACACAAACTTTCGCATTTACAATATTAGTGTGATTTACAATTTTGTCAAAAATGTTAAACCGTGCCTTTGTTTAGGTACAAGTAAGAAGCACATTTTCAGTATTTTTTTCAGGTTTTCAGTTTCCATCATTGAGATGAATATATGTCAAAGGTTTCCGTGACAACAAAACAAACAAATCATTTTGTATTGGAAAAATAAATTGTCGTTTTTAGTATTTTATTTAATTTTTTGTAATATAGCCTATGTTACTCAACGCTAATGTAGCATTCTAATGGTGAAAGAATTGTATTAAATCGGTCCAGTAGTTTTGAGTTTATTGGTTGCAAACATACATACATCCTACATACAAAAACACAAAGGTTTCCTCTTTACTTATAATATTAGTATAGGAAACCGGTTCAAAATCGCACCCCTGAAAGTTGCGTTACTATCCGTCATTAATTAGCGAAATGTTTTCTATTAGCAGTGACTTTTTAAGCGATAGGTACTCTACCCTTTTCTACTTTTTCTTTTTTTATTTATTTATTTAGATACACAAGACAAATAACAATTGAATTTTTTTACTTATTTTGTTTTTAGAAAATATTTAAAAATGTAAATTTATATGAAAATAAATAAATAAAGGAATAATAATAATAATAATAAATAATAATAAAAGCAATTTATTTCTCTGTCACACATAATACAACAAGTTTACAATTTTTAGCGTGGTAGTATGTAGACATATAGGTATAACACATAACACATAACACATAAGACACATATATAAGAGATGATAATGATAATTACATGACTATAATGAAGAGCTATTCGGCACACGATCGTGTAAGTAAAAGAATTTTCTGCAAGATCGGTTCCCAGATGGGTGGCAAAAGGGAATATCTCAACTGTTCCGTTCTTTAAAGGGCATGCGGCCGCTGGTCCCAGCTGTCATAAGATTGCGGTCGATAAATCTACCACCACCGTAGTGGGTCATCGGCTGGTACTCGGTGTCTGCTGTTCATGGTCACGAGTCACCTCCGCAAGAGCTGAGATGGTACTGCGTTTCTAGTGTGTATGCCCTGCCCTGCGCCAAGTCTGCGAGTATGCAATACAATGCATTTTCGTAGTTTAAAATAAGTTGGGTATATGTACACACGTGGTAGGTTCTGAACACAACTGCAAGACATTTTAAATACTGATTTATAAAGATTTTTCACTTCTTACCTGCTCTTCCTGAAACGCTTCAGTAAATACTCCAAAGGCTAAATTATAAAACAGTATACAGATACTATAAACAGGTAAGTCGTAAAGTTGAAATGGTTTACACTGAAAACTTCAAAGTGTTATGAGTTCAAACAACAATGTATTATGTTTATAAAGTCAATAATATCGATAGCTATGATATTTAAAACGTTTTAAGATGAGACCAGACTAACATGTTACGAAATTTTTGTTAAGTAACATTGTTTAGCATTGCTATCAATGGAACGTAAACATAACGAGCCGCGATATCTTCTGCCCCGCACTGCTGCTTTTGGTGTGTTCCAAGCCTATAATGTCAATCAACTAAAGCTGTAATTAAATTGGAGTTTTTCATTGTTTTTGTAACCCTTTATTTCCATAAAACTTTTACAGTCAGTTTGAAGACTACTTATTACGGTTCGTTTTGATTGTTTCACAAAATTGCTTAATTACCCTATATTTAGACATTAGTGGAACAGTAGATAAAATGGAAAGATTGTAATAGATAATACCTACGAGTGGATAGATTATGGTATTTAAACTCATTCTGTCTCTTGCCTTAGTCTTTCGAACATATAGTTTGGTTATGAACAATTGAGGTATTATTCTCTTTGAAGAAAAATGAGTCAAGAAACAGAACTGTATGAAAAATTATTAAAGAGGGTTAACAAGTTCCTCATAGTATCTGGCTCATATTTTGATGACAGAGATGTCACTCGCAATACTATCGAGCGGTTCTCCAACCGCTTGTTTTACTGCTTCAATATACTGTGGATCGTCGGGCATATCGTTGGGGAGTTTGCGTGGCTTGCTGTCGAATATGAAACTGCCAGTTTGGTTAAACTCACATATTTGATACCGTGTGTGACACTGAGCACGCTCGGCTGCGCAAAATCATATTTTCTAATCAAACATGGTGATAGAGTGACAGATTTGAACAGATCTATCAAAAATTTGCAGCTTTTATCAGCACGAAAGGAATTACGTCCTGAAACGGAGAATGAACTAAACAAAAGAACTGCTATACTGACGGCATTCATCAATACGAACGTTTTGCTATACACGTTTGGTTTGACCATATTTATAGTAGGCCCTTTACTATTATCATGGGTTTTGTATAAGTCGTCTGGAAAACTCGTTATGCAACTGCCGTTCCTTGCAAAATTCCCATTCGACGAAACTGACATTCGGTATTGGCCAATAGCTTACGTACATCAAGTATGGTCAGGTAAGTCGTCATTATCGTCATTAGCTTATAAACGTCCCAATGCTGGGCTCTTTGCGTGATATGAGCCTGAGACATGTGCTTAGGTATTGCATAAAGGGCATTGTGGTTTTAAAGATTGTTTTATTAAAATAAAAATGGAGACGAACGGCTGCATGAATGCAAGCAAGATCTTTAAATTTAACAAAATGTATTGTCTGGCATTATTTTACATTCATACATTCTTTATAATAAATTAGAAGTATTATTACACTACCATTGCACTATAAACATAAAACGAACACCCGCGATTTAAAACATATGTAAATACAAAATATGTTACATCCTAAATTCTTATCCAGTTTTAATGTATTTCAACCAAGCAACCGCATTTTGTCCTCTCTAAGCTACTTCCTAGAGACACATTCCTTTTAAATATACTAGAGGTGTTATGCTTAATAAATCTCCTCTGATTTAAAACCAACTAACAATAAGTTACTATTTAACTAAAAAGTTAAAATGAAATAAGAAAAAGTTAAGGTAACTATATATTTACAGGATTCATTGCAGTATCCACTGTGCACGGAGCAGATAGTTTCTTTTCTCTGTCTTGCACATTCCTTCAAATTCAGTTTAAGATTCTACAATATGATATAGAGAGGATGATACCAGAAGACATAGGCAATAATAATGTTGAAAACTACGAGGAGTTCAGAGAAATACTTGTTCCGATTATAAAGAGGCATAACGAGCTGATAAGGTAAGAAAACGTTTTAAAAAGTGAAGTGGAAGGAGGATCTGAGAGAAAATAAGTTACCTTGCTGTGTTGCTTTCCGGTTCTTCACAGTACAAACTGCAATGTCTCCCAGCGGCCGTAAACTTACATCCAATAGCTAATACTCTTGAGTTAGGTATGGGTTCGCGTTAGTAGTCTGACGAATCTATGGGCATTGAATCACGATTTCTTGCATTCAAACCGAGCATTATTTGTTTAACTAATGAAGCTTCTATTTTGAGTGTAATAAATGATACGGTTGCTGATATCTCTCTCATAGGAACACTTTTTCTTTTTCAGGTGTGTAAATCTTATAGAACGTATTTATTCCATGTCTACTCTTTTGAATGTCGGCGTCAGCTCTATCGTAATTTGCGTCTCTGCGTTCAATATTATGGTAAGTTTCAATTTCTTTGAATTGGAAAAAAAATCACAGCCTTCTTCTAGTGGATTTCTTTTGGTTTATAATGTTTACGCGAACGCAATATGAATTCACTTTCGTAAATTTTACCTTTAATATTAATTAGTATAATTATGTTTGTTTCATCACCATCATCATCGTCATGGTGATGAAATTATGTTTATTTCATCATTATGTTTGTTTGACCCCAATAAATTAAAAATAAAATATCCTGACGTTTTCTTTACAGAGTCCATGCTAATTAGTCAAACTCTGTTACTGTGTCTTCATGTGTCCATTATTTATATTAAATTAATTTCGTCTGATAGTTTCAATTTCAATTTCAAAATGTTACATAGTTGGTAAGTGACGGTGAGGCTGAAGATGTATCATAGATTTTATGAAGGACGTCTCTTCACGTTTCTTGGATATGGCCCTTCACCACCCCAACTTGCTTGTGGTGACAGTTCCTAACTACGATATTATATAGTTTCTCACTCCAAAATGGTTTCCCCTCCTCACAACACGGTTAGCCCTTAAAGGACAGCGGAGCTAGCGGACTTATAACAAGCCATAAAATCAACCAAACCGAGTACAATATTGTATCCCCTCAGGGACTCGGAAATACGGGACCCCTGTGCGATCTAACCAGACCACAGATGTAATAACTTGCCTGTTTTGCAATAACTCAGTTTTCTGTTAAAAAAACGTTTTATTATGATTCCAGACGATCGATGAGTTCATTTTGAAGACACCTTTTATAGCTTTTCTCATCATGTGGTTACTTCAAGTATTCTCCATGTGCTATTATAGCAATCTGCTGATTCAATCGGTAAGTACCCAAAACTATACTCACGTATAAAGTTTACTTACAAATTTTCAGGATTTCGTATATCTGTTGTAAAAACGATCACTCATAAAAATATGATCACTCATGATGACAATGTGTCTGTATGTCTCAGGCATTTTCTCCGAAACTACTTGATAGATAGACTTTATATTTGTCAAAGACAAGTAGTTTGGTGACCCAGATACGGACGGAAGTGGAGTGTAAATAGTATTTAGTAACTTGGGGTTAACCTATATTATTTAAGTATATAAAAATAACATATAGAGGGGATTTTACAATATTTTAATATAATGAAACTCATATTTTTATGGATATTTAAAAAAAAATCTTGATATCAATTAAGATACACTAAATATTATTATATACTAAACTAGCTTCGTACCGCTTTGACAGTTCAGTTTCCATGACAACAAAACAAACAAATCATTCGTCCGCTTAAGAATACCCGTATTCTATGATGGACCCCTATAGCAGCGCCACCTATCGGGTCAAATTGTAAATCTAAACCATTCTCGAATCCACTTGAACACATAAAATTTCATCCAAATCGGCCCAGCCATTTAGAAGGAGTTTAATAACATACACACGCACAGAAGATTTTTATTTACATACAGTATACACATTACACATACACATACACATACACACATATATATACACATACACATACACACATATACACCTACACACATATACACATACACATTTTTATTACATACAGTATACACGGCAGCAGTAGTTAAAACACCGAATAAGTACCTATTACAATTTTTTTAATGATGATATTTTACAGAGCACGGAAGTGAGCGACGCTGTATACAATAGCCCATGGTATCAAGCAAACGCGCAAATCATGAAAGTCCTGCTTTTTGTACTAACAAGGTAATTATAGTAATAATGTGGATATCATATTTGTTGTGGTGGGCGGCTATAAGACATATTGATAGGTCCTAAGGTCCATGTACTTGAGCTAATGCAGGTATTTGCGCAATATACTTTACGCTGGGGCATAATATTTGGGTACATAAGTTCATTGATACCATTCGTTAATACTATTTTACTACAATTCAAGAAAAGCTTTCTGGAAATGTTGTTGATAGAATCTTAATATATACTACTCAAAACAAAATAAGGGCCACGAGGTATTTTGTCTGTACCATGAAAATAATAAAACCAATATAAATTTTTTTGTCTCCATAACGAAAACTAATGTCGTTTTTACCGTGTAGACCAATAAATTTATTCCAATAATAATGATTAAAAAGTTTATTTGCTTTTGAAAGAAAAAACACATTTAAGGTTAAAAATAAAAACAATGTAAAGTTACTGAAAACAAAAGAAAATACTCCATGCTCATCTTTTAGTAACGGGTATGCCCCCCTCGTTTCGTTACGCACTCCTGAAGCCTGGAGTGCATGCTCTCAATCAAATGCCTGACATTTTCCATTGGAATCTCTTCCCAGGCTCTTTTAACAGCGTTGATGAGTTGCTGTTGGTTGTGGATTTCCTGATCACCGTCTCTAACTCTTCGTTTCAACTGATCCCACATGTGCTCTATTGGATTTAAGTCCGGACTGTTCGCCGGCCACGGCAAGACTTGAATTTGAGACGCTTCCAGTACAAACCGAGTCGCTTGAGCCGTGTGTGCACGAGCATTGTCTTGCATCAAGATGAATCCAGGACCCGCTCGCTGGGCAAATGGGATCACATGTGGTCTGACGACTTCCTCAATATACCGCTGAGCAGTAACAGTACCCTCATTTAAAATAGCGAGCTCAGTTTTGCCGTGTAAGCTTATCCCGCCCCAAATCATTACATTTGGACCACCAAAACGATCGACTTCATGGATGCAGGCTTCTGAAAATCTCTCGCCGCGTCTTCTCCATACTCTAATACGCCGATCGTCGTTAAAAAATTTAACTTTGCATTCGTCTGTGAAGAGCACCATGCCCCATTGGTTTATGTCCCAGTCCAAATGTTGACGGGAAAATCTTAAACGATTTGCACGATGATTTCTGGTTAATGGAATACGGACATCTCGCCTTCTTGATGCCTGCTGGTCTTCATGCAATCGATTACGAATAGTTTGGTCACTGACACGAGTACCCGTTGTGAGCCGTAAACGATTTTGCAGCTTGCGGGCCGTCGTTGTGCGATCTCGGCGCGCACTTAATCGAATGTAACGATCCTCTTGAGCTGTTGTAATGCGAACTCTGCCCGAACCAGGTCTTCTTCTAACACTGCCGGTCTCTTGGAAACGATTCCATAGATTTTGAATAGCTCTTCGAGAAAATCCCAATTGCATACCCACAGATCGCTGCGAATGACTTTCTTCAATCATTGTAACGGCTCTGGTTGCTGTCAGCGAGTCCATATGACGCCTGCGTGCTTGTGGCATATTGCAAAAGATGTTTCTGACTCGAGATATTAATGAACTCTGATAATTTCTAATAAACCAAGAAGCTAAGGAAAGCAAAACGTCAAAAAAAATGCAATCAAAATTTTCAAAAATAATTTTAAATCACATTTTATTTAAAATTGTTGCCAGCATTAGATGAATACTACAATATTAAAAAGTTTAGGTATCAAAGAGTTTGTATACTCAATATTTTACTACTTTCAATATGTAAATGTTTAATAATTTACACCAAAATGAAAAAATACCTCGTGGCCCTTATTTTGTTTTGAGTAGTATATTTTATCTTAATTTCTACTTCGCTACGGTTCTAAGAACGCCTCGGTGACCGAGTGGCAGTTCCCAGGTCCGGGTCCAGGTCCAATTGAGTTCCGTATTTTTATAGACTTTAATGATTGATTTTAATGATGGTGGCCTTTTGATTGATTTTAATGATGGTGGTTTTATGATTGATTTTAATGATGGTGGCCTTTGCCTAGTAATAAAACAGTACCAAGCTTTACATGGCTAATGAATTTTTACATTTTTCATGTGATTTTTCGCAGAGGACAGAGACCCTGCAAGCTAACAGCCATGGGATACACGGACCTCAACTTAAGGGTTTTTAGCAAAGTATGTATATTTTTATATAACACAACGTGGAAGCGTTTGGGCTTACCTAATGTTAGGTGACAGTAAGACTGTTTCGAACTGTTGAAACCAACCAAATAGTCAAAACCCGGAATCAAACCCGGTAGCCGTGAGTCTGAGATCTGTGGGTTAGACCATTTAGACCATAGACGTTTATATGCTTAGACCATAGACGCTTAGACCATTTAGTGCACAGTGGCGGTATGCTGTTATTTTCAACCGACTTCATCTAACACCTTTTATGACTTGTTCATCATTGCCGAGCCGCTGAAGCTAATTAGATGAAATTTGGACTATAGTTTAATTGAGTAACCTAAAATTGTATTGTATTGTATGTTTTGTTTTATTTTGTATTGTATTATTTTGTCTTGTACTGTATTGTGATATTTGTAATAGTTATGGCATTAATAAACTTTTTCTATTCTATTCCATTCTCTTCTTAAATAATTTAATTGTTTGTCATCTTTTTTATGTTACAGTCATCATCATCTGCTCATTTTATGTCCTCACTGCTGGGACACGAGCCTTCTCTATGGATGTATAGAGAGAACGGGCCATAAATCACCACGCGGGCCGAGTGCGGATAGGTGGTTGTTAACGACTGCTAATTCAGCCGGGACCAACGGCTTTACGTGCCTTCCGAAACACGAAGGAGCTCGAGAATATAAAATTTTAGTCACCCTTTCGATGACCGGCCTTTGTGAAAATTGCGAAACCTCGGCAATCGCAGACCGGGCGCGTTAACCAATGCGCTATCGAGCTTCTCATAATACAGTTTAAGAAGATTACCATTATTTTTGCTGTCCATAAGTAATTCATATTACCATAGTATACTAACTCAGTTCATCCGAGTATATAGCATGGTAGTGACCCCTTAATCCATTACTGTACTATTACTACTACTACTAGGACTATTCTCTTATGTTATAATAATTTATCTTTTGTTTTGCAGATTGTCAGCACATCATGGTCCTACTTTGCTTTGTTGCAATCGATGTATAATAAATAAAATTGATTGTTGTTAGATAATAAATTATATCGTAGTCTGTCAAATGACGAACGAGGCTACGATATCAATTACATAAATCGATGTTTCCTTCGGGGGTGCCGCGCGGAATTTCAAAATTTACGTGTTTTTAAGTCACTAGTGCTAGACGCTGAATAGGTCATATACATTAAAAGGACTAGTGTAGGTTAGCTTGATCCTTTCACAAGGCCATGGTTGTCTTGGAATTTGAAACAAATACCCAGAAACTGCATAAACAATACGTAAAAGTAATGATATCTAAAAACGTATTTCTTCAGAAACTTTGTAAATATAGCACACATGAAACAATGATCCGACATCAAAATGTTTGTATTGATATTCCGCAGGCCACTGTTGTCTTATTTTTCAATTAAAAAATATTAATATGAAAATATTAAGACTTTTATTATAACACAAACGCCTATGATTTTACGAAAGTAAACATTGCTCCAATTAAATCACCAGCCTACTCTGTACAGATATTAGTGTGCGTGCGTATTCGTAGTCGTGCGCCGTTGTCACACCACTGCCACGCGCCGCTCGCTCGCTATAATAAAGAAACTTGAAACTCGCAGTTTTGCGTCCGCGCTGCACCCCCTTCATTTGTCCCCTCTTCTATGAGTGTGTCTTGTCATATACGTACTTGTATGTATACATTATTATAATAGATAATATATATAATTTCTGACAAAGCCATATATGTATACCTATAATATAATTAATATATGTATTTAGTTACACTGCCGGGCTAAGGGAAAAAAGAACAGTATTACGAGTAGGTTAGTCTATCTAAAAATGAGTTTTATATCGTTAACATAAGGTCTTATAAAAATAGTATTGCTATGCTTATACATATACGAGGAGCTCTAACAGTCATTGGGCGATAAACCGCGTGATTTACAGTTTCATATAAAAGTTGGTTTTGGAAGTGATCTATTCGCTAACAATTTGTAAATTATTTCTGAATGTTATGCAACGGGGCTCTTCCGTAAACATCGTTCCGTTTTTATACTTAAAAAGAAGTAAGTGTATGCGATCATGACATCGATTAACGTGTCTAAGTGATATGTTTTTGAGATTTAAACTATGAGAATAATTACAGAATTAGGCCATACTCCGGTGATTACCCAGTGCTTGCAACGTTGCTTATCTCCGGTTGTATAGAAAACATGCCCACAAGTACACGCGTATGTGCGTCGACACGCAACATGCAGCGTGGTGCGTGGCAGTGTGTTACTCGCCTTAACTGCATAAAACAAGGTGGACCGGCGATCTGGTGAAGGTTGCGGCACAAAATAAGGAGACTGCAGAATATAACCTTCTTAGGAACGCGCTCGAGCAACGCAGAGAGACACCTCTCATCACATCATCACCAGCTCATTTTATGTCCCCACTGCTGGGGCACGAGCCTTCCCTATGGATGGATAGGGAGAACGGGCCATAAACCACCACGCAGGCCTAGTGCAGATTGGTGGTTGTTAACGACTGCTAATGTAGCCGGGACCAATAGCTTTACGTGCTTTCCGAAGCACTGAGGAGCATGATAAATTTTTGGTCACCCACTTTGATTAACCACTGCGCCATCAAGCTCCTCTACGACAACCTCCTCGATAACCTCTCACTCGAAAATGTGAGGCGGGCAATTTGTAGTTTAGATATTGCTGATTGTCAAGACAAAATCAGAGGTGTAGTCCGGTCGTCAAGTTGAAAAACGTAAAAATAGAGATAAAGCTCCTAAAAATATGAGCAATGGCTCATTGGATTTGAAATGACCTCTAGAAAAAGGCATTGTGAGGATTTTACTGCACGTAAAAAATTACAATTATTATTAACAAAATAAGTTAAAATAAGGAATTTAGTTTTTTGTTAATAACTCAAAAACTATTAATATTTAAGATATTTTGAAAAAAGATCCTTAAAGAGGAGGACATTTCCGAACAAAAAGTTTTATATCCCGGAACTCTACCTCTATTATTAATAATATTAATTTAACGCTGAAAATAGGACTCCGCGCAGCCATTACGGCATAAGTGCACTACCGCTAAAGACAGCGTACCACATAAGATATTTTTTTAAGGTAAGAAATATGAATTTAAAAATTTTAATGAATTATGATGTCATCCAGATACCATAATTTACCATAAAATTAACTAGACGCCGCCACTCATTTTCATGACTTTTGCCCAACTTTAAATGATATTGTTGAAAAAACTATAGCGTATTATAAATTTATGGATCGGACTAATTGTAAACACGTTCCCTTTGATACTAAATATATATTTTGTTTTTGTAATATGATAGTATTTTCAATGATATCAACTTAACCGTGACTGCACTTTTGGCCTTTTTTGGTCGGCGCACCCTTAAGCTTATCTTCTCGGTCCTCCTTATTCTGTAGTTGCGGGTAGCGGCTAGTTGCAAATAGCATAAAATCGGTCGTTGAGATCCTTGGGGGAAGCCTTTGACCAACAGTGGACGTCTTTTGATTGGGATGATGTTTGGTGATGATGCCTCCTTTCCTCCTCTTTTGCCCTGCCGTTTTCCGGGACTTCGGGACTCTTAACCATTTGCGTCTTCCTGGACGCAGTGGTACGCGCAATGCGTTTTCTCCAGTTGGAAAAAAGACCACTGAAACAACATTATGGTCCTTTTAAAATAGCAGAAAATAAAAGTTAATTAACGACTTGCAAGAAGTCTGGGGAAGTCCAATAAAAGGCTGATCTACGCTGAACGAGCGAAATTAGCAGCCAAGGGAGTCTCCCGGTCGATTCAAGAGGGATGGCCCTTTAAATTGTTGTGTAATCTATTTACTTTTTTTTATCAAACGCTCCGAAATATTTCTCTAAACATAATTGTGCCAGCGTAATGTATTTCGAATTGGTTTTTTAATCTAAGTGGAATTAGGCAACGTTCAAATTATGTTGACATCTTTATTACCATTACCAGTGGGTTAGCTCATTTAGCCCGACCAGACGTTTGAGTGTTGTTGTAAATGAAATTTTATATAATACCTTTATCATGCCCTCCACAGCACAGAGGAGCTATAAGATATATTTTAATTTGGCTATCCTAAGCTAACAAGTATTTAACTTTACCCCTACCGTAAATCTACTAAAAAGTACGCATTACTATGCATTACTAAAGAATACGAATAGGATTGGTAGATACGCATTCATGAAGAAAGAAGAAGGCACACCACGATGCACACATGACTACCTACTGACCGGCTAGTGTTGCGAACCGATATATTAATAACTAGCGGCTCATCCCTGCCTCGCACGGGTGGACATTTTTTTTTAAATATAGCCTATGTTACTCAGCGCTAATGTAGCATTCTAATGGTGAAAGAATTTTTTAAATCTGTCCAGTAGTTTTTGAGTTTATTCGTTGCAAACATACATACAAAAATACAAAGGTTTCCTCGTTATTAGTAGTATTAGTATAAAATGTTCAAAATGATTTTTAAAGCAAATTTTGTTGCGAACAAATTACAAAAACACAAATGTTGAAAAAATTTCCACGAGCAGGATTTGAACCTGCACCCTTCTGACATTCCGGGTCAGGTGCTCTTCCAATTGAGCTATCGTGGTTCTAACCAGCCCGCCGAAATTATTCAACACTTTTTACTTTGTAAGCCAAAGGCGCCCATTCAATGTCAACAACTACCGTCATTAACATCCGATCATAATATTTTTACAAATATTAAAGATCAGTTAAGAAATAAGCAAGCTATTTTATAAAATGTTCAAAATGATTTTTAAAGCAAATTTTGTTGCGAACAAATTACAAAAACACAAATGTTGAAAAAATTTCCACGAGCAGGATTTGAACCTGCACCCTTCTGACATTCCGGGTCAGGTGCTCTTCCAATTGAGCTATCGTGGTTCTAACCAGCCCGCCGAAATTATTCAACACTTTTTACTTTGTAAGCCAAAGGCGCCCATTCAATGTCAACAACTACCGTCATTAACATCCGATCATAATATTTTTACAAATATTAAAGATCAGTTAAGAAATAAGCAAGCTATTTTATAAAATGTTCAAAATGATTTTTAAAGCAAATTTTGTTGCGAACAAATTACAAAAACACAAATGTTGAAAAAATAGTATTAGTATAGATATAGATTATTAGCACTGCAATCTCTTTGATAGTGCGTGCCCTTTGGTAGCTGCACAATTTCTTTAGAAAACTTAAGCAATTGCAACTGTCGTTGGTTGATATAGTGTTTTGATGTGTTTAATTTATGTGAGCGGTTCCCAGTAATAATCCCAGTTTTAGTGCCACCGTAACAGTGCCCGCAACAGGGCATAAATCACCGTTGGGCCATAACTCATGCGGATCGGTGACGTCACCGTTATTTTGTCGGATAGATATTCAGCGACTAATAGATATTCTATTCTGTTTGTTACTGTTCTGCACAATATAGAAGAGGGTGCTGTGTGAGCTTTTTATTCACTATTAAACGAGAATTTGTCAGGCGAAATTTAAACATCTCCTTTGTCACTAGAGAGAACTGCTTCAATGCCATACACATTCTTGATTACAATAACGTAATCGAAAAAAGAAAAAAAGACAAAGTGTTGAAAAAAATCCACGAGCGGGATTCGAACCCGCGCCCCATGACTATCAACTATGACAACTATCGTGGCTCAATCCAACTCGCCGAAATTAATCAACACTATCTACTCTTACTCTGTAAGACAAAGGAGTCATATTCAATGTCGACAACTACGTCATCAACATCCAATCTTAATATTTTTACAAATATTGAAAGATCAGTTAAGAATTAGGCAAGCTATATTTATTTGCGTAAAATTATATGTAAATAATCATAACGAAATCGACTAGAAAATTAAATTCACAATAGGCACTCTGTTAGGTGCCTTGATTTGTGACGGAGAAGACCGGGCTAAGAACCCACGGCTTGCTCGTGGATTTTGGCTGGCACCCATCCAGCCAAAATTTACGACCCGGTCAACCCGAGCCGTGGTTCTAGCCTTTAAAGGCGCTCTCGGGTTGTTTCAATCCCGATTCCCGATCCGATCCGAACCCCTCGGAGAATCTATCAGGGAACGGGGACACACACTAGTGAGTGATGCCATTCTATTTAAAAAACCTCTGACGTGTTTCTTTTTACATGGCCCAAAAAAGTCTGGTTACGCTGAAAATGCTGCCCGACGCAATCGGCAAACTGTCTCCAAAAAACCGGGCCATGAAGAGCTTATATGGAACAAATTAAAGAAGTAAGTAAAAGAATTATAATAATAATATTACACAGGCATAAATAAGTGGTCAGGATTATCCACCAGCAACTTGCTTTGAAATACAAACATGTGGATTCTGAGGTAACGTACTACAAGTATGTGCCCGACCCGGTTCTCGAAAATGACCACGTCACGTTGTACTGGGGTCGATCTATCATCACCGACAGGACTATTGTAGCCAATAAGGCTGACATTGTGGTGATAGATTGATTAGCGCGCCGCACGATGATTGTCGATATCACCATTCCCCATGACGAGAACCTCGTGAAAGCTGAGGAAAAGAAACAAATCAAATATCTCGACTTAGTACACGAGATTGTCGACATGTGGAGTGTGGATTCGGCTATTATCGTACCAATTGTTGTTGCGGCCAACGGCCTGATCAACATCTAATGAGGCTCTCGTTAGGCGGTTGGATCAAGGGCCTGATTCAGAAGGCAGTTCTCCTCGATATTGCACGCATTGTGAGGAGGTTTCTGTCTCTGGAGCCCTAACCACCGGTAGCTTGAGACCCACACAAGAAATAATTACAAATTTATCGCAAGTCGTTTTGTATAACAAACAAAATAAAACAAATCACAATACAATTTTGATGTCAAAACAAATAAATAGAAAGATAATAACAATTTCGATGTCAAAACTTTAAAAACTGACAAAGAATTTAGAAAAAAAATAAAATAATACTTTTTATTCAAAGTCAACAAGCTGATAAATTACCAATTATTGTAAATTAAAAATAAAATAAATTAAAATAATATAAAATTAAATCAAATCAATATTAAAATAATATAAAACTAAATTAGCCTAGAGATGAAAGGAAAAGCTCTAAAGTTAAAAGAAAACCTGTCCCATGAATTTACATGTAAGTAAACAGCCTATAACTGTCCCACAGCTGGGCAAAGGCATCCATCATTGAAATCAAGTCATCGCTACAATTGATGGGTAATGGCTTAATCACCACGCTTGCCAAATGCGGGTTGGTGATCACAAACCCCGGGTATGTATCGAAAAATCCGAAATACACTTTGCCCTACCTGGGAATTGAATCTGGAACCTTCGGGTATTGGGACGAACGCTCTGCCACTCGACCACCGAGGCGTTGCATTTTTGTGTACCATGGATTTCCGCAAAGTAACGCCTCATCTACATATTAATACGTGAAGCAAAAACTTTGTACCTACCCCTTTTTACGAAAATTGCGCGGACGGAGGAGTATGAAATTTCGCACATTTATAGTTTATACAGAGAAGGATTGCAGAAGTAAATATTTTTTTCAATTATGCATAAAAAATACATTAAATAATAAAGCAAATATTACACACACTACCATGTATACTCTTTTCAAAAATTTCAAAAATGGAAGAGGAGCGGCCGAAATCTGTCAATGCCAATCCAAACTCACTTTCTATCGTTTTTTTAATTTTTCGTTGCTTATGATACTGATACAATCCGTGCAGCCTTAATAAAATTACGGTCGAATTTTGACCACTGGGCGACCACTAGTACCATTAATTACTTTGAGTTTATGTTAACTTTACTAACTACTTATTCAGAATTATGCCTAAAAATAATTTCCTTATCATGCTTCTGTATTTATCACCAAATATGATAAGTATATACGGCACTTAACTTGGCTCAACAGCATCGACTACGTAATGAAAACAAGGGCATTGAAAGCTTACGACGTTCTAGGTAATGTTAATCCATTCATGATAAGCTGCGAGGAAAACATATTTCAGAGAACAACCTTCACATCTCAGGTTTTCTTTGACAAACACGGATTCACGGAAACACGGTAGAATCCGTGTTGGCACTTACATACTACTTCAGTATGTATGTAAGTGTAGAATCCGTGTTTGTTTTATAAAAAATGGCGAGAGGCAGACCCCAGCAAAAGTAAGTACTCAGGTATACAAATGAGGATTGGAAATCCAAGGTAAGAGAAGTTTTGTAAACTGATTTGAAATAGCAATTTATCTATATTAATTGAGGATAGGAACGGAATCTGCAAACGGAATTCTGTACAATGCGAGACCAGAATTGTTGCAGAATTTATAAAATAATGTGTGGTGATGATTGCTTGTTATGACGGCGATTTAATTTTATAGTTTGATGCCCAAATATAGGCATATAAATAGACTTTTTGGCAGCCACCACTTACCTAATATCAATATAAAATATAATAAGAAACCGTAAACAAGTACCGTATTGGATTAATTATCTTTATTTAATATACTTACTTAGTGGTCTAAACAAAAGTGTTACAATGATGTTTAAGATGCATGCGAAGAAAATGAAACATTTATTTGTCAGAATGTAGCGTGCGGATAATGGAAATCGGACGTGTTTTTCGGTCGTACATCACACGTTCATATGATTATCCTGTAATATAAATCAAGAAATGAAAGTGTATTTCCTTTGTTTACCTTTAGAATGTGACGTCAGTCTGCGTGATAATACAGATACCTACAGAGATTTTTCTTGACTAGTTTATCAAAGAATTTTGTCTATCTTCATGGTCACTGGTTTCACAACATTCCTGCCTCTTGAGTCCCTGAAAATCACATTACAATTGATTATCTTTTGTTATATGCATAGAGGTGTATGGGTTGGTAACTTAGTATAGATTCATAAGGAACAAATTCCTACTAATATATCTCGTATTTATCAATTCTGAGTAAAAAAATGTATGCACGATTTTACAGTAAACGTTTATATTTTACAAAATAAAAAGAGAAGGATACTTATGTTTTAAAAATAGGGACCTTTTTTGACGTAATGGCTAATAAGTTATTTTGTCATTCATTTGAGGACTAACAATTTAATTTAATTGCGCGATGGGCGTCAGATTACTCAATGCTGGTTTAATGGTTGGACAAGAATTCCTGTAAAAATAATCTAGTAACACTGAATATTGTATTAAAAACTCATTTGCAGCAAACCGCAAAGATGAAACCGGTTCTTCGTAAATCACTTTCACGATATCTCAAAAGCTGTTGTTTCAATCACAAAAGAGAGTCCAATCACATAATTACGTTTGACATAGGTGCGTCGCCAATAATTAACTAGGGTGCGTCCAAATTGCTGTGGCACTACAATATGTACAGATGGGGTCGCGTAACCGAAATGGCTCTATCAACGTTTGAAAGGGACCCAGGTGTGTGTTGCTTACACACACTCTGTTTGAGGTTGGTTACCCTTTTGCGGGCAACTAATTGATGCCAAGGATAACGGGTTACACTTTTGAGTTACAAACTGTTCGAAATTTAAAAATATTAAAAGAAAAATGAAGCTGGCTGACTGTCACGAGTTCGTGTTGATCGTGTGAGTGTGACTTTCGGTCCTAATAAGCATTGGAGATATATTTTCGCCAACAGGGCTTAAAAAAACCTTATAAACATAAACTTCATTTATAAATACGTTTACAGAAAGCAACAAAATAAAAAAAAATACAACAAAAGAAAAACAAAAGTAGAGTAGCTTTTTTACTGATGTAGAGATAAATAGTATTAAAGTCGTATCCTCCAAAAAATTTTCAAAAAGCAAAAAGCAGTAAATATCAGCTTTGCTATTTTATTACTGTAGGCGTTATGGATTTTACTGGTATTTTTCAGGGAAAATATAGGGCATAAAGGCATAAGAATTCTAGTATATAGATAATTATTATAGTAAGAGGCATAAGAAGGTTGGCAACGATAGTAATAATACCCTTGGTGTTGCAAACATAGGCTGTAGCCCATCTGACTGTCTGATAAAAATTGTAATGCTCTATTTTTATCAGACGAGCTTAATGCTCGTTTACCGGCCTAGGAAAATAAAAAAGTTGCAAAAGTCAATATACAATTATATTGACTTTTGACCGATTTTGACCGAATCGATATTCGGTGGCCCTTTTTTACCCTATTCCAGACAAACTGTTCCAAATTATATTTTTACCAAATAGTTCAGTTAGCTACATACATGCAGGTAATGCAGTTAAAGTGTATAATGCAATGAAAATATACGATACGTATGTAAGTATGTAGGTAGGTACACACCGCACGCGAGCGAAACTCCCATTTCACCCGGTTTTTCGCCGTACATTGGTAGTTAATTCTGGTATAAAGATTTTATGCGACAGATATGCAGGTAATGAAACGGTTTTTCAAATGTATTTCTTGTATCTTATTATTAGGTAGGTACCTAGTTATATGTTAGTAACATTTTCAAAGAAAGCTTATTTATATCCAGTAAGCAATCTCAACAGTATCAGTTTTTCAATTCCGGCTTCTGACTGGACTTTAACGTTATTACGAAAGAAAATCGAGACCAAGTTTTCGCCAACCCATTTAGGTAATTACCGCGCTCGATGCAGCTTAACATTTGCGAACGTCGCAAAGGACAGTTACCTCGCCCTGCACCGTGGCCCTGAACCTCGATAGGAGCTACAACGATAACGCAGTAGCAACGTGACCAAGACATTTGTTGTACCTACTTATCATTCAGGAGACGCAGCCTGACTTCAAAGTCCATGGTCAAGTTCTGACTGTTTCATATTACCATATCATAATTGGTCAGGTAGACTTGGAAAAATACCTTATTGCTGTACATATTATTATGTGTGTTCATAATTATTGAGGAATGGCAGTGATTTTTCCTTTGACTACAGCCTCAAGCCCTAACATTGATGCGACCATAAAGGCTGTACAATAAATACTAAATTAGAAAAATTTGAGCCTTATTACTGTGTTGTTTGTCTCAAAATAGCATTTTATTTTTATTTTTTTATATTGACACGTCATAGTGACCTCATCCTGCCTGATGGTAAGCAGCCGATGCAGTCCAAAGTAATGAGAGCGCTCCTCACCGTGGAACAAGCACGGTGACAAGCGCATCCACTCATGACGGCCTGCATAAATGCCGTTTCACGCCCCGCTTAAAAGACCCGGGACTATAGGAGCTGGGAAACACATGCGCCGGCAAAGAAATATATATTCTATAATATTAATTACTTAGTGTATAATTTTCAACTGGAACTGGGTTTGCGCTTGGCCACTATCTCACCTGATCGGAAGTGTAGATGTGGTCTAAAGCTGGGACTGACCAAAGCGTATCATCTTAACGTAACCGTTATTTTATTTTACTACATAATAATTGTAGCAGTTCAATTATATATCTTACTAGCGGCCGCCCGCAGTCTCACCCGCGTGGTTCCCGTTCCTGTGAGAATATCGGGTTAAAAAGTATCCTGTGTGTTAATCCAGGTTATAAACTATCTGTATGCCGAATTTTATCCAAATCCATCCATTCGTTACACCGTGAAGAAGCAACAAATATATACACGTCTTGGCCTCGCACGCTTATATATAAATAAAATAAACTCGACTCGCATGCTTATAAATAAAGAAAAAAAATAAAAATAAACGAAGAATCTTCTTCTTTTTTAACTTCTTTGAAATAGTGAACAAATAGGTATTTGTTAACGCGTGAAATAGAAAAGCTACATTTTACTTTGTACACGTACAAAATAGAATTTCTTTCATGTTTTACTCGAATGCAACTTGAATTCGTAAGTGATTCCATTTGTTGCTAACAAATTCCTATTTTAGAAAACTTAGACAAAGGCCTGACTCCAGCTGATGCTATCTCTAGCATTTTAGAGTTTTATGATTCCTAACATCGATAAATTATTTGTTGAATGTCGAATTTTATTTCTTGAATTTGGGGCAGATATAGATTCCTATGTGTTGATACTTATATTTTATTGTCTGGCTTTATATAGGATCGTTTTTTTTGAAACACTTGAATGAACAAATGAAATGTAAACAGATGTTACTGTTGGTTATTCCTAATAAAATAAAATAAAGTTAGCATTGACGTCGCTCATCACTTTAGCAAACCAACTTAATAACATTAGGCGCTTGTATTTTTTTTCTGGTATCCACGGAAGATCAACGCCGTGGTGTCAACGAGGCATCTCGACATTATGCTGAGTGGAGACCAATTCAATACCAATTTCTTGTCTCAAAGTTCTAAGTTTTTTGTCCACGTTGTTAGCATAAAGCATACGTTATGGTGTGTCCATACCGCAAAACATTTTGTAGAGTAACGTTAAGCAACATAGCAATGTTAGTGTTGATGATTAAGATTATATCGTGTACAGGTTGGACAGGTCAAATTCAATGATTTTATTAACTTTGTAAACAAATGCTTTATTATTTGGCTTACAATTTGAGAATCAAATATGAAAAACAGAATGAAACGAATGCGTATAAAATCTAGTTGGTCGCGCCAAACATTTAGAAATAGAAAATAAAAAATGCTTTTAATCGAGTTGGCCGCGCCAGTTTTTATATGGCCGTCTTCCCCGCTGCACCGTCTTCTTGGGTCCCGTCGTCATCCATCGGCCGGCGTCGTGGTTGATGAGCGCAAACAGCAGTTAGGTAACCTTTTAGTTACTCCTTGTGCTCGGAGTTTTCCGTTACGTTTTCATACAAAACTTTACAAAAAGTAAACTACAGGGCACCATTACGACTAGCATCTTATGTGTTCGCCCGATCCTCTAAATGCCACTACATATTTACAGAATACACTAAACATGCACAGTAGTTTAAGCCCAAGACACCGTACTCTTAGAACAAGGGTAAGACGAGCGGGTTCACACACGCTCTATACCAGGTACATACATGTACCTGGGCGCTTTCCTCACCCCCACGACACGGTCAAGCCGAGCCGAGGTCCGAGCCTTTAGAGGCGCCCTCGGGTGGTTCCGCTCCTCGATCCGATAGGGCACGGGGACACGCACTAGTGCGTGATGCCGTTCCCTCTAGAAAAACTCTGACGTTGATTCGTTTCACACAGTTTGAAGAACCCTTGAGGTTTCTTGCCCAGTGAAGCTGAAAATGCCCAATGGCAATCAGCAAACTCTTTCAAAAAAAAAGAGTCGTATGTGAACAGCTCCTCAGGTCAAGGGGGATAGATAAGAAAACTTAGGTAAGCAATTCCTGCAAAGCAAATGGAGTCGTTTGCAAGATCGAATCGGACAAAATAACTTACCATCATATTATTCGTTATGTGACAGATATATGTGGTTCCAAAACGGTGTCGCAGTAGGTACTAGTGGTTTTATTGAGCTACTCGAACGATAGGAATAAAATACGACTTACTCCTAAATGCCATGCCGACGACCCATTATTTTTTTCTTTATGTCATTGAACATTATATGTATGTATATTATTATAATAATACTTATACTTACTTTTACAGGTAGTAAATCGGTAATATTTTAGTTTGTTTTTTCTTAATGTTCTAACACATTGTACGTGTGTATACCTACACGTACCACCTCAATAACCTCGTGGTTAGGCCATCGGATTCGGATATTGTTGTTATAGGTACTACTTATGTTTTTTGACGTGATAACGTCTTATAAATTGATAGACCCGGCTGCATGCACGAAAAAGTTCCGCGTTACCTCGCTCGCTAATTATCGCTCGCTAATGCCGCGGCATTAGCGAGCGATATGACGCGGCATTAGCGAGCGATAATTAGCGAGCGATATCTATGATATAGATATGGTTTTCGGGGGTGCCGATTTCGAATACAACATTTATTTCGAGATCCAAGATGGCGGACGCAACTTTTTTATGTAAAATCAATATGGGTATCATTTCCATGGTTTTCGGGGGTGCCGATTTCGAATACAACATTTATTTCGAGATCCAAGATGGCGGACGCAACTTTTTTATGTAAAATCAATATGGGTATCATTTCCATGGTTTTCGGGGGTGCCGATTTCGAATACAACATTTATTTCGAGATCCAAGATGGCGGACGCAACTTTTTTATGTAAAATCAATATGGGTATCATTTCCATGGTTTTCGGGGGTGCCGATTTCGAATACAACATTTATTTCGAAATCCAAGATGACGGACGCAACTTTTTTATGTAAAATCAATATGGGTATCATTTCCATGGTTTTCGGGGGTGCCGATTTCGAATACAACATTTATTTCGAGATCCAAGATGGCGGACGCAACTTTTTTATGTAAAATCAATATGGGTATCATTTCCATGGTTTTCGGGGGTGCCGATTTCGAATACAACATCTATTTCGAGATCCAAGATGGCGGACGTGACTTTTTTATGTAAAATTAATATGGGTATCATTTCCATGGTTTTCGGGGGTGCCGATTTCGAATACAACATATATTTTGTTGTATTTTTATTTTTTAAATTTAAAATGATTTTCTAAATGAAGAATTTTATGAAAAAATTTTTTAAATTGTTTCGTTGTCACGTTCAACTATCGTCAGTAAACCGACTTTACAGACAACCAATTTTTTTTGTTGTTTCTGTTTCTTTTTGTTTTTATTAAATGTTGATATGCCAAATAAACATTTCTATTCTAGTATATTAGCATTAAATTGTTGTGTTAAGAGATAAGCTATTTCATTTCTTAATATTTAAAGCTTAATTTAGTTTATGTTGTGGAATAAAATAAAATATGGGGGGTTAAAGTTACTCGCGTCCGTAGATTTACCCTTGAGACCCTACACGAGACCCCTGGGTGGTGCTAAATGAGTGACACTGTCCGAGTGAGTGAGCCACGCTGCGTTGCAGCACGAAATGGGTCGGCTCGCCCGGCGTAATACCACCCTCTCACAGAATATCGGCGGGAAACAATGACACTCGTTGCTGTTGTGTTTCGTCCGGTGAGTGAAAGTATCGGAGGCCCATCTCTCACCCCTCCCCCCCTCCCAATTCCCATGTGATTATTTTCCATCAGGTGACCCGCCTCTTTTTAACATAAAAAAATATATATTTATATAAATAAACATACACATTCACAGTTAAAACTATTTTTTTTTTTAATTTTTGTATTTAGCTCGGCAAATGACTCCATACCACCTGATGTTAAGTGGAAATGGAGTCCAGAGGCGAAGATGACTGGTACAGCGTGAATACAAACGTAGCATCAGTTAACCTCACTCTGCCGGCCCACGAGGTGCTACTTCACGCCTCTTTTGAAGGACCCCATATCATAGGGAGGAGGGAAAACGTGTGCAGTTAGACTATTCCATCTTTTGGAGGTGCGACAAAGAAACGAGTCATCAAATTTCTTTGTGCGCGATGGGATATTTGAGACAGTGAAACGGTGATTTCGAAGAGCAGCACGTGTACTCCTGAATGTGTACTCCATGAAGGAAGGAAGAAGGTGGGATGAAGTCAAAGAACTCTTCAGAGCACTCGCCATGGTACCTATAAGCGGTAAAACACGCTGAGTGACGCAACATCTCTACGCAATTGCAGAGATTCAAGAGTATTTATAGTATTACCATTATTAAAATACGAATTCTCACTGGAAACTATTAATTATTGTTACAGTTTCGAACGTTTTCTAATATCTCACGGAAAGATCAGAATTAATTATAAGTACTTACAAGTTAACCATTTCAGTATTTTTTGTGAATTTAATGTGAATAGCTTAGTTAAGTAACATGAGCTTTCAGTTAATAATTTCTGCCCACTGCGAATGCTATTTAAAATGCCATGAAATGTTTTATAGCTTTTTTATATGTCACGAAACTTTATGTTTTTACATTTATATTATGGGTTCAGTTGCACGGAACTGAGTTCAATTACTGCTGAATAAAATATTAATTGAAGTAAGATACATAAAATTAAATTGATAATAACATTATTTCTTAATTTATTTATTAGTTATTTGGTTTATTCTTTGTTAAAAAAAACAAATAAAAAAAATTGTTTTATATATTATAATATATATGATTAAAGAAACTTTATTTCTCATAAGAATACAAAAGATTCACTTACTGAGAAAGATACATTTTGTTTTATCAAAAAAATATATAAGTAATTTATAATTTTAATGATAGTTTTTAAATTTAAATTTGTAATTTAATTTGTTTGCACCTTCTATTAAATTTTCTGCCTATCCATAGGGCAAACTTTAAGTAACTTGGTAGATAATGCTATTTGAGCATTAAGTCCGCCTTTTTTCATTGCCTTCATAATTTTAATATTATGCAAATAAAAATAAAATAAAGTACTTATTTATTGTTAAAGTCGTTATTTGTTTTTGGAAAGAATTTACCACTGGCCGCATATGGACTTTACAGCTAATAATTTTTAACATAACCACAGCATTAAACTGTATAGTATACCTAATTACTTGAAACATTAAGTGATTGTCAATGCACGTCTATTTTCCACACCAAATAATAGCTTTTATAGCATAAACTGTTATGTAATAGGTAAAT
Organism: Eudonia mercurella; assembly: GCA_963082485.1. NCBI lineage: Eukaryota > Metazoa > Arthropoda > Insecta > Lepidoptera > Crambidae > Eudonia > Eudonia mercurella. The sequence goes on from OY720027.1 coordinate 12,879,767, forward strand.
TATAGTTAGTAAACGATCAGTACTTACGTCACATAGTCTTGTTTGTTATTTAGCTATTAGTTTAATTCGAAACAGTAGAAAATTCCATTGTCTCTCTTCAGCCTATTACCGTTCACTGTTGAACGTAAGCCTCCCCTAAAAAGCGCCAACCAGGATAGGGAGTCCTAAAAAAAATCCATTGTAATTCAATAATATTTTATTTTTAATGTCGTTATTGGAAACCATAATGTGACAATCGGTCTTATAGCTACGAACAATAACTAATAGTTATAATTCTGAGTCTTATAGCTAATTCATTGGCCTTATCATCAATTAACATCAGGTGAGATTAAGGCACTGTGCTTACCCGTTAATATAAAAAAAAAATTAGAGAGCCGACTTTGAACACTGAGTGCCCAGTCAACAATCAAGAAATATTTTTTTACCATTTGTTATCTATGTTAATGCTAAACTATTCGACGGTATGTAGTGTAGTTGTACTTATGATAATTTAATTTAGTTTATTGTTAACATTTAAAAAAAATGTGACTTCATTGTTTTAACCACAGGTTTAGCCTTATTAATTGTGAATGTGAGTTAAGGTTGATATAGTTAAGACCATAAACAATATCTAAATATATTGTCGTACTTTAAGCATTAACGTTAATCAGTTTTTGTAAATCTTTAAAAAATAAATCAATACTGTAAAATCAGTCAATAAAACACCGAGTTCTTTTAACGTACGTATAACTATTAAATTCTTTTTTAAAACATTAATTAGATATTGACGATAATTGAAATGAAGGGCCACAGAGTAGCCTAACGAAATAATTTGAATCACCAAGAGAGGGCACGGTTTTTGGACCTCCGAATTGACGGCAAAAAATGGCCGCATTTCAGACACTGCTATCACAGAGCCATTTATATACTGCTGCCACAAATGCTGCTATATTTCAGAATGAAATATTAGGTTTAATGAAACGTCATGATAAAATAGTAGATACCTAACATAAAATAGTACATTTAAACGAGAGTAAAAGAGAAAATGAACCATACAATTAGTAACTCCTAAAAAAAGTATATCACAGGATACATTTTGGTCGAATGAATATTGATGTTTTGTATGGAACAGCTGATTTTTTTTTCGAGTTAGGAAGTTGGTCCAATACTAAAAGTTGTTCGTTTGTGTCACGAGAGTCATCTCAGAAGGTTTGGATGGTGATAAAAAAGTCGACCTATACATATACTATACACACACTTACAATGCAATTTTACTTCAGCTAGCGCCGATGAATAATATTCGCAAAACAGTGTTTGGGAGTCACAGGGGATGGAACCCCTTACATTACATTCAATATTTTGTTCACTGGGGCCTGTGCGACATTTAAGACTACGGTAGTATGTAGACTAATTTACTAGTATTAACAAATACTTGTCTTTACAAAATATATGTGATAACTTGGCGAAATTTGAGGTCCACTTGGCCTCTTAGTAAACACTTTTTCCATCTCCCACTAAGATAAGAGTCTTCTGATATTCAATAATTTAGAGGAAAAACTATCAATTAATTAAATATGAAATTGTGCAGTAAAATTACCGCAACTTCTCTTTGTTTATGACCCTTCAGTTTTCCAAGTAAGCGTTAAGGTAAAGCATATCCTGGATAAACATATTGAATAGGTATTTTTTATTCCGGAAAATATCTTTCCACGTAGACAAAGCCGGGGGCGAAAGCTAGTTATGGTAGTGGCACTTATTTGACACAGTAACCCAGTGTTCAACACCAGATCTCTTCGCCAAAAAATTACAAAGAATTTAAGGGGGTGCAGCGCGGAATTTCGAAAAGTTACGTGTTTTTAAGTCACTGGTGCTAGGAGCTGAATAGGTCATATACATTAAAAGGACTAGTGTAGGTTAGCTTGATCCTTTCACAAGGTCATGATTGTCTTGGAATTTGAAACAAATACCCAGAAACTGCATAAACAATACGTAAAAGTAATGATATCTAAAAACTTATTTCTTCAGAAACTTTGTAAATATAGCACAAATCAAACAATGATCCGACATCATAATGTTTGTATTGATATTCCGTAGGTCACTGTTGTCTTAGTTTTCAAAAAAAAAAAAAAATGAATATAAAAATATTAAGACTTTTATTATTTTTTACCCAAACGCCTATGAATTTACGAAAGTAAACATTGCTCTAATTAAATCACCAGCCTAATCTATACAGATATTAGTGTGCGTGCGTATTCGTAGTCGTGCGCCGTTGTCACACCACTGCCACGCGCCGCTCGCTCGCTATCATAAAGAAACTTGAAACTCGCAGTTTTGCGTCCGCGCTGAAATGGAATTCTAGTGGATGACCGGTTAAGCAATACACGCCGTATTCAATTGTTTTTCAAGTCAAAAATCCGTTGCTGACTCGTTTTTACTGTGGTTCTTGTAGAACACAGATGCCGCTACCCTATCTACATTTTTGCATTACTAATTCACTGTTTGTACCGCTATAGCAAAGCAGAATAAAGCACGCCCCATTAACATACGAAGCGAGCTTTCATTCGCCGTTCAAAGGCTTCATTTCCCTTTATAGTTTGACTTTAGTCGAACCATTTATTAAATTCAGGTCACGAGACCGTTCCGTTGCGAAAATCGACGGCGCCCTCTGCATTTTGTGTTCGATAAAAGCTGTGGCTATTAAAAAAAACTGCAAGTTCACGGTGTACAATCTTTTTAATAACCGGGGCATATGGCGTTTCACGTCATCGTTAAAATCATCGTGCATACTAGTGCTACTGAAGATGGCAACCCCAACAAATTAGGTAAGTAGTAAATAGTTTTCATACTATCCCACTGCAAGAGAAAGGCATCATTTAAATCAAGTCATCACTACTGTTAGCTATTATTTAGAATAACAACCATATTTAATAACTTACCAAATTATAATAAACACTGATTGTTAATTTACATTCGCTTAAATAATTCAATTGACTACTGCAGTTATTCAACTGTCAGTCACTCATCATTCGCTCACACATTCTGTAAAAAAACCGAATAATGGCGGCCATGCCCGCCATTCTGTTCCGAGACGCCAGCGCGAACGAACGCAAAAAGTGACTGTAGCTACAAGTGTAACCAGTTGTTTTAAAATAAGGAATAAAACCGTGTAATCATTTGCTATATTTATATATTGTGTAATTTTGGAATTGGAGAGAGATATGAGTAATAAAAGTGTTTAACATAAGGAATGCTTAGTTTTCTTTTGCAAACCCTCGTATTTGACTTAGTTTCTTATACTACAATTCGCTACAATTGATGCCAAAGTAGGTTAGTGGTCACACACCCGGGCTATGCAACGTTAAATCCTAAACACACTTTGCTCAACCTGGGAATTAAACCAAAGACCTTCGTGTATCAAACTGAGCGTTTAGACACTCAGCCACCGAGGCGTATAGGTAGATTATTATTATTTAATGCTGGCAACACTCTCCTTACTCTCACTGTCGCTTCCACTGCGCGATTCCACGATTCCACCGTACGGTTCGTTCATTAATTGTTGTATGTCAATTAATTAATTTAAATATACTGTACCAAGTAATTGTCGCCGATACCACCAGCGCAGCGCCAGCATTTTCGATAAATTATGTACACACGCCTGCATATCAACATAATATCCATAGCTGTCAAATTTCTTCAATACAGTGTCAACCTTATAACTTAGGAATAAAGTTTAAAGTCTATTAAGGAAATTTGACAGTTTGTGGTAGGTGGATATGCAGGCGTCTGTACTAAATGCCGAAATTAATAACCTATCCTCAGCAAGAGATAGGCCTACTAGAGATTTGTTGCTTAGTTATTTCTGTTAATTATCGGAAAATAACAGCGGTTGCTAGGTAACTAAACTAAGATAGGCCTATCTCTTACCAGAGATAGGTTATTAATTTCGGCGGTAAGTAGATAAAGGATCCATAACAAAAATGCATCTCGAAAGTGGTTCTGTTTGTTCATACCTAAACATTTAAATTTCGAATAACAAAATCTATTGAATAACATTAACAACTTCAGCAAGTGAAGAGTCATGTCTGCGGTTTCGTTTTATTTTCTAAAATTTGTGTTATGTCGAATATTAATGTGAAATAATGGTGGATTATTAACCGTTAAGTGTTCGTGAGTGTGCATGAGTGTTGGCAAATGAAACAAAACAGTGCAACGTCACTTTTCAAATTCTCTCAAGAAGTCCGCCCGAGGACTTAGTAAAGCCCCACATCTTTACTGAGATACTCGAGGGGTTGGAGGGTATATCATTTCTCATTTCTATTATCATTCATCATCATCATACAGAAAAGAAATATTGTTTATTTATGTATTACTTGTTAGAAAAATTACTTTGACACTGGCTAAATGTGCTAGTCGCACAAAGCCATCAACAAAATGAAAAAAAAAAAAAAAAATTGTCATCGCCACAAACGTCATTGTGTTGACTTCTTGGCGGGAAAGTGAAGAGTCATGTCTGCGGTTTTGTTTTATTTTCTAAAATTTGTGTTATGTCGAATATTAATGTGAAATAATGGTGGATTATTAACCGTTAAGTGTTCGTGAGTATGCATGAGTGTTGGCAAATGAAACAAAACAGTGCAACGTCACTTTTCAAATTCTCTCAAGAAGTCCGCCCGAGGACTCAGTAAAGCCCCACATCTTTACTGAGAAACTCGAGGGGTTGGGTGGTATATCATTTCTCACTTCTCATTTCTATTATCATTCATCATCATCATACAGAAAAGAAATATTGTTTATTTATGTATTGTACTTGTTAGAAAAATTACTTTGACACTGGCTAAATGTGCTAATCGCACGAAGCCATCAACAAAATGAAAAAAAAAAAAACGTCATTGTGGCTCCGTGGCCCCAAAGTCGGCTAGCGTTTTTTAAGCGCTCATCGGGAAAGTACTAGACTAGATAATTGATCGAAAACCAGCATATATCTATATCACATAGTTTACTGTCTGAAACAGCTGCATTATTTTGGTGCATAATTACAGCTACATAGCCGAAACTGTCGGACCACTACAGTGTGGGGTTTGGTAATATAGCTTGCTGGAAATTGCTAACATTATCCCGCAAAATGTTTACACGAACCAAACAGACTTAATTTGCTCTACATTGTTTAAGCGTAAATTGGATAAGATAATTGGCAGAAAATGGCTCGATAACAGTTTAGTTTTTCTTCGGAAAATTGGCTGACTTAAAAAATTTAACACTCACGAAAATTAATAAGGAAGTTTCTGTTTTCAATTATTATTTTATCTAAGCTTATACTCGTAGTCATATATCTACTATGTGCTTAGAATCGTAGTCTGTAAACTCACGCTAAGCTCTAAAGAGTTTGGACCTTTAATTTCAAACACTAGCCGGCTTACAAATAAACACGGAATAAAAGTTATTCTCATCGTAACGTCAGAATAAGCAAAATTTCTACAAATAAACTCGGAATAACTTACACCGAGCAGAACGTCGGCGTAACTCTCCATGTTAGCGTTATTCCGACCCGCACCCTTGTTTAAGGTCGGAATAACCTAGTTGTGGTAGTTAATTTGATTGTTGCGTAGGCGTATTTTATCTTCATCATCATCATCATCATCATCTCAGCCTAAAGACGTCCACTGCTGGACAAAGGCCTCCCCTAAGGATCTCCACAACGACCGGTTTTGTGCTTCCGCTTTTATCTTCAGATTCAATAAATCTCATACAAAGTGCGAGAAATATAATAAAAAATTGGATTAGAGATAGAGAAAAATCATTAAATTTGTTCAATTATGATGAATTTCGTATAGAATATAGATTTTCTAAGGATGGCTCCATTCAGCCCATGATGGTGTTAGGTTTATTGATCAATTATTAAAAGAACCCTTATGAGATATTTTCGGTATATGAAAAAAAAATTAATTCTAAACCCGGGTTGTTTAGAACATAGCCTTCACCGGGATGGAACAACGCCCACTAATGGTTTAGACCACCGGTCTCAGACCAGAGGTCCCGGGTTCGATTCCCAGCGGGATACTTACATGTTTATGAACTCGATTTGGCTGGTGGTATGTATTGTTTGTCAGTAGCTAGCTAGGCTACGAAGGCCAGGAAGATGGTAGCACCTTCTTATCTAAATATGTTGCCATAACATTAATGTTTGAGCATTGTTGCGTTCCGACTGATAATGCAGCCGGGTCTATAGACTCTATGTGCCTACCAAATCAAAGCTTATTGGTCGCCCATCGGATGACCGGTCTTTGCGAAAATTATTTAATTTCAGCGATCGCAGGCTGCGCGTGTTTACTACTGCGCTACGCCATCGAGCTCCTCACCAAGATGGCTTTTAGCTTTTTGTGGTGACTTTGGCAGAGTTTTTTAACATAAGTAGAATTGCACGAAGAATCATTCAACAATGTAAATATAATATAACTAGCTGACCCAGCAGGCAGACTTCGTACCGCTTTGACAGTTTCTATGACAAGAAAACAAACAAATCGTCAAATAGTTTACGCGTGCAAGGGTATCACACAAGCAAACAAACAAACTCACTTTTTTAATAATAAGTCTTTGATTATACTCTTGGGAATATATCTACAAAATTTAAAGATGATCGGTTAAATAGTATACGTGTGAAAGCGTAACGAATAACAAACAAACAAACAAACAAACTCACTTTCGCATATTAAGTTAGGTTACTATTAGTTAGGATAGTTAGTTAGGATATAAACTCTGATTTAGACACATATCTGCTTATAACGTACACCAAAATTGTAACGCTGTAAAGGCCATCCCAATCCTATCCTATGTATTCTGTGTCCAAACTACTCGGAGAATCTAGTATAGTGCAGGAGCACGCTTGCGTGATGCCATTCCCTCTAGAAACCTTCTGACGTTGTTTTGATCGTGATCAAGCAGTGTGGCTTGAGGAACCCTTTAAGTTTCTCGCCACCCCCAAAAAAGTCCAGTGACGCTGTGAAGGCCGTTTAAAGATAACAGCAAACTCTCTCCTAAAAATTTTTGAGCTTATATGATTTCGCTAAATCATTCTTTTTTATATATTGATTCAACCTTTTTGAATAAATTCGGATTGAGTTTTCAAACATGACTGTGTCAAAATAAAATGTAATTTAAATCAAAAGTATTAAGGAGTATTGATATCAACTTCCAAGCAAATCACCACCAAAATAACTTTCTACCCCTTTTAAATCCCGTTAGGGGATGATTTTCAATAAAATACGAAACACGTCTTCTATCAATTCTGTTGAAAAAGGTTTATGCAAAATTTGAAGTAGATTGGACCAAGGAATCACGTTATCCCATACAAACTTTGCCCCCCTTTTTCACCCCCTTAGGGGTAGAATTTCGGAACATCCTTTCTTATCGGATACCTAGGTACGTCATACAAAGGTATAACGTACCTAGGCATCCGATAAGAAACACACCCTCCAAGTTTCAGGTCTCTACGATCAGCGGTTTAGGCTATGCGTTGATTCATCAGTCATTCAGGACAAAGCATTTTATATGATAATACTTACGCTACGTTACCATCACAACATAACTCATTGCATGGAGTTAAGAAAATAAAGTTTAAGGTATCACTCGTAATAAAAATATATTTTGGAAATATCATCATCATCATCTCAGCCAAAAAGACGTCCACTGCTGGACTAAGGCCTCCCTCAAGGATAAATAATTTTGAGGGGAATTTGCCATAATCGCCACGCTTGGCAGGCGGGTTGGCGATCGCAGTAAGGTGATAATAATCACAGAGAGACGCTGCTGCCCATCCTCTGGAATGGTCCCATAGTCGCCTTCTACGACACCCACGGGAAGAGATGGGGTGGTGCAATTCTTTACCCCCGGCACCACACGGGGAATATATAACTCATTTTTCATAAGTAAATGACTTGAATTAATATTCTTGATTAATTATTTGTAAACAACTTATTTGCAAATTTTTCATAATTCAATATTTTTCAAATTTTCTTGTGTAAATTTTTCATAACTTGGTTATGTAGTTCAGCCAAAATGTTTATTCGAATATCATTTTCTTTTCACGTCTCTCATTTGCTAACACGAAAGCTATTCATTTTCACATATTAGGTATAATGTATGTAAGTAGTATAAAAGCATTACTTTTTATACTACATGGTTAATAAAACTAGTTAAATATTATAACTTACATATTAAATTAATTAAACACCCTAGTTCGAAAGATTTGTTCACTCAAAGTATGAGCACCTTAAAATAGACAGATAGATTTTTTTATAAAAACTTTATTTAGGATATACGCAAGCAGATTCATAAAAAAACATTTATAGTAAAGTGTATATTGGTGAGGTAGTTCAATATGATAGGACTTCTGGGAAAGAAAGTTTCTCCCGAGTTATTTGTACGAGCTCTTACGTTGTACAGCAAGTTTTCGATTCGATCACGGCAAAAACAAATGTATGGCAAAATTCTTACTTACCTCTTGCTTTCTATCATCTATCCTCGTCAATGCCATACAAAATTCTCGTTTTCATTAACGAGATCGAATCGAAAACAAAACTCGAACTAGGTAATCAGTTAAAAAAATTATAATACGAACAGTAGCAACTAGTTCGTTCTTTTATAAAATAAATTGGAACCAGAAGTGTTCATGTGTGCACACACACTGTAAGCGATAGTCGCATCTCGTGCTACAGAACTATTAATCTTCGCCCACTGCTGGCTAACTAAAAGATAGGTGACCATCCATCTCCCAGCAAAAATAACATTTTGTTTATGCCCAACCTACTTTCTGTTACATTGTCATTGACGTGCGTGTGGAATCTATAGATCATAGATATGAGCTTAGTAGGGAAAGCTATTACATAATTAAAACTAATAAGGTCAGATTATAGATACTCTAAGCTTATATTATAACTCGGATTATAGATAAAGTGAGCTTATATTAAAGCACTATTATAGTTCAGATTATAGATAATCTGAATAAAATTACATATTATATTCGTTTTAATTGTTAGGTATGTCATAATATTTAATTTGTAATAATATCTTAAGAATTGGCACGAACTAGCTCAGAATAGAGATAGAAGAGGCCTTTGCCCTGCATTGGGAAAGTAATGGCTGATAATAATAATAAATAATATTTATATCAAACATGGAATATAAGGTGGGACACGAACCCACGAATAGGTCATAGAAAAACAATTTAATTTTTAAACTTTCGTAGAGACTGGGTCGTTTAAATATTGGAAGAGTTAAAGAAATAAATGATTGTGTATAATACAGACCTACTATGTATAAACGTGAATATATCGCACCTTCGGTGGGACAAAGGCACAGTTGTCAAAAATTGCAAAAATGACTTAAGTATGCAAAAATGCTTTAAAAGTACCCTTTCAACTGGAGGAACAAAGACATTCATTTAGTTCCTTCAAAAACCGCTATCTTGGCGCGACAAAATCTCAGTGGTCAGTTGCGTCGTCCACGCTAAGCGAAGCAGTTGTCACCTGGAATGTTAAAGTCGTAAAGGTAAATAAGCCTCTTTAACGTGTTTGATTTCTGGAGTGACAAAGACATATCTAACACACTTATGCTTTATTTATGATTACATAATTGGAGGGACAAAGCCGTTCAAATAGTTGTGCCAAAAGACAGTGACCATTACAAACAAAATTTCATCAATAGGTATGGATACTTTTGTTATCTCAAAGTTATCCGATATACTCTCCAGCAAAATATATCAGTCTCATTAAAAATGCAAAAAAAGTAGTAAAACATTCACTGTCAAAGAGATGAATTATTATCGTTAAGTTTATGTTATCTATAATTTTCAATTATTTTTAAGTCTTATTCCAAAGAATTTTGCTAGTGAATAGTTTTATATTTTTGTAAACAGTTCCTAAATATGACTTAATTAATAAACAAGATTTATGCAAATAATCTAATTGTTTTTATTCCAAAATCATTCTAAACGTGAGCTCAAATAGGGTCGTAACTACAAAATAATTTACATTTTGACACGACAAAAAGGCACAATTGTACCCTTACCTTAAAATAAATAAATAAATAAATAAACGTAAAATTTTTTTGTTAACAATATGTTTACAATTGTTATTGTGTATAGTTTATTTCATACAAAAGAGAATTACTTTAAAGTAATATCAAAGAAGTAATACCATGCTGAATGTATTTAAAAAAAATATCTCCAGTAAAATTGCAATAATTGCAATTATGCCCTTGTTCCCCGAAGGTGCGATATATTATGTATTTTTTCTTTCAAATATATTTCAACAAATCATTCATTAGTTATTTTTATACGTAATCAATCGTTACATATAATAAGTTAATTATTGTTTGTTAAAAAAATATCGTCCGATTAACTCAGAAAAAATCTTTCGACATCCAGTCTCTTCATTTGCAATAATAAAAATACAGGGCATGGTAATATTATTTCAATAAAGAAATCAACCAATTCAATCTGTAAAACCTCTTCCACTGCGATTTAACTTAGGTTCACAGAATCAACTAATTCTTTAGTGAGATCACATTTAAATTGTAAGTTCCAGTCCAAGATTAATCCAGTAAAACAAAGTTTTCTACTACAAAGTCCGGGGCTCGTATGGGCTTACAAGTTGCCATATAAATTTCACTCTGCCGGCCGGATTTTAGTGTTATTGCGGTTTATAAGAGCACTTTTTCTTCTTGAGTTTGCAACTGGAGAGGTTTTGTTTATTTATGACTTCTTGTTACCTAAAGTTACATAGTGGTGTACATCTAAATCTTTTCTGAGATTGTTTAAAGGAGGTGGTCGACTCCCAATACATTGTTTGCCCTCACATATAAAAATCCATGCGTCATGATCTTTATTTCTGTATATTCTTCGAATTTAATTTCTGTATATTCTTATATGTTTATACTTATTTCGTATAACAGAGACATGTGGTAAAAATTTAAAGTGTATCCGATCTTGATTTTGTATGCAGGGTTACTAAGACATAATTATTAACTCTTTATGTAATTTTAATTAAATATTTCTATTGTGACGTCACATTAAAATAAACAAGTCACAGCCCTGTGGTTTAGTAACCTCTGTGTACTTACATATATGAACACTGCTTCTTGCTTACGCGCTCTTAATGCACATGTCTTTACTACTATATATTCAATTTACAATTGCATGACAAATTAAAGTTACATACATATAATTATGTCTTTGTAACAACACATACAAGATCTAGATTGGATACACTTTGGATCTTTTTACTTTTACACCTTTCTGTTACACGTTGTTTAATAAAATAGAATAGGTTTTTAATTATTTTTATGATCGTAGTTGTAAAAAGCTGATATAATATATCTATATATATATTTATATATAAAGGAGAGCTTATGCTCTCCTTTATATCTCTCCTCCTCCTCCTTCTATTTTTCACAATCAAAACATGAAACGACTCTGGGGCAAATATTTCCTTGTAGATATATTTTTTTAAGCTTACAATAGTTATTGAACTACCTATTATTCCTCACGTTTACTGGCATAGATTTCCATTTTACATAAATTATCTGGGGGCACGGCAGTGCCCCCGCCAAGTCGACCAAAGCGGCGCAGCCATACCATCCTTTTCTCGAAACAGTTCAGGCCATTTTCGACCCCCTATAACTTCGTTGTGGATAAAACTAGAAGCCTTTATTTTCAGTAACCAAACAGGAATTGTATAAACACGATATATTTTAAATTTCATTCAATTTGAACTAGTAGTTTAAGAATTATAACTCGTCAAAGTTTCTTAATTTTGTCACTCACTGACTGACTGACAGATCATCAAAACTCTAAGGCACTTCTAGCAGATATATAAGCTTCAAATTTAGAATACAATGAGTGTTTAGTGTATAAATTAAGGAAAAACTAAAATATTTTGCAAATTCGGTCCAGTTTTCTAGATACACTAACTGCATAAATAACTTTGTAATTCCATATAAATGTATAGGGTTACAAAGTTACATTTGCTGTTAATGAATCAGTGTACCTGTATGTATAATATAATGGAATAATAGTTGTAGATAGACTATCTAGATGGTACCGGAAAGGAAAAATAGTTGGACTAACTACAAAAAGAAATGAGATACCATCAAAAACAAACTTGTAAAAAAAACAAGTCTCGCAACTCAGTTCTTCTACCGTAAAATGTTGTGAGATCCATGTAATACCAAGTTCTCAATATTAAAAATCTTTTATGTTTTAAATAAATAGATTGACTTGGCCATCGCAAGTTTGTTTTTGATGGTATTTTTATTTTATCACTTGAGTTTGCTATCTGTGATTGTGCAAGCATATACTAATATAAGATGAGCAATTCAATTGAGTTACTATGGAAAAGTCTGAAACTATAAAATATATGAAGAAGTTGTAAGACACCACGAAGTCGATCTTAAAGTTAAGTTAAGAACTGCATTCATATTATTTATAAACTCAAATATTTGCGTAAATATCGTTAAAGTTCACTAAAAGCATTAAAAATATGGAGCTTTATAAATATGAGCTGTACCAGTATTATTTCGATATCCTGTGCTCCTGTTGGTATGTATCGTAAACAGTACCTACGAAAGAAGGGTTCTATGCATCAGCTTCTAAAATAACTTCAATTATTGGTAATGTCTGATTGGCTGTCATGACCTTTGCTATTTATTTCTTATATTGCGGTTGACCTTTTTTCTTTCACAAATAAGTTGTATCAATATTGAACCAGAGCCTTATGTGTAATCGAACCCGCTATCATTGTTACAAAGAAAACGTTCAGTACCACATCATTCCGCATCATACCATTTTGATGAGAGTCTCATTCCGAGAACAAATGTTTGCACTATTTGATTACACCACGTAATACTGTCGGCACATTTTGATCTTATCTATGTCGCATTGTTGTTCCCATTTGTGCATTTATCATAACTAGTGGTCGCCCAATGGTCGAAATTCGACCGTAATTTTATTAAGGCTGCACGGATTGTATCCTAAGCAATGAAAAATTAAAAAGATAGAATGTGAGTTTTGATCGGCATTGACAGATGTCGGCCGCATTAAAGACAAATAATACGTGTGTGTCAAATACATGGTAGTGTGTGTAATGTTGTTTTTGTTGATTTAATGTATTTTTTATGCATAATTAAAAAAAAAAACATTCGGATAACTTTCTCTATATAAACTATAAGTGTGCAAAATTTTATACTCCTCCGTCCGCGCAACGATGAAAAATAAACATTTACAATATCTTTATTCTTTAAAAGTAGTGGCATGTATACCATATTTTGAGCTGGCAATGCAATAAGTATTCAAATATCTCCTACCTTGAGAAGAGTTTATAGATACAGTAGAGTATTTATACCAAGTTGTTTTTTATGGTCATATCATTTTGTTGTACAAAATATCCCGATGGGTCGAAGTGCTATTGGGAAAGGAAAACCTCAGCAGGCCCGGTCATCGTCAGTCAAATAAGTATTAATGTAAAGTCATAATCTTGGTTATTATTAAAAATGAAATGTAATTAATTAAATAATTTAAAGATTAACTAAAATGTTATAAGTAATCATTTGTTTTTTTCTGTTACCAAACATTGCCTTCAAGACTTCTTTTCTGACATAGACGTGGGTTGGACGGCCGAAGTCTCTCCATCTTTGTTGGAGTTGACCGCTTCTTCCAATGCACTCAAATCAGCGTCTTCCCCCATTCTTTCTTTGTCTAAATCTAAGCCTTCTTCTGTTTTGTCCTTACTGTTCTTTGCTTTTTTCAACGCCACCAGCATCTCTGCATTTAAAATTAGTGGTTAGAAATTAGCCTAATCACTGTCCCACAAAGGCCTCTATCATGAAATCAAAAATGCTGGTCGGTGTTTACAAACCCGGGCATCCCGTGTCATCGATAAATCCGAAACACACACGGCCCGTTCTGGGAATTGAGACAAGGACCTTAAAGGTACCAGTCGCGACACTACTGATATCGATGTATTTCTATGACGACGACGCCGAGCGACGTGTCGCTAGCTACGGAGGGAATTTCATAGAAATACATAGAAACCAGTAGTGTGGCGATGACACGTCGCCTGCTGCTGCTGCGTGGAGTCGGCTGCCAACTGGTACCTTTAGGATATCAGGCCGAGCGCTAAGACACTCGGCCACCGAAAGGCGTTAAGAAATTATACATAATATTTTTTTTTGGTAGTTATAAAAATATAATAAAATTTCATTTATTCAGACAATAGTTTCATCCAATTTTGTTAGTAGTAGTGTTGGTATTTCCTTACCGTATACCCAAAAAACGTAATCGTCCGAACTTAATTGTTTCGAAGGAGTAATATTGCTATTCGACATCATGCTATGTAATCAATACAAAGTTATGAATAAAAAAGGGTGACATCTCTTACTATAGCAGACACATTCAATCAAGGTAACGATGAGGAGCTATTCTCATGATGAAATTCCCCAAAAGACTCGGTGTGACGGCGGCGTCTTGCGAAAATATATTAGTGCGCGTGAATTATTCTACAGTTCATTTATGTGAAGTGCATATTACCACGTCGGAAGTTTGCTGAAAGCGGCATATTTGCTTTACTTTGGTTTATTTGTTCATCACCGGCTGTTTCCCTGAGATGTTTTTTGCCATATTTTATTGTTTTGATGCAAATTCGGGGCGATGCTTCAATGTCAAGGGTGCAATTTCGAGGTGTCGTTATTGTGTCACATTAAACTTTTTTTAATGTTTACGTAATTTCTTGCGTTGCATTCTCTTTGGTGTCATTTTGTTAGGAAAATAAAAATACCAAAATTCGCGCATTTGTTAAAAAAAAATACACTAAGACCATAGACCAAATAATACGTCTCTACCATAAAGCTGTTCTACAGCTTCATGTTCTCTATAAGAACAATAAACAAAGCTTTATTGTGCTGAGGTTATCGAGTACATCTTTACGTCTAAGAACTTTTACTTTACACAGACCTATATTAAAATATTTGGTATAGGTCTCTGTACTTCGTCTATAAAAATAATGCAAATATTAGAAGTATTGTGTGTTTTGTGTACAACAAATAATTTTGTTTCGCACTTATCAGGTCGTTGCTATTTACAGTATGCAGCAATAAGGCAGTTAATTAAAGCTTGTAGTTTAATATTAAAATATGCATACAGCGCAATGCTGTGAAAGTGTTAAGGTATGAATTATGATAAAACGTGTATTTTAAAATATAAGTTCATTTTATAGTCGACACAGCACAACAGTGAACTATGGCGCCGCGCCGCCGCTGGTAAATTTTAATACGAATGGTTTTTTTAATATAATAATTGTCTCATTCTAGTATGTGATGATTAGAATGAACATGAAAGCGCGCTTTATCCGGAAGCTTTAATCACATACATGTATGTATGTATGTATGTATGTATGCATGTATGTATGTATGTATGTATGTATGTATGTACGAGGGGAGGTCAATAAGTTCGCGGAATGGAGGGCTTGGTGGGGACAAATTTACTCGTCCAGGTAGGCACCAGTTAAGCACCTCATTAAGAGTATATATACCAAGTTTGAACCTAATCGGGTCATTAACTTTTGAGTTATCGACCTGCAAACAACTAAATCGGGAAGAAGTCAGCCAGTATGGAGAAAATTGAACACCGTGCCGTTATTAAGTTCCTTACCAAGCAAGGAAAATCCGCTCAGACGATTTTTCAAGAGCTGTTAGCGGTTTACGCCGACTCTGCCCCTGGTAAAACCATGGTTTACAAGTGGCATGGTCTTTTCAAACAAGGAAAGGAGTCCATTGAAGACGACCCCCGCTCCGGACGGCCAATTGAGGCCACCACACCGGAAATCGTCGAAAAAGTAGAAAAACTTGTATTGGAAGATGCCCGACTGAAGAAGAAGCAACTTGCAGCAATGGTTGGAGTATCCGAATCAAGTATTTTAAATATCCTACATCATCATCTTGGGATGACTAAAGTCAGTGCAAGATGGGTTCCGAGAATGCTCACGCCACTTCAAAAACGCGAGCGTGTCGAGTGCTCTCACCAGTTTCTGGAGCTCTGTGGAGAGAGAAAGGAAGAAGTTATGGCCCGGATTGTTACTGGAGATGAAACCTGGGTTCACCACTATGAACCTGAGTCGAAGCAAGA
Source organism: Eudonia mercurella (assembly GCA_963082485.1). Lineage (NCBI taxonomy): Eukaryota > Metazoa > Arthropoda > Insecta > Lepidoptera > Crambidae > Eudonia > Eudonia mercurella. The sequence continues at coordinate 12,895,917 of OY720027.1, forward strand.
GTCGATGCAGTGGCATAAAAAAGGCACACCTCCTCCAAAGAAGTTCAAAGTGTCACAATCGGCCGGAAAGATCATGGCGACTATCTTTTGGGATACAGAAGGTATTTTACTGATCGATTATAAAGAACGTGGTGCGACTATAACGGGACAGTACTACGCTTCTTTACTGGAAAGATTGAAAGAAGCCATTAAGGAAAAAAGAAGAGGAAAACTGTCAAAAGGTGTGCTCCTTTTGCACGACAATGCACCCGTCCACACGTGCCATGTTGCGACGGCTGCTATTCACCGATGCGGCTTTGAACAATTAAACCACCCACCATACAGTCCAGACTTGGCCCCCAGTGACTATTATTTATTTCCAAAAATGAAGAAAGAGCTGCGTGGAAAGAAATTTGACGACGATGAAGAAGTCAAGTCGGCAATTTCGGCCTATTTTGACACCAAAGACAAATCATTTTTTTTCGATGGTATAAACAAGCTATTTGAGAGATCCGAAAAATGTATTAGGGTTAAAGGAGAATATATTGAAAAGGAAAAATAATTTGGTGTTTAATTTCAACCTCCTTCTCTCTCATTCCGCGAACTTATTGACCTCCCCTCGTATGTATGTATGTATGTATGTATGTATGTATGTATGTATGTATGTATGTATGTATGTTAGAATATTACATTAGCGCTAAGTAACATAGGCTATATTAAGGCTATATAAAAAAATATTAAATAAAATACATACTAAAAACGACAATTTCATTTTCCAATACAAAATGATTTGTTTGTTTTGTTGTCATGGAAACCATTATTAATATATTTTACTCAATGATGGAAACTGTCAAAGCGGTATATACGAAGTCCGCCGGGTCAGCTAGTAAGTATGTAATAAAGATCTCAACTTTATAAATTATTTATTTATTTCATTAATTAATTTTATGATAGCTAACAGCTTGCAATTGTAAAAAAAAAACCAGCCAAGTGTGAGTCGGACTCGCGCACGAAGGCTTCCGTACTATTTATCTATAAAAATGTTTCAAGTTTCTACCTGTTATCTTATTTTTAAAGTGAATAATATAACTCAATATTCTGTAAATAACCACCATCTAACAGAATATCGGCGTGAAACAATGGCACTCGTTGCTGTTGTGTTTCGTCCGGTGAGTGAAGATCCAACTCTTTCCTCAAGATGCGGATACTTTGGTTTTGCGGGTGTCCATGGGCGGCGGTGATTACTTTCCATCAGGTGACCCGCCTGCTCGTTTGCCTCTTTTTAACATAAAAAAAAAATATTTCTGTTACCGTTATCAATATAGAGCAAAATCGAGCAAAAAAAAAAACACGTTTTTGTATGGGAGCCCCCTTAAATTTTATTTTGTTTTTTATACGTTGTTATAGCGGCAACAGAAATACATCATCTGTGAAAATTTCAACTGTCTAACTATCACGGTTCATGAGATACAGCCTGGTGACAGACGGACAAACAGACAGACAGACGAACGGACGGCGGAGTCTTAGTAATAGGGTCCCGTTTTACCGTTTGGGTACGGAACCCTAAAAATAACAACAAAAATTATAACTATAAGTTATTGACAAGCTGCCACTACAATTCATTTATGTGATGGTATTATTAACGTGTTGGCAAATGATATCGATTTATTCGCTTGTGCTTTGAGTGAATTCACAAGGGCTGCATTGTTTACATGTTCATATAAAATTATTTAGTAAAAATAATGTACATATTATATTTTGCACTAAATATCTATGTATGTATGTTATATAGTTGTATTGTTTGTAAAATGATCAATGTAAATATAGTAAAATAAATAAATAAATAAATGTGAAGTGCATCTTACCACGTCGGAAGTTTGCTGAAAGCGGCATATTTGCTTTGCTTTGATTTATTTGTTCATCTTTTAAATGTTCATATTTTTATTGTTTTGATGCAAATTCATACCCATTCTAGAATAACTAAACATTGGCCTGAATAAATAATGTCATCAGGAAGATTTATGAGATCGTTTAGATCGAGACATCAATCTTTCAGCGGACTCGCGCTGAATATTTATTATGTAATTCACACGATACACCACGAGTGGCTAATGAGCGGCGCACATTAAACATATTCAATAAACACCGTGTTTGCCATAAACGGTATTAAGTTACACCCAGCCTTCACACAGCTATCAGAAATGCAATAAATCATATTCGAATAATTTAAATGGAACAGCGCATTATTGCTTATACATACGATGACGCAGTAGGTAGTGAATTTGAACAAAGTGTTTATTTATAATAATTTATGCACACGCGCACAATGGAAAGTCAGTCATTTCAGGATGACCTTTCTTCCTGTTTGAAGTAATGCATGCAAAAGAAAAGTACACACGCCTGCGCATCAACCTATCCAAAACTGTCAAATTTATTCAATACAATGTCAACCTTATTCCTTGGGAATAAAGTTCAAAGTCTTTTGAGGAAATTTGACAGTTTGTGGTAGGTTGATGTGAAGGCGTCTGTACATTCCTACGATTCCTTTATATATAAATATATATTAGACAATATCACATACATTGTTCTGATCCCAAGGTAAGTAGCTAAAGCACTCGTTTTATGGAAACCAGAAGGAACGACGGTACGACAACCACCCAGACCCGACACAATATCGAAAAGTTCGTTTTCGACATTTACCTGACCGGAAATCGAACCCGGGACCTGCAGAGTTAGCGCCGCCTAAAGCCCGGCGTACAAGCCACTCGGCTACGAAAGTCGTGAGCTTTATGTGACAACAGCTGCATTTAATCCGTATATATTGGATAGAGACATAGCTATGACTAGACTATGTTTATGACTAAAGAAAGAAGAAAAAACATTTAATTGGAATCACATAACAAAACACAATAAAAATATAATCAAAGGACTACGTATTGGTTTGTTTTAAAACCATCTACGTGAAACATTACTTTTATATGTAGTAACCTCATGGTTCACGAACCCAATCTGTGATTGCTAAGGTTGAGCAACTTTCGCAATGGCCGGTCATCGGATAGGTGACCAAAAATGACCATAGCCTAGTGTGGATCGGTGGTTGTATGGTCCATTCTCCCTATCTTTCCATAGGGAAGGCTCGTGTCCCAGCGGGGACGTAAACTCAGCTAATGATGACGATGAAAGCCTTTGATCAGGAAGATCATTTGAAGCTACTTGAAAGTTAGCATATAACGGTAGGTATACGCGGAAATCTCTGGCGATGGTTCAAATTATACATCACCAATCGAACTCAGAAAGTAATAATTAACGGATATGAATTTGAAACCGTTGTCGTAAGCTCTGGAGTTCCTCAAGGTTCAATATTAGGCCCACTCCTGTTTGTTTTGTATATTAATGATATTGATTCGTGTTTTAAATATGGTATATTCCTTCTTTATGCTGACGATTTGAAAATATATCTAAATATTGAATGTAGAGGATCATTTACGTCTTCAAGAAGACCTGAATCGATTTACTTCATATTGCAATGACAACAAAGAAAATTGAACAAATGTAAAACTATAACTTTTACCAGGAAAAAAAATACAAGTAACTTTTTCTATTCTTTGTGTGGAGCTAACCTTAAAATGGTAACACAATAGTGTTATCCCTAATAAGGGACTTAGGAATTTTGTTAGATCATAAGCTAAATCTTGATACACATGTTGATAATGTTATCAACATGTGTATCAAGATTTAGCAAAATTAATAGGGCATTTAAATTGTATGGTATTGTATGGTTATGGTTATTTCGTAAACCATCCACTAATCTAAAATTGTATAAATCACTTATCCGTTCGCAACTAGAATACGCAGTTTGTATATGAAATCCATTTTATAATAAATATGTCAAGAGCCTTGAAAATGTACAAAAGAAATTCCTTCGTAGTATGCACTCATCTCAGCCAAAAAGACGTCCACTGCTGGACAAAGGCCTCCCTCAAGGATAAATAATTTTGAGGGGAATTTGCCATAATCGCCACGCTTGGCAGGCGGGTTGGCGATCGCAGTAAGGTGAGAATAATCACAGAGAGACGCTGCTGCCCATCCTCTGGAATGGTCCCATAGTCGCCTTCTACGACACCCACGGGAAGAGATGGGGTGGTGCAATTCTTTACCGCCGGCACCACACGGGGAGTAATATGCACTATAAATGCACAAAAATGTATTTGTCATATGATCAACTTCTTCAAAGACGCAGTTTATTGTAATTGAAAGACAGACACCAGCAAGACAGACAGACGTCAGCAAGTTGATGTAATGCTGTTGCATGACCTTTACAATAGCAGATGTGATTGTATTGATCTAACTCATCAACTTAGTTACAGAGTACCAGTTAATGCTCATCGACGTAATACAAGAATTCACCAACTGTTTGCTACTAAAAAATCTCGTACTAATGCAGGCATGTGTTTCCCCTTATATAGAATGGTACAATCGTTTAACAATACTTACCATAAAATTTATATCTTGGTCTTGAAACCAATTGCCTTCGAAAGGTCGATCATAGACACTCTAATGGAGGATAATGCATAATTTTAACTGTAATTTTTGAAAAAGAGTTGAATGAATTTTCCACGGACGGGATTTGAACCCACACCTTCTGACATCATCATCATCATCATCATCGGCCTATCTTAGTCCACTGCTGGACATAGACATACCGAGTCGATTTTATTTATAAATATTAAAGATGCTATGACTGTAATTATGGTTATGCATATTTCTGCACGGGTCTTGTTGCGTATATGTGTGTGAGTGCGCACGCGCGCGTGAGTGTGTGTGGGAGTGTGAGAGTGTGTTTGTGTGTTTTAGTGTATGTGTGTGTATAAAGAAAGAAAGATAGAAAGGAAGAAAATTCATTTACTGGACCACAAAATACAACAAAATTACTTATATATGTGGATTTTACTTTGTTCGCAACATGATTTGCGTGGCAAAGTGTATGCCCGCAACTGTAGATTGTAATTTATTAAATATAAGTTTTGTCACGTTTGCTGCTAGTGCTTTCTGTTTTGTAAAAAAATATTTAAAAAAATTATACGTGTTCACCTCAACTTTTTCTAGCAATTTGATTATTACTGTTTTGTAATTTGTGGTTAACGATGTTGGTATCGCAATAGGTATAATAACTCTTTAGATTATAAGAACAACATAATATTATTTTGTGATATTGTTAGTTAACCCAAATAAATTAAAAAAAATAAGCATTAAGTAACGCTCGCTTAAATATGCACTTCACAAATCCAAAATACAATAGAGGCTATAATAAATACAGGTACCTGTAGGTAGTTAGATTGTATATACCGAATATACATAATATGTACAAATAGTAATAGCTAAACATACAGGAAAGGCAACATACTCAACTAGATAGACAAAAGTCGTATACGAACGATATAGTAACAGCGTCTCGAATGTTAGGTGTCAGATGATTCCACAATCTGACGGCATGAACGGATAAGGAATAAGAAAAGAAATTGGTCTTGAGAAGTCGGATTTATATTTGTGAAAAGATTTGAGGGCTTAAGAAACTCCTATTTCTTAAGCCCTACAATATTTTCTGTTAAAGTCCTAACTTGGACAGAGTTATCCCTGGAGTGAACGGACAGAGTGACTATTGAGTAATTGGAAGGATTACTTAGCCAAAGTCTGTTTCGGTGATATGAAGATATTTAGGTATTTTTACAAAATAATATATTATGGTCGACTTTATCGACACTTTCCATCAGGTAAGATAAAAGCGTCCCTGTTATGAAATAAAAATGGATGAAACTTTATTAAGTTTCATCCATTTTCACGAAAAAGGAAATTGAGCAAAGTATAAAATGAAACGCCCTTCGTGGCATACCTGAAAACCCTCTGGATTCCCTGTAGTAATAACAATGAGATACTTGGCGCATGCTTTTAATGCAAATGTACACTTTTTGACAAACAAAGTGAAAAGTTTACGGATTTAGTAGGTACTAATGGGATGGGAATGGATAAACGTAAAGTTTGCTAAGGTTTACGTTTTGTTTCGAAATTCTGCATTTTTAAGGTTACTCATCTAATGATGCTTGATAAAGAAAACTTTGTAGGGACTGAGCTTTTATATATATCGGGTATATTTTATGTTTGGGAAAATCAAATTCGTTTAGTTATTCTCGTTTGAAATCTTAATTTGAGTGCCTCGATTTAGTTCGAGAGGTTTCGTGACAGTGTTTTTCTTTTATTTTCTTATTTAAGGTATTCCAAGAATAAGTTCAATGTGGCATAACAAAGTATATAATAGATATGATTACTTATTATTTTGAGGAACAAATGCACAATAAACATAATGAGCTCAGTCTTAGAAAATAAGCAACTTTCGCAATTCCTGGTCACTGGAGGCGTACTACACCTACAACTGCTAGGGTCGGATGGGTGACCCAATTAAATAGCTGTTCCTGTTTGTTCATGTAAGATGGAAGTCTATTGTGACAGATCTAGATGGATATGATGGATAGGATGGGTCTAGATGGATATTCAATAGTGACAGAAAAACAAAACATACAGTTATTCATTAAATGCTAAAGATGCGACTACTGTGGCCTGGATTGAGAAAAAGTAGTGGGTTGTTAACCCTGATCTCCTATGACCTTTGACGTAGGAACACCTGAGCCCACAAGTGGGACATTTGTACACTGATAATGATGATACAATAAATAGGAATGCCCAATATTACTTATGGATTCTATCCGCAATACAAAGTCTAGCATAATCGGAATTTAACCCTGTAATTTACATACACACATTAATTACATAAATTATGGTTAATCCAAAGTCCAGGAAATACTGTTGGTTGGTTGTAAATCATTGTATTATAAAGTCGTAAAAACTCTTTAAACTCGTAAATACATCGTGTAAAAAAAGATTTATGAACAATTTTTAAAACCATGTTTCCTTTTAATTTCGACACATTTTGGATAACGTTTTTGTGAAAATTCCCAGTGGCATTTTCCGTCTAAGCTTTTTTTTGTATATCGCGGACGTTGTTATGCAAAACATATCATGCTAAGGGATTTAGATTTTGTACGGGTGTTGCAAAGTCTTTGTTACGATATCAGATGTTATTTTGTGTTCGCCAGTAAAAAAGAAATTCACTTTACCAAAAAACATATTTAATTTAAGTAGTAAAAATGCGATAACGTAGTGTAGGACTACTCAGACTAGGTGGAGCGACGATTTTCGCAAGGTGGCTAGCAAGAGCTGGATGAGAGTAGCCGCGGATCATGCTCAGTGGCGAGCACTTGGAGAAGCATATGTCCAGCAGTGGACTATTATAGGCTGATGATGATGATGAATGCTATATTTATAACGATATTGAAAAAAGTGAAAGTAGTAGAATGTATAAATGAAAGAGCTGTTATCGGGATTGCGAAAGGTAATGGGTTCGAGTCACTTCTGAGTCAAATTAACTGTAATAACTTTTTGTATTATTATCTGATATGGCTCTCGTATAAGAAAAGCATCGTCATAATTATATTTATTGTGCTGTTCATTGAACTAAATAGATTATCTCACCCATATCAACGGCATGTCATATTATTCCAATGAAGAACAAGACGTGGGATATATCAACTCTAATAATTATAATATGATAATGGATTTAAGTAACTGTTTGTAACGTATCATAATGTACTTGGCCAAGTGTGAAAATAATGTCAGCATAACGAAAACAGCCAACAAACATCTAAAAATATTTTAACATAAAGATATTTTACAATACTAATGAATACCCAGCAGTAGCCTTTCAAATAAATATAATAATATACATTTCTGGCATTATCAGTCCATGCTTTAGGAGAGTCTGCTCTTCCATAATAAAATGTATATACAGTGTCCCAAAATTAGCACGTCACACTGACACCGGAGGTAGATCGAACAAGCCTAACTTGTCCATAGAAAAGTTTCATGAGTTTAGAGATATGACCAATTTCAGGTATTTTAAAAAATAACCAATTTTAGATAATTTTTGTATCAGAGTTTTTTTAGAGAGCCCTTTATTTAACTTTTTTTACGTCTACGTCTTTAAGAATAGTTACTTAATGATGAAACAACATTATTTTGTAATAAAGTCATGTGCAAAAATGACAAATTGATAATTTCTCTTAACTCTATTATCACACAAAAACAATGGCTTCGACTTTGAGCAGCAACTGTGAAAAAAATTTACTTCAAACTTTTCTATGGACTAGTTAGGCTTGTTCGACGCATCTGAGGCCCACCTACCTCCGGTGTCAGTGTGACGTGCTATTTTGGTACACCCTGTTTAGGATTTCTTTACGTTTTTCGATTGCGTTTTTCTTATAAAAGCATATATGAAAGATTCTTATATGGCTCTAATATGAAAGTCACCAGAAAAAAATACACAAATTAACTAAACAATTTGTTTTTTTAGGTTCATATTTTCATACCGTTTTAGAGACTTTTCAATGTTAAAATTGTCACCAGCATTGTGATCATAGTGTTTCTTGCTTTTTGTCCATATTATCGTAGTTTATTAATGCTACTGCTCACCTACTATGATAACAGGCAATAAATAAAAATACTGTTAATAAATTAAATTTGGTAGGCAATTAAAATTTGTCACTCTGAGGGGTAAAATTGATCACTCAAAGATATTTGCAATCATAATTTTACAATATTATTATCACAGGTTTGTCAATCGCATCCCTGAAACAATATTTTCTCATGCTTTCTGTCCACACTATCGTTGTTTATTGATGCTGCTGCTCACCCACTACGACAACAGGCGATAAATAAAAACACTGTTAATAAATTAAAATTGGTGGCCGATTGAATTCTGGCACGTATTACTTTAATAGTTACTCTGATGGTAAAATTGATCACTCATAGGCATTTGTTATCGTAATGTTATAATTAAATTGTCACCAGTTCAATAATCGCATCCATGAAACAACATTTTCTCATGCTTTCTGTCCACACTATCGTTGTTTATTGATGCTACTGCTCACCCACTACGACAACAGACAGGCTATAAATAAAAACACTGTTAATAAATTAAATTTGGTAGCCGATTAAATTCTGGCACGTATTACTTAATAGTTACTTTAGGGGTAAAATTGATCGCGTTCGAGGCGAGTCGGCAGGGCGGGCGGGCTGGCACGGCGCCAACTCCGCTATAAAGCTTAGGGCGCCGACATACAGTCGGCAAACATTTGGGAATTGTACCAAATGTTATATAGAATATGGGCATAAGAATTTAATAATAAGTTTTAAGGCACTGAAGTTTTGAACTCGCTGGTAGATGAGCTTATGATCCCCCCCGCCCGATCCTCTAAATGTCACTACACATTTACAGAATACACTGAACATGCACACTAGCTTAGGTCCAAGACACCGTACTCGTAAAACAAGGGTACGAAAAACCGGTTCACACGCGCTCTATACCAGGTACAGACATGTACCTGGGTGCTTCTCTCCTCCTCCACGGCCCGGTCTACCCGAGTCGAGGTCCGAGCCTTTACAGGCGCCCTCGAGTGGTTCCGCCCCCCGATCTGATCCGAACCCTTCGGAGAATCTAGTAGGGCACGGGGACGCGCACTAGTGCGCGATGCCGTTCCCTCTAGAATACCTCCGAAGGTGATTCGTTTCACACGGTTTGAGGGACCCTCTACGTTCCTCGCCGCCCCCAAAAAAGCCCGGTGAAGCTGAAAATGCCGTCTGAGGCAATCAGCAAACTCTCAAAAAAGAAATGAGCTTATGATAGTAAGTTAACAGTTTTGAACGGAGGTATTGGAAACTTTACTTTTTAAAGCAGTTTTGGTCAGCAGTAAGGCCATAATAGTTAGAATATCATGCACAAAAATTAAGTAAAGGAGTTGTCTCTTCTATGCTCTGAAACACAACTGACAATAGTCCGATTTTCAATAGTCTACATAAGTTAACACGTGTCTAAAATATAATGAAGGCAAAATAAAATCTTTTGGAATTTTGATACAGTATCTACCTTGTCCCTTTGAATTTATAAAGTCCGTATTACAAGGTAAATACTATGTATTAACGTGTATTTGGTTGCTATGGCTGTTTCAAACGAAATATGAATACTTAGAGGCAGCTTAAAAGCTTATTAAAGGTAGGCCTGTTATAAACAATTGAAGTGAACACTTTGTAAGGATCTGCTCTCGTTTATTTTATTCCTTTATTCCGTAGTAAGCTTGTTTTGCGTGAAACGGAACGCACCCGATTAAAAAAGTTGACAGTAGGTAGGCATTACATATTCATTCGGAGACGACTGGTATATTTATTCTACTCTTTGGAGACGACGACGGACCCTGGAAAGGGTTTGACGTTTGAGACGCTGGACTTATATAAGTGTTTATTTTAACTAGTGGTCGCCCAGTGGTCGAAATTCTGTTAAGGCTGCACGGATTGTATTCTAGCAATGAAAAATTAAAAAAGATAGAATGTGAGTTTGGATTGGCATTGACCGATGTCGGCCGCATTAAAGACAAACAATACGTGTGTGTCAAATACATGGTAGTGTGTAATGTTGTTTTTGTTGATTTAATGTATTTTTATGCATAATTAAAAAAATATTAACATTCGGAAAACCTTCTCTATATAAACTATAAGTGTGCGAAATTTCATACTCCTCCGTCCGCGCAAATTTCGTAAAAACGGGTACAAAGTTTTTGCTTTACGTATTAATATATAGATGTAAGTTTGGGTAAACTGTATAAAACAAGATTATGTCACAATGTTTCTTCTCAACTGCTCAAATACCTACTGGTGATATTGTATAGTGTGACTCTGACTTTAGGCTGTTTTTCATTATTTGTTTTCTTTAGATCGACGATCGTTACAGCGATAATGTCTCCTTCAGGGTCAAGACTGCCGATATTATGTCAACTAAGTGTAGGGGAACAATCTGTTTTTATTTGGCCTCAGTCAAAATTTGAAGTCAATATTCATCCTTTGTTAGCAATGTCCAGAAAGAATATCCCGATACCCGAGAATATTTAGTTACCATCTAAAAAATTATTACTAGCCACATGAAGTGGTTTAGATAGTGTTATTTCAACAAAACCACAAAATTTTTTTTAAAGTGCTAATTGTTGCACTGAAGCTAAATTAAATATTTATAAAATACAGTGAAAATATTTTGTATTTTATAAATATTTAATTTAGCTTCAGTGCAGCAATTAGCACTTAAAAATAAAAAAAGTAAAAATTTACTTTAACGTTGTGTTATCTGTGGTATTTCATCTGTAAAGATGAATTTGCTAAAAAGTAGTCAAAAATCAAATAGAAGTGAAAAAATTCAGTGCTTACGTCAGCCTTTCCGGTAGCATAATGGTCGGTGCAGCCGCCCGGATTGCGAAAGACCCAGGTTCGACTCCTGGCTGGGTCGGTTAGGTATTTAATTTTTTCACTGTATCTTATAAATATTTAAACCACTTTAGCAACAGATAAACTAATTATGGTTTTATATTAAAATATAATTTAATGACAAGTAACAACTTTGGCAAATCATGGATGTTTTCCTTCGACCAATAATTACTAGATAAATCCAGATCCAGAACAAAAATGCATCTCGAAAATTAGCCGGCCGCACACTGGAGCCACACGCTTCATGCACACAACATTACGTCGACACAATATGCATGCTACATTGTGCTCGGAGTTTAATGTGTTGCGGAGACGCACATAGGACACACAGTTGTCGACAGAATGTCGATGTCAACATTACCTGACGACATGGATTTCTTGAATTGGCAATTAATGAGAAAAGAAAGACGTTATATAGAATAGTATAATTAAGATATAGTAGCACAATTCACGGTAATTTCGAAATTTCACAAGAGTTGTATTTCGACGAAGAAAAGTTTCATTTATATCATCGAATGTCTCAAAATACCAAAATACATACAAATTATTATTGAACTTAGTTGAGTCTTTCATTGAATTTTTCAATGATCTTGGTCCAGATAATTTCCGTAATCCGTCTGTTGCTTTAATCGGTGAGTAAATGGTTGCATAAGTAAGGGTTTTTTTCAACCTCTGCAATAAACTGAACATAAATTTCAATGTTGTCTTTCATTTTTGCAAACCAACGCACCACAAAAAACGATCGTGTTCGATCTTGTAGACGTGTAGCGCGGCAAATGAATCGCTACAAACTGCACCCGCTACAAAAATGTGTCCTTCCTTGGTGTGCCTGCTTACGCGCGGGTACCTATACGGGGGCGTCGTTCATATGGTGGCGGCGCGACAATTGCAGTGATACAAGTATATGTTTGGTGTGCGGCCTAACGTGTTCATGTTTGCTAATACCGATACATTTAAATTTCGATTAACAAAATCCGAAAAAACATTGGATAGTACCAACAACTCCACCTTACTTCGAACCTTAAATCTTAAACATAAAGATTTATTAAGAGGGACCCAACCATTATATCAGATTTGATAAACCACAAATACTCGCTAGAGAACAACGATTCATCTTAGGGATGATACGCGAGGCTATTGAAATTAAAACATCCTAATTTTAACAGAGAAGATGGTTGGAATCTACCACCAGCCTGGGATCTCATCATACAAAATATTAAATCCCAGCACCAACACCATACTGCCAGACCAAAAGATACTGTAAGCTCTATCTGCGTAAAACGGAACGCACCTGATTAAATTTAAATGAGGGTATACAAGTTACTAACTAATTATGAGACGACCAACACCTCAGTCTCCCTGTGACCACGGACTCTGCAAAGGGTTCGAAACATCAGGATAAACATTAAAAAGTAATGTGTAAAATAAACGCGAGTAGATCCGTAAAAGTTGTTTCACTTAAGATTAATTAATGTTGCCAAAATATTTGGACTTAATATTTACTGTCGTCGCCACAAGTCATTGTGGTTCCGTGAGCCCAAGTGTCGTACCGTTTTTCAAGGGCTCATCAGGAATCTAGTATACATTATTGATCGAATATGTTTTCACTGTTTTTTTTTTAGGTAATTAAGGTAAGTGAAGCAGAAAGTCGTTCCAAGTCCGTCCGTCCAATTTAAAGCAACACATAGCAATTTCCCCTTCTTAGCTGAAATTCAAAGCCGTCGGAGGGTTAAGATAGCCCAAATATTAATTAGTTTAAACTTTGATTCTATTATAAACTAGATCGGTTTAATAAACCGATAACTTTTTAAATTGATATTGATAACGAACGATGACTATCTTTTTTGACATGATTGTGTTTCTTGTAACGAAAACCTAGGGTGACTTGCGCAATATGATACAAAAGTGAAGTAGGGCATAACGACCTTTCTGTCAGCTATAGCTATCCTTATGGGCATAGGTATTTAGCATTCATGTCTTAGGGGTCCACTTTTTGATACGGTGACAAATTATGTCATACGTTGATACCTAGATATCAATTACAAGAGCGGGATTTCACTCGTATTCAAAGTCACCAGTGACAATTTTTTTGCTAAGTATAGCATAATAAAGCTCAATGGCGCAGTGGGTAACGCGCCCGGGCAACTAGCGAATACTAACACCGGTCATCGGATGGGTGACCAAAAATGTGTCATCTTGAGTTCCTCCGTGCTTCGGAAGACATATAAAGCCGTTGGTCCCGACTGAATTAGCAGTCGTTAACAACCCTCGCATCGCGCTGGGCCCGCGCGGTAGTTTATGATCCGTTCTCCCTATCCATTCATAGGGAAGGCTCGTGCCTCAGGTCGTAAAAGTGAGCTGGTGTTGATGATTTCAGTTGTGAAAACGAGGCTTGTGTAGATAAATGCTTCTACAATGTGTAACAAAAAGATGTGGTCACAATGAAAAGATCTAAAGTGTATCCGATCTAGATCTTGCATGCAGAGTTACTAAGACATAACTATTAAGGGGGTGCAGCGCGGACGCAAAATTGCGAGTTTCAAGTTTCTTTATGATAGCGAGCGAGCGGCGCGTGGCAGTGGTGTGACAACGGCGCACGACTACGAATACGCTCGCACACTAATATCTGTACAGAGTAGGCTGGTGATTTAATTAGAGCAATGTCTACTTTCGTAAAATCATAGGCGTTTGGGTAAAAAATAATAAGTCTTAATATTTTCATATTCATGTTTTTTAATTAAAAAATAAGACAACAGTGCCCTGCGAAATATCAATACAAACATTTTGATGTCGGATCATTGTTTCATTTGTGCTATATTTACAAAGTTTCTGAAGAAATAAGTCCTTAGATATCATTATTTTACGTATTGTTTATGCAGTTTCTGGGTATTTGTTTGAAATTCCAAGACAACCATGTCCTTGTGAAAGGATCAAGCTAACCTACACTAGTCCTTTTAATGTATATGACCTATTCAGCGCCTAGCACCATTGACTTAAAATCACGTAAATTTTCAAATTCCGCGCTGCACCCCCTTAACTTTAGTTTGTTATGCCATTTTTAATTAAATATTTCTATTATGAATTTGTGACGTCCTATCAAAATAAACAAGTCACAGGCAGCCCTAGTTGTTTAGTAACCTCTGTGTACTATCATTTATGACCACTGCTGCTTGCGTATGCGCGCCTGACGCGCATGACTTCACTAATATAAATATTTCATTAACGATTGCATAACAAATTATAGTTAATAATCATGTCTTAATAACAACATATTTAAATAATAACAATTTGACCACATCTTTTTGTTACACGTTGTATATTCATCTCGTTGTCACAACCGCAACAACACTGACTCAATAGATAGGTACTGTTCGTGGTAAGGTCCCTTCCCCCTGACTATGAGCTCTTATAACAATATTATTGCAGTTGTGGAAAAGAGACGCGATTATATTCGCCGCTACACGCGTCTCGTTTGTACAACTGCAATAATACTGCTATAAGAGCTCGTGGTTACCCCCCTGGTCTTCCAACAAGGTTATATCCCGCTATGCCGGTTTAATGCGAGTTGGAGGGTATTAATAGTTGCTATATTCAGATAACAATTAGGACTAAACGTTTAATTAACATGTTTTTAGAAGGCAATTTTATTTAGTCACCCCTCCGCAGACTCGGCATTTTGGAAGTTGCTTAGCAACCCGAACGCTGGCCGCTTCTTCTATGGCATGGGTAATGAGTAGGTACGATAACGGTCACATGGATAAAAACCAAAACAATCTTGAAATCCAGTGGCGTTGTGAAGGCCATTAGAAGCCAACAGCAAATTCAGTTTAAACAAAAACAAATAGCGAAATAGATTCTTTGATTAGGTACTTTATTAGTCCACAGTATTTATATATACAAGTCGCTATATCTTAGCATTTAATAACATTGATCTATGTATTTAGTGTAAAGGCGGCAAGCTATTTCTTTTGGTTGTAAAATGCAACCATTTACCGATTTTATTGGTACTAATTTACAGGATGAACCGATAACGGAATCGTGTTTCAGTTCAAAAAGGTGTTTTTATCTCAAGTTTTAATCTTTAATACGGGTAAAATTATTTGTTGTGAGCTTTCGGTTTAAATAAAAGTAAGTATGAAAACACGAAGGACATCTAAAGCGTAGCTGAGCTGAAATATATCATTAGATTTAAATATCATCGATTTAAATCTTTAATTTTTATCTTTATTCTTTTTTCTACAAATATTATACACATTTTTACTATTGTAACTACAATTAACCTTCAAAAAACTTTACTGCACCTTTGAAAATTTTAACGCCTAATAAAAAATATCGACAAAAAATATCTCAACTACTATTAATTGAGACCTTGCTGTGATCATTTTGGTAGGAGTATCTTAATAATATTTTAAAGCTTTGTTTACTATGATTTTTTCATTTTAACAGGAAATTATGATTATTTTTGTAGTTAGTTAAGTTTTTAGACGGTCCCATCAAATTGTCGCATTAGGTTAATTATACTTTTCAAATTTTACTTTTTATTTTTTTATGTGCTAATTGTTGCACTGAAGCTGAATTAAATATTTATAAAATACAGTGAAAAAATGAAATGCCTACCCGAACCAGCCAGGTAATGTATTTTTTAAATACTTAATACTTTTCAAAGTTAATCGTTAGGTACTTTAGTTTTATTATTTTACTACTTGTAACGCTTCACAAAACACTTAGGTTAACAGCCTACCATAGCGATTCGATCCGAACCCCTCGGAGAATCTAGTAGGGCACGGGGACACGCACTAGTGCGTGATGCCGTTCCCTCTTGAAAACCTCCGAACGTGCTTCGTTTCACACGGATTGAGGAACCCTTTAAGACTCTCGCCGCCCCCAAAAAAATCCGGTGAAGCTGTAAATGCCGTCTGAGCAATCAGTAAAAAAAAACCTACATCTCCAATAGTTCAGACAACAGTTTCCACGGTAGGTAACTGTCGTGTGCTTATATGGCAGGAGTTAGGTTACTTTGATAATAACACCTTAGGGACAATAACAAAGCAACTTGAGATTTTAAGTGCTTTAAGTGCACCATTTTCCGAAGCATTGTTAAGAAAGTATCTGCATTTGCGAATGGTTAGTTTTTTATTCTATTTTCTGGAGTGCATTGCATGAATAGGAGCTTAATGTATATCGCTTCGAAAAAACTGTCGTATCACGAAAATTGTAATTTCGAGAAAATCAGTATTTGATTTCTTTTTTACTCTAGACCTTGCAATGAATTAGATATTGAAAAATGTTGGCGTTATGACAGTTTTTTAGAGATTGAGCTATATGTACCTACATTGTTAACCGTTTTGTGAGAGTGTTTTTACATTTGACAATATGAGAGTGTAAATAAAATTCGTATTGAGCACTCGGATAGTTACCTACTTGTAACAGAGCCAGCTCCTCAGTGGTTAAAGGTTTTTGCTTTCAAAATCCCTTGTCATCACTCACAATCTGGTAGGCGAAGTACTATAAAGTATTGGTATAAAAAATATTGACTCGATACGATAGACAGCTTACGCGATCGTATTAACTAATCTAACATCATTAATGAAAGTTCCTATATTGTTAAGTAATAGTAATAGTAATAGAAAAAAGAAAAAAGAAAGGCTCTCGCTGAAAGGTTGGGTTAAAGGGTCAGATGCAAAAGGCAGTACTCCTAGACACGGCACGTATTGTCAGAAGGTCCTCACTCTGCAGCCCTGACCACCGGTAGCTTGGGCCCTGCCCCGCTGCTGGTGGTACTCTATGATTAGGTTTTTATAATGTTTTATTGTTTTTATATTAAAATATTGTAAAAGTCTAGTTTTAAGAAAGAAAATAAATAAAGAAGATAGTAATAGTTATACTTTATTGTGAAATGTAGGTTAGTATTACAAAATGTATAAATAGATGTTAATATTTCATATAATGTCTCACTACATTTCCACCTTTTACAAGGTACACAATAGGTTCAAACACAGGATTATTAAATAAATTAAATTATATAAAAGTACAAAATATGAGATTTTAAATTTGCAAATAAATCAACTAAATGTCCAAGTGATTAGAGTATTAATGCCAAACTTGAAATTATTAGGTATAAATTAAATGTCAAGAATGCAATAATAATAAAAAAAAATATATAAATCAAACTGTGCTATAATAAATTCAGAATTATAAACTATTGAGATCATTTTACTATTAAGATAATATTATGTCATTCATTGTCATTGTCATTAGATATAATATCATCATTGTCATTAGATATAATATCTACTAAACTATAAGAATAGGCCTAACTAATTGTTAGGTTAAGGTCTATAACGCAGTGGTATTAAAATATTGGACTCGATACGATAGACAGCTAACGCGATCGTAACTAATTCTTATAATTCTTATAGTTTAGTAGGTAAGTATAATATCTGCTACTAATAATAAAAATAATAAAATCATTTACTTCAGACCATTGGATCCATGGGTTAGTAACAATTGAATCTTAAAAACAATGTTTGTAACAACAGTACAATATTAAATAAAAATAAAAATGAATCAATAAACTATGTAATTCATTAGCCGGTTCACTGATGAACACGTTTGAAAACATAGTTCAGTGAACCGTCCGAAAAGTGCCGAGTCCACCTGGTCACTAATCATCTCTAGGACTGTGTTGGCGCTCCCTTGAGCTCGCAGTAGGGTTTATTTCCCGTCTACCCGGGTACGGGAACTCCCGGGAAAACTACCTTTCTTTTACCCAGGTAATTTTGGTCGGTAATCCCGGGTAGTCGGGAATTTATCACACTGTCAAAAAAAATAAGTCTGTGTTCTACTGCTTATCGAATTTGTGGGTGCAGTAAAGAAAAAACATATTGTTTTGATCTGGTTTTCAGGTTAGATGTTTACTGTGTTGTGTATTTAAGTTATTTGAAGCAAAATTGTACTTAACAAATCGTTGGAAGTGATAACGTGGGTGTAAGTAAATGTAAATAATGTACTGTCGCATAGAATGAAGCTAAGATATATTTCTATGTTCTATTTTCTATTTATGTTCAATTGCAGTTAGGATAATTGTTTGAATTGGATAAAGTTTTATCTGTACTAAATTATTATTTTCGATTACTAATAGTTAGGTAAAGAGCGAGAGTTTGTATTGTAACTTTTAATTAATCGTGTTCTAAATATTCAATTTATTTTTACAAAAAAATGGACACATCTTATTTTTTATATAAAATACCTACTTCCTTAAATCCTTTATCCATCATCCATCCATCCCATAATATAAGAAGATGAAACAGTGAGAATCTAAGAATTGTAGAAATATACATAAATATCCGGAAATCGGGAATTCCTGGGAACGATCAAATAAGTTCCTGGGTCCGGGGAATGAAAAAAGTCCAGGAATTCATAAACCCTAGTTCGCAGCAACATCGAGGCAGTCATTCTTCGCATAATTGTGGCTAAACTATAAGAAAAGGCCTCACTGATTGTTAGGCCAAGCGCTATAACGCAATGATATAAAACACATAAAATGGTATACGCAAATTCAGACCACCTCTTCCTAGATGTCATCCCATACATTTTAATGAAAATGAAAAAAAAAAAAAAAAAAAAAAAAAAAAAAAATCTATATTATTTATTGTTGATTAAATTTGTGTCGAACTCTGGCTTTAAAGTGTCGGTCACTGGTGCCACTACCCTAGCTGGTTTGAGGGTTACAGCAATTAATGGTACGTCTCTTTGTTCCACGAAAAACCAATTCTAAGATTGTCATTCAAGACAAAAATAGATTTATGACAATGTTTCCGACTAATTGTGCGAGACGTTAGCACTAAAACCTTTTTGTTTTCCTGTTTAACGAAGTTGTGTTGTGTCAAGGGTAAAGGAAGTGAATGATCGTTAACGTAAAATTACGTCAGACGCGGTGGAGACCTCAACAATACCCCATTATCATCACTGGTCTTTATTTTTTTCTGCATAGGTCCAAAATACATTTGGCTTACTACCGCGCCCCAAACTTACTCAGTCTTGAAGAAAGGACAGAAACAGAACAGACCTACTAAAGTTTCTGTACTTAAGCTTGAGGTGAATTAAACAAAATCACATACAATGTTCTGATCCCAAGGTAAGTAGCTAAAGCACTCGTTTTATGGAAATCAGGTACAACATCGGTACCACAACCACCCAGACCCGATATATTATCAAAAAGTTCGTTTTCGACATTGACCCGACCGGGAATCGAACCTGAGACCTCAGAGTTAGTGCCGCCCATAGTCTGGCGTGCAAGCCACTCAGCTACGGAAGTCGCCGAGTAAGAAAATAATATCTAGTCTATAACTGTCCCACTGTTGGGCAAATGCCTCCAAAATGGAAATCAAGTCTTAATCACCACGCTTGCCAAATGCAGGTTGCAAATGCAATCACAAACCCGAATGTGGGATGTGCATCGAACAACTTTGCTTGACCTGGGAATTGAACCCAGGACCTTTGGGTATTGGGCCCAGCGTTTTGCCACAACTAGGGTTGTCAACACAGTGGATCAGAAATCCGGGAGCAGAAATTAAAAATCAATAAAAAAAAATAATGATTATTTAAAGTTATATTTTTTTACACTGCATACCTTTGTATCTTTTAAACATTTTTGTTCTTGCATACCTTTTAATTGGTGACCATAAAATCGTAAAGCTCTTCAAAGGTATACACTTATAGTTGTATTTTACATATGCGATTTGAATCAATAGAGTGAAATCCGGGTCATTTTAGATGCGTTCCTGTAGCCGAGAGATTAAAAACCTACCAGCCTTTTTCCGGGAGAATCCCGGAATTCCGGGAGAGTTGGCAACCCTAGCCACAACTAGGCGGTTTACATGATTGCAAATTACTTTTATTTTCTCAAATACCCCTTATGTATATCTGAAAGGAAGTGGCTTTCCCTTAAATTCTATTTTGGCTTGGTGAAGATGTGTATAGATAGATGACCTGTTAATGTAAGTGATTAGTAGATCGTTATGAAAAAAAAATTAACGATTTGAGAGAATTCAATTTCAACATGTATTGAATCTTTACATTGATGTTTCCTTTTGGGCATAGTACGTAACATTTCCTATTACCCACAAAAGATTATGTAGGGCTTGCTCTCTTGGTAATATCATGAAGATAAATAAGTCTAAAGGTACCTTCGGCGAGCGTTCGGAAGGGCCGTAGATATAAGCCCTAACAAGATGTCCCATAAAAAATAACAAGCAATTTCATTCTCTTAATAAACACACGAAAATGTATGTACGACCGCAATTTATATTTTTATTATACAGTTTCGGGACTACGTAATAATATCTAGTCAATTGTAAAGCATAGTGAAAGAAAAACATGAAAATATATTATTAATAAGTTGGTACGGTGTGGGCTTATATACTAGTACAAAAAGTAGTACGATATTGACAAAAATAGTTCATTATAAGTTAGGTGCTTCCCAGTTTCATATCTGTTGACCTGCATACAAGCAAAAGGGATGCAAATAGTGCGTTATGCGCTGGATTCAAGTTAAAAAGCTTGAAAAGCACTATTTATTTAAAGTCTAGGGGGCTTATTAATAAAAAAGCTTGTAGTAGTTACTCCGTGTTCTGTCTCTTTTACTCTAATATGAAATGAAGTTTACATGACGGGAACAAAACACGGAGTAATTACTCCAGGCTTACACTTTGTTTATTGATACGGGGCAGTGATGGGCAAAAAGTAATCAGATTAATGATTAAGGATTACGACTACAATTTGTAATCTTCAATCACGATTACAGATTACAGAAATTAATCAAAAATGTAATCATATCGGTGATTAATGATTATAAATCTGTAATCGTAATCTTGATTACTTTTATGATTGATTTGATTGATTAATAAAACCAACAGTCGGAACGTAAAAAAATAAAAGAACTTTATTTTTTTATCAGTCTCATACACTGTGCTTTTAGGATAATTATTTTACGCAAAAAATCTGCTGAATGGTAATTTTTCTGGTACTCGATACTTTTAAACTTAAAAAAAATACTCGATCACGTGCGATAAAAGAATTACGTCGTCTCGTATCGTCTCCTTGAGCTCGATTCGTTTGACTGATGCGCACTGAACAAAATGGCGCGTGTGCACTTGTCGACTATCGACAATGCGGACGCGGCGATTGGCTAGCCGGTGATCGTACAATACCCTGTCCTCCGCACCCTTACCGCGCGTCTTACGTAGTAGGTATAATTTATAGTACAATAAAGCCAACCACGCAATTTCTAGATGCATACCTACAAATTGTGATAATTAATGGCAAATTTCTAAACCATAATTCATATAAACTTAGTTAAGAATAATCATGTAATTTAGATTACTGATTACTGTAATCAAGATTAAAGATTATATGTTTAATCTTGATTAAAAGTAATCACGACTACTTTAATCTGATTAAAAGTAATCATGATTACTTTCAATCAGATTATTAATCTGATTAAAAAAGTAGTTGATTACGCCCAACTCTGATACGGGGGTAGGGGTCTTACAAATAAACAAAGAATAAGGTCCGAATAGTTATTCCATGGTTTTACTCTGTTACTCTAATTTGAAATGACGTTTACATGACAGGAACAAAACGCAGAATTAACGCAGAACTATTCGGAGCTTATTCTTTGTTTATTAATGTTTTATCAAAAAAAATAAAACAATTGCGTTTTTCTAATAAGTATCTAAACTTTAGTAAATGAAAAAGATAGTTATGTAAATAGATACTGTTTAGAAGGTGTGTGACTTTGGTTTTTTTTTCTATCGAGGAAATATCATAATTATGCATTTTGGAAATAATAACATTTTTGTAAATATAGTCTTTATAACATATATTTTTTTGGCATTGTATATTGCACACTTTTTATAGAAAACATGAATAAAGAAGCGCGTTTCCGAATGTTCAATGCCTTAACACATTATAAAACTCTTAAATTTAGAACTGTACGCAACTAAAACTACCTCTAAGATCTTTTACGAATCAGAAAACTAACAAGCATAATTTACAACAGAAATTAGAACAATCGCAGCAGGCACATAAAATTAACACTACAAAGAATATGAAAAAACATTGAAACATGTTGTTACTACTTCTAAAAAGTTATAGTATAAAAATATAGCAAACAAATCTGACAACATTATTAAAACTATGTGGCCAATAGTCAAAGAACGTACAAATAAAACAAAAAAGAGAATTAAAAAGAATCCCAGCTTAAAAATAAAACCAGCTACGGTTTTGATGATATACCTACCACCCACACTAATAGAAGCGTGTGGTGATGAACTTACCTCGCCCCTTTCATTCCAATTGTCAACCAGTTCCTCTCAGAAGGCTTTGTGCCAGATTTACTAAAAATAGCAATAGTAAAACCACTGCACAATAAAGATGACCCAACTGATTGCAACAATTACCTCCCATTAGGACTATTATCAATCTTTCCAAAAATTTTCGGGTCCGCTATGTACAGTCGTGTTTATTTATTTTGTATAAAGTATTTAGTGAAAAGCAGTATGGTTTTCGTAAAGGACGTTCAACAGATCTTGCAGTTTATAAATATATAAATGAATTTTTAAACATATTATATAATAAACAACATGCTGTTGGTGTATTGTTGGACATGAGCAAGGCTTGCGACAGGGTTTCCTACTCAATCTTACTAGACAAGCTCTACGGTATTGGTGTCAGAGGTACAGCTCACCAATGGTTCGTGTCCTGTCTAAAAAACGCATTCAATATATCGACGTTGATTTTCATGATTTTCAAACTGGAACGTTAAAAAGAGTAGGTCTATAGAAATTTATTTGAGTCAGTTTATTCCCCAAGGCAGCGTGATCGGCTGTTTGCTGTTTCTAATCTATATTAATGATTTGCCAAATGAATTAAATGTTACATCTATCCTGTTCGCTGATGATATTTCCCTCGTTCTCTCTTGTCAAAATAATACAAATTTTAATCAAATACAAAATTCAAATTTAAGAGTTTCATCAAGTTGGCTGCATGACCACAACCTTGAAATAAATTTTAAGAAAACGAAACTTATTCAATTTAGGCCCTATCAAAAGCGTCCCTTAAATATTCAGTACGATCATAATAATATAACATTGGAATCCGTAAGCAGTCGCTGCATTAGGAATCGATATAGATACAAACATAAATTGGAAGGTTAATATACGCAAAGTGGAAGGTAAACTAACAAGTTTTACATACGGACTCAGAGAACTCAAAAAAAACTACAGATCTAAAAACAGCAATCTGCGCCTACTACGTATACGCCGACGCTTGGCTCCGCTACGGAACTGTACTCTGGGGTAACAGTACTGACGTGAACAAAACATTCGTGCTGCTTACTACTACAGAATACTACAGAATACTTGCCAACATAGACTCCAATCATAGTCGTACGATTTCAGATTGAAAATATATTACTATACACTTATAAACTGTGAATTATACAACCACTATTCTGAGAAATAACCAGTCAATAGTGACTATTTTTTACAATTGAAAATGGTTATCAGATGCAAATCGCCTGAGACGCCCTGAGACGTATTTTTGTCCATAGCTCCGAAGATTTTAGGAGAATCGAGATGGAAATAGTACCGGTTATCATATGCAAATCGCCTTAGAAGTATTTTTGGCAATAGCTCCAAGGAGTTTAATAGAATCGAGATGGAAATAGTATCAAGAGTTGAGGTATTTATCGAGACACGTGTGAGCGTTTGAATTTTGAAAAGCGGCTGGAAACTATTTTTAGAATTTTGAAAAATGTAAAAATAATCGGGTTTTTTGGGGGATGTTTGTATCACCATCATCATCATCATCATCATCATCATCAACAGCTCATTTATGTCCCCACTGCTGGAGCACGAGCCTTCCCTATGGATGGATAGGGAGAACGGGCCATGAACCACCACGTGGGCCCAGTGTGGATTAGTGGTTGTTAACGACTGCTAATGCAGCCGGGACCAACGGCTTAACGTACCTTCCGAAGCACGGAGGAGCTCGAGATGACAAATTTTTGGTCACCTATTCGATGACCGGCCTTTGCGAAAGTTGCTTAACCTCAGCACTCGCAGACACCAGGCGCGTTAACCACTGCGCCATCAAGCTCCTCATGTATACTAAATTGTAAATATTTCTAAAAAAAAACGACTTAAGAAAAAATAAAAAAAGGGTCCTAGGGTATTAGTTTAGCTACAAAATGGCGAAATTTTATTGAAAATCGGTTAATAATTGTGACCTGTAGGTTAGATTTGGTATTGTAGAATAGCTTCTTTGATTATTGACCGATCGTCATGGTAATGATATTAAAAGATGCGGATGCAGGCGAGAAGTGCATTCAAGTGTATTGTGGAAGTGGAAGGAATTGTGGTATTTAAAATAAAATGTTTTTTTCTTCGTAAATTGTTGTATTCATTTTCAATGCTCCGATTCTTGCGGGGACTGCGAAATCTGTGAATTTTTAAGTACAAAAGTTTGAAGTTGGTAAGTATTTACAACAAATTCATCAGACAGTTTACACAAATAGTGAGCTGAGCAATAAACGAATTAGAAAATCTTATTTCTTAATTTTATTTCTTCCATCCTGTAGTAAAATTATTAGTCAGTTAGTTTTCCATGACCATCCTTCATGTATTAAATGTATCCAAAATAATTAATTATTCTATGTGACAGATGCCTGACACGTGTCAGTCGCCAGTCAATTGCGGCAAAACATCGACCGCTGTAAACAGATTTTGTAAAGTAATTTTTATACTTTGTCATACAATACAATATAAAGAACTGATCATGTCTTCAGAAGGGACTTTGAAGAAGCGTCAGCTGCCGAAACTTATGGCTTGCGTGACAAAAGCCAGCTTGGAAAACATGCGAAACAAAGCCTTATTTAGTTTGGATCTGCTAGATGCGAAAGGAATTCGACGGTACATACAAAAATCATCATTAAAACTATTACTTTGCATGCATGTATTTTGGTTGGTTTCACAAGTTCTTCATTAGGTGACGCTGTTTCAATCCATATAAATTGTATTTAGTCAGTTGTAGTAGTTAGTTGTCCCCATACAATAGTCACTTTGCTTCGGACGCACCAGCTTCGTACCGACTCGTTCGATTCGACGTAGCGTCGAAGTGGTCGCTATGGTTGAAATCTATCGGAACAATCATCATCATCATCACCTTCACCATCACCACCATCACTACCACCATAACAACCACCATCATCATCATCATCATCAACAACATCAACTTTACTCGTTGGAATAGTGAAAAAGCTCGCACCCTCGGATGTTCGTTGGCCAACCTCGGAAATTCTGGTTCTTCCATCCTTTTGGCAAAACTTTTTAATAAGGGCAGTCTCAATACAATGTAATTGTCTTTATAAACTGATACATTGTTCTAGTGAATAAACTTTATATATCGTAAAGGGAATTGATTTCCATAAAATCTTTTGGTAATAATACCTGTATAATCTCGAATATGGCAGAGGGTCCTTTAAATTCACAGAACATGTCCGAAATGCCGAGGTATTGAGGTTGTTTATTACAAAAGAAAATTGCAAAGTGAAAACCAGTCCAGTCCACCTGATATATTGTTATTAGGTCAAAAAAACAGATTAATACAACGTTCGGGTTGAACAAAAATATTCTTATAAAATAAATTTGAGTTTTTGTAAAGAATAGTATATTACCACACTCTCTTTATCAAAAAGGATTATACACCTATACCAAACATCCGTGACACGTAAAGATCTTTGAAACAATTGCCTACATGTCTTAAAGAAATGCCCTATATTATTTGTAGGATGAAAAATCCTTTACACGAATGCCTTATTCTGGAGTTGAAGGAAGGAGGATACACAGAGTCTTCAGATTACCTTCAAGACCTAATATATGACAACATACAACTTGTTGCTGAAGATGATATCGGGATAGTCGTTGACTTGAGGAAGAGACCCGATTTTTTGGAGCATATTTGCTCTGGTCTACGAAAGGCTGAAAAGGAACGTGATAAAGGTTAGTTTTAAACTTATAATACAATATTCCGGTCATGAAGAACGCGGCAGCGGCCGGTGAAGTGCCAGAAACAAATTTTGAAGATTATTTAAGAGATGAATCTATTACAAACCCGTAAGGTTCAAATAATGATGGCATCTATATTGCCTCTACCAGTAAAAGGATTAAAAAAACGTATTCAATGCACGTTGTTATAACTGCCTAAAAATATAAAGTTACTTAACATTTAGATATTTGTCGAAAATGATACAGAGAAAAAAAAACCTAATCTTTTTATGTATTATTGAATAATGTACCTTATACGTGATCTGGGCGATGAAATAGTGACGCCCCGTTTAAATAATATTATCATACTAATGAGTAGAGATTGGTGTTTCTTTTTGAATATCTTGTTATATAACTCGTTTAAAAGCAAGTTCTTAAAATAATACGTAGTTCATAAAGGTACTTATTAGCAATTTTCTTTTTATTTGATTTTAGTTTTTAAATGTCAGTTTTTGTTAAGTGCAAACCAGCACCACCACAGACTAATTATCCTTAGCTTTATTACTACTAAAATAACATTTATGCTAAGAAAACAATAATGATCTTAATTCTTGATATGGTAATGATACTGATAATATCAAGAATTATGATTAATAAAGCCCTCTCCCTTCTCCATCTTCACACTCCTCGCCAAACAACGAGGAGCGCTACATCACATGAAAGAGAAGGTAGGTCTAATTACTGTTATTGACAACACATCACAACACACAACCTTACGGCTAAGACATTAAGGTCTTAAGGCTTAGAACCAGAGGTCGATTCCCAGTGTTGGTACATGTTTTTGTACTCGGTTTGTTTGGTGGTAGGGCTTGTTTGTCCGCCTGGCTACCACCACCTTATCTAAGTATGTCGCTATAACATCAATGTTTGTAGCATTGTTGTGTTCCGACAGCTAGAGATAAGATAGCCAGTGCCTCACTAGCTAAGAATTCCGGGAGAACAGCGCTTCCACCTTCAGCTTTATCATCACTTAACATCAGGTGAGATGAAAGCCAATTGCTTACCCGTAAGATTTAAAAAAAAACCCACCAAAGCATTAGCTGTACTAGCTATAGACACATAGATTACTATAAGGTATCTAAAGCTATAAGGTGTATTATTAAAATATTCATAACTCTCCTTTCAGGAAATACGAAGAAGGAATGCATTGGGCTGCTGAAGCTTGCCATGTTTTACGCTGAACAGGGAAAAGGGATATTATGGTTGGCGGAGAAGTTCTATTTAGCTGCTATTGCTGTTTCCAGTCAATATCTTATAGACGGTGGTAGGCAGAAAGCCTGCTGCAAATATCACTGTGCAAAATTTCTGCTGGATAAATGTTAGTATGATTGGCTAGGACTTTTTATGTAGGCTCGCTCGCGTCTTCGTTTCGTGAACTCTTTTATTTCGCAATGTTTTTCTTTCTTAGTAGGCGTGAGTTTTATTAATTAAATTATTATTAGTTTCAACATATTCTCTATATCTGCTGTACTAATAATAATAAAGAGGTATAGTTTGTGAGTTTGTTTGTTTATTAGTTTGAGGAAGGTAATCTCTGGAACCACTGGTCCGATTCTATAACTACTGATTCCTTGCGGGGTAACATAGGCTATATATTATTTAAAAAGAGTTTCTTTTAAAATCTAAAATCCAAGCGGACGAAGTCACGAGTAAAGTGCTAGTATAGTAAATAATAGTGTTTGTAACATCAATAGATAGACTGTGGTGACCGCTTCCTCTCAAGCGGAAATTACGACTGTTCATCGCGATCGAACGGCGGACGGTCTAACGATTCTATTTCGCTGCACCAATATTGATCGTCTTAGTAGTTATTGTAGTCGTTTTTAATCATATAATTTTTAATATAAGCATTATAATAAAAGAATCTTTTAACCATCCTGAGGTTTCCCAGGTTTCAAATCATGAAAGTGTAATGTTAATAAAAAAACCGTTAACCATTCCAGGTTTCAAATTGTTAAGTAAAACCAGTTTATTTTTAATTAATATAATGAAATAAAAAGAGTATGATTAAAATCTTCCTAAGACTATTAATTAATTGCATGTCATCCATCATAGTGACGTATGCTTACGTAGACACTGTATATTTCTTGCAACCTAATTAACTGCAGTGACATTGAAAATCGTAGATGATTTCAACGAAATAGCCCAAGGGATATAGCCTCACACTGTACGGTATACGTACAATAGAATAAAGCAAACATTTTATTGGAGTTAATGCGTAAATTTTTCCGATAACCATACATTCCTATGTATCAATAAGTGATACTCATTACCGGCATGCAATATTATTAACAACTATGTTGTAGGCTCACTTGTTGTGTTTGTTGCAACAATTGACTATTTAGCGAGCTGAGGCAACGATTTAGATATGGCAGTGTTGTTTCGTATTTTACTCGCTTTTTATAGCTGAATCTATGAAGCCTTGTATTTCTAACACAATGTAGACAGCTCCAGAGTAGCTTTTACACATTGTTATTACAAATAAAAATCAGGAACGCTTTACCAATTGAGAGGTTTTACGAAAAAAGAGGAGCTCCATGGCGCAGTGGTTAACGCGCTCGGTCTGCGAGTGCTGAGGTTAAGCAACTTTCGCAAAGGCCGGTCATCGGATGGGTGACCAAAATTTTATCGTCTCGAGCTCCTCCGTGCTTCGGAAGGCACGTAAAGCCGTTGGTCCCAGCTGCATTAGTAGTCGTTAACAACCACCAATCCGCACTGGGCCCGCGTGGTAGTTTATGGCCCGTTCTCCCTATCCATCCATAGGGAAGGCTCGTGCCCCAGCAGTGGGGACATAAAATGAGCTGATGATGATGATGATGATGATGACGAAAAACGTGTTTACAAAGTTGCTTTGCGATATAGGCAAAGGGCGTTAATCTAAATGTTACAAAAGTGTAAGTAAAATAGTACCTATATTGAATATACTATATATTTTATGTATACAAGAGTTCTAATACTGTAGCCATAATGTCTAATTAGAATTCCGTTAATTACGTTATCGTTATTTTATAATCAATAATCTTAAATATTAGTTCCTAGGCAACTCGCCTATGCTAGCTAAAATATCATGGTGCAACGTAATTCATAAGATATTTTAAAAAGAAAACCAGATATTATGATTTCTTACCTAATCAGTAAGTCTGAAGTGGTAACGTGTAAATAGTTGCCTACTTGCGGGATCTTAATTGGAATTTAATTTAATTAATTTTGTGAACACATTAAGGCTACTTCAACCCCACTGACCTTTTTCGAAGAGTTCAGAAACGCGCTCCGTCAATGTTCTCTCGTCTGTGCATCAGCAGCCACTTGCACAAACCATCACCAGAACACAACGTCTGAAGATTATGATGGGTGGAACTTGATAACAACACAATCACCAATGTTACGTGAAACGGCACTTTTGAACACTTATATAACTCAGAGCATTCCTCGATGAGGTTATAAGGAAACTCGTGTAATTCAGAGCAACCAAGAAAAAGACCCGCAGCGGCGTCGTAAGCAGTGGGTAGTAAAAGAATCAGACACACGATCCCTCCACTTTTCTTCGCGCGTAGGCAGAAGGATCAAGGTTAAGCAGCTTTAATGATTATTAATTTATATACTATATCCTATGGGTACTTAATGTGCCCAACCAAAGTCAGTAATCAGTATTTCTTCGAATGAACTATACCTATAACGATCATATTATTATTGACAATTGTACACACCAGTACAAGGTAGGAAAATAATTACAAAATTACTTGCGTCCGGAACTTAGGTAGCGCTTGTTATTAGCATAGTTATACCAAATAAGATATAGGTAAACGTAAATAATCACCATAGTATCGGGTAAGTAATGATATAAGATTACGCTTAGAATGAGGAATTTGTTGCGGGCAAGTATTTGACTACTGATTGCTAATGTAGTCACGTAATGGGTATTCGTAAGATTTAGAAGTTGAAGGTAAATAAGTAAGTAAATAGCCTATGACTGTCACATTGCTGGGCAAAGGACTCCATCATTGAAGTCATGTCATCAGGTTGTGATAAATGTAATTTTGTATTAGCATTGTTAGTCTGGGCATTGATTGATAGCTGTGTTGTGTTTGTTATCACTTATTTCATGGGACACCAAAGAAAATTGAGGCTATATTTTTACGCACCGACTATTAATCAATTTAATAAAAAAAATATGTATATTATATATCTATACTAATATTATAAAGCTGAAGAGTTTGTTTGTTTGTTTGAACGCGCTAATCTCAGGAACTACTGGTTGGAATTGAAAAATTATTTTTGTGTTGAATAGTCCATTTATTGAGGAAGGCTATAGGCTATATTACATCACGCTATGACTAAGAGGAGTGGAACAGTCGCTAATTAACGCGGGTGAAACCGCAGGGCACAGCTAGTAATATATATAATAAATGATATTTATATATAAAGTACCTAGTGACACACATAAGACATACATAAAATAGTTATTTTGTTGAATGGGGCCTTCTCTGTTCACTTTCAGCACCTGACAGGTGATCTGTTTACATTATAATCATTAATCAATCATACATTGTAAGTAAATAATTACTTAGATTATAATGGTTACAAATGGTTAGAAGATTATAATGGTTACAAAACCATTATAATGTTGCAAATAAAGAATTGAATGCAGCAAATTACGTATTCGCTTAAAGGAAGGCTTGATCATATTCATCGTTGGACGTAGGTAGTACATTGACAGATAATGATAATTGATTATAACTTTATACTAATAACAGAACTCTACCATGAAGTTCAAGAAAATGATTTACTTTACATTTTAATCATGGTATGACAAGATTCAATTCTTAGACCTTAGCCACGAGTAAGAGCGTCTTGCGACGCGACAAGCGGATTTATAATTCATTGCGCGGTGAACTACTCAGCAATCATAGTCAACAGTGATAGAAAGAACGCAATGAGCTCGAATCCGCTTGCCGCGTCGCAAAACGCCAGTGGTCGTGTCCGAGCGATTACGATTTTATTGTCGATGTGCGTAAACAATCTACTGATTGCGGTTATATTATCTTGACAGTTCCAGGAGCCGATCCCGATGAGCCTTTTCTTATACTGACTGAGGTTAGAGACAACGCCATAGGAAAGGTACGTACAAAACAAATTGTACTAGTTTATGCGAACACTACACCTGATCCGATCCGAACCCCTCGGAAAATCTAGTAGTAATTTAGTTCCCTCTATAAAACCTCTGACGTTGTTTCGTTTTATACGGCTTGAGGAACCCTTTAAGTTTCTCGCTGCCCCCAAAAAAGCCCGTTGAATCTGAAAATGCCCATAAGCAATCAGCAAACTCACTCAAAAAAAACCTACCTAACTACACATTGAAATGAAACACTTTTTACGGATCTACTCGCGTTTATTTTATTACTGATTTAATACTATCGTTTATGTGTGTCAGTCAGGCGTGTTAATCTTTCTGTGACCCTGTAAGGGGTTCAAAAGGTAAAAGATTTTTCATGCGTCTTTTGCAAAACAATTGAAATAGAACTAAAAGTTAAATAAAGAGCCCTTTTATACGTTTTGGTATGACACACAATCTTAGAAGTAATTTTTTTTACCAACAATAAATAACTAACTAAAATGCTTACGTCGAAATAATTAGAAAAAAACATTTAAAAAATCGTTTGTTCAACTAAAATACATGCTTTTCAAATCTTTTCCTAGTGGGCTCAAAATATATATAGTCAAAATCAAAATCAAAAATCAAAATTTTTATTGCTAACTAAGTGTATAAAAGGTGTTACATTTTTTTAAAGGAGCTTAAAACTTTAGGGCAACGCAGATTAGGACGGCATGGCAAAGGATTTAAATTTTTACCAGTGGACATTCAAACATATCGAAATACAAATAAGACATAAATTCCCATGCTTTAAAATGATCCCGCGGCATCGATGCCACGGGCTCACGCCGCCGCCGTGACGTGTCGAAGCTAGTGTTGTAAAGAACTCGAGTCTTAAAAAAGTTATACAAAGTAGTATTCAAATATTTGAAAGGCAAGCTCTGTTCCATCAGAACGACTTTTCTCAAAAGCCGCACAGGTTTTACCTCAGCAGAGAAGCAAGGTCCCCCGTGTGTTGCCGGGGGTAAAGAATTGCACCACCCCATCTCTTCCCGTGGGTGTCGTAGAAGGCGACTATGGGACCATTCCAGAGGATGGGCAGCAGCGTCTCTCTGTGTCTTATTCTCACCTTACTGCGATCGCCAACCCGCCTGCCAAGCGTGGCGATTATGGCAAATTCCCCTCAAAATGATTTATCCTTGAGGGAGGCCTTTGTCCAGCAGTGGACGTCTTTTTGGCTGAGATGATGATGAGAGAAGCAGGCTGCAAGCCAAATCACACTAATATTATAAATGCGAAGTTGTGTGTTGTGTGTGTGTGTGTGTGAATATTTGTTGCTTCTTCACGCTGCAACGGATGGATGGATTTGGATGAAATTCGGCATACAGATAGTTTATAACCTGGATTAACACATAGGATACTTTTTATCCCGATATTCCCACAGGAATGAAACTCATAATTTACTACTTAGGTCTTGGATTTGATGTTGGGAATAGAACCTATTTGGTAATTTTTTATACTTTTTTACTGAAATTTTGACAGAAATTTGAAATTGTCAAAGCGGTACGAAGTCAGCCGGGTCTACTAGTGAGTAAATAAAATTTTGTTTTTGCAAGGTCTAGACAAAAAATACTGGATTTATAAAAAAGTTACAAAAAATACTGGGATTTATAAATAAAAAAATAAAGTTGATTTGTTTCTTCAGCCTAGCTGTTTTAATTCATATTAACCTGATCCCTATCTAATATTTATTATTATAGATTAGTCACATACAATCAAATTACTTACGATATATCGAAAGTATTGATATATTTTTTACATGAACATCCCTAAGCAGAAGTTGCCGAGGCATACTTCGACGTGACACGGCATCCCTCGGCGGCAAAATACTTTGCCATGCTGTCCCGGTCTGCGTAGGCCTTTAGTCGCTCTTTTGGGACACGGCAATTAATAGAGAGCTCCCTAAGTATTTTTATATAAAGCTATAAATAAAATCTTGGGTCTAAAAGTAAAAAAATGAATAAAAGTGAAGTAAAATAATAGTAAGAAAATAAAAGCGAGTGATATAAACTCAGGTATAGGCTATATACATAGGTATATAGGTTATATAGGTACAGGCTAATGAGGAGCTCGATGGCGCAGTGGATAACGCACCCGGTCTGCGATTGCTGAGGTTAAGCAATTTTCGCAAAGGCCGGTCATCGGATGGGTGACCAAAAATGTATCACCTCGAGCCCCTCTGTGCTTCGGAAGGCACGTAAGGCCGTTGGTCCCGGCTGCAATAGCAGTCGATAACCGCCCTGGGCCCGCGTGGTGGTTTATGACCCGTTCTCCCTATCCATCCATAGGGAAGGCTCGTGCCTCAGCCTCCAAAAAATCACAAAGTGTTTTATATGACACTACTGCTGGGGCACGAGCCTTCGCTCATTTATATGAAATGAGCTGATGATGATGATGATGATAGGCTATCAGGCAGTAGTAAAACGGACCCTAAATCTTTCACTTCTTTACATTTTTGCTAAACTAAAAATATAGGGTATTAAACAACACAGTAACAGTATTTAATAAAAAAAAAATAAGCTAATATTACCAAGACATGCACTTTATATGATATAAATATTTTGTAATTATTACTTAGTCATTATTACGTTCTTGTAAATCAACGGGGAATTTCTCGAGGCCATTTCTGTTGGCTCAAAACAGTTCAAGTTGCGACATTAATGTTAAAACATTAAATGTATTTACATTTCTTAAAAGTTTAGTTGTTGATCCTAAGCAAAAGCAAACCTGTTCCATTAAAGTTTGAGAAAATCTTTTTACCTTTAAACTTTACCAATCACCGCCATGGGTTTTACATCCTCAATAACTTTAAATCGACAAAATAAATACATCTAACAAGTTTTTATAGTATGTTTTAATTTTTTTCGCTTATTTACTCAACTCGGAATAAACGTGCTAGATTCCATAGACTTAAGTTAGAAAGTGTTTCTAAGACCTGCGTCGATGTTTTGTCCTGCTTTCAGGCACCCATTGTGTAAAGTAGACACATTTCTAATAGAAGGACGCGGGAAAAAAAAATAACACAAATTAAATTTTAAAAATACATTTACCTGACTATTAAACATTATTACGTGACAATTTTCAGTTAAAAATGTTAATGCACATAAAATACAGTCACCTTCTTTACCACATCTTATTTGATATATTTATAGTATAGGTACTACATATTAAATATTTAAAAATAGAAGTTAAGCAGCATGCCCTTTGCACAGGGTCACACACATTATTATCAAAATAACAACTTACAAATATTTATGACTTAGCTGACCTGACAGACGTTGTCTAAGTTTTAATAAATATGTGCCACGAACGCTATGTATTATGACATGAGTAATCTAAAGTAGCGTTTTCCATACAAAATAACCAATTTTTTAGTTTTTCCATATCTCAGCTGTTTTTAAAGTTTTCTTTTGTTTTTTTTTCTAAATCACCCTTGTAGTAGAGCGATCAAAACAAAATAAATATTATTGAAGTCGGTTAAGCCGTTTTTGAATTTTAGCGAGACTAACGAACAGCAATTGATTTTTATTTATATGTCTGATAATTGCTTAACATAGTTTTACGCAAACTTTGTTGTTTACAAATTGTAACTTACAAATATTTGAATATTTAATATAAATATTTCAACTCGCGTGCTTCTCTTGTTGATTGGCAGTGGTAGTCAATAGGTAGGTTAATTCTGTCGACCACATTGTACGCAACATATAGCATAGTAAATATGCTACCTATTGGATATAATTATACACTTCTCATCAGAAAAATCGAAACACTTCCCCGTTTTTATGATTTCTGTCCTAATTTTACACTAAAGAGTTTTCATTCCATGAAAAAAATCACATGATTGTATAGTTGGCAGTTTGGCCATTACATGACAAGCGAAAATTCTAATCGATGAAGAATCGTATGGAAGCAGTAATAAGAGCATGTTGTTTTATCAATTTCTTTCATACTCCATACAGGGTTAAATTTTTTTTTAATATAAGAAGGAGGCAGACGAGCCGGCGGGTCACCTGATGGAGAGTAATCACCGCCGCCCATGGACACCCGCAAAACCAGAGGAATCGCAGACGCGTTGCCGGCCTTTGACTTTTGAACAAAATACGAAACCTATGAAAATTTAATTTGAATTTAGAACATTAACATTAGGATTTGAAAACCTTATATTATATACTATTAAACGACATTTATTCCTATATATACACATTTTTCTGATAATCCTTACAAAACATAAACTTGCAAGGTGTTTCGATTTTTCTGATGAGATGTGTATTAAGTATGGTAATAATAGATCGCGCAAAAATTTTAGAAATGTATTGAAATATATTGATGATTGTGATATTGATTTGATGAATCTGCCTCCAAAATTGCGGTTATTTAACAATAAGGAATTTTATATTAAAATTTTTAGAATTATTATTAAACGATTTAGTATTTTTATAAGACAGGTTCATTGGCTTTGTCAATTCCCCGTTAAACGTTAGATACATACATTATAAAGTAAAACAGATAGTTCGACACGTGTGACGCTAAATAATTAATACACATTATTGTTTTCTTCACCGTAATCCTTACCTAGTATTACTAAATAATAAGCCAACCGTGACAATGGCAGTGCACTAATGTAATTCTAGTGACCTTTTAGACTATCTACATTATAATAAATTATACATTTAAATATCTTAATATATAGTGTAAAAAAATATAAACGGCATCGAAAGCTTTTTATATATACTACTCAAAACAAAATAAGGGCCACGAGGTATTTTTTCATTTTGGTGTAAATTATTAAACATTTACATATTGAAAGTAGTAAAATATTGAGTATACAAACTCTTTGATACCTAAACTTTTTAATATTGTAGTATTCATCTAAT
Source organism: Eudonia mercurella (assembly GCA_963082485.1). NCBI lineage: Eukaryota > Metazoa > Arthropoda > Insecta > Lepidoptera > Crambidae > Eudonia > Eudonia mercurella. The sequence goes on from OY720027.1 coordinate 12,932,444, forward strand.
GCTGGCAACAATTTTAAATAAAATTTGATTTAAAATTATTTTTGAAAATTTTGATTGCATTTTCTTTGACGTTTTGCTTTCCTTAGCTTCTTGGTTTATTAGAAATTATCAGAGTTCATTGATATCTCGAGTCAGAAACATCTTTTGCAATATGCCACAAGCACGCAGGCGTCATATGGACTCGCTGACAGCAACCAGAGCCGTTACAATGATTGAAGAAGGTCATTCGCAGCGATCTGTGGGTTTGCAATTGGGATTTTCTCGAAGAGCTATTCAAAATCTATGGAATCGTTTCCAAGAGACCGGCAGTGTTAGAAGAAGACCTGGTTCGGGCAGAGTTCGCATTACAACAGCTCAAGAGGATCGTTACATTCGATTATGTGCGCGCCGAGATCGCACAACGACGGCCCGCAAGCTGCAAAATCGTTTACGGCTCACAACGGGTACTGGTGTCAGTGACCAAACTATTCGTAATCGATTGCATGAAGACCAGCAGGCATCAAGAAGGCGAGTTGTCCGTATTCCATTAACCAGAAATCATCGTGCAAATCGTTTAAGATTTTCCCGTCAAAATTTGGACTGGGACATAAACCAATGGGGCATGATGCTCTTCACAGACGAATGCAAAGTTAAATTTTTTAACGACGATCGGCGTATTAGAGTATGGAGAAGACGCGGCGAGAGATTTTCAGAAGCCTGCATCCATGAAGTCGATCGTTTTGGTGGTCCAAATGTAATGATTTGGGGCGGGATAAGCTTACACGGCAAAACTGAGCTCGCTATTTTAAATGAGGGTACTGTTACTGCTCAGCGGTATATTGAGGAAGTCGTCAGACCACATGTGATCCCATTTGCCCAGCGAGCGGGTCCTGGATTCATCTTGATGCAAGACAATGCTCGTGCACACACGGCTCAAGCGACTCGGTTTGTACTGGAAGCGTCTCAAATTCAAGTCTTGCCGTGGCCGGCGAACAGTCCGGACTTAAATCCAATAGAGCACATGTGGGATCAGTTGAAACGAAGAGTTAGAGACGGTGATCAGGAAATCCACAACCAACAGCAACTCATCAACGCTGTTAAAAGAGCCTGGGAAGAGATTCCAATGGAAAATGTCAGGCATTTGATTGAGAGCATGCACTCCAGGCTTCAGGAGTGCGTAACGAAACGAGGGGGGGCATACCCGTTACTAAAAGATGAGCATGGAGTATTTTCTTTTGTTTTCAGTAACTTTACATTGTTTTTATTTTTAACCTTAAATGTGTTTTTTCTTTCAAAAGCAAATAAACTTTTTAATCATTATTATTGGAATAAATTTATTGGTCTACACGGTAAAAACAACATTAGTTTTCGTTATGGAGACAAAAAAATTAATATTGGTTTTATTATTTTCATGGTACAGACAAAATACCTCGTGGCCCTTATTTTGTTTTGAGTAGTATACTTACCTTAAATCTCGAACATAAAAGACAATTTAAATTGTATAATAATTATACTTAATACAGTAGGTAATCGATCATCCTAATATAAAATAAGACCACAAAAGAGTATTTATTACCTAATAAGGTCATTCAAAGGCTTCAAAAGCGGTCCGAGAAATATCTCGGACCGCTTTTGATGCGCTTATAGGGAATCTAGTACTATTAATCGAAACTTGATGCTGATAATTTTTCCTTAGTTCAAATGTTACAAGCAGGCCACTGATACACGTGTGTTGACGATTTAAAATTTCAGAAACTAGTTTCTGCTAGCAGCAGTTCAGAATGACACACGCGATGAGCGAAAGCGAAGTTTTCAGATAGAGATAGAGATGTTATATGTACGAAATTAAAAATTCAACGCTCGGCGTGGTTGTTTTTTATCTTCGGAGTCTGCTATTGTTATGGTCTTGCACCGCGAAGAACTAAGATTCTGCTGTTAGATTTTATAATTAAAAAAATTAACCAAGTATTAGAGTCCTCGAAAAGATGCGGTTTCAATGAGATAGGGGATTTGATTGCATATGAAAGATTTTTACTTTTTATTTTAAAGTGTTAATTGCTATACTTAAGCTGAATTAAATATATATTTATTTAGCCTTCCCGGTAGCATAACGGTCAGTGCAGCCGCCCGGATTGCGGAAGACCCAGGTTCGATTCCTGGCTGGGTCGGGTGGGCGTTTAATTTTTCACTGTATTTTATATAAATATATGAAAGATTTGGTAATTTGAATTATATCTTTGTTGCCTCTTGAGAACCTCGCTCTTGCCAAGCGTCTGTTATTCTTAATTTCTGCAAACGTAATCTAGTGTAAAGATTCCTTTGGAAGCCTTCCTTAAGTACTTCCTGTTTTTTAGAACTGGCCACTCTACGAGGCAGAGAAAGAAGGCGATATTGTGCCTCCAGACACCGTGTTTGGTGAAACAGCAAAACAGTTGCACAGGGTTTTGTTGAGTAAAGCAAGATCAGTCAGGAAGCGGGACCCAGCTAAGGCTGAGAGACTTTCTCGCCTAGCAGAGAGGAGAGCGAAAGATGGTAAATTTAACTTCACTATACTTCACTTAGTACCTCGATGAGCGTAATTTTACCCTGATTTAGGCGCAGGCCACAGTGAGAGCAAAGCGAACTTAAGATTAGCTTGATTCGCTCACTGATGTCGCTTCCGCGTCTTTTCATACACCACGAACTACAGAGCTATACTATGAGTACGAAAAGTGTATGAACGGATTTTTCATGATATTGTTTTCACTCTGTATAAGAAAGGGAGAAATGAAAGACCCTTGCTGAATTCATGCGGATCTCTCGTATGGTCGTTTGTCGTTTACTTCTAACTGATAGCATAGTGACATTCATAGGAACTCAATTGTAAAGTCAACATGAAATTTAATTTATATTTTGAAGTTCCATCGTATCTTTTATAATGTTATAATTATGTTTGTGATGTGTGATGTTAGGATACACATTAAGTTACGATTTTTTTATTTGGCAAGTTGATTGTAGTTTGTCAAAATCATCAGCAGAGTTGATCATACTGAGCCAAGTAAGCTTCCATCTTTGACCTTATTCCTTTTAAAGACCTTTCATGTCGTAGAATTAAAAAAATGTATTTCTGTTATATATAACTAGAAATGTTAATCAAAAGTGGTGATGATATTGGCGTTTGTAAAAATAAACCTGTCACGCACAGGTCACGTGGCGTGTAAAATAAGAATAGAATACATTAATGTTAAATCAAATCAAAACATTGGAAAATTTTAGAAACATAAGTTGCATCATTTGTTTCTACAATTCATTGTTTAATCAGCATAAATCAGACAGATGCAACGTAAGTTGTAATAAATAACTAGACATTAAAAAAATCCCTTACTGAAAAAGCGTCTAAAGTATGTTTTGGCTAACTTTTTTAACATTTTTCATTATAGCTAAAAAGATTTAATTTGTACGTTTTTAAACATAATAAACCTTAGCTTTATACTTACTGATAGTTGGGCGGATATTAAAAGTTACTGATCAAGGGCGCTTGCGACCTTTTTCAAAGAACCCGATTTACAAGTACCTTATCTAGTATAGTTAGTAGAGTTATATGTGTTGAATAATTTCGGCGGCTGGTTAGAACCACGATAGCTCAATTGGAAGAGCACCTGACCCGGTATGTCAGAAGGGTGCAGGTTCAAATCCTGCTCGTGGAAATTTTTTCAACATTTGTGTTTTTGTAATTTGTTCGCAACAAAATTTGCGTTAACAATTATTTGAAAATTTTACCTTATCTATACTAATATTATAAAGCTGAAGAGTTGTTTGTTTGTTTGGTTGAACGCGCTAATCTCAGGAACTACTGGTTGGAATTGAAAAATTATTTTTGTGTTAAATAGTCCATTTATTGAGAAAGGCTATAGGCTATATTACATCACGCTATGACTAATTAACGCGGGTGAAACCGCGGGGCACAGCTAGTAAGATATACGCCTCAGTGGCCGAGTTGCAAAGCTGTCGGCCCGATACCAGAAGGCCCGGGTTCAATTCCCAGGTCGGGCAAAGTGTGTTTCAGATTTTTCGATGCAATGACCGGGTTTGTGATCACCAACACACATTTGGCAACCGTGGTGATTAAAATTACCCACCAATTGTAGTGATAGTCCCTCAGAGCGCAATTTAGCTTTTACAACCATTTTTATATATTTTCATTCATTTAATTTGTACAGTTTTTCAAAAAAACATCATATAACCAGCAGTCTTGAGTTTCATTTACGACCACATCAATCCTGCGCGATCATGTCCCAGCAGTGGGAAAGTTATAGGCTATTTACTTTTTTACTCACCATAAGATATAAAATGTTATTTTTTGAACTAACTTTCGGTTTAGAGCATACACCTACACGTTTCAATTGCCGTACTTTTTTTGTTTTCGACTTTCCTACCTCATTTTTAATTTGAGTTTTAAATAAGTTATGTATAAAAATTAAAATAGCTTGAAACAATGTTTAAAACTAAAAATAATTTGCCAAATATTTATAGAAGTGTCCCTCGATTATGTTTATGTCCAAGTCAAAGTTTTTTAAACAAATAAACTTGAAGAATATGTTCACTGAATCGTCCGAAGATTAGCTGTGGAGAAGAATGGAAGCTAGACATTCGCAAAGTTTATCTCTATAAAAATTATGTCGTTGGTCAATTAAGCATTAAAAATATAAAATATATACCTAATTAGATTGTCCTGAGAAGCATTTCCAAATAGTCGTGACGTGACCGTTTCGCAATGCAGTCAACTATCGAGAAAATGTAATGAATTAGCTAATGACAAAGTTGGTTTCAAGTAGGTAGGTAATAAAATGTTGACAGTAAACATTATTTTTTTCTTAGAAGCTTGTGAACTAGAACTAGTATTATTATTGTCACTCATAATGACGTCAGTATCGACTTCCTATACAAGTTTCTTAAGGCTAAAGTTATGGTTAACTAGAAAAGCGACGGAAACTAAAACGAACCTTTGTTTTGTACGGTACATAGTTATTTATGTAGGTTCATTCAATATCTTCTATTTTTTGACAACTATAGAGATGCGTTCAGACTATATTATGATAAAACATGTTAGGTATATAGAATAGTTATGTAGCATGTTTTATTAGTGTGGATACATTTTTCAATAAAACAAACTTATACTTTTAGTTTTGTAACAAGTTATATAACAATTTATTACATATTATGTTATATAACATGTTACTTAACCGGAACTCACATTAAGGGTGTCTCTATCTATAGCACAAGCTAAAAAAAACTACCTAGCTGCACTAAACAAGGCAGATAAAAGATGGTAGGTATTACGCTTTTTTAGTCGGTAGGCCTCTTTTCCCGTGATCAGGGACGTCCCGCACAATCCGGGGTTATGGCCCTGGCCCAGGTGTTTGCGTATAACGGGAACCGGTGATAGACCTTTCGTTCCTATTATTAAAATTGCTGACCCCAGCACTGGTTTTATTCTTTAGCTACAATTGAATTTTAACCGCCTCTGTGGTCTAGTGGATAAGACCACCGGTTTAGACCCAGAGGTCCCGGGTTCGATTCCCAAGGGGGGGGGGTACATGTTTGTGCACTCGGTTTGGTTGGTGGTAGAACTTGTTTGTCCGCCTGGCTAGCTACTACCATTTTATCTAAATATGTCGCCATAACATAAATGTTTGTAGCATTGTTGTGTTCCGGCAGCTAGATATAAGATAGCCAGTGCCTCAGTAGTTGAGGACTCCGGGTGAAGTGCGCTTCCACCTTCGGCCTTATCATCACTTAACATCAGGTGAGATGAAGGCCGAGTGCTCAACCGTAAAGTATAAAAAAAATACAGATCACCGGCTTCCTAGCAGTCAACCCGTAATATTTCCACAAATATCTATGTTATTTTTTGGCGACGTAAACTGTGTTTAACACTTGGCTAAGAGTGTTGAACACTAATGCCACTATCATCATCAGCTCATTTTATGTCCCCACTGATGGGGCACGAGTCTTCCTTATGGATGGATAGGGAGAACGGGCCATAAACCACCACGCGGGCCAAGTGCGGATTGGTGGTTGTTAACGACTGCTAATGCAGCTGGGACCAACGGCTTGACGTGCCTTTCGAAGCATGGAGAAGCTCGAGATGATACATTTTTGGTCACCCATCCGATGACAGGCCTTTGCGAAAGTTACTTAACCTCAGCACTCGCGGACCGGGCGCGTTAACCACTGCGCCATCGAGCTCATCAACCCACTACCCTACTTATAAAGGTAGTTTGCGTATGTAATAGAAATATTTACTTAACCAAATCTGCGCTCTAGTAGCTATGCCTAACCGGTACGCCACAGAGGCGGACTGCATGTCTTTAAAAATGTTATTAAAAAAACCAGCCAAATGCGAGTCGGACTCGCGCACGTATGGTTCCGTACCATTATCTATAAAAATATTTCAAGTTTCTACCTGTTATCGCTATTAAGACCGAGAAAAAAAAATTGGAAAAAAATCACGTTTGTTGTATGGGAGCCCCCCTTAAACATTTGGTTTATTAATTTAATTATTTATTTTTAAAGTGAATATATAATTAAATATTCTGTGAATATTTCAAGCGTCTAACTGTTGCCGTTATCAATATCGAGGTAAAACGAGCATAAAAATCTCGTTTGTTGTATGGGAGCCCCCTTAAATATTTGTTTTATTCTGTTTTTTTTAGTATTTGTTGTTATAGCGTCAACAGTAATACAACGCACAGACAGACAGACAGACAGACAGACAGACAGACAGACAGACAGACAGACGAACGGATGGCGGAGTCTTAGTAATAGGGTCCCGTTATAACCTTTGGGTACGGAACCCTAAAAAAGTTGTTAATTATTTTTAGCGGATGACATTGACAAGATGGCGGAGGCCATTATAGAAATTGGGATCTGCCAGTTGATGATGAACAATCTGAACAACGCCCAAAAGACGTTCGAGAGGGCCTTCAAGATCCATTCGGAGAGCAAGAACATTGAGGGGCTGTGTGAGACCAGAATGCATCTGGCCGCTGTTATGCAAAAGTGAGTTATTAGTTGTGATATTAATGTTTTTGATTATAATTAACACCAGAAACACGGGTGGGAAATTATGAATTTTCAGCATTAGACAATTCTTGAACTAACGGTTTTTAACATATCCTTCTGTGACTTTTATTAGAAACGTTTACATTTTAAAACGGAAATGTTTTCATTGTCATATGTTCATCAAATGATGAATAATTATAACATTTACCTACAAAGACGGCACCGGTCATTTGACCTAAGCGGCATAATATAATGCATTTACTTGAAGCATTAATTAACGGGTAGATCATAAATATTATTTAGAACTTTGATTGAGACATGCTAAGAACACATTTGTACGGTCGATGGACTGTGCAAATGTGTATCCGTAAGAAAATACATGTATTTTTTTTTTGGAGAGAGATTGCTGAATGCCTCAGACGACATTTTCAGCTTCACCGGGCTTGTTTGGGGGCGGAGGAACGTAAAGGGTCCCTCAAGCCGTGTGAAACGAATCACCTTCGGAGGTTTTCTAGAGGGAACGGCATCGCGCAATAGTGCGCGTCCCTACTAGATTCTCCGAAGGGTTCGGATCGGATCGAGGAACGTGTATTTTCTTAATGTCACTCGGCAAACCGGATTCTATCAGTTATAGAGTATATAGAGTTGATACTACTTATTTTACTTATTACTTAATTATTTTAGAATGAGGGAAAACACTATTGTGTCATACGTGATTGATTAACGATTTATAGTTTTACAGCTTTACTAGCTGACCGGCGGACTTCGTATCGCTTTGACAGTTGTTTCCATGACAACAAAACAAACAAAATGTTGACAGTTTCTATGTCAACAAAACAAACAAATCATTCGTCCGCTTAAGAACAATCGTATTGCATGAACGTTGTCCATGATGGACCCTTATAGCAGCGCCACCTACCAAGTCGAATTGTAAATCTAAACCATTCTCGAACCCACTTGAACATACACAGAAAATTTCATCCAAATCGGTCCAGCCGTTTAAAAGGAGTTCAATAACATACACACGCACAGAAGATTTATATCAAATAAGATATAGTTCACACGAAAATCAAAAACAAAACAACAGTAGGTTGTTCTGAATTTAAATTATTATACATGATAATATCTTTTACATGAATGGTCATGGAAATTAATATTCGGTTGCATTCGGAGATACGATGATTACCGAGAAGCATAAAATTGTTACATATTTTATTAGGAAAAATATATGTTTGTGTAGGTAATGGGTCAAATAACTCCGGGCCGTCATTCTTGGTAATTTGTTTTTCCTGTCTTTACCTAATGCTAACCCAAAAACGCTTCACCGCTGGGCTTAGGACTTCCCCCAATAATAATAAGTATCCGACATTAAACGACGGTTGAAAATTCGTTCGAACTCTATCATCATCAACAGCTCATTTTATGTCCCCACTACTGGGGCACGAGCCTTCCCTATGGATGGATAGGGAGAACGGGCCATAAACCACCACGCGGATCCAGTGTGGATTGGTGGTCGTTAACGACTGCTAATGCAGCCGGGACCAACAGCTTAACGTGCCTTCCGAAGCACGGAGAAGCTCTTCATGGTTTTTTGGAGACAGTTTTTATTTTCTTAATAATAAAAAAAAATCCAAATAAGGAAAATAAACGGTAACTTTATTTTAAAGTAGGTTTTTCGATTGTCACCTATATGTTCAATTACATAGTATGAAAATAAAGTTTAATTTGATTTAAACCATTGCGATTTCACGGTAACAACCGAGATTTCTTAATCTCATTCTAATTCTAATCCTTCAGAAGCAAGGAGGAAACTGCTCTACAAATGTTGTGTTTCTAACTTCAGTAGTTTCGGCTCTGCTTTGATGAGTCATTCGGTCAATCAATCAAGATTCTCTCTATTCTTGTTAGTATAAATTAATACTAATTGTGTTATTATTATCACCTTATATAGAACTGCGCATTAGCTGCCTACGTGACGTAATTAAACATGGGGCCTTTATTTGCTATTTTCATTTTATTACTCCAAAGTGAAATAATTAACCTGTGTTTGAATAACATTTACCTACGATCAAATAGTTTGTCGTTGTCAATAGTCCATAATAATACTGGTATAGTCATAGGGCCATCAGTTTAACACTCTTCATTTTGTTTTTTCTCTTTTTATTTTGTTGTTCTTTTTTATTTTGTCCTATGTATTGTCTCTTACACTATGTTTATCATATACTTGCTGACCCGGCGGACTTCGTAGGTACCGCTTTGACAGTTTCCATCATTGAGTTAAATATATATCAATGGTTTCCATGACAACAAAACAAACAAATCATTTTGTATTGGAATATTAAATTGTCGTTTTTAGTATTTTATTGATTTTTTTTAATATGGTATGTTACTCAGCGCTAATGTAGCATCCTAATAGTGAAAAATTTTTTTTAAATCCGTCCAGTAGTTTTTGAGTTTATTCGTTGCAAACATACATATATACAAAAATACAAAGGTTTCCTCTTTATAATATTAGTATAGATTATGTCCGTTTGCTAATAAATGTTTTTCATTTTTTTTTTTCTTCTTCAATAAAGTTTTTGTAAACTTGCAATTGTAGCGTATATAAAACACAATGTATTATGTTGAAATGAAACAACTTTTACGGATTTACTCGCGTTTATTTTACACATTTAATTAATGTTTATCCTGACGTTTCAAACCCTTTGCAGGGTCCGTGGTCACAGGAAGACTGAGGTATTGGTCGTCTCATAATTAGTTAGTAGTTTGTACCTATACCCTCATTTAAATTTAATCAGGTGCGTTCCGTTTTACGCAGAAGGAGCTTACAGTATCTTTTGGTCTGGCAGTATGTTGTTGGATTTAATATTTTGTATGATGGGATCCGAGGCTGGTGGTAGCGAGTAGATGGTAGATTTCAACCAATATAGATTTCAATATTGAAATTAGGATGTTTTTAATTTCAATAGCCTCGCGTATCATCCTAGGGATGAATCGTTGTTCTCTAGCAAGTATTTGAGGTTTATTAAATCTGATGTTGGTTGGGCCCCTCTAGGGCATGTTCGCATAGCTACTGCACACTTATTTTTGCGTCTATGCTTGCCGTCAGCTATGTGTTCTTTAACGCGGGTTCCTACGTCATGATAAACATCAATTAAAATAGACGCGAGTAGATCCGTAAAAGTTGTTTCATTTCAATGTGTAGTGTTCGCGTAAAAAGTAAAGAGCTCAATTATAAATTGCAGCCTTAAACATTTTAAACCTAAATTTAAAACCTAAGGGGCTTATTAATAAATAAAGTGTAAGAACGTTTACATGACAGGAACAAAACACCGAGTACCTACTCCAAGTTTACACTTTGTTTATTAATAAGCCCCTTAGGTTTTAAATTTAGGTTTAAAATGTTTAAGGCTACAATTTATAATTGAGCTCTTCTGTTTATCTCCGCGTCATCGATTTGTAAGTCTCAAAAAAAAGTCGTAAAAGGGCGGGAGACCTTGTACTGAGTAGAACCGGCAAGAAACTCTGCAGGGGAATTTCTTTTCTCTCTTTCTTTTTCAGCGTCAAATATTGGAAAATACCCTCCCTTTTATAGAAGTACACTTTCGCGGTACACTTGAGGCGATGTATACACTTTTGAACTTAATGTTACAGATTAGGGGATCACGAGATGGCTGCTAAGTTGCTGACTGAGATGGGTGCTCTGGCAATGGAATACAGCCTGCGGAGGCAACTAGGCCGCGCTCTGCACCTTCTGGGAGAGCTCCACCTTAGAAGGGAGAGGCCTGAGCTTGGCACTCTGCATTTGGCAGAAGCTTTCTCTTGTTTCTTGGGCACCTCGTTCCACAAAGTACGTATTTATTGACACCTTTGATACGTATATATCTTTAGTTATGATGTATTTATAGACATTCATGGCCAATGGCGTCTTTCGAGTAGATTTCTAGTTCATTACGGTTTTTCCATTGATTATGACTATGACTGGTATAGTTTAACGTGCATTAAACTAGAAATCCGGTCGTCGCAACGCAACGCCGCCGTCGCCGTCGCAAGACACTTGTGCTCGTGAGACTGTTTAGTGTGACAGCGGTCTTACACTGAACTTTCTGTGTTAACTGTTTTATGTACTTTTAGTTTGTAAGCTGCTTTTAATTTAATAAATAAATTATTTCAATACAATAATGCGATAGCTTTTTCGACGTCTTTTGCAGCTTTAGGCAATACCTATATACATAGCAATATTTATAGATATGGATTGATTAACAGAATGCTTATTATTTTTAGGCATCTCGCAGTTTTTTTTTTATTTGTTCACTTTTTTACATTAAATCTTGATTGGAGTATGACCATAGAGGTCAGAGTATGTTTTGGTAAATACTGACAATTTGTTTTAATAACACAAACCTAGACTCTAAGATTACGTGCTAAAATTTATTCTAGCTAAATGCTAAGATATTTTTATATAGACAGTTTGCAACAGTAAAACGTTTATAGGGTGATTATGATCATGAGGAGGCGACAACGATATCGTTAATTCTCCATTGATTTTATACAACAACACTCCAAGTTCAATATCTGATACAATATTGTTTCTTTCTAGACTAGCGTGACACAGTTTGAGACTGTTCAGAAAAAAACTGATGACGCGAAAGGAGACTTTATATTTCAAAGTAAAAAAATTGAAATATTCGCCGAAGAGGCTGAACAGTCGCGGCTTATGATGGCGATATCAGCAGGTTAGCCGAACTTGTGTATACTTATATTTAGCGGGACCTTATTATTTAAACCCAAATTGTTATTTGATCGTAACAAAATTTATCAACCGCAACTAGAGTCGCGGTGCAATTGTACAATTATTAACAACTGGTTGCTTTTTTCGGTTGCGTTGATCGAACGCATTTGTATGAAGCTTATGTTCTGCAATGTCCTTATTTTGTGTCTCATAGATGTTGTGTATTTCTTTTGCATATGTTTATAGACTTAACACACGACGTAAAACAAGTATACAACGTGTAACAGAAAGGTGTGGTCAAAATGAAAAGATCAAAAGTGTATCCGATCTAGATCTTGTATGTGTTGTAACGATGATGATGATGATGATGATGATGATGATGATGATGATGTTGATGATGATGATGATGATGATGATGATGTTGATGATGATGATGATGATGATGATGATGATGATGTTGATGATGATGATGATGATGATGATGATGATGATGATGATGATGATGATGATGTTGAGTCAGTTCCTCAATAGCTGCGGATTCTGGGTGAAGTATGCTGTGTGTATTACCATCTCACTATCAAATGAGATGAAGTGTAGGTCCTTTGTGGAATAAATAAAACCTCTGGCACATCATCTTCTAGCATTCTCAATAGAGAAGACTCTATCTCTATCACAAAACCGTGCTGACTGGAAGAAAAAAGGAGAGGAACATAGAAAGCTTATTTCAATATTATAATGTCACTTTAATTGTAAACCATTATTTTTATAGAACGTGTTACATTTTCTATATTTTTTATTAATCTCAGACACACAAATCAGAACCAGATTTCTGAATAATAAAAACACGTGACTTGCAAATGGTGGGTTTCATACGAATAATATTTACGTATTAATTTCGTTGCGATGTCGTTCACACCACAATAAACCAGCTGGACTGCTTCTCGCTACCACCATGGTAGATCAAAAGTGCGTCACTGGCAAAGCATTTTAATATTTAGATTTAATTATTACCTAAATACCTGTTTGTGATCTCGCAAAAAATTTACATAACCATATACGACTTAAGTTGAACGTTAACTAGATTGGTAACGTTAACTAGTTTCTCACCCTTAATAGACTTGTTGGAAATATAGAAAAAAACGTAAATTGTCCTATATTTCCAATTGAAAATCAAACTTACATAACGCTATGTTATTGTCGTATTAGGTTTAGTTAGATAAAATGGCATGATAGCCAACTCCGAAGCTCTGGAGATCTTTGTAAGGTATATAAGTCTCAACAAACACTCACACACAGATGTTTTTTTGCGCACAGGCTGGAACAGATGCGATCGCTCGCTGCAAGTAATTTGTAGCAGCCTATTAATTTATTTATTGTAGTACTGATGTCGTCATAGGAATATAATGTTCAATTTTATGTTGAGTTCTAGCATTCCGGACAAACCTCAGTGGTTTTTGGTCTGCTATGATGCAAAAGTATTGTATGTTTTAGTGTTAATAAAAGTATAACGTCTTCTGATGCAAATCCCTAGTTAAGGAATCACCAAGTTTCGCCGTCCATCCAAAAACACTCAGAACATGTATGCTACTTTAAACACCATGTAGGATAAGGTCACCAGTGTTCACGTCCAGAGTTCGAAACAGTTTTCGTCACCAAAAATAACATTGATTGTCATTTAAGTTTTACGAGATGACATCTAGGAAGCTGATCTGTATTTCATTGTTGCTAGAGATCAAAATCAGTTGCTGACCCTTATGTTTAATGATTAATGGACAAATGTTGATAACTGGTCCCTGTCGAACACTGGTGTCACTACCCTATTTCCCTAATTGAATCGTGTGATTTAATAACAACATAATTATGTCAAGGAGCTATTAATTTCTGAGTAGATACAAAAAATATATTATTATTTTAAACATGCGTTGCCTTTTTATGCCTTATGAGACAGCTCTTGACCTGATGGTGAGCGTAGATGAGGTCTACGATGGAGGGAGCTGCCCCAGAAGATGCCTATTAACTCTCGCCTATTAACTCAGACGATGGCAGAGAATTCCACTCCCTGCCAGTGCGCAGTAAAAATGATGACATGAAGCGCTTAGTGCGACATTGTGGAATTTTTACTAGGTGGGGATGATATCTTGCAGTACGTCTAGAGTTTCGGTGGTAAAAAGGCGATGGTGGTATGAGCTCGAAAAGCTCCCCGGCACACTCTCCGTAGTAAAGTAGGCAGGCGACACGACCGACGCCGGTGTGCGAGGCTGGTGAGCTTGGCCTCGACAAGCGCGTCATCACCGATGAGCCTTATTTATAGCTCTGCGTTCCAACGAGTCGAGTACGGCCAACTGGTATTTGGCAGATCCGTCTCAAAGGTGACTGCAGTATTCCATGCACGATCGGACTTGAGCCTTGTACAGGCTAAGTATCTGTTCTGGTGTGAAATACTGCCGCACCTTGTTCAAGATGCCCAGCTTTTTTGTTGCAGTCTGAGCTTTGGACTCGATGGTTGAGCCGAAGTTGAGATTTGCAGTCAACTCCATGCCTAACAGCTCAAGGGTACCCTTGATTGGGATGGACGTACCTCGGAAAGTAGGAGTCAGATGAAATGGATTCCTTTTGGCGGAGAACAGACACGCTTGCGTCTTGGAGGCGTTGAAACGGACCAGGTTGCCGTCCCCCCAATTGGAGACGAGGTTTAAGGTCGCGTCTGCTTGCTCAACCATGACCTCTCTTAAAGAGTCAATGTTTCCCTCTCTGGCTCTCGCAGCCGGAATGTATCTTTCTGCAACAGTACTATCGTCTGCGTACCCAACTATCCCTGGCTGAAGCAGGTCGTTGATGTGAAGTAGGAAAAGAGTTGCCGAAAGAACAGACCCTTAAGGAACTCGAAAGCCATGATATCAGAGGAGCAGCCATCAATGACTACTCTGATCGACCGCTCACTCAAAAAGTCTGTGATCCAATTGCAGAAGCCAGTAGGGATGCCTTACGCGGGAAGCTTGCTTAACAGACTTTTATGCCAAACCCTGTCAAAAGCCTTCGAGATGTCCAAGAACACGGCCAAGGGTTTCGCCGTGTTTCTCGATGGCTTCGCCCCAACAGTGTGTGACTTAGGAGGTCCCCAGTAGACCGTCCCTGACGGAAGCCGTACTGACGTTCGCTGAGGAGATCGTTGTGCTCTAGGTACGTCAACAATTTGTGGTTAAGGACCTTTTCCATAACTTTGCAGATTATGGAGGTTATGGCGATTGACCTGTAGTTTAGTAGTTTTTTATAAAACAACCTGCAACAATATAAAAAAATCGATACTTCGTTTAAAGTATAAAGGTCGTATAAACGTCAGAAGACATGTGTGGTTTTTAAGGCAAATAAGTAAATAGGCCTAAAAAAAAAGTTGCGTTCAAAAACTCGATTTCTTAAAAAGTAGCGTTTGTGTTATTTTAAAATCACACGATTCAATTACTTTCTAACATAAGTTCACGCGCTTCTTTAGTTAAGTCATAAAATTGTTTCATTAAATCGATATTGATCAGGTCAAGAGCTCATGGCTTCGTACTTCAACTTATTAAGAGAGGCCGGCACTTGTGCAGTCGCTCAGACGAAGACTATTGAGTGGAAGCTGTCCCACGCTGGCTGGTGGGTCAAGAGGAAGAGCCACGACTTTGTGCCGTGCTTGTGCAAAAAACACAATCGGACGCCGCTCGACATTCTAAAGTAAGAATAAATATTATAAATTAGGATAAATACCTATTTAAAGTAATAACGTGTTACATAATATAATGTGATCTCTTAACGGTATATAAAAAAATGGGTATACATACCTACATTTTACGTAAATTTTGTTTCAAACATATTATTTAGAAAAGTATTTAAGAAATGTTTGGTGAACATTTTTTAACAGTTCCGAATTGTTCGCAACAAAAGGGCAATGGGCAATTTGCTTGGAGGGTTGTTGCCTTTTTCACAATTTGGCGCTCGAACAGGAGTTTTTTTTTAATAGAGATCTTCTTGACGTCCATTAATTGGTGTGACAAGTTAGCTCGAAACCTTAACCTTTAGGAGTTATGACTCTGGATGCATTCTAAGTAACTAATTGATGTTTCTGGTTAAAAGGGTAAAAATAAACTTTTTCCTTTAAAAAAGGTATTACCTTTTCCTTTAGTTTGACATTTGACAGGCAACACTGCTGGCTGCGTGCATTCAATGCTGGCGTTTATACAGATTGTTTCTTTTCAAGAAATTGGGTTCGATTCACGAACAGGATAATATTTTTAATTTTATATCTAATGATGTATTTTACGCTATTTCTCATAGTTCTTCAAAAAGACTTCCTGTAGACAATCGCTCATAAATCTTGGAATTGTTACGGTTTCGGGCTAATTATTTTATCTGTACCTAAATTATTTTATAGCACAATGTTAATCGGAGTATAGACGATTAATGTTGAAGTTCGGAATCCAAAATGGTGCCGGCATCGGAAGTTTTAAGGGAATGTTAGATGCTAAAAAAATTTAAAAAAACTCAAAGAGTCAGAAGGTGTTTGTCCATTTTTACTTTTTCCAAAAACTATATTTTTATTCTACGGTTTACTTAATTTTATTTACTTTGAATAATTTAATGTATACTTAAGGCGCTGCGCAAACGTAGACACTTTTGTGTCTTGTGTGGGATACAAGCTACCAGTGAGTATGAAATCAGCGCTCCCTGTGCAGCCTTAGACACTTTTTGTGTCCTTACCTCCACCTGACACTAATCAAAAAGTGTTCGGTATAGGTAACTGGACACACAAAGTCGTCAGTTGAAGACACAAGCAACATTAACAAACTTCCTTATAATTGTACTGAGCTGCGCAAACGGACGATGCAATCGCTATCCGTATCCTGTGTGCGACACAAGCCACGCACACGTCCATCGTGAAACAATTTCATGAGAAGAAAATAAGCAACGAATTGTTACCGCAACCGGCAACTGTGTCCAATCGCCGCCACCGGACACAGTAACTCGGTTTCCTGTGATGGTGTGCCGTATCGGTAACAAAAAGTGTCTACGTTTGCGCAGCGCCTAACTTGATTATTCGGAAATTCTTTCGTTCACGCAAAGCGTGCGCGTCTGTGGCAGGCACGTGTGCCCGCACATAGCGCATCTTTGACACTTTTTAGTTTTTATTCTGTCTGTTAAATGTTTTAGCACCATTACGGTCACCGGTGACGACAAACTATTAAATATCTAGTGTCTAGCTCTGTGGCGGTTGTCGTGTTAATTGGTGGCGTGCAAAAGATTAAATCTTGATTAATCTGAATAGCTGCTTCAAATATTATTGTCTTGATATGAAAAAATATGAATTCTACTTGCGTTTAATTTTAACATTAGGTTTTGTCCTAACGTTTTGGGTATATTACGTAAAACGGAACGCGCTCGATTAAATGCAGTTACAAACGAATTATGACACGACCTTAGTATCTCTGTGACCACGGACTCTGTAAAGGGTTTGTAACGTCAAGAGAAGTAAATGAAAAGATAAATTGAAAAGTAAAAATTAAACGCGAGTAGATTTGTAAGGTTTGTTTATTTCGATGTGTTCTGTTTACTAATCTATAACAACTGACAAAGAACAATATGACGCTGTCAAACAGATTAGCTAATAAAGTAAATAAATAATAAAGCTACAAATTAGATTACAACCAAAAATAATAAAATAAAAGAATAAATCTAACATAAAGAAATAAATTGATTAATTTACATTTAACATTTAAATCTAAGCAATATCCACCTACTTACTAGGAGGTGGTTGGCGCAGCAGTTTTCGGATTAGGCCGTGTCCTCGCCCTCAGCGGTGCCGAGGCAGAGAGCTGAAATTGCAGCGGGAAGAATTACCGCAGCAGCGTACCTAGTGACGTGGTCTTTAGATTATATGAGTATTTAGTTTTACCCCCATATTTATAAAAACTATTTAAGCATTATTTAGTTAAATATTGTTTTGTCAACGTCACACAAACGTCATTTTGAATTTGAGAAAGAAACAAAACAATGATTAACTAAATTATACTTAAATAGTTTTTATGAATATGGGGGTAAGTTGTTAAATAATCTAACATATTTTGTTTTACGATGTTTAGTTTTACCTTGTATTTTAATGTTAAGTCGGATGTGAGAGTAGGATAAGCATTTTTTTCATTATTTCATAAATTCTATAATTTGTATCTAAATCTTTTATTTAAACACAATAATATCGATTGAAAATGGTTGATTATATACCGATCCATGATTTAGTTTAATACAACAGGAGAAATGCCAAGCAGAAATGGAAAACACATATTTAAAATATTTAAATATAAAAGGAAATACATAAAACAAGCAAGAGTGTAGGTAGTGTAGGTACATCAGTATCCAAAAGGTCAAACAGTTATGATGTTTGTTCATGAACATAATGTAAAATAGTTGTACTTCTATACATATAAAAAATCAATTGCTGTTGGTTAGTTTCGCTAAAACTCGAGAATGGCTGTACCGATTTGGCTAATTTTGATTTTAAAATATTAGTGGAAGTCCACATAAGTAATAAGTAACTGAAAATACTAGAAACGACAATTTAATTTTCCAATACAAAATGATTTGTTTGTTTTGTTGTCATGGAAACGTCATTATATAAATTAATTGCTGTTCGTTTCGCTGGACCGATTTGGCTAATTTTGATCTTAAAATATTTGTGGAAGTTCAGGGAAGGTTTAAACGGTGAGAAACATACATAATAAGTAACTGAAAATACTAGAAACGACAATTTAATTTTCCAATACAAAATGATTTGTTTGTTTTGTTGTCATGGAAACGTCAATATATAAAAAAAATATTGATTTCGCTGATAAGCTCAAAAATGTTTAGGAGAGAGTTTGCTGTTATCTGTAAATGACACTCACAGCGTCACCGGATTTTTTGGGGGTGGCAAGAAACTTAAAGGGTTCCTCAAGTCACACTGCTTGATCACGATCATAACAACGTCATAAAGTTTCTAGAGGGAATGGCATCAGGCAAGCGTAAACGTGCTCCTGCACTCTACTAGATTCTCCGAGTAGTTTGGATAGGATTGGGATGGCCTTTACAGGGTAACAATAGTGGTGTACTTACGTTATAAGCAGATGTGTGTCTAAATCAGAGTTTATACCCTAACTATCCTAACTAATAGTACCCTAACATAATATACGAAAGTGGGTTTGTTTGTTTGTTTGTTTGTTATTTGTTACGCTTTCACACGTATACTATTCAACCGATAATCATGAAATTTTGTACATAATCACACTAATATTCTAAATGCGAAATGCGTATGTGTGTATATTTGTTGCTTCTTCACGCTGCAACGGATGGATGGATTTGAATGAAATTCGGCATACAGATAGTTTATAACCTGGATTAACACATATAATAACATTTTTATCCCGATATTCCCACGCGAATTAATGGAAACTGTCAAAGCTGTATGAAGTCCGCCGGGTCCACTAGTATTTTATATTATGTTATCGAATAAACACTCTGTCGATCTCTTGGAAGGAAAACGTTCGACAGTCGCCCGTTGGTCGTGTACTCTTGGCGCACCCCTCCCGTTGTCTTCCAGAACGGTCCTTTGTCAATTAATGCGCAGACCGTCACCGCTCTCCGCCCCGCCGCCGCTGCCGCTCCTCTCATCGCAGACGCCGAGAACGCGGCCTTAGGGTTGGGAAATTGCAACTGTCGCAATGCCTGGTCAATGTATGGGTTACCAAATTGAACTTTCTGCTCTTCGTGCTTTGGAAAGCTTGTTAAGCAATTAGTCTCAGCTGATGACATGGCAATCGTTATTGCTAACCACCTACATGGAGAATGTTGATTATGGCTGGATTTTCCTATGTAGTATCACATTTATAATGAAGGCTTGACGATGATATGCTTCTGTTCATGTGGGAAGACCTATGCCCAGCAGTGGTACATTTATAGGCGGATGTTGATGATGATGAAGATACTGCCTCATTGCTAGGTATAGGCCTCCATAAATAATAAAAATATTTTCATCGCTGCAATTGATGGGTTTGAATCGATCTATGCGTGGTGCATGCCAAATGCTAATTGGCGATCACAAATTTGGGGCTTTGAATCGAATTTGCCAAGCTGCTCTCCGGAGTCACCGCTTCACTGTCTCAAAATTCCATCGCGCACTAAGAAATTTGGTGACTCGTTTTTTTGTCGCATTTCCAAAACATGGAATAGTTTGCCAGCACACGTTTTCCCTCCTTCCTATGATATGGGGTCCTTCAAACGAGGCGTGAAAAGGCACCTTGTGGGCCGGCAGAGTGAGGGTAACTGATGCTGCGTTGTTTTCACGCTGCACCAGTTGTCGTCGCATCTGGATTCCATATTCACTTAACATCAGGTGAAATGGAGCCATTTGCCGTGATACGTATAAAAAAAAAAGCATATCCGTGCTCGACCTGGGAATTGAATCCACTGACTACAGATATCAGACCGAGTGCTTTGTCACCCAGCCACTGAATCATAGGTACTCGAAGTATAATACAGAATGTTTAGTAATAGGTGTACAAACCCATCATCATATAGCCATCATCATAATCCTAAGCCAGCAGAGGTCCATTGCTGAACATAGGCCGTCTAACGGTTAGCCACACCACCCGGCCCTTCGCCTTCTGTAACTTACCACTTCCCGCTATTTATTCAGGTCGTCGTTCCAGGGAGCAAAAACATAGCCATATACAACTAAGTAAAACGGACACTATGATAATATGCAAACCCATATTTACGTAGATTTCCTTTTCCATCTAAAATCTCAAATTAATTTTTATTACATTATTTTTGCTGCACCCTGATATGTTTACCTTATTTTGGACCATGCGATTGACGACCCAGAACAATGTATCAGCTAGTTGTCACTTAGCAATTTTCCTTTGTTTGTGCTTTTCATGCATGTTCACTATTTTCCGGGGCTCTATCATCAAATATCAAACACCTGTATAAATAACATAAAATCTAATTTGAATTTATTTTAGGATGAAGCTGAGTTTAAGGAAAAAATTGATGGAAGATGCATCAGTAGTCAATCTCGCACGCATGAACACCGTAGCTGACATGAGGCAGCTTCGCAGCGGATTCGCCAATTCCCAATTCTCAGTACATGATGTCAAAGAAAAATGAATTACTGATTTGGAGAACTAATGTCAGGCAACTACGATTTACTTTTGATTGACAACAATCTGGCCACTGGTTTGCTCAATTATTTGTTGGTGTAGTTTTTTATTATAGTAGATACGATTGTATGAACCATACAAATTACAAGTCCCATTTACCAAAGAAGTGGAACGTCCCCCGCAAAGAGCATTTTTGTAATGTTAATGCTACCACTTGTTATTGGAATACTATCGAGAAGAGACACCAAAATATTACAAATATTGCTTATACACCGTGAATTTAAAGTGATTGTTTTCTCTTAAGCAAGCGATAGTACTTAGGAATGGGATTTTTTTGGACTGGACCAATTTTTTATTCTTAAAAAAATCAGATATATTTCATTCATTTTGGGTCGCCCATGGACACCTGCAAGACCAGAGGAATCGCAGATGCGTTGCCGGCCTTTAAGGTAGGAATAGGCTCGTTTCTTGAAGATCCCTAAGTCGTAATGGTCTGGAAATACCGCCGCTGAGAGCTGGTTCCACAGCACTATAGTTCGTGGTAAAAAATTACGTGAGAAACGCACAGTAGTAGATTGCCATCCATCAAGATGGTGTGGATGGAAAGACAGTCGATTGCGTGTAGTACGGTGAAGAAAATCAGCGGCAGGGATCAAACCAAACAATTCATCAGAGCACTCCCCGTGATAAAGGCGGTAAAATGCACAGAGAGACGATACGTCTCTCCGAAGGGCCAGTGGATGGAGCCGACTAGAGGTTACGTCGTCGACAACTCGAGCAGCTCTGCGTTGAAAGTGGTCAAATGAGTTATTGTTAAAGGTTTTAGAGTACGTCCAGTAAAAAAAGTTGTTCCTATTTATCACATGCTTAAGGGAAAATAACTACTTAAAGTGAACGGTGTATGCTTCTATATACATATATGGTTTTAACTGCCTCTGTTGAAGTTCCATCGAGTGGTACAATTTATTATGCTTGGTCTGGTTGGTGGTAGTGCTTGTTCCAAGTCCATCTGGCTAGCTACCGCCTTCATATTATAGTCTGCCATAATAACCATGTTTGTAGTTCACCAACTGGTTCACCAGTTCAACATCTGTGCGTTTCCATCACTTCAGCACTTCAGCGCGTTTCCATCTTTACCATAATCGTCCCTTACGTGAGTTGAAACTTTGAAAGCCAAGCGATCCGAAGGGCGTATAAAAATATATAGGTAAAGAAACATCTATCAACATCATCGAAAGAAGTAAAGAAGTAGAGTAATAGTCATTTATATTAATTATCAAATATTAATCAATATTTTGTTATTTACTGTAATTATATTTTATGATTCTTTTTTTCTTATTTTTTGTAATCACGGAAAGTATACTATCTACAATTGTTTAGATAACTATTAGGCGATGCAATTGTCACAAATGCAATGGCATCTGATGTTGTATGCCATTCATTTAAATGCGATGCAAACCTCTAAAGGTTTGAACATAAAAATTGGTACTTCAGTAAACTTTTTCATTAAAATATTATAAATATAAATTAATATTATAAATATTTTATTTTTATCTGTCATTTACTAAAATTCATTAATTATTTTAATCAATTATTAACTCTAGTCTATTCATCAATTATTTTAATAAATTATTTGAATCAATTATATCACTGATTTACTTGCAATGTACTGTGGTATGTATTTTGTGTAAAAAAATATATTAAATGCCATTAATGGACAAACAAAGTTGATTTCATTTCTGTATAAAAATTTAAGAAGATGATATTGAAACATTTATTATTATTTTTTTATTTATTTATTAGACAAACAGCGTTTTACAGTTAAATATACAGGTGTCCCACAAAACTATTTACACAGTTTGTCTGTGGGATCACGAGTCTCTAACATAACAAACTAAAGCTTAAATATTAAGGTAAGTTAGTCAAAAAATACTTTTTAAGTTTTCTTTTAAAAGCATTTTTATCTTGTTCCCGGCGTATATCCCCGGGCAAGCATGTTGCTCAATGTTGCGTAACTGCGGTCTTGATGAACCATATTAGTGTAAGAAATCAGGCTAAATTGTAAACGTCGTCAATGCATTTACTTGAGTTGACATGACCTGCAGTTCATTAGTAATGGCAATTGAAATGCACATTCTCTAGGATCAAATTACACGTTTTGAAATTCATTTATCTCACGTAGACCTACGTGGTGTTGCGCAGTAGTTCTAGAGGAATGATAAGGTTATAGGTACATACAGTAAAACGGGATAACTTACAATTGAGGGTAACATTGACAGCCGCGGCTCCAGTTTTTTAAGTAGGTAACTGCTACAAACGGTGTTTCTGGCGTCCTAGGCGTCCCTAGTCTGACTAGCTCTGAGATCAGGGCATCAAAGCTGTCAATGTAGCAATGGATTCAAAGATAACCCAAAGTTTATGGTAATACAGAATTAGAGACAAAATCAGCGGAGATGTCATTATTCCAAGGTCCCGAGAGACAAAGTGCGTCATGGAATTGATGGTAGCTTCTAACAGTCTTGTCTAGTCAAACTAGTTTAGACCGAAATGACATTTGAGGGTAACATCGTAAGGTCAGCAACGAAAGTCATTGAAGATGTTGGTACAGTCACCAGCATTAAGGCCTGCAAAAATATCTGATCATTGGTGGAAGGCATATATATATGACGATCTAACACGATATAAATATGTGATGATTTGTGGCCGGTATAAATATAGTTTTTCGGTAACGGCATAAGTATCTGACACCGGGCCGCTTCAAAATATATGATATTGCACAAAATCAAAATTATGTAACCCAACACCAGCATAAATATTTATTCACTGTGAACGTATAACCATCGGATCACAGATGGACCGCATAAATATCTAGCATGATACAAAATCGAAAATATGTAATCAATCTGCAAATATGAACTTTATCTTGTTGTCTTACGAAAATATTTTCAATACATCGACCTGACGTTTCATGAAAGGAGTGCAGACTTGTCAGTGCATGTCCGTCTCACGTTTTAGGCTATCGCAAGTTTGACAGATTCCACGCAATTAAATAAAATTGCTAACTGGAACTATAAAAAAATTGTTTTATAGGTATGATATGTATGGTATGAATTTAATTTAATTGGGAATTTCCTCAATAACTATCGTAAAATAACAAAAATGAGCGAGCCTTACGGCAGTCGCGTATGATGTGTAACATTTCACATCTCATCTTAGTAATATAATAAGCAATTATAACATTATATTCTGAAAAAAATTGGTCAGGTATTACATCATTTTATAACTATAAAATAAATGCAGTA
The DNA here is from genome assembly GCA_963082485.1 of Eudonia mercurella. Classification (NCBI taxonomy): domain Eukaryota; kingdom Metazoa; phylum Arthropoda; class Insecta; order Lepidoptera; family Crambidae; genus Eudonia; species Eudonia mercurella. The sequence continues at coordinate 12,956,665 of OY720027.1, forward strand.
AATACTCATTAGAAGACATTTGACATATCAAAATGACCTTTGATAGTCAAATGACACAATATGTCACATATAATAATAATATGTCTAGTTCATAATATCGATTTCGAATTTAAAAAATGGCGCGCGCTTGCGCTTTTCCCCGACTTCCTGTTACACTGTTACACATACTTCCATCCCATTTCACGAAATCACTCTCACAAACTGCTTATATAGAAAGCGAGCGGAAAGATGTTACTTCCTGTTACACACTTGTAAGGACGTCCGCTACGTGAAGCGGGTCCCGCGCCCGGGCCATACAAAATCAACCGCGCGTGTGCATGCGACGGGCGATTTTGTATGATCCGCACGCAGGACCTGCTTCACGTAACGCATGCCCTAGACTGTAACACATTTCACGAAATCACTCCCACAAGCTCCCCGACTTCCTGTTACACACTTGTTGCACTGTCACACAAACTTCCATCCCAGTTCACGAAATCACTCACACAAATTGCTAGAAAGCGAGCGGAAAGATGTTACACATCAAAAACAATTATTATTGACGTAACATTATTTTTCATACATTTTTAATAAAAGAAAGAGTTTAACCAACTTAAATTAACCTCCTTGCTAGAAAATCACGAAGCCACGAAGATATTGTTCTTATTTCAAAAGCTACGAAGAATTAGTATGTTTTTTCATGTTTATAGAATTTGTAAAACGTGAGACGGGCATATGCAGTGACAAGTTTGCACTCTTAACGTGAAGTGTCAGATCGTTGTATTCAAAATCTAATCGTAAAATAGAAGAATAAAGTTCATATTTGCAGATTGATGACATATTTTCGATTTTGTATCGTGTTAGATATTTATGCCACCTGTGATCCGATGGTTATTCGTTCACAGTTAATAGATATTTATGCTGATTGTAGATTATATAATTTTGATATTGTGCAATATCAGATATTTTGAAGCGGCCCGGTGTCAAATACTTATGCCGTTTCCGAAATCGATATTTATACCGGCCACAAATCATCACATACTTATACCGAGTTAGATCGTCATTTATATATGCCTTCCACCAATGATCAGATGTTTTTGCAGGGCTGTCCATACTCATATATTTATGCTGATGACTGTACCGTGACAAAATATTTTTTGCTAGATGTTGACGTGCCTTTGCGAAAGTATTAAAGTGTTCTGCAATTTTCGTTGCAGACAGGTATATTTTATTACGGTCAACCATATTGTTTTACTGCATTAAATTTTATATTATAATTGTTTTACTAGAGTAGGGCCGTAGAGTTTAATCGCCGTGGTGGTCACCGGTGACCGACAAACAATAAATTTTCTATTGTGTCTGGTTTTGAGGCAGTCAACGTGTTAACTAGAAATGTCTAGTCATGTATCAAATGTTCTTCCATGTGATTTTTCATTTTATGCGTATCTCTGCCACATTAATTTAAAACAGTCTAATGTTTCAATGAGTTACAAAATGTTAACACTTTAAATAAGCAACGACCGAAATTGATATATTGACATCTCTAATGTCATACATTAGAGATGTCAATATATCAATTTCGGAAGAATATTTGATAGTTTTTTAAACCCATTATTATTAAATATTTCCGATATGCTCTAAAAATCAAACGTGGCATCAAAAAGCGACAGTTGAATTACTTATTTAAATATTCGACATTGACTTAGGGCATCCAAGGACTGTACATCTCCTAATGTATACCTACCTACACAATTAACAGACTATGCTTCCTATCACAGTAATATAAGGCTTTTAATGTGTCAAAAGTGTTTACACATGATTTTATCTTTAAAACAAAACAAACTCTTGTTTTACAAATCATGCAGGTGAGACTAGTTATACTTCTACGAATTAATTATGTATGGACAATTCCATAATATTATGAGCAAAATAAATTAAAATTCTATTATCTATCATACCATCCTCTGTTGGCCACGTGACACTGGACAGCGCAATTAAATTTATTACTTCAATTAATGACAAGTTTTCAATAGAAAAACAATCAAAATAGTTTCCAACCATAAAGTTACTTAGCTTGGAAAACTTTGCTGGAAAAGCTTGTGGTTGTATCATTAAAATAACTGGTTTTCCAACGTCAAATATTTTTTTCCATTAGTTACGTAAATATTTACATGCGGTGTCTGGGGAAATTAAATGTAAATAAAGAAAAAAATCCAACTAATTTTATTTATTAACCAAAATCATAAATCACTTGACATATAACTTAACTAGCTATTTACAATTAGGGTATAGTTCAAATTGAGCAAATTACACATTCACCTACAAAAATCTCACCCTTGTTCTCATTTAACGTCTGTCACCACTTCCTTTCAATTATTACTATTCAATTAATCGGTGCTGGCGTCACAAAAAACAATTCGATATAATCTGAAGTCGTCGATATCTTATTTTATTTAAATAATTGTTAGATGGCTAATACAAAAAATCACTTTTAAATGGACTTGTAAATGCGAAATCACCGCTGGTTACAATGATCGATGCGTACAACACTATTTGGCAAACTTTAATGAAATTACATGTTATACACAGCCCTTTAATAGTGTCAAATAAGTAATGGGGTTCTCTACTAAGTCTTAAAATAAGTATTTTCTTTAACTTAGATTAGGCCTTGGCCATCCTTTTTCGCGGTTGTAGACGTACTTTGAAACCTTCAGCTCGCTTTAAGATAATATCAGCCTGCAGGTTAAAGTCGGACTCCTTGAGGTCAGAATGGACCCTGAAGCTCCTCAAGATTGTGGAAAGGATGATCTTCAGCTTCAACATAGCGTATTTACGACCTGTTAAAAGATAATATTATTAGTACAAAAATTACAATTAACCCTTTTCTAGCCCAATTTAAGCATGTCTTAAACTAAGGATACTAGGTAAGGAATAAATATAATAGTAATAGGATATAGGTATGTATAGAGATCTATTGGCAGCAGGGTATGCTACGTCCATTAAACCGGAAGATCGTTAATTATTTTAAATTATGTTGGTTTTATTATATTTATTATAATTTAGCACAGATATAGGATACCAGTTATTAAATCTAAAATTGTGGCGATAATAATGTTTAAATTATCGATAAACCGGAATAATAGAACATCAACCAAAATTATAATATAAATGAGTCTGCCTCTAGGACGTCATCGCTATATATTTTCTTTTAATGAAACAAGGACATTATTACTGTTTATTTTATTTTTTGTAAATGTGTTGAATAGTATTATTAATTATTAGCGAGTTAGTAAAACTGGTCTCCTCTAATTGCCAAAAGAGCATGAAAACGAAAATTTATTGAAAGATGCTAATTAGAAATTGAGCTTTCATATCATGTGTGTTTCACTAGCATTATTTTACATGCCACTTGGCCGAAATGTATTATACTTAAGTTTCCTTATAGATATAATCTATGCGATCAATAATGTCTAACTGCAGTACTTACCAACACAACTCCTGGGTCCAGCGGAGAAAGGCACGAAGGCATAGTAATGGCGGTTGGCAGACTTCTCTGGGAGGAAGTTGTCGGGGTCGAACTTGGTAGGGTTGGGGTATACGTCGGGCCTACGGTGCAGTTTGTAGGTAGCGATGATGATGGTCGTGCCGGCCGGCACTTGTTTACCGCAAGAGGCTGTAGAAAAAATAATTGTTTTTATTCAGTTTCCATTTTTGAAAACAATGTAATAACTTTTTGAGGACAGAATTTGCTGTTTGCTTGCTATGGCTTACATCGCCTACTCAAGTTTTTGGATGGTAAGACTTGTAGTTTCACAAGCCGCAGTGAATAAAAAGTACACTGGTCGCTCACTTCTAGTTATAGAAATAAAAAGCGTTAATAGTAGTAAGGTATTAAATAATTAATGTAAAATGTAAAATTAATGTGAATATTGCGCATCAATGCAAATCAGAAAACAGTTACGAATAGTATTATTATGAAAATGAGGAATCATTTGAATACCTAATGATAATTTAACGATTTAAGTACTCGGTGAAGTATGTGACAGGTGAATAAAAACTTACGCAAAGTAACGTCCTGGTTGAGTTGACGAGCGATAATTGGCACTGGTGGGTACATTCTGAGGGTTTCCATCAAACACCTTTCCAGGTACTTCATCTCAAGTGTGTCTTGGAAGGTAGCTGGGCGGTCGGAGTCTCCGAAGATCTGGTCGAGCTCCGCAATCACTTTGTCCTGGATATCTTGGTGGACGCCCATCATGGACAAGAAGAAACTGCTACCAGCGGCAGTCGTGTCGTGACCCTGAGTTGTTTAAATTAAATTAGCTTACGTCTTATATGAAAAATACTTATAATGTTGGGTCTGGGATGTCGCTATTCTTACCTCAAACATAATTGTGTCAACTTGTTCTTTGATTTCGTCATCAGAAATAACAACTCCGCTTTGTGAGCTCTCCAAAAGCAAGTCGAGGAAAGCGAGACGCTTCTTTTGGCCGACGTCGTTGTCTTCAACATCCAAATCATCCTTGAGTCCAGCAGCCTGGCCGAAGGATAGCCCTTCGACTGAAGTGGTTTTAGTCGCGGTAGATTCAGCAGATGTAGTAGTCTCCGGCTCAGACAAGACAGATGGCTTCTTGCCCGCTTTGAATTCCTCCTTCTTCCTCTTAATTACCTATCGCAAAAAAATAACGTAAATTAATAAACTAGTTAGTTTATCTTCTTGTTTGACCAGCTAAAAGGATCGGTACAGGATAAATAACTTTAGTTTAAATATGCGTGACATTTTAGAGTTTTTAATGATTACCGGCTCATTTATTACTAACGTGAGCAAAAAATTTACATAAACTGTGATAAACCTGAACACCGGATTAATTGCTACTATTAAAATTCATAAGTTGAGCCTACTACGTGACAATTACCTTCTTGGTCAATCCGTGGATGACGTCAAGGAGTTTAGTTTGGTTCTTCGCGTACTGTGTGAAGTTGAACAGGAATTGGGGTCTCAGCCAAATCTTGGTGTGCCTCAAATGGAGGATATCGCACATTTTCATGACAGCCATGGCGTATTCAAACCCGCTCTGGTCCTGGGTGCTCTTGCTGACTCCCATAGCGGTTTCTGTAACAAATCACAAGGTCAAGACAAGTTGCATGAGTCGAATGAAAAGAAAGAGCAGTTGTCCTTCATCGTATGGAAAGCTGTTGAGTAATATGAATCATGACAGTAACTTTAAATATTATGTCTCCTTTGCCGGCGAATATTGGCCATTACATGTACGTGGTGCTGTGGGGGGTCGCTTAACTCATTATGGTCTACGTGCCGCCAACAAATGAATAACAAGCACCTACTTCTATTTTGAACCTGATACTACTACATACGAAGTAAACAACATAATTGCCCCTGCAAATATAGCGAATCTGTTATATGGTATAATTTAGAACACATTTAGCTGTTTCTGTGTAATATAAATAATAACTATTATTAGGTATTACGTTTACTGTACTGCAGCAATTCTCGTGTATTGGATTCGTCGTAAATTCACGTTTACTCACGGTATTGCTTACAAAATAGTTTAATAAGATTGTGTTATTAGGAGGACAAGGTTTAATGTTGATACATCTTCCGACTAGTTTCTCTTATGTTATTCCAAAAGCGAATCTCGTAATTTGAGGGCCCAACGAACAAGTTATCTATCTTGTGTGGAATCAATATGCAAATGTTGCTTTGCAAATTTCGTAAACTTTAAATTGCTGTAGAGGCATTCGCTTCAAGAACGCCATCTAGTGTTCGAGCACGGCTGGCGGCGTGACCTGTGTTGTCACACTCGCGCAGTTACGTGACCGCACTGGGAAATTGCTGATTATCCTATACTATTTTCGCGTTTACACCTTGAGATTTGGGCCGATTTTTAATACGCTATTTATGCTAATAAGGCTTTTTTTGCTGAACGGATACTTCCGCTGTCCACGTAATCTGTGACAGTTTTCGTAATTATCCTTATATTGACGTCAACGGTTAACATGGCGAAATAAATTTGAATAATAATTAATAAAGGTACGAAAACATCTTGGAACTAATTTAAATTATTGACCTGAAACTAGTTGAGGCTGTTTATTAATTATGTTAAGTGACACGGGCGTTATTAGAAAATATATGTACTTGTGTTGAGGATATAAAAATAAGTTTTGTTAAAAAATAATATTCCTGACGTTATTCTTAATAACATTTAAGACATCACGTTTTTTCTTGAGCTGAATACAGCACTCATAATATTATGACAGAGAACAATGCAACATAAAAATAGACTTTTCGCCTTGTTGACCTAAATATGCATCTCACGTGTATCTTGTATAAAGAGAGTCACGGAATCAATAGCATCAATGAGCAAATGGAATCGATTGACAAAACAGACAGATCGCTGATTTAAAAAAATACTGTTTTGTATGCGTGACATGTTATACGATACAGGCGAACGTCACTATACGGAATATAACAAAATAGTACATCATCAATACTCTGAGCTGCCTGCGTTGATTCTTATTTATGCGCTCGTAAATCTATTCGTGAGCTTTTATCATAGAATTAGTGGGTAATTTATTTGTCCTATGAAGTGATTGGCATGTTGAATTATAAGTTGGTTATACGGTGTTTGAATTAAACATTTTTTAATAAGGATTTGAATTTTTGTTATCTTATACCACAAATATATTATTATTTCTAGCATAATACTTAATTTAGTTCAAGAAATGTGTCTATAAAAAATGTAAGCCACAACGACTTAAGAACTTCCTTATTTTACGCGCTTACGTTTATAGCACAGTCATGATTGATACTTTAGAAATAACATGGTTTAGTTACTACATCGAAGGTGTGTTGGTAGTAAGTATTTCTTAATGTCGCCGTATTGATGGCTGTTAATTATTCAAATCAATTTTCCGTTTTTTTCGCAACGTAATATACGTACAAATGTACGTCGTCTAATTCACAAGCTATGAATCTTTTCACACAGAGTTCCGCTTGTTATCTTTCTATTACTAAAATTTTGAATAGATATGATTGATGATAGACACATTGTACTTTGCCCTTTCGGTCGCTCTTGATAATATTACCTGTTAGAAGGTGTTTTGAACTCCAACCGTTACTGACTTTTCAAATGTAAGCCCTCAGGTGTGTTGTAAGTCAGTAGTGTATTCAGTACTTATAATGTACCTATAGTGGCGGACGTTGCCACACTTCTTAACAACGCATGCCTCTACGCCATCCCTTCTCCGAGCATCGTAAAAGGCTAACCATTATAAAAGGTACAGTCAGCAAGAAAAGACTCAAAACACTTTAATACCTTTAAAACAACTAAACATTTTACAATCGTTTATCAGTTTTTAGAAAAGTTATTATGCCATTGTACTAACGTGTTAAGAAAGTGTCGTTGCTTACCGTACAAGCGACAAAAGGCTCACTACCAATCAAGCAATCAAACTAATATATTTTTTACACTCTAATCCTCTTACTTACTGTATAATTATAGGATAGAGTATATACCGTGTAGAGTGTATAGAAGGTGAAGGTTATACATATTATCAGTCTAGTCTAGTCAGTATAGTATCTCACTAGAGAGATAGAGATAGAGAATAGTGTTTAAAATAATATTAGTTTAGTTAACAGTTCTATCTTACAGTTGATCTACCTATCTCTATTCCATCCTTATGTTAATGATGATTCTCTATGAGTGATATGAAAGAAAAATATACATACCCAGCAGAATTTCGACAGTGCATTCACTCATGTAGTCGTGACAATCGAAGTCTCCACTTTCCTTCTTCAGTTTGTCTACCACAGCCCTCGAGTTGGCATTGAAGAGGTCGATGAAACTCTTCAGGACGTTCAAGTGGAAAGTTGGGGCGATCAGTTTGCGGTGGGACCTCCATTTTTGGCCTAAGGAAAAATATATTTTTTATTATCCAAGTGTGATTAAATACCCAATCAATCCCCATTGGACCAGCGTGGTGGGATAGGGCCTGATAAGGTCATGTGCCATTTGTCATAATGTTAAAGGTTTGAACTCAATAGTTTTAGGCTATTAACGAGGCCCAAGTGTACGACAAAGTTAATTTTTATCTCCAGCATTTAAGCCATAGAAATTAAAAGTTTTGTAATAAAAGTTCCTAATACTCGTATTAATTCATTCGATTAATTTAAAAATGAGCTTATGTATATTTACAATTCAGTAACGTTTTAGACTCAACACATTACATATTATGAATTTATTAATCAATCCAAGTTTTTTGCGTGGAGTTCCCCAAGCATTGCGCACATTGTAGCTACGAAATTAAATATTGAATGAACCGTTAATTGATCGAAAACAGCAGAAGGTTCTATTTTCAGCATGTTTAAAAATAAAATGCTATTTAAAGAACGCTCAAACCGTTGCAGAACTATCTTGACTCAATTCGAAAGTATATTGACATTAGCAGTAACTTTCCAGTGGTGTATGAACATTATAAAAACCTTTGAGACATTACTATAAAATATTTCCTCATCTATATCAAGATGTCTGTTACATCATATTATGGCTAATGTATACATTTGAAAAGAACGTGCAGTGTCGAAGGCAGTGACTTTTAATTGGGTCAGCTTAATTTGTATCGACATTATGTTTCGATTAGAGATGCATTTGTTTTACAACTTTATAATTGCGTTATTATTTATCGTATAGGTACAATTTAATTGTTCTTGATAATTTGATATTTCAGTGATAAGAAACGATAGGTACTGTTAGTTTCAACGTTATCGAGGCGTATGCGTAAGCAGTAGCTTATAATGCATAAAGAATTTACTTTATTTTAAATATAATAAAAAGTTAAAACATACTCTAATTAAATAAAATTAAGGTTTGTTTGCTAATTATGATGCTTACAGTTAAGTATAACAAACAGCGATATAGAGACATTTAGTTGTGATGTCTTACCGGTACTGATGAGGAGACCATCTCCGAGCCAGGGCTTGAAGAATCTGTACTCATCAGCTTTGTCGATGTAGACGTGGCTGCTGAGGATGAGCTCCACGTCACGAGGATCGTACAGGAACACCAGCAGCCTAGGTCCGATCCAGATCTTGACGACGCCCTCCTTGTCATACGGGTCACTTTTGTGGCAGAGGTTCTTGAAGATATCTGTGGAGTAAAAGAAACTGAGCAATGCTATACCATGGAGGTGACTGTTGACTTGAAAAGAGGATTTAAAAAGCTTTCCACAAGCGGGAGTTGACTGAATCTCGACTTAATTAAGTTGGTTTCAGTTTGGTCAGTGACAGTTCTTACTTTATCGGATAGTTGCATTTGCATGTCGCCGTGTGATCTACACAACTGGCTATTTTATAATAGTATGCATTTGGCAAAACGATAATCTTTTATAGAAGTTGTATTACAATTAAGTGTATATTAACCAATTTTTGGGTTAGAAAAAAGTATAGGCCAAATCAAAAAATATTTAATGAACTGTGGTTAAAGAACTATTATGTGACGTAAATTTTGTTATTCATAAAGCTTTTTTTGATTTGATTTACACTCAAATTTCTGTTATAGCAACTGACTGAGAATTGGCCTTACACCATACCATTAGATTTATAGCCAATATGAGAGAATTTCACAAGATGATTCTTAATATAACTTTCACGACCGTTAACTAAACTCACTGGCCTTAACTCACTCATGGTTAAATAATTGATAACCCTATTTATGTCCAGTTTTGGCAACGCATGTATCTGGTCGCTGTTAAGTAATCTAATAAATTACATAACATTGGAGTTGATTTTGAAAACAAATATCAAACAACTTAAAGTGCCGTAAGAGATTAAACCGTGAAGCAAGAGCGTTGTAGCTATAACTGAGCTTTTATAGGTTGAAATAGTGACTAAAATGCTCCTAGCTTCTCGGTACTTCAGATACATTAAGCCTACGTTTGTGTCTGGAATAGTTAGAATACTGTTGCTTTCCCCTCTAGCATAGGAAAAGTGTGTGTGTCTGCATTTTCTATTTACTAATCCATATTTAAAGGCTAATAAATTAAACCAAACGAGATAAGTATGATACAAGAAGAGTTATATATCTCATACTTACTTAAATGTCTGTCTTACCATGTCATTTTGTTTGTAATATTTATTTAATATAGTAAGTATTCCTACAAAATCCACGTCTCATAAAACATTATGACGTTGCGAAAGTGTGTCACACTGCAAGTACAGTCACTGATCTAATATTGTGAATATTATAAGCTGACTAGCAATTTCCGCGATTATACGTCCCCATATTCGTTCTTATCTCTTGCCTGTAGATTTTACGTCTAGGTCCAGCGCCTTGGACCATGTAATGTTGTTCATTCTTCAGTAAGGATTTATCTTTTCTATACTAATATTATAAAGAGGAAAACTTTGTATTTTTGTATGTATGTTTGCAACGAATAAACTCAAAAACTACTGGACCGATTTAAAAAATTCTCTCACTATTAGAATGCTACATTAGCGCTGAGTAACATAGGCTATATTTTAAAAGTATATTAAATAAAATACTAAAAACGACAATTTAATTTTCCAATACAGAATGATTTGTTTGTTTTGTTGTCATAGAAACCATTGATATAATATTTAACTCAATGATGGAAACTGTCAAAGCGGTACGAAGTCTGCCGGGTCAGCTAGTTATACGTTAAGATGATAATGAAAAACCTAATTTCTATGAGTAATTACACTAACACGTTAATAATTACTCTAAAGTAAGTGAGCACCTTCTAAGAGTTGCTAGAGTAGCCTGTGGCGTGCACTTGGGCAGGCCTATGGCCTATGACGAATATAGGCATCAGACGATTATTATCAATAATGATGACGTTACCATGATAGTTGTAAAAGTTATATCTTATATGGATAATGAATCTCACCAGAAGAACCTCCGGTGAACTCCAAGGCATTGCCTAGGAGTGGCAGGCCTGCTGGTCCGTTGAGTTTGGCAGCCAGCTCGTACATGTGTCTCCTCGAGATCCTCCAGTAGGCGTACCACAGCACCAGTGCTGGGACCACCAGCATGTAGAACATGTTGGTGGCAGCCCAGGTGCTGCTTTGCACCACATTTTCAGCGGCGTAACTCATCTGTTAACAAAATTACGAAGTCGTAATTGCATGGTAATGTTTGGGCTAATGTCGTCGGGGAATTCCTTGGTGCATTTATAAATTAAGTCGAGCTTCGTCAAAATGATTTGAAATACAGTCTTTAACCCTTTATAGGGCAAGTTGCGAAATCGGTCTATATTTCGACCACTTGTATCCCTATAAATATAAGGACTAAACTCCTATAAAAAAGCTGTTAACTTTCATTTTTTATAAGAGTTTAGTCCTTATATATATGGGGATACAAGTGTCGAAATATAGACCGATTTCGCAACTTGCCCTATAAAGGGTTAATAAACCTGTAACATTGTTCGTATGGCTACAAAATAAGATAAAAATACCTAAATAAGTACGCATGGTATCGAAGATGGGACCTTTGAATGTGAAGCTGGTCGTCTAATCATTGGACTAAACAGTTTCTTTGCTATATGGATATAAACATGTAAGTATATAGTAACTATATATTAGAATATATATATATAATTTATACCAAGTACGTAAGTAATTCATATGTTCGAAAGTAGATTTATTGCAGTTAAAGTTATTCAGAATATAGGTAAGTAGTTACGAAGTGTCCGGCAATCAGTTTATTTTATTTACATAAATATTTGCTGTTCACACAATACGTTTTGTGTCAAGCAGAAAACTGTGGCGTTACTTTGACCTGCGATTATGTGCAAATTAATCAATTTAATAACCTTTATATTGTATATTTAATGATACGGAAGTAAGTGTGACATAACGCTTGTATTCGTAACAAAATCATCGAACACGATATATTATGGAAATAAGCTTCAAGAATTCATATTTTTCTATTCAAAGTCACAAATCAATGTTTAAGAAAATACCTATACATCCAGACCGACAAATTGTGTATTGTAGGATATCGGAATATGTTAATTAGGAGCACAGTAGGAAACTATTAGTAACAACATAGCTAGCAGCTAACTGCTATTTCCAGGTAAACTAGTATTTACTTCCTGATTAAAGACCATAAACGACTAATTATAGTATTCACAGTATTTCCACTATGGAAATATGAAAGATTGGGATCAAATCGTTGTTAAACAAAATATGTCGGTTGAAATAATTAGTAATATTCAAATAAGTACTCATGAAAGTATAGCTGACTGGATGAACAGTAGTTGTGAAATAGGTTGTAAATACAATCGAAGGAACATAATCTTCTTATCAGAAAAGGAGCTGTTTAGAAATCATCACCTTTGAAATGGAATATATATATAATGCTCGCCTTGTTAAAGCCTCAGGTGACAAAATTTTCAAAATCAGTTTCAAAATTTCTTAAAGGGAAAGACTTATTTTTTAAATTCTAAGATGTATGTCCAGTCGAGTAATAATATGTGATAATTTTGGACTATTAACCTTAAATATGATTCAAAACAGCAAAACTTGACTTTTAAAAGAGTTTTACCGTACAACCATAACATAAAAATACATATTTCCTATATATAAGTGTTTCCAAAATCTTAAGTTCCTAACCATTTTGAATTATTTGTTTTACATCAACACACGGCACTTGAAAAAGGCTTCTGCCTCAGGAGGGATTCGAACCCACAAACTTTCGCAAGCCCCGCGGTTGTTCTTACAATTAAGCTACCGATACGCTGGTTTCCGTGTTGTATTTAGAACATACCGTAGGTACTTATATTGTAGATTTCGTAAATTATGTCCAAAAAAATACAGTTAGACATTTTCATTTACAAATTAAAATATGCATGCGAACTTGAATTTAAAATTTAAAAAATATATACATAAGAACAAATATAAATAGTTAACAAACGATTAAGCTTAAAGGTACACATAAACTTTTTATTTACAAATAATATTTTTTTCGATATTTTATTTTATTCAATGCGGTACTAAACTTTAAAAAATGGAAAAAAATCAAGTTTGTTGTATGGGAACCCCCCTTAAATATTAGTTTTATTTTAATTTAATGGTTTATTTTTAAAGTGAATAATATAACTCAATATTCTGTGAATATTTCAAGCGTCTACCTGTTGCCGTTATCAATATCGAGCAAAAACCAGCAAAAAAAAAACACATTTGTTGTAGGTATGGAGTCCCCCTGAACAATTTGTTTTATTTTAATAAAATAATTTTTTAACTAACATTCTGTGAATATTTTAAGCGCCTACCTGTTGCCGTTATCAATATCGAGCAAAAACGAGCAAAAAAATCACTTTTGTACAACAAACGGGAGGGAGCCCCCTTCAATATTTATTTTATTCTGTATTTTAGTATTTGTTGTTATAGCGGCAACAGAAATACATCATCTGTGAAAATTTCAACTGTCCAACTATCACGGTTATCTCATGAAACAGCCTGGTGACAGACGGACAGACAGACAGACAGACGGACGGACGGCGGAGTCTTAGTAATAGGGTCCCGTTTTACCCTTTGGGTACGGAACCCTAAAAACGAATATAATATTATATTTTTACTTTTAAATATTACTTAAATTATCTACACTAATATTATAAAACTGAAAAGTTTGTTTGTTTGTTTAGTTGAACGCGCTAATCTCAGGAACTACTGGTTCGAATCGAAAAATTATTTTTGTGTTAAAATAGTCCATTTAATGAGGAAGGCTATAGGCTATATTACACTACGCTATGACTAATAGAAGTGGAGCAGCAATGAAAATGTTGCAAAAACGGGAAAATAAAATAGTTTTTTAATAGATTTTTAAGATTTTTAGATTTTTAATAGACTAATTAACGCGGGTGAAACCGCGGGGCACAGCTAGTTGATAAAAATCACTCACTAATTTAAAAAATAAAATAACGACATCAATGAAAAGAAGCTAATTTATATCTTCAAACTTTAATTAAATATTAATTATTTACTATTATCACAACAGTCACTTCCCTACCTTTTTGTATCACCGCTCCGGCCTCCAAATCACTGTACTAAATGTATAAACAATTCGTGTCCCGAAAGCAGCCCAAGCGTGTCGCGATCACGACTATGGAGGTGGCTCCTGCGCCGGCGCCTATATACACGGCTCCTACGTCATCATAGCTCGGTGCGCGGCGATCAAGCTAGCCGTTTCGAATCGCACGTCAACCAAAGAGTATTGTTGACGCGACAACAGGATATAATTGTTTAGTATTTTGTTTCTGGATTACTTTTTTATGCGATTGGCGAGTCATTTTAGCCGCGAAGGTTTTCCGACCATTGGGCAAAGCTTGATATGGATGCTGCTGAGGTCGGCTCAGAAAGAGGTAATGAGATAATCTAGATGTACACCAGATCGACTGGCACGTACAGCAGACCGACTGAAGTTGCTCAAGATAGGGATATATGGACGGATTTGGGGAAGCCTTTGCCTAGCTACCAAGCTATGTCGTGGGACCGCATTTGCTAAGGAAAAAAAATTAGGTATATTATTTTGTCCAATACATTAATAGAACATTAATAAAAACAAAGAAGCATAAAAAATGTATGTTCCTCTTTTTATTCCAAATTAAATGACTTGCCATATACATACATTAATGAAAATATTTTTTGAATAATTGATGAAAAGAAGCAAGTCCAGTTTAAACTATTTGTCAACAGTACATGATAAAGTTACGTTATATAAATAATAATAGTTATATACATTACTTATCTCCATTAAGCTCTCATAGAGAGTCATATTATAGGTACACTTATGAAAGTGGAAACAGTCTACAGCTCAGAAGCTGCTGAGTATGAAATGAATGGCTTGAAATTGGCTGAGTGGCTTTGAAACGAATCATCATCATCATCATCATCATCTCAGCCAAATAACGTCCACTGCTGGACAAAGGCTGGACTGAAAAGAATGAATCGCAAAAAATAGGTGCCAAGTTAAATTATCTACGTAAAATAATTACAAAGTGAGTTTGAAACTGTATAAAAGACATTGTTTTAGTGCTACTAGCAGAACGAATTGATTATTAAATGATAAAAACAATAATATCGGTAAGGAAGACTGACTATATTGACCACTGCTTAAAGCATTTTTTTGTTCAGATTTTTGGTTATGTACCCTTTTTTAACAAAGTAAAATGCTATCTTATTCATACAACGGGTCCAGGGGCGATTCTGGGTAATGTGGTATTCCACTATTTTCAGATACTATAAGCCCGGTTATTCGAAATGAAAAATAAACACGACAAGGTGAAATGTCGCTTCAAAGTCCTTGCAGGGTATTTAGTCACAGGTAGACAACGAAACATGCAACGGATTTGTACGTTCGTTATAAGAAAATAATCTATGTAAATAAAAATGAAATGCGGTTCGTTGCACATAGCCAGTCTATTTTTCTATTTCATTTCATTTCATCTTGACCCGGACTAGAACATAGGATACTTTACAAAGTACAAAGGATACATCCTAGGATAGTATCTAGGATATAGAGATATTCTAAGATGAGATATTATACGTTGTATCCTATGCACTTGACTACTTCCTGTGTTCCGTACCTGTTACCAGGATACTTATCCGGGTAACAGGTTCCTATGGGATAGTGTAGTCTTCACGAATGAAGTCGCGGTCAACATCTCGTTTAAAATAAGAACGTCTTTCAGTTTAATTGTGAAATGAAACGACATTTTCAATATTGTGTAGTTAGTTTTAAAATGTGTTTATCGACATCTATGTCGCCTTATCCCGTTTTTGTATTCAACTACAGAAGAAAATTAATAAATGTTATTTTAATTATAAACTTATGGATTCGGATACATTGATCGTTAGTTTATGGATAATGCCATTAAAGGTAAATTTTATCTTTAGTTATAACTAAAACCTATTTGACGTTTTTTACCGAGATATACGTTTGATTGTAGATACTGCGCAGGAGTTTAGTATAAATTGCGCGTCGCCGGCACTGGAGGGACGCGGAAGGCGAAAACTTTCGTGGATTCAAAAGCCTTAGCTGTCGTTGTGTTCGATAATTAACTTGTATTTTTAAAACCACTTAAATGACATTCGGTTTGCCTGAAAAAACGAACACCTATAGACGTTCGAAACCACGTATATCATCGATGCTAAATTGCTAATTGTTATACATTAGGAAACCCGTAGAACGCACTTCGTAATATAAATAAAGTAGACAGAGAAGGCACATTTTTTCCTATAATCAAATGAATGAAATTCTTCACATTCCATATCTTCAGCTAACAGTTATTCAATGACATTAAGCAATTACATTTTTAAAGATTACTTGGAAATCCTTGGAATTTAAAGAATACATGGACGCGACGAACACAAGTTTTAGTCAATATATTTACAACGATCTCGCTTCAGTATCCCTCTAAGAAGTTTACAACTTGCAGCTGATTGGTACTGTAGCAGCAGTAATGGCAGAACCCCTTATTGCCAGCATACAAAATAGCATCTACTTGGACGCCAGTAAGTTACGCTCCTAATATTGTTCTTAGGTACGTGAAACGGGGTCAAATGCAGTGGCGAATTAAATGACAACATTGAAAGGGATTTTAAACGTTAAATCATCATCATCAGCTCATTTTATGTCCCCACTGTTGGGGCACGAACTTTCTTTATGGATAGATAGGGAGAAACAGCCCATAAACCACCACGCGGGCTGAGTGTGGATTGGTGGTTGTCAACGACTGCTAATGCAGCCGGGACCAAAGGCTTTACGTGCCTTCCGAAGCACGGAGGAGCTCGAGATGATAAATTTTTGGTCACCGGATGGGTAACTCGAAACTAGCACACCGGGAGCGTCAACCACTGCGCCATCGAGCTCCTAAATTAATTTAATTGTTGCCAATGAGAACTCAACATTGTCAACTAATACCTAATTTAAAAAAAATGCATTCAATGTTGAAATCCTTGTCAGAGTTTTGTCTCGATTCGCCCCTGCATTTATTTGTATTCAAAAATTATTTAAACATTTTATAATAGCTTGCCTACTTCTTAACTGATTTTTAGTATTTGTAAAAATATTATGATCGGATGTTAATGACGGTAGTTGTTGACATTGAATGGGCGCCTTTGGCTTTCAAAGTAAAAAGTAAATCATCATCATCATCATCAGCCATATGACGCCCACTGACTTTAAAAAGTAAATAGTGTTGAATAATTTCGGCGGGTTGGTTAGCCACGATAGCTCAATTGGAAGAGCACCTGACCCGGTATGTTAGAAAGGTGCAGGTTCAAATCCTGCTCGTGGAATTTTTTTCAACATTTATGTTTTTGTATTCACGCCGCTGACCCTGAACTGAACCAACTCTCCGGCTAAGCGGTAAAACTTTCTGTTTCAGACCCAGTGGTAGGGTTTCGCTCACATGGCTGCTGCTACCACCATCTTTTCTAAGCTTGTTGCCATTTAGATATTTGGTTTGTGGTCGCCATCATATTTTGTATAAGGTTCTCTCTTGTGTCTCGTAAAATTTATATATATAATATAACATAGTATAAAAAAAGTCGCTTCCCGCTGTCCCTATATATGTCCCTATCTACTGACCCTGATAGGTAGGGTATGGCAGCTGGAACTACGGGTCCGGCTGTCTTTTCAAGGGTACCACGGGAGTTCCGGATCCTAAGCCCCCTGTCGGTTATGCCTTCGCGGGCGTCTCCGACAGGTTCCGGACATGGGTTGGACTCGTGGTGGCGTGTGGTTAGCTGTAGAAGTGGGAATGTTCGTCTGCCTGGTTGATGTGGCCAGGCTTCCATTTCGTGCACAGCGAGCGGGTCCAAGTAGCGGTCTCGAGGGGCCCGATGCGAAAGGACTTGCGGGGCACGTGAGTTGCCCATAGTTGGTTGTCATGCTCGGTGGTTTTCACTGAGCAGAGCTCCAACATCTCCGGCACTAGTCTGGATAACTAGTAGAGGTGCCCGCTAGATGCAATACCTCCGGTTGAGCCAACCGCGTAGGATGTTGAAATTGGCAAGGTGCCTGGATGGGTACTGAGAAGTGAGTGGGCTTACAACTCCGCCACCAAAGAGGATAATTGGTAGTCAACTTAGAGTTGACGACCCGAGCAGTGGAATCTGCGAGTTGTGCTCTTAGTGCAACGAGAAGTGAGCGAGCTTACAGCTCCGGTAACCTATCTGGATAATAGGTAGTGGACTATACGTGTCCACGGGGCGACTAGCTTGAGACACTAGTCTTAAAAGTACCGGATGAAGAATGCGCTTCGGTGCGTCCTGATCTGGCGTTATGACCTGACGTAGATGGTCCCTTGTGCTTGCACAAGGATGTCTGACACCTACTTTGTAACCTAACGGTTGGTAGGGGGTGTCAGTATAAACTTTAAAGTAGTGTTGAGTGGGTTGTCCCTATATATGTATGTATGTATGCTTAGATCTTTAAAACTACGCAACGGATTTTGATGCGGTTTTATTAATAGATAGTGATTCAAGAGGAAGGTTTATATGTATAATGCATACAATTATATCCGATAAGTGGCGCTGCTATAGGGTTCTATAGGATACGGGTGTTCACTCAAGCGGACGAAGTCGCGAGCGGGCCGCTAGTATAATATAAAGTGTCAATTATCTATCTTTTAATGATAAATGGCATAAAATTCTTTCCCGTAATGGTTTTAAGTCCTAATTGTAGTATACTATAAAGTTTGTGTGTCCGAATAAACTTTTTAATTAAAAGCAGGTATGTCAGCTTGTAAGCATGCCTAACCTCAGCTCACCAACATTTTTAAGTTTCTTTTCTGCCCTTCTGCATCCCTGTTGCAAGGTGAAAAGTGGAGTAGCTACTATACCGACTGTCATTTGTTTTACACATCCCTGATTTATATCACTATCGGATGGTAGATGGACTTATGTCCATCTACCATCCGATAACCGACTACTATGTACGTTGCTTATCTTGACAATCGGCACCGTGCTAACGATAATTATTACATTGTCAGATCTAATCTTACAAGTCATTGTATAATTCCTTTCGTCAGTGCAATTTGCTTTAGCTACCTTACTCTACACACATTCGTCACACTGCATGGAAAAATTATAATGTTGTCGATCCATTTTGTTGTCGGTCAGCTACAACCAATAGCACGTAGTAAGGCTATTATTTTGACTAGGTATGCATGTTTATTTCCATATTTTACTCGCTCAACATTCAGGCTGACGTTACGTTTCGTAATCACTAGCAATATGCAAAAGTAAGTTTTGTGATACTAATGGAACAAAGAAAGTATGTATCGGAATAAACGATTTATGCCAATCACTGGCATTGATGTTTAGACTTTTAAATAACTGTTTTACTTCGTAATGCATTGAAGACGGATAAAAAGTTGCTGTTTCTTACTAAGTAGGTATGTTTATTTTTCATTGTTTAAGTTATTTGTTTTCTCTACTAGTAGACTAGACTGGTAGAGAATGTGAGCATTTTATTTTATATAAGAGAAAAAGAGAAATTACGTATTCCATTGCGGCTGGCCAGATGCAGGTGGTATATTAAATATGGGACTAGACAAAGTGTTTTTGTGCCCTTTGTGTGTAGAAAATGCGGACTAAAAAACTTGTTATGAAATAGATACGCAGCAGGTACAAGCATATATACATGCTTCGTTGTCCTTTATTTCATACTAGCGGCCCGCCCCGGCTTCGCACGGGTGTAGATAAGTACTTTTATATTTAAACATTTTTTTTAATATAGCCTAAGTTACTCAGAGCTAATGAGCATTCTAATGGTGAAAGAATTTTTTAAATCGGTCCAGTAGTTTTTGAGTTTATTCGTTGCAAACATACATACAAAAATACAAAGCTTTCCTCTTTATAATATTAGTATAAATTATAAGTATATGTAAATTACCTTTTTTTTTGAAACCATTTCTTTTATAAAATGTTCAAATAATTTTTAACGCAAATTTTGTCGCGAACTAATTACAAAAACACAAATGTTGTCAGAAGGGTGCAGGTTCAAATCCTGCTCGTGGAATTTCTTTCAACATTTGTGATTTTGTCATCTCTTTTATGTTCTTGCCACGCTACGGTAGGCAAGTATTTACACGTTTTTGAGATTGACGTAACACAACTGGTTCAAAATTATAAAAGAAAAATAAAACTTAGGCCATTTGTTTTTAATTAACATCTTATTAATATCAACATACGTCACGTCTTAGACATTTGACTTTAGATTATTTTAGCCCTGTCATCATCATTATCATCATCAGCTCATTTTATATCCCCACTGCTGGGGTACGAGCCTTTCTTATGGATGGATGGGGAGGACCTAGTTTTAGCCATGTAGAAAGAACAAATTGTAAATAAAAATAAAAATCGTAAAAATCAGTGTTTTTTATTCCAAGAATGGAATGAGTGGGGAGTGGAGGCTTAGGATAATTAAAGACTTTTGTAAAATAAGGGATCATTTGGAACCGTGACGGCAAGCTACGACTTCGATCCCCGTAAGAGCGCGGTCCCATTGAAATCTATTAACTACTCGTAGTAGCTGGGAGCTATTTTGAAGGTCAAGAAATATTATTATTATTATAATTCAAAACTAGAGTCTTTGGTGTGCGACCAAAATTTGTAATTTGTTCGCAACAAATAAAAATTATTTGAACATTTATAACTAGTATGAAGTTAACGTGTTCTTTACATTTTGAAATAAATCAATTCTTTACACGGTGCTAGGTGCACTTCAGGTATTTGTATAAAGGTATTCGGCCGCCAACGAGTTTTCCACTGTCAAAAAAAAGGTATTTGTATAAAGTGCTCCTTGGCCACGGATTATGCAAAAACTTTTGAAGCATTGTCTTTTCGATTTGGATAGATTCGTAAGGTGTTTTATTTTAATTAATAAAAATGCGCTCTTCCACTCTCCAATACACGATTTCGAGGCAGGGTTTAAAGGCTAACTCTGGCGATGGCACGGAGGGGAGGCGCAGGAGTTTATAGTGGGTATACCATCTTTCCCCCTTGAGGGGATTGAGACTAAGTCTCATATAACCATCTGCGTCTCCCCTGCACCAGTCGGCGTCTCTCCTTACGTAGTAACTATTACTTAATTTGGACGCAGTGTATGCGTAATGCATTTTCTCCTATAAAAAAAGAGTAAGAAGCTAGAGGCAAATTTGGGTCACGGAGAATCTAGTAAGCTCTTACTAGAACTTCTTACTACTACATGTCCTCATATGTTAGCGTAATGCCGACCTCTTGAAAACTTCGTCACCATGGCTTAAAGAACCATCACGTTTCTCACCACCTATTATCTGGTTACGCTGTTAAGGCCTTGCAGCTAACAGCAAATTTTTATTTTTTTTATTTTTCATTTACAATGCTAAGTTAAGTAGTTACAGTTGGAAAGTTTGTTATAGAAATTTTTTAATCTTGTAACAGCAAGTTCTTCGTTCGCAAAATATGAAATGGACTACATGCTTTAAACTTTGTCGCCAATGATTAAAAAGTAGCTTTTCCACAATGTATTCACAGTGATATAATTATGGCGAGCTAACAAATTCAAATTGTATGGTCTTTGATGACGCAGTGTATGACGTACGAGATTGTTGTTGTTCATATTTTGTTACAGGTTTTGGGTACCTACAGGTACTTTAAACTACTAAATTACTTTAAATATATTATGTATATATAGAACATTATATACTATTACACAATGTTTGTGGTATAGTGGTATAATGTTGGTGTTAGCTTAATACATATTATTATTTTTTTACGCAAATATAAAGCGAAATTTTTATTTACAAACAAAGACAATAATTAGATAATAATTAAATTACTTAAAATTAAACTTATAAAAGACTATAAACTATAAAGAACTACTACGACTATAAATAAAAAAAATGCCCCAAATCATCATCAGGCAGCATGCAGCAGCATTGCCACGTTGGATATCAATACTTATACGCTGGCCCAATTAGCTGCTAGCTCTGAGGTCCCGGGTGGTTTCTACTAATTTTATAGAAATATCTTTGTTATAATGTGTGTCATCGAAAAAAAGTAACCTTAATGTCTTTAATATTTTCAACATACTTAAAAATATTATAACTGGAGCGGTGGGGAAAGTAGGGCTATTGTTATTAAAACTGTCCGAAATACAATTTTGCTTGACGCGTGAAGTGAGGGAGGCATTATTAAGTGGATCGCTAGTTACATGTAGAACGTGATAAGGAAAGGTTAACAAATGTTCCCAAGCTTGTCTTGAGAACATACAATATATATATTATACATTTTTTTAATCTCCAACAAACATAAACACTCAAAACGATACCTTAATTTTTGGTGGCGCGGGCGATACTGTAACTTATAGTGGACTGTATTTTTTTATTGGTATTTTACTATGTAAGCGATGTTTCGAACTGCGAGGGAGGGTAAACATTTCGATAAAAAAAAGGAGGGAATACCTTAATCAGCAAGCGGCAGTAGGCACCACTTGTCCAGCAGGCGAGCGAGCAGTCTGAACCGGCACCAGGTTGGTGGCCAGTGGATGAACTTGGCTGAAACATGGACCCGGACCACCAGCGCGTGGTCACTCACAGTTATTAACACTCGTAACGCGGTAATAGCTATCAGATGACCAAAACGGAGATGTCCTCGAAGCACGTGCGGCCATTTTTTAATCGACTTCAAAAAAAGGAGGAGGTTCTCAATTCGGTTGTACTTATGTTTTTTTTTAATGTTTGTTACCTCAGAACTTCGTCATTTATTCACCGATTTGGAAAATTCTTTTCATTTGAAAGAATATATTTTCAGATTGGTCCCATTTTTATCAAAATCTAGTTCTGATGATGGAATCCTTAGGGAATTGAGGGACTCCTCAAATATTGTAGGCATACCTATAGCGATTTTGGTATTTTCAGCAATAAGTCAAGCATTTGCATTCAGAAAGTATCATTTGATGAAGTGTAACTGATGATAACCGGAACTCCTCAATGATAAGTATTTCACGGGTGGCGATAACATATCTCGATTAAGATAGTTAAGCGACTATGACGAAGCAAAAGAAGGCAGGCACCAGAACTCAGTTCTGATGATGGAATCTTTGAGGAATTGAGGGAATTCCTCAAATATTGTAGGCATACCTGGCTAAAGCGATTTTGGTATTTTCAGCCACTCCGGCTATAAATCCTTCTGAAGTAATATTGTAAATGCGAAAGCTTGTTAGTTTGTTTGTCCGTCTTCCACTGTTGCCTGGAAGATATTGCTTTAAGCAATAAGGCCGCCTTTGTGCACAACAAATGTAGGACTTTTCGTGTATTTGATGTTTCCGTGTGCAATAAAGAGTCTATTTATCTATCTACACTGATGGAATTTCATTAACAATGTCACACCGGAACAATGTTTCATTTGTGATGTAGTTTCCCTTTTTCTTTGCTTGTCTCATTTAAACGGCGCTGTCTCATACGAGCAGCGCGTTTAGTAGGTCTTTCCATATTAGCTTTTGATAAATAAATCGAAAAAAAAAACAAATCACAAAAAAGCGAGAAATAAACAAAATTTTAACATAAAATAAAACCGACTCCAAAAAAATAAGACTGAAAAAATTGCACTAAAAAGTAAAAAATAATTGGGTACTTTAGTTTGTTCAATTTACTTGCAATTAACCTATATTATACTCAATCTTATATTCTTTCTTAGAAAAATATATAGGTACAATTATTATTATTTTTGGAGTCGGTGCCAGGCAAGGTAACTTTAACATTATCATTTAACGACATACTATAATATAATCATAATAGTAATTCAATCTTATGCATGAAATTTTTACTACAAACGCGGATTGCCACCTCAAAAAATTTCGTTGGGAACTAGACGCGGGCTGAGATCACACCCTTATACTGACTTAGACAGTAGTCAACATACCGCCTATACGCACAAAGCGCTTTGCGTCATCATTATTGATGTGGACAGCTAAGGAGTGGAACTCCCTTCCTGCGGATTTGTTTCCTGAAACATACAACCTGGACATTTTTAAGGCAAGCGTGAACAGGCATTATTTAGGCAAGTATGCTACATCCTAGGCCGCATCATCGCTTACCATCAGGCGAAATCGCGGTCAAATACTTGCCTATACAGAATATAAAAGAAAATAGATATCTATATGTATATAAATAGATAGATACAAAAGCAAATATGTATAATTGACCATCCCGAACATTATATAAACGAGGGCTGTTAGATAACAGTATTTATCGGTAATATCAAATATTGGTTATGAAGTGGCCCTCGAAATAAGGAACCGTAAGTAAATCACAAGCACGTATTGGGTTGTTGATCCTTAGTTTTTTTCCGCTCTAATACGTTATGTCGTATAAGCTCTACCGTAAAGTTAAGCAACTTGGTATATTTTGGTTCAAAGAGGTTTTATTGTCAACAAATTATTTAGAAACACTCTTATGTGTCTTATCGTTCAACTATCAACCCAAGATGTTACGTAGTTTTTATAGATACAATGTTAATTTTATTAGGGCATTAAACTGATAAAATGGTTGTAAATCAAAATATAAAATTTCTAAAAAAATAGTTTAGTTTTTATTTGGGATTCATCCAAAAATCTATTAATATACTATACTGTTAATATTATTAAAATCTAACGTTACTTTTTAGTAAACAAATAAACTAAAAATTATTTCTTTGCATTGGTGAAGAAATTAAACCAGCTTAGTTGGTTTACAAAATCATTTTTTTTATATAACAAAAATTTTAACAAAAAAAACCGACTCCAAAAAATTTTACTGAAAAATTGCACTAAAAAGTAAAAAATAATTGCGTAGTTTAGTTTGTTCAATTTACTTGCAATTAACCTATATTATACCCAATCTTATATTCTTTCTTAGGATAAATACCTATTTATCCTATCCTAATTGTACCTACAATTATTGTAATTTTTGGAGTCAGTGACAGTCCGCGTTTGTAGTCAAAATTCATACATAAGATTGAATATACTATTATGATAAAAAAAAAATGTAAAATCTTAAGAACTAGAGTCATTATTATGATTATATTATAGTATGTCGTTAAACGTTAATGTTAAAGTTGGCTTGCCTGGCACCGACTCCAAAAATAACAATAATTGTACCTATATACTCGTATTTTCCTAAAAAAGAATATAAGATTGAGCATAATAAAAGTTAATTGCAAGTAAATTGAACAAACTAAACTACGCAATTATTTTTTACTTTTTAGTGCAATTATTTCAGTCAAATTTTTTGGAGTCGGTTTTTTTTTGTTAAAGTTATTGTTTATTTCTCGCTTTTTAGTGATTAGTTTTTTTTTCGATCTATTTATCAAAAGCGAATATGGGAAGATCTCCCAAACGCGCTGCTCGTATGAGACAGCACCGTTTAAATAAGATAAGCGAAGAAAACGATAAACTAAATCACAAATGAAACATTGTTCCGGTGTGACATTGTTAATGAAATTCCATCAGTGTAGATAGATAAATAGACTCTTTATTGCACACGGAAACATCAAAAACACGAAAAGTCTTACATTTGTTGTGTACAAAGGCGGCCTTATCGCTTAAAGCGATATCTTCCACGCAACAGTGGAAGACGGACAAACAAACAGCTTTCGCATTTACAATATTAGTTCGGAAGGATTTATAGCCGGAGTGGCTGAAAATACCGAAATCGCTTTAGGTAGGTATGCCTACAATATTTGAGGAATTCTCTCAATTCCTCAAGGATTCCATCATCAGAACTGAGTTCCGGTGATGCCCGCCTTCTTTTGTTTCGTCATAGTCACTTAACTATCTTAATCGAGATATGTTATCGCCACCCGTAAAATACTTATCATTGAGGAGTTCCGATTATCATCAGTTACACTTCATCAAATGATACTTTCTGATTGCAAATGCTTGACTTATTGCTGAAAATACTAAAATTGCTATAGGTATGCCTACAATATTTGAGGAGTTTCCTCAATTCCTTAAGGATTCCATTATCAGAACTGGATTTTGCTTAAAATGAGACCAATCTGGAAGTATACCTTTTCAAATGAAAAAATAATTTTTCAAATCGGTGTATAAATGACGGAGTTATGAGGTAACAAACATTTTAAAAAAATACAACCGAATTGAGAACTTCCTTCTTTTTTTGAAGTCGGTTAAAAAGGAGGCAAACGAGCAGGCGGGTTACCTGATGTAAAGTAATCGCCACTGCCCTCGGGTGTCCATCCGCAAAACCAAAGTAATCGCAGATGCTTTGCCGGCCTTGAGGAAGGAGTTGGATCTTGAGGAGGAACTAGGAATTCGGAAGGGGGAGGGGTGAGAGATGGGCCTCCGGTACTTTCACTCACCAGACGACACTACAGCAACGAGTGCCATTGTTTCACGCCGATATTCTGTGAGAGGGTGGTATTACGCCGGGTAAACCAGCCTATTTCGTGCTGCAACGCAGCGTGGCTCTACCACTCAAACAGTGTCACTTATTTAGCACCACCCAAGGGTCATGTGAAGGGTCTCAAGGGTAAACCTATGGATGCGAGTAACTTTAACCCCCAAAATAAACATATTTTTTCATAGGACATTGTATTCACCGCCATATCATCATCACCATCATATTCTTCCATCTTCATCTTCACACTGAAGTTTGGAGATCAACACCACCATAGGCCATGTCAAAAACTTTCCACTGTGTAGGCTTACGTACCGGCTCAGTGTGTGATATAAAAAGTTTATTGAAAAGACACTCTTTTAGAAACATAAATAGATCGTTTTTTGCTGTGCCCGCGACTTCGTTCGCTGACAAACAAACAAAGGAAATTTTTTGCAACGCTATCCTCTCTATCTTCTCAATATAGTTATAATATTACTGTAACAATTATATTCTCTACACAAAAAAAAATACTAAAATTAAATAACTATATATAAAAGATGCCCTCCAATTAAGGGCTTATTAAAGACGTTATATTTGAATATAGTGTTAAAAAAAATTTCCACTAGCGGGATTATTGCAATAAAATTTAAAAAATATATAAATATGTGACCCACCTACCCACTCGCGACCTAATTAGTAAAGCATGTGTTCATCACAATTGTTCTGACACAGAACCGGAGAAAGAAAAGCCCTATCCATGTTTCTTGTGTCTTCTTCTCGGTACAAGTCTCCAGTCTCTCGGTTAAGAATCTTTTATTTTATTTTATTGTCCGACTCGGAGAAATGCCCTTCATCAACATCATCATCATCATCATCAGCTCATTTTTATGTCCCCACTGCTGCACACTGCACTGCGGGCACGAGCCTTCCCTAGGAATGGATAGGGAGAATCGGCCATAAACCACCACGCGGGCCCAGTGCGGATTGATGGTTGTTAACGACTGCTAATGCACCCGGGACCAACGGCTTTACGTGCCTTCCGAAGCAGGGAGGAGCTCGAGATGATACATTTTTGGTCACCCATCCGATGACCGGCCTATGCGAAAGTTGCTTAACCTCAACACTCGTAGACCGGGCGCGTTATCCACTGCGCCATCACGCTCCTCTCCCCTGATCATTACAATAAAGAGATCGCAAACTCGAAATGCGATTAACTAATCGTGACGTCATTGAGTGCAATGACACACCATCTCAGAGCGTTCCAAAAACTTCTCTTTTAACCCTGTATAGCACAAAATAAGAAGACTGCAGAAGGTAAGCTTCATACAAACGCACTCGAGCAACGCACACATAGACCCTCACACATAGTTTCACGGACACGTAATCTCGGACAATCTCGAACAATTCCGGACGCATGTCCGTTAGATTTTGTCTGTGTGTGTGTGCTTCAGCGCGTTTGTATGAAGCTTACCTTCTGCAGTCTACTTATTTTGTGCTCTTATTTTCATGTTTTAAAAAGTAAAAACTTTCCATTAGGGCCTTTGTTTCTTTTTACCTTTTTAAGGTACGTTGCTTACGTCAATAGCCAGTTAAATTTTTTACATTAATTGACGTCAGAAAGTATAACGCACAAACGAGCGCAACGCACACACAGACCCTCACACTAGTCTCACGGACACCTAATCTCGGACAATCTCGAACAATTCCGTACCCATTTGTTACGAGACTCCGTGTCCGTTAGAGGTTGTCTGTGTGTGTGCTCGAGCGGGTTTGTAGGAAGCTTACCTTTTTTGCAATCCGCTTATTACAATTGAAAATGGTTATCAGATGCAAATCGTCTGAGACGTATTTTTGGCCATAGCTTCGAGGATTTTGGGAAAATCGAAATAAAAATGGTACCAAGAGTTGAGGATTTTATCGAGACACCTGTGAGCGTTTGAATTTTGAAAATCGGCTGGAAACTTTTTTTGGAATTTTGATAAATGTAAAAAAATAGGGTTTTTTTGGGGGGTGTGTGTATACTAAATTGTAAATATTAAAAAAAAAAACTGACTTAAGAAAAAATGAAAAAAGGGTCCTAGGGAATACCCTAGGACCCTTTTTTCATTTTTTCTTAAGTTTAAGTTTAAGCTAAACTAATAAGTTTAGCTACAAAATGGCGAATTTTTTTTTTAAATCGGTTAATAATTGTGACCCTTTAGGTGGTCTCTTTAGATTTGGTATTGTAAAAAGTGATGTAGCTTCTTTGATTATTGACCGATCGTCATGGTAATGGTGTTAAAAGATGCGGATGTAGGCGCGAGGTGCATTCAAGTTGGAATTGTTAAAATAAAATGTTGTTTTTCTTCGTAAATTGTTGTATTCATTTTCAATGCTCCGATTCTTGCGGGGACTGCGAAATCTGTGAATTTTTTGTGCTCTTATTTTCATGTTTTAAAAAGTAAAAACTTTCCATTAGGGCCTTTGTTCTTTTTACCTTTTTAAGGCACATTGCTTACGTCAATAGCCAGTTACAGTTTTTACAATAATTGACGTCAGGAAGTAATGTACACCGGCCTGGTACTCTGATTAAGTATTTTTAAATCGTCTATAAATAGCACTCGTATTTATAAACGGAACACAGCTGCCCATTTAACTTGAACAGAGATTTGTTTGTTGTTGTAAATAAAACTCTGGGTTTCATATTAGGATGCATCTTTATAATACTTTTTACAACCTGTTGGGTCAAATATAGGTAGCCCGACTCTAACGTCCTAAAGAATCTAGCTCATTTTTTTAACTGCAAAAAAATGCACTACATTAATAATATTATTATGTATGTTACTATTTAAGGTAAGTATACATAAGGTCACATTTTATCAACCACAAAAATTTTGTAGATAAATTCACCAACATAAATAAACTATTTTTACGAAAAAATCTTAAATTTTTATACGCTAGTTTTCAAGAAAAACGCCAAAAGACATTTCAATTAAAAAACACCCCTTACGCACTTTCGGTAGTTTCAATTCAAAGGAGCCGAAACCACAGAATAAGTAATAAATGCCTACACCGCTTACACGTGCCCGCAGTTTAATTTAAAGGAGCCAAAAGAGGGGCCGCAATGTGTGCTCTTAAAAATTTTACAATTTTTGTGTTAGGAAAAATAAAAATAAAAACTAGCCTGATTTTTTTTAAATGCTAGGGCCTTATTTCTCTGATATAATTAGATGTTTTGTCAAAATTGTTGCAGTTGATAAAATGTGACATTTTAAAGTATAGGCCATAGTGGCCTGAAAAAAAAGGTATTCTATTCTATAGTATACTCGCGGGTCTGGGGCACCCTGCAAGTTATGTGGGGTTCTCCCTCCTGCTTATTTTAACCCAACTCCTAGAAGTAATTGGGTCGCAGGGTCTCACTAAAAACGCAGTACCATCATCAGAGCCGAATAAAGCTCTCTATAGGCCTTTATAGGCACTGCAAGTTTCGAAGCACTTATCCTCCAGTCTAGACAAAAAAAAACTTTTTTTCTCTGACCAAGAGGCGCCTTAACGACGCAGACCCATCGGCACGTGCCTTTTTTGCCTTTAGGTTAATCCGGTACTGACCATCATGCACTTGAGGAGGTCGCTCCAAAAGTTTGTACGAGTAATGAAGTTGCTGGTGAATAAAGGGTGAAGAAGTCAATAATTTTTTCTTACTCTTGGGTTTAAAATACTGGTTTATTATTTGGTGACAAGATGGCACCACAGCAGGCACCGTGTACCACCCCACGGGTGGTGCTACACCCAGGAAGTCTCTGAAGTTTGAACGGTCCCAACGGCTTTAGGAGCAGCCAAGTTTCATGCTGCTTATAAGCCCAGTTACGCTGTAAAGGTCAAAGGAGGTCAAATTCCAACTCTGCGTGAGTAAATTACTACCTAATCTTTATTTTATATTTTATAATAATAATAAAATTTATAATAATTATTATTAAATATTTATTAGGTAACAACGTACGTACAGACGCCTGCACATCAAACTAATTTTTTTTAATAGAAAAACAAAACATTGTGTTTTCATAACATTACTGACGTCCACATTTTTGTCCAGTCCACTCGACCCGCTTAAACTCAAGCCTGATTATAGGTATCCAAAACTGTCAAATTTATTCAATAAGTGTTCAACCATATGACAAAAAGAGAAAATACTTTAGTTTACATTTGTCATTTTACCGTCCTATTATCTAGTGATGGAACCCAGAATCTGTATTCACAGTTCTAGATCCTTTTTTAAAGTCTTAGCAAGCCATTAGCTACCACTTTACCGAAGTCAGTCGCCATAAAAACATCGATTAAATAAATAAATTACTTTCCCACTCTCACACCAATAGATATTGGTGTGAGTGTGGAAATCTGTCAATGCCTTAGAGCATTGGTTTAATGCTCTAAGGCTTAGAGCATTAAACCTCTAAGGTCAATGCCAATCCAAACTAACATTCTATTTTTTTCTTTTTTCATTGCTTTGGATCTTTTGGATACAATCCGTGCAGCCTTAATAAAATTACGGTCGAATTTCGACCACTGGGCGACCGCTAGTTATCATGAATATACAACCGTTTGGTTAGCGCACGCTGATAAAGCAGCCAAGTTGCGCTTCTTAATTCTGACTTCATAAAGAAATTTAAAGATTTGGAAGTGTAAACTATTGTTTATCAAAATAAATTATACCCGATTTCCACCCTGAAATTTCATTCTAAATATTGATTTTTTTTTATTGGATCTGTAGTTACGGAGCCTCCTAAATAAAAATTTACGAATTTTATCTCTTCATAACATTAGTGTAGATAAATAACGTTCTTGTGGCTTTACTATAAAAGCTAGGTGTATCGTGTCGCTGACTTTTTTTTTCATCAACTGATGCATAACATTTTCATATAGGTATACCCATCCGTTAGATCAGCGTAGGTACGCCGATGAAGCGGCTAAGCAGCGCTTTTTTACCGACTTGATTTACAAATTTGGAAATTTCGAGCAGAAAACTAATCTTTATCAAAATGAATCATGCACCCATGCAAAGTATGTATATGTAAGGTTTGTATGCATTATATCAGTGATTTTTTATTTTATTTGGACCAGTAGTTCCAGAGATTAGCCCCGACAAACAAACAAACAAACATTATCACGAACGTTACCTCTTTATTAATAGTATAGATGAATGCTTGAATCAAATAAATATTAATTAATTAATTAACATTTGTACATGCATGACTCGAACTCGACTCCGTATGTTTCCAATTAGTATCGATCAGTATTGCACTTACTTGGCCGTGAATGTCAACTGTATGTAACTAGGTAACATTCCGTTTTTTCGCAGACTAGGTATTAACCATAGTTTCTAGGTTACAGCCCCCTGACTATGAGCTCTTATACTCGTAGCAGTATTATTGCAGTTGTGGAAAAGAGACGCAAGTATATTCGTCGCTACACGCGACTCGTTTTCACAACTCTCTATGAGCTCGTGGTTACCCCCCAGGTTACAGTTGTCAAAACGCCTATCGCCTTTGTGGTGCTTTATGGCCCGAAGATATTTAGAAGCCTTAAGATATTTTTAAAAAATACGTAAAGCCTTTGAGACATATTTTTTAATTTAGTGTAAGATGTTTATCACACTAACTAATATTATAAATACGAAAGTATGTGTGTGTGGGTGTTTGTGTGTATATTTGTTGCTTCTTCACGCTGCAACGGATTTTTATGAAATTTGGCATACAGATAGTTTATAACCTGGACTTTTTATACTGATACTCTCACGGAAACGGGAACCACGCGGGTAAAACTGCGGGCGGCCGCTAGTTAATTTATAAATTGCTTTTTAGGTTGTATATTATCGGTTGCATCATCAGTCATGATCATCCACTAATCCGCACGGCCCGCGTGATAATTTAAAGCCCGTTCTCTCTGTCCATCCATAGGGAAGGCTCCTGACCCAGCAGTGGGGACAAATAAACTGATGATGATGATGGTGATAATGACAAATGTCTTTGTTTTGTTTATGAATTGGTATATGCTGATACCATAAAATTGAAAAGCATTATTTTGTTCTTTTAGTTTCATTGAAATCTATTATAGACTTCTGTTGGACAACATACTATACATATAGCATTCTACTAACCATTTGCTTCTTTACCAACTAATAACCACATTTTAAAATGCTAATAAAAGATAGCAAAGTACTAACGAATTGTGTATAAAATATTTCAATGGTTACTTAGGTATCGATGTAACTAATCTAAGTAACCTACATTCATAGCAATTAGCCAGACATAATATTATCCTGTTGGATATTTGGAAATTAATAATTTTTAATTAAAGAGAACATATTTTTTGTATTCTTAAATATACTTACAGTACACACGCCTGCACAACAGATTACCACAACCTACCAAATTTGAACTTTATGTCTTAGTTGTTATTGAGCCTACAATGGAGCGAACAGCTCACCAGCTGACGGCACAATATGGGGAGCCCTAAAAGGTAAGCTGGAAACATAGACAACCTATCACGGACACGCAATCTCGCAACAACAGCTCTCGGACTGTTCCGAGCTGTTCCGAGATTCCGTGTCTGTGATAGGGTTTATGGGTGCGTTGCTCGAGGGCGTTTGTAGCTTAGTTTCTGCCACATGAGCAGGTGTGTGAATAAGTGCCTTGCTTTCTGCAGTCTCCTTATTTTGTGATGACGAGAAGCTGCCACCGCCGCCCCCTGGTAGGCTACTCTTGACGCAAACTCAATCTCAATACAATTCCAATGCGATTAATATGTATCGATATTGGGATAAGTTTCGCAATTTCGGAACGCCCCATCTCGATAATAATTTGTTCACTAAATTTCCACGCAATTTAATTCCAATGTGGCGCTATTATCGCTTTTAAGAGTGCCATTTGAATTTTTTAGATTTGGGATTGGAAATTGATTATTGCAATTGTGTTTCAAGAGTAACCCACCTGGACGCTTGCAACACCAACGTTATCACGCGCGCTTTGCTAACTTAACTGCCTCTAGTCTAATGATTAAGACATCCGGTCTTAGACCTCTGGGTCCTGGGTTCAATTCCCAGCGGGGGGTAGGTACATGTTTGTGTACTCGATTTGATTAGTGGTAGGGCTTGTAGTGCGCCTCGCTAGCTACCACTATTTTATCTAAAAAAAATACATTTTTATGTTAAAAGGAGGCAAACGAACAAAACCAAAGTAATCGCAGATGCGTTGCCGGCCTTGAAGAAGGAGTTGGGTCTTGAAGAGGGAGTAGGAATTGGGAGGGGGGAAGGGGTGAAAGATGGGCCTCCGGTACTTTCACTCACCGGACGAAACACAACAGCAACGAGTGCCATTGTTTCACGCCGATATTCTGTGAGAGGGTGGTATTACGCCGGGCGAGCCGGCCCATTTTGTGCTGCAACGCAGCGTGGCTCTACCACTTAGACAAAAAATATATATATCGCCATATATATGTCGCCATAAAATCAATATTTGTAGCATTGTTCTGTTCCGGCAGTTAGAGATAAGATAGCTAATGCCTCAGTAATTGAGGATTCCAGATGAAGTTCGCTTCCACCTTCATCATCATTTATCAGCTCATTTTATGTCCCCACTGCTGGGGCACGAACCTTCCCTATGGATGGATAGGGAGAACGGGCCATAAACCACCACGTGGGCCCAGTGCGGATTGGTGGTTGTTAACGACTGCTAATGCAGCCGAGACCAACGGCTTTACGTGTCTTCCGAAGCACGGAGGAGCACGAGATGATACTTTTTTGGTCACCCATCCAATGACCGGCCTTTGCTAAAGTTGCTTAACTTCAGCACTCGCAGACCAGGTGCGTAAACCACTGCGCCATCGAGCTCCCACCTTATCATCACTTAACATCATCAAGACCAAGGGCTAAACCGTAAAATATTTAAAAACAACTTTAGATCTTTAGTTCTTACGCTTTTGTGCTCTCCATTTTCACTACAGAGCATATACTTTTTAAAACAAATCAAAACGATGCTACTCTACTGCAGAGGTTAGGGTCTATCTGCGTCAATGAATCGAAACCAGATCAATTCTTAAGTCGTGTTATTTTTTTTCACGTGTGCTAAGCATGATTGCTATAGAAAACAAAAACGCTAAACGAGTTTCACATCACAACTCTACGTCAATAGCCCGTTCGATTTATTAAACGGGTACAAATTCTTCCACGATCGAAATAAACTGAAGTAGCGAAACATAATTCCGGTTTTCGATGCGAAACCAATCAACGTTCGGTATCCTATTTTGATGACATTTACAATACATTTGCATTCAGTATCGTAGAGACGTTTGTATTTCTTCAATTTTTTATTGTTATTGTAACATAACACTGTTCAATATTTATCAACTTTTATTAGAGAAATAAACATAGATTTATCTACAATGTTAATTATCGTTACCAGACATGCCTCTCTGGCTAACTGAGAAATCTTAACTCAAGCTCTCGGAAGACTAAGGTTTTAGTAATGAAAACGAGCAATCTGGTTAATTCTTCTTTTTTCTTCTGCTGATATCATAAAGCTGAAGAGTTTGTTTGTTTGTTTGTATGGTTGAACGCGCTAATCTCAGGAACTACTGGTTCGAATTGAAAAAATATTTTTGTGTTGAAGTCCATTTATTGAGGAAGCCTATAGGCTATATTACATCACACTATGACTATTAACGCGGGTGAAACCGCGGGGCACAGCCAGTTCCATATAAATTATGATCTCGTTTACTTAAATGGGCCCCTTTATATGGGCCCCTTTGTGTTTTTACCATCTTGTACATTGTGTGTTGCCTGAAATAAATGATTTATTATTATTATTATTAAATAAAATTAATCGTGTATGTGTGTATTAGTGTTTTTTTTAGTATCACTCGGTATGCACTCGGCCTTCATCTCACCTGATGTTAAGTGATGATAAAGCCGAAGGTGGAAACGCACTTCACCCGGATTCCTCAACTACTGAGGCACTGGCTATCTTATCTCTAGCTGCCGGAACACAACAATGCTACAACATTGATGTTATGGCGACAAATTTAGACAGGATGGTGGTAGCTAGCCAGGCAGGCAAACAAGCCCTACCACCAACCAAACCGAGTACACAAACCCTCCGCTGGAAATCGAACCCGGGACCTCTGAGACTAGACCGAAGGTCTTAACCACTAGACCACAGAGGCGGTTAAAGTGTATTTGCAAGTACCAATATACCTACAACGTAATCGTGTAAAGAACAAAGCCTTTAATTTCATCGTAATTTTTAGGCATCAGCCATTCAATATTCGAAGATAATATTGAGGAGCTCGATGGCGCAGTGGCTAACGCGCCCGGTCTGCGTGTGCTGAGGTTAAGCTATTTTCGCAAAGGCCGGTCATCGGATGGGTTACCAAAAATTTATCATCTCGAGCTTCTCCGTGCTTTAGAAGGCACGTTAAGCCGATGATGGTCCCGGCTGCATTAGTAGTCGTTAACAACCACCAATCCGCACTGGGCCCGCGTGGTGGTTTATGGCCCGTTCTTCCTACACATCCATAGGGAAGGCTCATGCCCCTGCAGTGGGGACATAAATGAGCTGATGATGATGATGATGATGATGCATAAATATTTACTTATTTGTCTAACTTGTTATATAAGTCTGCGAACTGTCTCTGTCTCTTACCAGTGAATGTTTTACTCGAGGTTACAGGATTACGCCGACACTTCTCTTTGTATCGAGTTTATTTATGAGATTGTCAATAAATTTATATATATTCTGTATTGCACAAAACACACAAACAGAAAACAATGTACAAACAATGGTGAACAAAGGTGGACTTATCTCTAAACTAGCTTTTGCCCGCGGCTTCGCACGCGTGGACTACATGCTTTTCCTTAACATTATTTTAACAGTATGTAGAGAAAAAGTAGAAAATGATGATGATAAAAATAATGTAATGTGAACGTGCGTTTCTTAGGAGAGACTTATACTTACCTACTTTATCTATCATGAATACGCTGTATCCTTGCCCTGTCCCTATCCCTTCACTATTTTTGTGTTTATCCATGACTAATAGTCTAATACCTAATAAGAAATCATAATCATAAGTAAGTAATTAAATTAAAGTATTTCCTTATAAACAACATTTTTAACAATTTTGGATGTCGGTGCCAATATCACCAGACTATTCCCACAAGACGGACAAAATTTGGCTTTTTTCCGAATCAAATATGTGTCTTCAGGCTGCAACATTATTAAAACATGAGTAGGTATAAAAAAATGTAGTCTGTAGTTTGAATATCACTGTAACAATGTTATTATGTACATGTATACCTACATAATTAAATTACAGTATTATTTATTACTTACGATTTTTTGCATGTTCCTAATAATGTCAATATAATATGTTGCACTGCGTACTCCGCTAGAATACGTCCTTGTGACGTAATCGTTGCCAATTAACTGAAGCAGTCACAATCATCATCGCATCTAAGAGGAATGCATCCGCAATGCAATGCTTCTAATTTTTTAAAACGTGAATAGATACAGTACACAGATGAGTTCAACTCGTCTGTATACTGTACTTACCGTGAGCTCTGATTATGATACTGATAGTATGGTAGCCAGAGCTCACGTTAGGCGCCGCGGATTATACCTAGGTACCTACACTTACTTATTTCCTATCACTGATTCATTTATTAAGTAGTTAGAAACCCATCTACAGAAGTAATTGTTAGGTAATACATTCTTTATAGGATTCCTATTTTTGATTTGCTACACTACTGACCCCTTATGTACTTATCAGAAAATGAAATTAAAACGATATATGTAAAATGAAAATTATTTCGGTAAAATTGTTACACGTCAATGTTAAACATTGATAAGTTAGGTCTATCCCTATCCCGTCCCTATTTAATTCCTATATCTATGCGTTGAGCCATTTTATACTTACCAACAGACTGTAAAGACTTAAAAGTATTTTTAATAATTTTGCCTTTGTAAAGACTTTTTTACACAACATTTCATCCCGCATGATCCTTCCCCAAGGACAGAATTCCCAAAAAACCTTAATTTGCGTTAATCTTCAGCCCAAACCCAAAATCGAAGATACTAACTCAAAACTGACCGACTTTTATACAAACTTTCATCCCTTATTTCACCCCCTTAGGGGTGGCATTCACAAAAATCCTTTCTTAGTAGATGCCTGCACAATATAAAGCATATATGTGCAAAATTTCAAGTCTCTAGACGATTTCATTATTCCCATGACTTCATCCCCCTTTTCACCCTCATGGGGATGTAATAATCAAAATCGCTGAGACACGTGTAATTTATTTTTTAATCTTCAGTCCAAACACAAAATTATAAGATCATTACTTCAAAACTGACGGATTTTCATACAAACTTTCACCCCCCTTTTAACCCCCTTAAAATTAGAATTTCCAAAAATCCGTTCTTAGTGCTCATCTACACTACTAAAGGAACCTACGTGCCAAGTTTCATGATTGTAGCTTCAGCCATTTGGGCTGTGCGTTGATGGTCAGTCAGTCAGTCAGTCACTTTCTTCTTTTATATATTTAGAAGATATCTCTTCCAGCCAATCTAAGATGAAATGGTAGTTTTATGGTTTAAGTGGAAGCAAAAAAAGTGCAAACAAGGATACTAATATTCTATACACGGTGTTACAAAATATCCCGTAAAAATATAATAAATTATCAAAGCCAAAAATATTGTCAACCCTAGTAAGCTGTCATGTCAGGGAACCGGAGTTAGCATAGATTATTTAACAGAAAGGGCTACCTACCAATTTCAATAATTGTCAACTTTAATGGTTTTCTGTTTTTCATGAACAAAGGTTCTATGATGTCAATATGCTTAAGTACTGGCTTCAAAAACGTCAAGACAGAAAAAATTTTATGTTGTCAATTTTAAATCTTTTTATCGATATACATATATGTTTAAGTAAATGCTATGTTGCTTACACAAAAATATTGCACGTCCGTAATGGTTGTCTGATGATACCTATAATGAATTATTTTAAGTATATTCTCATGTATTTTATTTATTTAGTTTGAGCAGTATTAACATGCTCGGTATGACGATTCGATGCGATCTGAACCATAGGGACTATATCGAAGCCGTGATAAAAACAGCGTCCGCTAAACTCGGTGTCCTGAACAGGGTGAGGCGATACTTCACGCCGGATCAGTTGTGCCTTTTGTACAAGACACAGGTGCGGTCTTGCGTGGAGTATTGTTCGCACCTCTGGGACGGTTCCGCAAAGTACCTTCTCGATGCCTTGGACAGATTGCAGCGGCGCGCTATACGCATTATCGGCAATGCAGAGGTCACTAATGCTCTCAAGCCCCTGCAATTGCGTAGAGATATAGCGTCACTCAGCGTCTTCTACCGCTTATACCACGGCGAGTGCTATGAAAAACTCTTTGACCTTATCCCATCTTCTCTCTTCCTTCATAGAAGTACGCGTGCTGCTGTCCGGAATCACCGCTGTACTGTCTCGAACATTCCATCGCGCACAAAGAAATTTAGTGACTCGTTTCTTTGTCGCACTTCCAAAAAATGGAATAGTCTACCAGCACACGTTTTCCCTCCTTCCTATAACATAGTTTTTTTTTATTCCTTATAAGACAGCTCTTGACCTCGATCTCGCCTGATGGTGAGCGTAGATGAGGTCTACGATGGAGCGAGCTGCCCCAGAAGATGCCTATTAACTCTCGCCTTGAAGGCATTCAGGTTATAAGTTTTTGGGAACACTGACGATGGCAGAGAATTTCACTCCTTGCCAGTGCGCAGTAAAAATGATGATATGAAGCGCTTAGTGCGACATAGTGGAATTTCTACTAGGTGGGGATGATATCCTGCAGTACGTCTGGAGGTTCGGTGGTAAAAGGGCGATGGTGGTATGAGCTTAAAAAGCTCCCCGGCACACTCTCCGTGGTAAAGTCGGTAAAAGACACACAGGCAGGCAACACGACGCCGGTGTGCGAGGCTGGTAAGCTTGACCTCGACAGGCGCGTCATTACCGATGAGCCTTATAGCTCTGCGTTCCACCGAGTCGAGTGCGGCCAACTGGTATTTGGCAGATCCGTCCCAAAGGTGACTGCAGTATTCCATGCACGATCGGACTTGAGCCTTATACAGGCTAAGGATCTGCTCTGGTGTGAAATACTGCCGCACCTTGTTCAGGATGCCCAGCTTTTTTGCCGCGGTCTGAGCTTTGGACTCGATGGTTAAGCCGAAGTTGAGATTTGCAGTCAACTCCATGCCCAACAGCTCAAGGGTGCCCTTGATTGGGATGGACGTACCTCGGAAAGTAGGAGTCAGATGGCATGGACTCCTTTTGGCGGAGAATAGACACGCTTGTGTTTTGGAGGCGTTGAAACGGACCAGGTTGTCGTGGGGGGGCAATTGGAAACGAGGTTAAAGTCGCGTCTGCTCCTTCTAAGGGTCCTGCAAACGAGGCGTGAAGAGGCACCTTGTAGGCGAGCAGGGTGAGGGTGACTGTTGCTGCGTTGTTTTCACGCTGCACCAGTTGTCCTTGCGTCTGGACTCCGTTTCCACTTAACATCAGGTTGAGTGAAGTCATTTGCCGAGCTATGAATAAAAAAAATTGAAAGAAAAAAAAATCTAAGAAAAGTACTATGAGTAGTACCAACTTTATTATTCGTACTGTATCCAATTTTGTTTTATCTAGAGATAATTATAGCATATAGATAACACTCGATTAAAACAATGTTATTAATGTTTGTATCGAGTGTTATATCATATCCGATATTAACATCCAAACTCACATACTCGTAGTATTAAATTTATGCTCGACATTATGATCGGATTATCATCTTACAAGATATCTTAAGAGTTGCCGTGCGAAACATTAATTGACATTCTTGATAGGGTGTTGCCACCTACGTGTACACGTGTAGTATTTGCACATTCAATTGAGTATATAATATATCAGTTTATATGCATAGTGCACATATAAGGAACCCTTTACTAAGAACTTTTAAAAAGTATCGATTTGGACCCGCACCCTATGAAATACCGTACTAAGTTAGCGCTAACACAAAAAACCACAAAAGCATTGCTGAGACAGCTACCCATTGGCCTTGCACAACATGGTTATTTTTATAGTTATTTTTATAGAAAATTATAAAAAGAATATAGTTATTTTAAGATGTTCTTTTTTTTGTTATTTTAATTTTAATTTTGTTTTTTCTCATTTGTTTGTATTTTTGTGCAGGTCAACAAATGTGTCTTATCTTATCTTATCTTATCTAAAAACTTAATTGGAAATGGAACGCAAAATCTTTATATATAAATACTACACTTCTTTATCTTACCTTACTTAGCTTGGCTAACTGTTTACGTTTATTACACAGTAAGCATTAATTTTTTATACAAGTATATCAACAAATCATGTTTGCTGTAAATAAAATTGGTTAGCAGGTACTTAAAGGTTTGTTTAAAAATATTACATGTTAATCAGGTATCAATACCTTGCTAAAACGTTAGTACGTACTCATCTTCGATCAACAATTTGATCGAAGATACTCATGCAATCACATTGTAACACCTCTTCTAATGAAAACCTACTTGCATCACCCAAAAATACATAACGTCATTAAAATTAATGTGTCAATCCTGTCACGCGCAAAATTCTTATGTGAAACATTTTCGGTAACAAATAATTATGAGTTATAAACATAAAGCTGCGAAGCCAAAATCTCCATTAAACCGGAGGGGTCATCCGATCCCTGATATTTTGAAAGTAGTAAAACCCGCAGCTCAAATATCCAACACAAGCTACGAAATTCTACCTACCAAGGAGAACTCTAAGGAGTTGGTCGAAGAAGTTCAGGAGCAGTACGAAACAAATGAAGCATTCAAGTCTGAAGTGGAGAGATTCATAGAGATATCGAAGTACTTTTCGAGTCCTCTACGTAAAACTGCATCGTACATATGCGAGAACCGTCTCATATCATACCCGAATCCGTACAGAATCGAATATAAGCGTGGCGGGGTTACCACACAGCATATAAAGTTTTGTAACCTCACCTTAGAACCGGTTTACATCAAGCTTTACAAGTTGGTACCCGACATAGAACAACTCAAGTATATAAACTTGGCGCTGTCGAGGTGTAAGCGGATACCACCAGGCTTGTCTTTCAATTTAGGTTTCGTGTATGATGACGTCAATGAGAAACCTTCTTGTAATTCCAAAATGATATTCGTAGCCTCTCGTAAGACCACAACGCCGTGCTACCAGATATGCGAAATTGAATTGCAAATTGATGCCCAAAAAATTAGGTTGGTCTCCATGTAACCAGTTTTAAATGTATATTGAATGAAGAAACTAAATCGTTTTCAACTTTATTCATGTTTGTTTTGTGACGTCTCTGGTTCTAAACTTTTTGTTACGTACAAGTCGATAAATTGTTTTGTTTTATTTTTTATGTTTTTTTAAATATTTTTATTTCAGTTTTTCACAGAAAAAATGATAACACAAAATTACGCCACTGAAAGATATTTTTGTAATTTATTCAGTTAAGCACTTGGTCTTTAAGTTACCTGATATTAAGTGGTGATAAGGGCGGAGGAAGTGCACTTCTCCTGGACACTACATCCTTGACCATTGAGGACTCACTGAAAATCTCTAACTTACGGAACACAATAAAGCTACAACAACATTGATATTATGAGCCTTAGCGTTTCAGTGTCTCATCAAAATTCGATATATTTTAAATTATTTTGCTAAACGGTGATTATTTCCTGCAACCACAGATTACGTTATATGATGACCTACCGTATACATCTACGAGACACAAGTCATTACTATTAATCTTACTTTTTTATGAATAGGTACAAAAACAACTTACTGGCTAAAAAATACAACTATAACATAAAAATAAAAAAGAAATTTTGATGAGTCTTAAAGCAATATTATCCAAAACAATGTTTCGTTGACGTGTATAATCTAATGTTCAGTTATTTTTTATGATTGAAGGTTGTCAGTCTCTGCATCTGCTTCACTAACTCGCTCAGTTAGTTAGTTTTTTGTCATTATTTCAGATAACTCAACAGAATCAATCAGTATATCTGTATCCTCAAAATTGGGTCTCAGTTTTGGACGTTTATCTATCTTGTACAAACACAACGCCTATTAAAGTTGAAAGCAGAGTTACGGACAAAGTCAAAACATTAATAACCTGCCCTTATACTAGACACGTGGCTAAATCATAGCGAGAGCCATCTTACAAGAAATTGAATTGAACCCTCAGATTAAACCATTGTCAGTCTGCAACAACAGAAATAAAAGATTTAGAGGTAGAATTTGTTTGGATATAAATTTGTTTTCAAAACTTTTCCAAAATGACAATGAAAACAAATCATGATTTTAAAATATAATCAATATAACGAGTATTGTAATGCCTTATAACTAGTACATAATAGTTGGAATGGAAAATTTTAGGTAACTTCTAAACTAATCACAAGTGGTAAAGAGGGAAAGTCTTTTTGTATCAAGTAATCAATCACATTTCAGACATTTATGAACACTGATGCTGAATCTCTGCATCAGGTTCATCTACGGTTTCGTAAGTTCGACAATGTGTCTGAATACAGGCAAAAGCTTGAATGACTTTTTATTAGATTGCGTCGCGAAGAACATATTCTCACCCTTGTTTTTAACGTACTGTATGATCCTCGTACTCCTTCTTACCTCAAGGAGTGTTTCCGATTTCTCGGGGTGGATCACAACCGGGATCTCAGGTCAAATACAGATGATGTCCTAAAGCCTCCTTTTACTCGGTCTGGATATTTTAAGGACTCTTACAGTCAAAGCTACGTTCCTTTG
Source organism: Eudonia mercurella (assembly GCA_963082485.1). Taxonomy (NCBI): domain Eukaryota; kingdom Metazoa; phylum Arthropoda; class Insecta; order Lepidoptera; family Crambidae; genus Eudonia; species Eudonia mercurella. The sequence goes on from OY720027.1 coordinate 12,999,913, forward strand.
GAACCAACTACCGCCTGAAATCCGTCATTCTAAATCATCACTTTCAACCTTTAAATCCAAACTACAACAAGTCTAATAATATAAGTAAATCTATTTTATTTAAGTATGTATGTATGTATGTGTGTGAAGGGTATTATTTGTACTTATTTATTTAATGTTAACGCACTTCCTCTAAGTATCTCTTTCTTGGATTCTCTAACCAAAGGTTGTCTGGAAAAGATCGCTTGTAGCAATAAGACCGCCTTTGCCCATATACTAGCTTGAAGTTTTTGTTTGACTAATTTCCATTCATTTATGTGTGAGCAATAAAGAATTTATCTATCTGTCTATCTATCTATCTGAATCGATCAACTTCATGCTTACTCGACATTTGATAAAATATGTCAAATAGACCAAAAAAATATGTCTCGCCTTTTATAAGGACGCGGTTTCAATAAAAGTTACTCGTATTAACTTGTACATACGAACTATTTTGAGGTTCAAGGAGAGCTAAACTGCGGTTTTTTTATAGCTTACTGGTTGGCCTTCACCTCACCTGATGTTACGTGATGATAAGGCCAAAAGTGGAAGCGCACTTTACCCGGAACCCTCAATTATTGAGGCACTGGTTATCTATCCCAAGCTGCCGGAACACAACAATGCTACAAACATTGATGTTATGGCGACTTATTTAGATAAGATGGTAGTAGCTAGGCAGGCGGACAAACTCTACCACCAACCAAACCGAGTACACAAACATGTACTCTCCCACTGAGAATCGAACCCGGGACCTATGGGTTTAAACCGCTGTGGCTAAGCCACTACACCACAGAGGCGGCAAAAAATTTGATTTACAAAGTAGGTTCTAGAACTACAAAATTCAATTTTATCTATACTAATATTATAAAGAGGAAACCTTTGTATTTTTGTATGTATGTATGTATGTATGTATGTATGCATGTATGTTTGCAACGAATAAACTCAAAAACTACTGGACCGCTTTAAAAAATTCTTTCACCACTAGAATGCTACATTAGCGCTGAGTAACATAGGCTATATTTAAAAAAAATATATTAAATAGAATACTAAAAACGACAATTTAATTTTCCAATACAAAATGATTTGTTTGTTTTGTTGTCATGGAAACCATTCATATAATATTTAACTCAATGATGGAAACTGTCAAAGCGGTACGAAGTCCATCGGGTCAGCTAGTCTAAAATATAGGTCATTAAACTACTAAATAGCTCCTAACTACTAGTTAATAGCTCCCAATGGTACCGCGCCTTAACTACAAAGATAGTACTACTAACTACTAAGCATTTCATATTTTACATATTTACCGTGTAACCAAAAACCCTGTTAAGGGTTCAAAACGAAATTAAAATGATAAGCTCTTTGGTTACCCACTTAGTCCGACCAGGCGTTTGTGTGTTGTTGTAAATAAAACTCTAAAAGTATGACTTTAGGGTATATCTATATAATACTTTTAGGGGTGTTATAACATCCTGTCGTACCAAGTGGGTAAGATAAAATGTGCCTACTGTTTTAAGTGCTTTGTACGTATTATTGATTGATGTAAAACTGAAATGTAATGAATACACATTTTCTTGAAAACCGATACAAAGTTTTTAGCATATAATTAGCACGCGTCCTTTTATTTCAATGTAAAATTGTTGACGATTGGAAAAGTACTTAGTCACTTTCTTATACCGTGACAAAGCTTAGAGGTCACTATCTGTTGAATAAATAATAATTTATTGCGTCTTTTTAATTAAAAAGAAATGATAAAACAGGTGAGGCTCAACAAAGAGCTGCTTTGCACGCTCTTCCTGTTTAAGTTATTGGTAACTTGCTGAATCATTAAATTTAAAATTTACAGTGCCTTACAAATAAACAAAGAATAAGGTCCGAATAGTTATTCCGTATTTTGTTCCTGTCATGTAAACGTCATTTCAAATTAGAGTAAAAGAGACAAAACACGGAATAACTATTCGGACCTTATTCTTTGTTTATTTGTAAGGCACACAATCTTTATTCAGTTTAGGTTACAAAAATTAGGTCTTATGAATGCCACTATGCGATTGGTGTCATTAAAGAATGCTTACAAGTATATGGAACTATAACTTTTTCGTTGCAAAAAATATTTAATTATAATAGTCTAAACATTCTTTAGACTTCTTATAATAACATCTTCTATCGCTAATTAATGTTATACTTACGTCTACGCTCATGTTGAACAGAGAACAGAGAACAAGCTCTAATAACAAGATTTCGTTTTTGTTAACGTGATCAGATCAATTAAAGCTCGATCCGATCCGAAATATCTACTCGGAGAATCTAGTCTAGTCTAGAATCTAGGGGACGGGCATGCGCTTGCCATCCCCTCTAGAATTTTTAACCGCCTCTGTGGTCTAGTGGTTAAGACCAACGGCTTAGACCCAGAGGTCCCGGGATCGATTCCCAGCGGGGGGTACATGTTTGTGTACTCGGTTTGGTTGGGGTAGAGCTTGTTGTCCGCCTGGCTAGCTACCACCATCTTATCTAAATATGTCGCCATAACATCAATGTTTGCAGCATTGTTGTGTTCCGGCAGCTAGAGATAAGATAGCCAGTGCCTCAGTAAAATGAGGATTTCGGGTGAAGTGCGCTCCTACCATTGGCCTTATCATCACTTAACAGTGAGATGAGATGAGAAGCTTACACGTAAAATATATTTAAAAAAAAAAAATTTACCCACCTGACGATGTTTTGATCATACGGCTTGAGGAACCCTTTAAGATTCTCGCTACCCCCAAAAATGTCTGGTAACGCTGTAATAGCATAGGCATTCAACGGACACTGTCCCAAAAAATAAAAGTTATAAATTAATAGTAATTACAACTAACACTGAGCACTTGGGACTACGTAAAAGACGGAACAAAGAATATGCTAATCCTCGTCACAGACAAAGAAGTTCCTGAAACTTCTTTGTCTGAGACGATGGTATAAATTCCCAGGTTAATTAAAACTTACACTAGGCATCCTGAGTGCGAGTGTTATTCACTTTTTGATTACGTTGCCAATAACGCGGTAAGACTTTGAAGAATCGCCACCGTCTTTGATGTGTAACATCTTTCCGCTCGCCTTCTATATTATCCCTAAATATTCTAGTTAGCAATATTTGTGGGAGTGATTTCGTAGAAATGTGATCGTAACAGTGTGATGATCGCATTAAGTACAACTTACTGTGTTTGTGATTATGATATTTGAGGTGCTGACATTACGATCTATTTTCTCGAAACTGTTCACACGTTCTTTACTGAGTTCATAAATTGCGCGGCAGATATAGGATATGTCAGTGTGACATGTCTTCTAATGAGTATTTACTGTATTCTCTTTATAATTTATAAAAAGCAAGTGCGCGCCATTTTGTAACTTTAAAATCGATATTGGGTATGTTCCTATATACACTGCGAACACTGTCCAGTCCTCTTACTGGTGAAAAATTTGTTCCGTTATGGACTGACAGTATAGGTACTGCCGCAGTATCCTAGGGAAATATATGACGTCATAAATCGTCGCCATTTTTCTACTGTGGGCACTGGCATTTTCGAGGTAAAGTACTTTCAGTGCTTTGATCACGTGATCAACAGAGTCCAGAAATGACATGTATGACAGCATGGATGACAGTATACTGGACCGCGTTTCGTTTTAAACAGTAACCAGTATAGCTAACTATAAAGGAACGGCTTCGCAGTACACTAAATTGACGTCACACCTTACAGTGCTCGCAGTGTATATCGGAACATACCCATTATGAAAACTTTGTCTTCTAATGAGTATTTACTGCATTCTCTTTATGAATTGTAAAAAAATCTACGTAATTGTTAATTCTACATTCTATTTTCTATTGTAATGTTGAATACAACCATTTCGTGTGTAATAGACTTTTAAACTATATTAATAAATATTTACTCCTGATAATAAGTCTCAATAAAGTGCAGATCATTGATAAAAAATCCAAGTATGTCAAATGTTACAGAATGTTACACATCACAGGAGACACGCCTTAAGGCTCGTTCATATTTTTTTTCTAGGCTATCCTTCCTAATGAACGGTGGCAAACGAGATGAGTTGCAATTTGGTCATAAAAGTTTCCATTTTCGTTAAAGTGAACAAATAGTGATTACAACTTGCACTAAGCAATCGGGTGTTAGGCTGTTTTTCCACCAGAGCTGTATAAAGGTACCAAAAAGATTACTTCCTTTCGTTGCAGTGTAAAACGGAATAATAATATTGGTGGATTTTTATTGCGCTTAGCTATCTCGCTCAGCTCTGGTGGAAAAGCAGCCTTAGGCCAGCCGCACTTTGGATGCGCTTTCGTACGAATTTCACTCGTACGAATACGTCGTACGAGAACACACGATACATCCCTGTCTTCCGTCTACTATGGTACCTCGTACACTAGTTAGTGAACAAACTGAAATGCGCTTCTGTATGCTGTTTTCTATAAAAAGTATACAACATACAATGCCAAGAAAAATATATGTTCTATTATTAGAAACAACGTTATTGTTTCCAAAATGCAGAATTATGAAAGTCCTTGATAGAAAAAAAAACCAAAGTCACCTCTAAACAGTATCTATTTACATAATTATCTTTTTTAATTAAAATCAAAATTAAGTATAAGTACTTATACGAAATACTGCTATTAGAAAAAAGCTATAGTTTCTTATTTTATTTTATTTATTTCTAAACTACTTATCTACATTTCTTTTGCCTTGAATCCAGTGGATCAATCGCTATTTGCATCCCGTTTGCCTGTACGCAGATCGGCAGAGAGCGCTGTTTCATGATTATCTGCAAATAACATCTGTAAGCGGCGCATTGTCTGGCTCACCTCTGGGTGCCTGTGTGAGTTTTGTCTACAATCCGTATTCATTCGATTACGTTTACGGAAACGAAAATTAGTATGGCATTGATAGTAGTATTGGCGCTGTCAGTTAGGGCCATGTTGGCTGGTAGATTTGCTCGATGTTCTGCGCCTGTAAAGGTCACACTTAAAGCCTACTTACTGTACCTCTTTTTATTTGAGCAGTCTGTGGGTCAACTATACCCAAAAATCGTACCTACAGCGCCCTACGTGTACAGTACAACAATGCTCTCAGGGCGTTGTTGGGGCTGCCGCGATTCTGCAGTGTTTTCAGCAAGTTTGCGTACACTAGGGTTGACAGTTTCCCAACCATATTATGCAAAAATAAGGCTCACTTTTAAGGCGAGTTCGCGGCAGCAACAACAACGTCCTGCCTTAGATTAGTTAATAGTTACTGTCCATCGCCGATAGAGGGAACTGTCCACTATCGAGCACATGTGTCAAATTACGCACTCAATATTAAAAAATATTTTATTAAGTACTAACATAGGTTTTAAGTTTTCTTTGTTACTAACATAATGGACCTTTAAGTTGTCTGAAAAAAAAACATTTTTATTTTTTTAATTTATTTATTGAAGCAGCGCCTCCTGGCGACATATCAGAAGAGTTAAAATTATGCCATAAAAATTCTCGTTTTCGTTAACGTTATCGAATGGGGAATGAAACTCGCACTATACACCCAGGTAGGTAGGTACTACCTACATCTGTGGAAGTACTCAGAACTATTTTTTTTCTCTGTGTTGTTAAACACATCTATAAACACCACACAAATATAGAATGAGCGTTTTAGTAGCAAATTTTATATCGCTTCTATTTATCTACAGAATTTTGATCGCCCCCGTATCCGGTTTAGTGGAAAAACCTTCGTGTCCCAAACGAAGAAGTTTAAGGTTCGATTCCTATTAGGGGTACATTATTGTGTATAACATGGAGATATTAAATCCGTTCTGCATTGACTACCTTGATACTAAAGATGGAAAGTTTGATTTTGAATAGGCAATTGATAGGAAAGTATCTGAATCATTCAATCATGGCATCACTAAGAAAGACAGATTGTCGAGACATTAAAAACCTAACATATAACACCTTGTCGGTAAGAAAATAGGTATACCTACTTGGTTAACATAATGTTGATTTCACCACCCATGTTACCAAACCTGTTTGCTTATACAAGGATTACTTAGGTACCTACCTACTAGGAATAATTAATGCTATTGGCAATATTATCATACAAACTTATTAATTAAGCTTCAAAAAATGTTTGGCATCCTTGTAGAATATTTAAAATATCTCTACGATTGAATTTATTAATCTTATTTTCATCAATAAAATAAAACTGCATAGGAAAAAATGACCATAAATAATAAAAATAGGACCACATGGAAGATAAAAATGAAATTTAGAAGTAATATTATTATGTACGAACATACATAAAAAATATATACCTACCAAGTATATTATCTGAGATACCATACATAAATCTATACCTACCTTCAGACGAGTACTACCTCCTTCTTGTTTCATCAGCATAATCATCAATCAGCCTCATCAGCCTATATTGGCCTGGCGTGCACTATCCTATGTCCAGACATAGGCCTCTTCCGAGTGCACGCCACTGAGCACAATAGCCTCCTTATTTGAAGTCGGATAAAACAGGCTATTATGAATAAAGTAGTTATGAAAACTGTAATTTTAAATGCCGTAATATTTTTTTACGAAATAAAAGAAACAACACAAAATTTCTATAAAAAACGATTCTAACGCCCTCTGTCACGCCGATACATTAATAAATTCTCTCCCGCAGCTCGACAGGTCGTAGCGCGTAGCATACTTACGTAGCATGCTACCACATTTTCGCATTCGCTACAAGTTCCAAGCATCACGTATAGATGGTGCTTTTTATAGCGAATTTAAATACAGTAATATTTATTTTATTAAAATTTTATAATATGAATTATGTAAATAAATGTAAAAGAAACTTAATTCTAAAAACTTAACTCTGTGATTAATAATTAAGAATTAGGAAATTAATTGGTGCAAAACTTCCTGACAAACGACATTTAGTCAAAACCTTTTAGTCATTATAAAGAAAATAATGACACAATATTGTATCTATACTAATATTATAAAGCTGAAGAGTTTGTTTGTTTGTTTGTTTGTTTGAACGCGCTAATCTCAGGAACTACTGGTTCGAATTGAAAAATTCTTTTTGTGTTAAATAGTCCATTTATTGAGGAAGGCTATAGGCTATATTACATCACGCTATGACTAATAGGAGTGGAACAGTCGCTAATTAACGCGGGTGAAACCGCAGGGCACAGCTAGTTGTAAATAAAACCGTCTAATATTAACTTGTGATTAGGCGAATGATTAGCAGCAGCACCATTATGAAAAACCAAAGTCCACCTGAATTTTTTCAAAATTCAAATTAAAATTTCAATGTTTTCCAATTTCCATCCAAAACCGGCCAGTCGAGTTTGAATCAAAGGAGATTGACCATTTTTGTATGGACGTTGGACCAAGTGCTGCCCAACATTGAATCATAGTGCATATTGTTCCTTAGACTAATACTACTCTGTAACCCAAAGCGTTTCAGAATCTATCCGAGGAGTATTGAGAAAAAAATAATCTATTGTATAAGTTTTACATTAACGAAAAATAATAACAAACGGTTTATTTTATAAATAAAAGAATATATATTATAAACAATGGATTTTATCAATAGATTAACATTTAGTTAAGAATAGTCATTCAATCAATCATAATATATTCGTTACATAGGTTTACAACATAATAAATGATCCTCTATGTTAGGCCTCATATACATTAAAAAAATACCTAATCAATCGTCATCATCATCATCGTCTATACTCAATTATTGAATCTAAAAATAAGTAAGATAATAATATTATTTAACGTAAACGACGTTAAAAAATATATCAAAAGTTAAAGCACCAAAAAGCCATAAGATAAGTTTTTAGGTACAATATAACCCCGTTAACTTTTTTTTTAATATCTCTTCGTGTAAGAAAAAAAAAAGTATTCCCATGCTTGGGCAGCATTTGGTCCAGACCGGTCACTCTCCTTAGCGGTACGCCAAAAACTCTCTCAAAAAAAGTTCTGGTTACGATCTTGCAAGTTAAGGAACTGTCGCAATGCCGGGTAACCCGATTAGTGTCTAAATTTCAATATCCCTAGCTTCGCTGTACTTTAGGAAACATGCCGTTGATCCAGGTTGTTGTCAAAACAGTGGTGAACTTATGACCTGGTCTCCCTTAATGAACTATGAATCATGTAGCAATCCCTTATCATGAACTAATAATTTGTCCATGCCCTGATGAATCATCTCTTTTTAGCTAAACCTTTTATTATCAAATGTTTTTTATATCTTACGAGTACACAAATATGTTCTACTGGGAATCGAACCCGGAACCTCTTGGTCTGAGACCGGTGGTCTTACTAGACCACAGAGACGGATAAGTATAGTATAATCTTTCTCTTTATCAACAACAAAACCGTGTAGCTGTCACGATGTACAGCATCAACGCTTAAAACTCTCTCAGAATAGCCCGCACACTCTAATCCCCTCTAATGGAATAAGCTACGTCCACACAATTCAAAATCACGAGTCCACGAGGCGGCATTGACTCGTGCCACAAAATAAGAAGACAGAAGGTAACCTTACCGCGCTCGAGCAACGCACACATGGACCCCTTTAGCGTTGCCATGTCTAAAAATCAAATAGCCGGAATTACCCGTCAAAAAAGTCGGACTTTTGGGTTCCAAAGCCGGACATTAAGAAAAATTAAGGATATCTGACAAAAATATCGAATAATACACATATTTAAAAGCCGGCCTTTTGAATTCCTAAGCCGGACGCTAAAAAAGGGATTTTTGACAAAAAAAGTCTCAAATTCTCGTCTCGCTCGCTCGCCGCTACTGACTAAAGTGATTGAATGATTGAATTGAACGATAGTATAAAAAGCCTAACAAAATCCGGACGGGCCGGATGCAGTCAAATTTGGCCGGACAAGAGGTCAAAAAGCCTAACACTGTCCGTATTTATCCGGACGGATGGCGCGTTTGTGTGAAGCTGACCTTTTGTAGTCTCATTATTTTGTGCTCGTGCCCTACTTGCGCGTAACGGCACTCCGGGTCCTGACTTAACCGAAACACCGACGCGAATATCTCCACTCCCACTAATAAGCCTGTTACATTTTAATACGCATTATGAGGACTTTCAACCTTGCTCTATTAACATAATACTTGTATAACTATACATGGGTTTTTTTCTTTTTAACATGACTTGGGTACTAAATACGAGTTCAATAATATATGAGCAGTTTTTTGTTTAGCGTATTGAGTGGACATGACGTGAGGTGAGCCTTTATGGGACGTGCGACTCCATATTGTTTTTGAGAATGATTCAATTGTTTTTATAATCTGACACTGACATTTGTGATAGATAGTAGTGCGAAATATTTCTTATGTTAGTAGCTTCATGGACTACATGGTAGCTTGTAGTAATGTTGGAGGTATACCTATATTGGTATTTGTATTTAAATTCAATTATTAAATTAGGTTACTCATTAAACTTTTATGCAAGTTACACATAGTTTAGATTGATATTGATATTATGTTGTTATTATTACACAATGTAGCGATGTACTGCAGATTTATTAATTAAATATGCGAAAAGTTTTTAAACAGATATTGAATTCGTAAACTGCTTTCGTCAATGCATTATAATTCAAAATTAATGAATTTTTATTAAAACTTGCATACATACTAAATTCGCTAAGCTACAGGTAATCCGGTACATAATGATTTGTTATAATTACTTTTATAATCTTATTACATGCGAAAATTATCAATTTCTCCCCATTTACTGTTGTTACGGTACTTAACGAGAGGAAATCCCATGATAGTTTCCCGTTCGCGGTTGTACGTAGCACAAATAAAAGATAGCACGTCGCTGTTGGTCCTTACAGCCACGACAAATGTGTTTACGCAAAATGCCGCCTATCGCCTTACTGTTTTTATCTCACGTTTAGTCGCATGTCACCTAACGACAAAGTCTAGATTCGCTTGCAACCGCAAAAACCTGCTGAAAGAAACTAACAGCAACCTAGTACCTGTTTTTCTTTGCTGTGTCTTTTTTATAAGTACGTAATAAAAAGAAATAAGCAATTTTAGAATAAGCTATGTTTGACACAATATGATATGTCAAGACTGATAGACCACAGGGCCCCAATTCTGATTATTATATAGATAATATAGCCCCCAATCGTGTCTCATTGACCTGATTCATTTTCCCTATAGTTCAAAATCAAATCTCAGGCTACGGAGGACTGGTCGTTTAAAAAAAGCAAACACGATGCCCCGTATGACAGAACCAGTTGTGCCAACTTTTCGAAGATAATTTGTAATTTTATGGACTATGGACTTGCAATATCTTACATATTTTAAATAACAGAATACAGACCCTGTTACTTGGGCGCCACTACCTACGTACCCTTTTTTTATACAGAAGAAAATGCATTACGCATACCACTGCGCCGGGGAAGGATGTGGGATTCTCCCCCGATCACCTCTAGGGCGAGGGAATATACCTCCTGCACTTTCCACCATGGCGGCAGGATGATCCGGGACCGTTATAGCCAATGGCCCGCGCACGCGCACACATCGCTCGCTCAGCGCAACCCGTCACATAATTGCGGCGTGCGCTGCTGCTCCTAACGGGAGCTTTCCATCTCAGTCCGCGGGGCAACGGGATCGTTCCCTCCGATTTCAGTTTCGAACACCTTTCGATTTCAAATATTGTGTCGCCCGACCTCGGCTGCGTCACCTCTTCTGTAATCGGGTTTTAGAAAATGAAATTCAGCACGTTCATGCACTCCCCCTTATATGGATAGGTTATGAGCTGTTGAACCCATTTTTAGTGCTATGATGATAAACCTATTGTATGACACAAAAGGTTCTTGCTTAAGGAGAGCTGAACCGTGGGTGCACACAATATTCTTGTACAAAGTTTTTCATACTATTGGAAATAAAATTGTCATAAGTCAGTATTTTGGAATTAGAAATATGCAAATACATCTTTGCCCAGAAAAAAGTGTGAGTGCATTATTTTATTTTCCACTTTTAAAAGATAAAATCAGGACATCTCCTTTTTAACAACGATTATGTTTTAATAACGATTGGTCAAATTAACCTAAATATTAAGCTTTAGCTCAAAACAGGAGGCAGGAACAAGAACGTCATCGTTGATTGGTTGTTCACTATTATATTAGCATTAGGGTATGATGGGTCTACCTGAGCAATGAGCAGTTTGCCCGTGTTACCTTATCACACCAACCCGCACTGGGCCCGCGTGGTGGTTCCATCCATAGGGAAGGCTCGTGCCCCAGCAGTGGGGACATAAAAATTAGTTGATGATGATGACCTTATCACTAAATGTAAATACAAAACAATACTGATTGTTATTGCAATTATGTCGGTAGGTTTAACTACCCACTTCATTTGGGATCGAATAGAGTACAGTAAAGCACATTTTGTCTATGATTTGTCTATTGGTATACCACCGCATAAACTTCACAACTTAACCTAGGTTTTCCATTCTTGGCTGTTTGCCTTTCGTTTTTAGTAGGTATCACCCTCTCTCTTACTTATAGCAACGATACGGAAAAAAGGAATCGATGAGTACCACATACCCCTCATGTCCTCCAGTTCCAGGGAGATGTATGTATGACCTATTTTCTACAGTATAAAAAGGAAGCTATTGTCTGAGGAGCTCGATGGCGCAGTGGTGTCTGCGAGTGCTGAGGTTAAGCAATTTTCGCAAAGGCTGGTCATCGGATGGGTGACTAAAAAATGTATTATCTCGAGCTGCTCCGTGCTTCGGATGGCACGTAAAGCCGTTGGTCCCGGCTGCATTAGCAATCGTTAATAACGACCAACCCGTGGTTGTTTATGGCCCTTTCTCCCTATCCATCCATAGGGAAAGCTCGTGCCCCAGCAGTGGGGACATAAAAATGAGCTGATGATGACGATGATTGTCTGTAGCGGATGTAACCGAACGGATAGATGGAAGCTCGAGTTGAATGCGGGATCTTGATCTTGATCTTGGTTCAATCCCCATAGGTCCGTTAGACTACTGACGTGAACTCACACAAGGCAAGCTTTTTTGGGAGAGAGTTTGTTGCTTTCAGCTCGGTTGTAATTTTCAGCGTCACGGTCTTTTTGGGGCGGCGAGAAACTTAAAGGGAAACTTAAAGAAACTTAAAGCCGTGTGATCGAAACACTGTCAGAGATTTTCTAGAGATAATGACATCACGCAAGCATGTCCCCATCCTCTACTAGATTCCCCGAGGGGAGAGGTTCGGATCGGATCGGGTAAAGACAAACGTACACATTAACTTTTCTGGATGTGTTATCAGGTCTAATTATTAATGTTACGATTATTATTAATGCGTAAATAGCGCATTTCACTTATCTTTTTATAATATTTTTTTATGAAAAGAAAATGTTATGGGTACATGGCACTCTTACTTCCTTTGTTATTTCAGTTTATCAGAATATTTTGAAAGACTACGACCTCGTCTTTGATACAATGTGGTCTAAAGAATTGATTATTTATATTAGCTTAGTTAGACGATAGTCGTTAGACGTTGAACCAAATATTTTAAAGGTACATTAGCATCGAATTACAAAACCATATTACCAAATCTAATGCACGATTTGTAAAATTTTGTAATTAAGTGTATGTTGAGAAAAAAATATTTTTAATAAATTACAATTTTTAATAAACACAAAAGTGACATTACAAACTGTCTATTTTAATATTACCATTGATGCCCTGAATGACGAGAAAATAATAAAGGCCTCCCTGAGCTGTTGGACTATAGACAAGTTAAAAAAAAGTATAATACTCAAGCATTTTTTTTTCTAACTGAGCTGAACTTAATAGATAAGTGTACACAAAAGTGCTCGTGACACAGCCGTTTTGTGTAGTGGTCGTGCCTTTGCTTGATACGAGTTCCTATTTCAAATGTCCGGGCCCTATTCACTGTAGTAGTAGAGTTTTAAATAAATAGATTGACTTGGCCGTGCCGCTTTTTTGCTCGACTTGCCGTGCCGCCAGATTTGTTGATTGATGAGCACAATCTTTGCGTATCTGTTGCTTGATTGTTTATATGTTGTAGACGATGTGTTTGTGTACGTTTATTGTAAAATTAAATAAGTATGTTATTTACTGTTATTTGATGTGATAGATATAATGGGGTGAAATAGAAAATTTTATTAACGAGTGATGAACACGAACTGATAGTCCTGGGTTACTAATGGGATGTATAATAGACGTTTGCCTAGCATTAGAAAACGAATAATATTTTTATTTATTTATTTATTGATATTGATACTTAAAGCCTCGGTGACGTAGCGGCTTGCACGTTGCGATGGTAATCTTGCAAGTTAAGCAACTTTAGCAGCTGCATTACCAGATAGGTGATCAAATTTAAATTATTTTAAGTAAGGTCATTCATTCATTGAAACCCACCGACCCGCCCTTGTCCTTGTGGGAAGAGCTAAGCCCAACTGTGGGATGTTAAATGCTGACACTGATAATTGGTCTATGGTATATACATATTTATTTAATAAAAGACGCATTGGCGACTTTTAAGACACGTTTCTTAAAATAAAAGATCACGTTAAAGAGTAAAAGAAAAATTACTTGCAGCTAATTCGATGTAACCGCGATCGTTAACTATTCAGAATGTCATTCCTCATTAAGCTTCTTTAAACCGTCCGACTTTAAATATTTAAAAAACGCAGCTTATTTCAAAAAGATCGTCCGCAAAAAAACTAATCAATTAACATCTTGGCGCCCTCAAAAGCCTCGGCGATAGCATGGCATTTTGCGTCGTCAACGACTGCGCCATTTTCCAAGCGCGCATACGAAAATATTCCGGGAGTGAGGGAGACAGCGTGCGCCGCAACCACAACATAAGGAGACCCCAGAAGGTAAGCTTAAGGGTGCGCCGTCCGTAAGTCCAATAAATGTCTTTTATTATTTTCTCATTCTTATTCTTAAATGACAGGTGTCTTATATTTAATTTGAAATGTCTTCGTCCATATTTATTTGATAGCGCGGCCATACTAATTTTGTATAGGGAATTTAACGTGTTAATTTGAAAAATAATAATTTAAAAACCCGCTCGATAAATCTAAAATGTGAGGCGGACGATTTGTAGTATAGACCATTGGTGATTGTTTAGACAAAATCAGAGGTACAATAATTTAGATAAACTATAAGATTTCAACTAAACGCCGCCACTCGTTTTCATGATTTTTGCCCAATTTTGAATGATATTGTAGAAAAAAACTAAAGTGTGTTATACATTTATGGATCGGTTTAATTGTAAACACGTTCCTTTTGATACTAAATATATATTTTGTTTATGTATTACGATAGTATTTTCAATTATATCAACTTAACCGTGACTGCATTTTTGGCATTTTTTGGTCGGCGCACCCTTAATACATACCGCGCTTAAGCAACGTATACATACATAGAATCGCAACACACAAATCTCACGGACACTGAATCTAGGACCACTGTACTGTTGGGTCGTCTCCTTCCTTTGAGGACGGTTCGGGCCACGAGGTGAGACCTCTTGCCCAGGCTGACTCAGTCGGTCCGGGTCTTATATCTATACTAATATTAGAAAGAGGAAAGCTTTGTATTTTTGTATGTATGTATGTATGATTGAAACGAATAAACTCAAAAACTACTGGACCGATTTAAAAAATTCTTTCACCATTAGAATACTACATTAGCGCTGAGTAACATAGCCTATATTTAAAAAAAATGAAATGCGGTACGAAATCCGCCGGGTCAGCTAGTCTTATAAATATATATATATATATATATATATATATATAGCGCAGCAGCTGCGCGAGATTCCGTGTCCGTGAATATCTCTATATGAAAATGAAAAAACTTTAAATTCTCTGTGTGTTAGTCGAGCGTGTTTATTATCTATCTATATAAAGCTTATGTACCTTCTGACGCCAATTTATTTTGTGCCGCAACGTGCGTGTGACAGAGAAGGGCGATGCTACGCTGCTGCCTCGGAGGTCAGGGAACCACAAGTGGGTCGCTCCATCCTTCCTTAACCATGTCTCAATCGGTGGCTGTTGAACTTGGACGAGCGAAACACGGTTTTCGTATATGGAACGCAGTTCGGATTTCTTTTGATGCGACTAATGATATGCGCAAACGCTGACTTGTCGCTTAGCGTCATTCGTTTGGACAGACGTTCCGTTTTTAAGATTTGTATTAGTTCAATATTTACAACTTTAAATACCTTACACAACATTATATATATTAATTAAAAATTAGCTTGGGCACTTATGGTAAACTTAGATTGTTTTTTATCTATTGTGACATTGAGCACATGTCGAAGCAATTCCAGGGATGGATGTCTCCGAGCTATTCAGGCGTCTCCAGAGCCAGGCGAGTTTAACATGTTAAAATTTCAAAGAACTGCTGTGCTGTGTTCGATAATCCATTATTACACTTGATTCAAAAGTAACTCCGTTTTATGGTATTTAACTTATATTTCACTCTTGTTTAGGTTTTCATCCTACATAAGTTTAACAGCGTTTGTGGTCT
Source organism: Eudonia mercurella (assembly GCA_963082485.1). NCBI lineage: Eukaryota > Metazoa > Arthropoda > Insecta > Lepidoptera > Crambidae > Eudonia > Eudonia mercurella. The sequence continues at coordinate 13,015,482 of OY720027.1, forward strand.
AGTAGTTAGGACTAAATGGTCTCAGTCCCAGAGGTTCTGGGATCGATTCCCAATGGGGGGTACATGTTTGTGAACTCGGTTTGGTAGGTGGTAAGGCTTGTATTTGCCTAGCTAGCTACCACCATAAGATGGTGAATGATCCATAAGATCTGAATATGTCGCCATAACATCAATGTAGTTGTATTGTTGAGGATCCCGGGTGAAGTGCGCTTCCACCATTGGCCTTATCATCAGGTGAGATGAAGGCACTGTGCTTACCATTAAGGTAATAGAAAAAATACTGTAAAGGATGTACCGTTTGTATATATTTTTTTAAATATAGTGAAAGAGGTTTATTGATTTATTAATATTTTTTTTAATATCGTATGTTAACGGTTGCAATAGCAGTCGTGAACAACCACCAATCCGCACGGTCCGCGTGGTAGTTTATGGTCCGTTCTCCCTATTCATCCATAGGGACGACACTTGCCCCTTTTTATTAATATAGGATAGTAGCACCAGTCTTCGACAGAAACCAATGTTCGGCATTTTTTCTTTAATCATTAAAAATAGGCTCCTGCCCCAGCAGGGACATAAATGAGCTGGCGGAAAGTCATGATTTAAGTATTTGAAACATATTTCAATATAAGATGCATATATTTGGGTTAAACTACTTTTTTTGTTAAAAAAACCTTTTTTTATCAATCTTAATACATGACAGTCTCTCTGTGACCACGGACCCTGCAAAGGGTTCGAAACGTCAGGATAAACATTAAAAAGTAATGTGTAAAATAAACGCGAGTAGATCCGTAAAAGTTGTTTCATTTCAGTGTGTAGTGTTCACGTAAACTTTAGAAAACAATACATGACAGTGTCACACATGACCTCAAAATAATAAAATCGTTAATTTAATATAATTCATAGTTTATTCAAACAGAATCGCTTCCGGGCCTAATGTCTAGTTAATACAATTTTCTTATTCGAGATTCGACTGACGTAACTGCCAAAATGGTCAACAGCGGTCATTTCACTATGGCCAACTTACGTGTTGGACTATCTCTTGTCCCTTTCTTTCTGGCTTCGAAACCATAAGAGAGAATGAAACATCGCTATGTTAGTACAGTCATCTAAATAAGAAATGCCTTCCAGCCTTCCATGGGCCTCTCAAAACTCGAACATTTCTCACTGCCCATCAATAATATTATGGCATAGCTTAGTGTTATTTCTTAATAATAATGGTAGTACATATTTACGTATTAAAATTTTTTATTTGAAAAGGAACTGCATATGAAAAAGATAATTTAAAGTATAGGTATCCCTAAAAATCATATTAGGTTACGGTTTTACTTGAGCAACCATCTTTTAATGGCTTAAGGGTTAATTAAAGCTTCGGATTCATTGGTACAAAAGGGTATTATTATAGCAATATTACTTGTTATAAATATTTGTACTTTTATTAATAAATATGTTTATTTAATTATTTCGCTGCTTAGACAAGCATATATTTAACAAAATATTCACAAAATTCAACTAATTTTGCTTGTCCATGTAGCAAAATAATATACCAAATAAACATAAAACTGCACAGACAAATTAACAAGTGCCCAATGCCTCAAAAACAAAAATGTTACAGTTAATTGACGTGTCTGAAGAAATATTTATGGTCGCAGTAATTTTGCTTTCAACTGAGCTATTCGGTTTGCTTCGGTAAAATTAAAAGGACCGTATTTGTGTCCATACATTAACTTGTTATTGTTACAGTTCGGTGCAAACGAAACAATAGAATAAGCGGAACACAGCGTTTGTGCATTCCTGTCAATACATAAATTATATTGCCTCATGAAATAGAAAGTAGAGTTACAGCGAAAGTCCCTTTTAGTCATGTTTTGTTTAGGGACCTCTGAATGACAATAAGTGAAACCATGAGGCCTTCTGTTTTACAACCAATTTATGCAATAAAAGAACCTTTTTGGTGTCAATGCCAAGCCGTTTTATGCGTAAAGCAATAAAAAATACAGAAAATACCCTAAAATATAACTTTCGATTTTTTGGTTGAACATTTACAATACAGTTACGTATAACTAGTGCTAAACAATAGTTTTTGTCTGAATTTTGCAAAAGAGATTCCGTGCAACAAAGCACTATCATCAACTGCGTCTCGATTTTGAAATAAACGAGATATTTTAAATGAAATAATTAAAAAAAACAATGACAACCTTAGAAATATTTGTCAGCATTAAATACCTACCTATATTTTAATATTGAATAGTAAGAATATTTATCAAAAAATTGAGCAATCTTAGAACGATATTTTATAAGTTATTTTTGACAACGCATTTAAATATTAGGTCCTTACCTATGAAATTGACGTTTTGTATAAAGATTTTTTATGAAATTCTATTTTTTATACTAACGATTTTTTTAAATTTTCTTATCATCGATTTATGTTAACACTATAAAAATTTAAGGGTAGTGTGTTTTCACTAGCTAAATATAGCATATATTAAAAAGAAAAAAAATCAAGTCCCTTCAAAGCTACAATGAAACAAAAAGTCAATTCCGCGAAACAAAAAAGAAGTCAATAAAAAAAATTTAGCCATAAAGATACAAAATGAATAATTATTGTTATTACTGAAGCCTAAGTAACTTAGTCCTAATTAAAGGTGTATAATAACATTAACAACCGGTATTGACTTTTAGAAGTAATACAGCTATTAATAAGTAAGAAAAAAACGTCAATTTCATAGGTAAGGACCCAATAATATGCCCATAAGAAAACTGGTAAAATGTGTATAACTTTAAAACAATACAGTTAATATTTCTAAAATTAGGTACGTTATGTAATTTGTTTTTTTTTTTCTTACTTTGCCGGCCTTATTGAAATCTGAATCAAAACTTGAAATTGTTTATAATTATGTACTTATTAAATATATTTATTATTGTTTAAGTAATGGATAGCTATGCACATATTGCCATAAGGTAAAAGCAAGAAGCGTATTTACAAACTAATTACTAAAGAATAAAAGCGGAATCATTATAATTTTATCTTTTACAAAAACGAGTACAGTCAGCCAACAAAGAGGCTGTCCCTACTTGCATTTTACTACAATTATATAAAAGTAGGTATAACTTATATATTTTATAGGATATTTTATATCGATGGCGCAGTGGTTAACGCACCCGGTCTGCGAGTGTTGAGGTTAAGCAACTTTCGCAAAGGCCGGTCATCGGATGGGTGATCAAACATTTATTATCTCGAGCTCCTCCGTGCTTCGGAAGGCACATTAAGCCGTTGGTCCCGGCTGCATTAGCAGTCGTTAACAACCACCAATCCGCACTGGGCCTGCGTGATGGTTTATGGCCTGTTCTCCCTATCCATCCATAGGGAAAGCTCGTGCCCCAGCAGTGGGGACATAAAATGCGTCATGATAATGAGGTATAGCTTACCGCAGTTGACATTATGCATGTTTGATTATTTTGTTACAAAGTACAAAATGTGCTACAACTTCCATTTTTGACTGTAGGTAAGTAAAAAGACATACCTAATATGATATATACAGCCGCCTATAAATAATGCATCTATGAGGAAAATGGTCCTCCAAAGTTTAATTAAAATTTGCTATGTTTTTTCCAAACACATATAAGCTCTATATAAACTACAAAGCAGCGTGAACTTATAAATATGATAATCAATTATAACGGTAGTTTTTCTTCTCAACGCCATTTGCAAAACATGACATTTGAAATGCAAATCAGTATTAATAAAGAAAACAAAATAATCGTCCTTTAGATATTCAATAGTGCGGCCATAATTTTTTGTTATATTTTAAGATAGGTATTTAGTTTTAACAGATATTGGATAGGGATATTTTTTTATAAGGATATAACTTATTTAGCTATGTATATGACATAACAAGTTGGCTTAAGGATTTGAGGTATCAAGTATTCAAACTGTAGAGAGTAGAAAGAGATAGAGAGAAGTATTTTACTCTACTACTAATTGGAAAAATAATTTCAAAAATACTTGCGTTGTAAAGTACACTTGTACCATTTATTATAAGTGAAAAATCCCGCAATCTCGTACTCATAACTATTTAAAAAAAGGATTCACGGTAAAAGTTTCGAGGTAGTAAAGTTTGTATTAAATAATATAAACTTTTATTGAATTTTGAAATACACAAGAGTTCCACAAACATCAAGCGTTTTTGTTTTGTCAACCGGTTTTTTTGTTTCATTATCGATAATATACATCAGATTCTAAGATGTTTTCATTTTAGATTAAAATATTAAAATGAGAGTGATTTGCAAATAGGTCGCATTATCATCACGTGTGTTGGTGCGCCTTCTACAGCCCCTACCATGAGTTTATTTACTCGATACACGCTGTTGATGGCGCTAATATTCTTTCTAGTGGTAGTCAGTGGAAGTACGAAAAGAATAGCCAAGTAAGCGATTTTTGAATCCGTGACGAATTCTCACGCTATGATGTCAATTACGAGTAACTTATTGTATTGATATAACGTATTGTATTCTCGAGGGAGAGAAGGCACGTTAAGCCGTTGGTCCCAGCTGCATTAGCAGTCGTTAACAACCGCCAATCCGCACTGAGCCCGTGTGGTGGTTTATGGCCCGTTCTCCCTATCCATCCATAGGAAAGGCTCCTGCCCAAGCAGTGGGGCCATAAAATGAGCTGGTGATGATGTGATGATAACGATTACTTGTTCGAACGAATGGTAAATAAAACTCGCATAAGCTAAGCACTCTTTAAGCGTAAACTCATGGTAGGGCTGTCACAGTGTAACGTGCGCGCTCCTGTCACGTTGTTTGGCACACGGCAGAATAACGTAGGCTTGCATGTGTATGGCTCAGGAGGCAGGATAGACTTGAAAGTTGAACTGGGCATAATTTGCACACAATTTTTTACACTGTGACGTAGTAAAAGTTTTTTATGGTAGTCAGTTTGTTGGACTGCTGGTACAGTTTTTGGTATATTTTTAATAAACTGGTATAGTTTCAGGGCTATGATAATAAAAAAAAATCTCATAATCACCCACCCCCAATAACTTCAGTACATCCGTGATCATGGATGCATCTGTGCCAAAGTATCGGATACTCAAACACAACAAAAAACATGGTAATAATCCTGTTAATAATATTTATTCTAATGTAAGTGACCATGATAGTTTAAAAAAATAAAAAGAAATAGTATTAGCATATCTGTAATAAAAATAATACCTAGGTAATAATATACTCCAAAGAATGAGCTTACTTATATAAAAACATTGCAACTTTGCGATTTACTTGCTACTTTTTTTCTTTAAATTTTTAATTGAAATTGAGCGGGACTTCGGGACCCTCTGACATACCGGGCCAGGTACACTTCAGATACTCGTAAATACAAACACCCATGCAAATTAATCAACATAGTACGCCAAAGGTGCCTTTTTCAATGTCAACAACTACGTCATCGACATCTTAACATATTTAGAAATATCCAAGATCAGTTCCTACTTAATAATCTGTTCTGAGTTTTGAATTAAACTTAATTGTCAAAAAATGTCTCTCTTCGTAAGGCAACACAACACAATAGCTTGCAGGGTGCCGGGTGCCTTAAGGCGAAGGGTAAGGCACACTAGCGCCGCTAACGGATTTAATTTTATAACTGCTCAAACATTGCGGACCTTCCGACACTAGGCAAACATCTATTATTTATTTTACAACGATTGTTAGATAGCGATCATCGTGTAAATTTGATATAAACAAGACCAACGGTTTAACGTACTTTCTGAAATACTTATTTAACTTAATTTTATTTTGGTGGACATTCATCAGCTTTAATTGAGAAATATACTTAAAATAATGAAGATAAAAACAATCTGCTTAAATTATGAAACCATACTTTTAAAAACACTCTTTAAAATGTAATATTCTGATCACTCTCCATAAACAAGTTTTGTAACATTACACAACAGAACGGAGATTAAATCTGCAAAATATGATGTCCATAAAGCATACAGGCAAGGGTACCACATCATCCTTAAAAAACGATGTCCTTACTCGTTTAAGCCACAACGTTTCCATTGCCACACATCAGAGTACTAAGTACGAATTTTTCATCACCGTTCGATTACGTTAACGAGCCCGAGAATGTATGGTACTGAGCAGCGCCTCCAGGATGCCTTGTACGAGTTTTCTTTGACATTGATAGATTTTATGGCAAAATTTTTACTCCTCACATATCACCGCCACCAAAGAGGACATTTGGTAGTCGACTTTAGAGTTGACGACCCGATCAGTGGAACTGCGAGTTGTAATCTTAGTGCAACGAGAAGTGAGCGAGCTTACAGCTCCGGTAACCTATCTGGATATTAGGTAGTGGACTCTACGTGTCCACGGGGCAACTAGCTTGAGACACTAGTCTTAAAAGTACCGGATGAAGAATGCGCTTCGGCGGGTTTTAATCTGGCGTTATGGCCTGACGTAGATGATCCCTTGTGCTTGCGCAAGGATGTCTGACACCTTTAGCTTTATAACCGCAAGGTTGGTAGGGGTATCAGGATAAACTTTAAAGTCGTGTGGAGTTGGGTGTCCTCACGTATCACCAGGAAGCATAAGTAGCGGCAGTACTTCAATGCTATACAAATTGCCGTTTTCGTTAACATGATCAATTGTTATAAAAACTTGCTCTAGGCACCCTGGCGGAAAACAAGGTAAATCAAACTTTTCCCATATAAATTCTTGTTTCCGTTAACGGGATCGGACGGCAAATTCTACTCGCAATTGGTATAAACTGTTTAAAAGTGTTTTCAAATATATTGTTTCATAGTTTGTTTGTTGTTCATTATCTTTATTACACGACTGCCAAAAAAAGGAGTGTTATGTTTTCAGGGTTCATGTATGTATGTATGTATGTGATGTTTCTTTATTCCACCATAACTTCTAAACGCCTGAACCGATTTAGATAAATGAGGTATCGTTACAATTTTTGCATCGTTACGACTAACATAGGTTTGTAAAAAGTTGGAAATTCAACCCCTATGTGGGTAAAATAGGGGATGAAATTTTGTATGATGAAAATTAATCATTATTGGAGTTACATACTAGAACTTGATGTTTAGCATGATATCTGTAGAGGTTATTTTTTGTTTCTTCTTGTATAAATATGCTTACAAATTAATCTACCTAGCATGACATATTTTATTAAAATTAAACTTATTACTAAAAGGTAAAAAATAATAATAAATTTAAAAAAAAACAAGATGTCATGTATTTATTTATCTGTATTCATAAAAGTGAAATGTCACTCTTTCACTCACTAACTCAAAATAAAAAATCAAAACTGCTTGATTAATAAAACTGAAATTTTCATGGCAGTCGGGAGACCTTATAAATAAGAAAGTATTCCGTAAAGCGGTCCCCCGACTGCGATCAGTTTTATTAATCAAGCAGTTTTGATTTTTTATATATAGTCAGTAAGTGAATGAGTGACATCTCACTTTTATAAATACAGACAAATAAATACATGACATCTTGTTTTTGCCTTTTATTTCTTTTTTGCTTTTTTTTGTCATGGCAGTCGTGTTTTTTAATATTTGACAATGTCGTTATTCTTTAAAATTGCGTTCTTTTACTTTATAATTAAGGAAAACTTGTACGGCGACGAAGCAGCGCCAAACAAAGAGAGTAAAAATTTTGCCAAACAAATTCTCGTTTTCGTGAACGTGATCGAGCGCCGAGCGTCACACTCGCATAACATTCGGCTGTTTGCATTACATTACCTCATCGGTTCTCACGAAGTGCTTAATCAATTCGGCTCACGCGAATCGCCCCCGTAGAATGCGAGACAATACTAAAATGACGACTAACTGTACACCGCACAAATGGCGATTCAATACAGTCGAAGGACGACGCGACAGACTTTTAAACAATTTTGAAGGTCGAAAGTACGGTACGGAATATTTATAACTTGGGTTCTTATTACGTCAGTCGATTTGTCGAAGTTTTTATGGCGTTAATGTAATCAAACGAACGCGTTGTAGCATTCTTAGAATTATTAAAACGTAAACGGTTGTCAAACTGGCCTTATGATAATTACCTACACTGTTGGGATACGTTTAGTGTAGATGGCTGGTATCACAACATTACTGGATGTTTACTGATGCATTTTTTTAAGAAGTAGTTTCTTAGATCTCTATACTAAGTGACAAATGATTACTGGTATCAGGGCCTTACTGTTTCTCAATTGTCTACTTGCCTTGATTCAATAGACAGGGCTGTAACTGTGGGGCCTAGTCAACCCAGTTCGGTCCACCAAAGCCGTGGTTCCAGTCGTGATCTGTTCCTGCTTTTAAAGGCGCTCTCAGATTCCCTACACATCGAGTGTACACCTAGCCAACTCGAACCCCCAAAAAATTTAGTAAGGTATAGTATATGTGAAGAGGCCTATGTCCCGCAATGGATTAATATAGGCAGATGATGATGATGGTATATATAACTAACTAGTACTTTGCCAGCGACTTCGTCAGCGTTGATTTCGTACTTTTCTGTACAAAAATTAATATCTTATTTTTTATCAAAATAAAATATAACCTATCGTCACTAAAGTTCTAACACCGCGGAAGTCAAAAATGACAACTATTCAGGAGAACAAAAATATCGTGCCTTTTTATACGAGTATATCGCGATCATAATAATTATGTTTTTGTTTTCACAATAAAACGCTATTATTGTTTAAAATCCCTGTTTCTGATTGGTCTAAAAGAGCGTCTTTCTATTCTCTATCGAATGACATGCAAAAGTCAAAATGTCAAATTTTGTAGGTACCTCCGCGGTGTTAGAACTTAGGCGAGACGCTATGTTACCTGCAAGACCTGTACCATTCTATCAGTGAAAACATTTTTGGAATCTGACCAGTAGTAGTCGAGTCCTATTTGCTGCTGTAGCGCACAACGGTCTGTGTTTTTTATTATTATTGTTGTGCTCGTATGTATAGTTAGTTGTTTTTATTAGTTATGTTTTATTTTATTTGGTACATTAAAATATGTTATATTGTTGTGTGTTATAGTGGTAAATAAAATGATTGTCTGTCTGTCTGTCTAGTTCCAGTAGTTCCAGAGATAACCCTTCTCAAACAAACAAAGTCACAAACATTACCTCTTCATTCATAGTACATAGATAGATAAAGATTGTATTTAGAAATATATATTGTTAAATGAAGCGTATGCTAGCGAATACTTCTAACTCGTTAACGCCATCCCACCACGAGTATATGGGACAAGTGTTATCTGCAGACGTCTTTGGGCCGACCTCATTCGTCAGCCGCACTGCGACTGCATACAAATTGCAGTGGCACATCGCTCAGACTATGCACTTGACTAGAAAATAAACGACCTCGTTAGCTAAAAAGGTTTTTTGATCTTATACCTATGCTAAATATTAATAATTTTATATTATTTGGACAGCGAACTATAACAATGGTGAAATCAATTGGTATGTATCGTATATGTCTGTGGGACAGCGATAACTGCATTAGTGAATGAAAATTAAAATACTCGTACATGAAGAGTCTCTTAAAAGACTTCTTTGAATTACCTTTTTGATATTACGAAAGTTTTTTTAAATAACATTTCGGTTATCTTATAGGTTTGGTTAGCCAACATAGGTATTTACGGTTTAGGTAAGTATTAAGTAAACTCCTTTCTGTAAAATAAAAAAATATATAATCAGATCAATTATCTGGTCAAGTCTAATCTCGACTAAAATTTTCCTTTATTTATTTTTAAAATACAGAATGTAAAACCAGACCTGTCGCCGTCCCATACCCATGACAGTACCTAGCGCTAATGTTTCCTAGTAACGTGTGTGGAAGGATAAAAAAACTGGCTTCCACATTTTCCTAGAGGCAACTAAATCGTCTTAGATTAACTGTGCACAGAGCAGGCTAATAAAGACAGAACGGTAATACCATGTGTACCTCGCAAGCTGATTCCGTAGCGACATATCTGTTCGCTTTATACCGAAACAGGTTTTTACACAAATAGTTAAATGTTTGCCTGACATACGTCTAGAAGCTATTGAATGTAAGTGGCAGTTTAGTACGCAGCAAGAAGATTTAAAAAGCTTTTACCTAAATTAATATTTATACTCATTATCGATATACTGGTGTAGTATTTCGATGTCAATAATAGTTGCCGGAAATGTTGATGAAATTTTTTTTAAAGTTTAGTATGAAGAATTTTATGCTGCTCTGTGATATCCTTAACCATATCTGTGGTCTGTGGTCAAACTACCTGTGGTAAGATACATTTAATAGCGATCCCATAAACTATGAGACCATTTTGTTAGTTAAACCATTAGATTTAATGTGTTTAGGTAAATCAGTCTTAAATCTGATGATACATACCGAATTTTTCAGACAGTAAATTCTCTTTAATGTTGTGACTAAGTTGCTTTCCATTATTGTGATGATTCATTCCACTTACAAGTTCAGTAGGACTTCGAATGAACAGAGAAATTTGCAAAAACCCGTCTCTTGTTGTAATGAGTAATCAACGAAATATTTTGACTGCACCCAATTAACATTTTTCTTTTTACCCGACTGCAAAGGAAGGGTATTGTTTTTCGCGCGTATCTTGTATGATTCTTTATCACTTTATATCTCCAGAACCGCTGAACGGATTTACATAATTATATCGTTAGATTCGTCTTAGCTGCCCTAGTGTTCTTAGTTAAGTGACGTTAAATAAAAAACACATGGCGGCTGTGCGACGTCATTAGACTTGGTGAAAATAATTTTTATTTCGAATACTACATATTACCAAATTAGAGGGCACAACACAAGGATTTCAAAAAGGTATATCATGAAATTAGTCTAACTGAAAAGACATAAATCAAATTAAAATTTAAAAAAAAAAAACAAAAATCCCGCCTGCGTAAAAAATAATAAGTAAGTAACTAAATAGAAAATCAACTGAAAAGGCCGAAACAAGATAAAAATTCAATTTATGCAACATCATACATAACATGCAGACGGAGGCATAAAATTTAATGATAAGTCAAATCATTCTCACTTTGTGCGTGCCTCCGACTGTGTGTTATGTATGATGTTGCATAAATTGAATTTTTATCTTGTTTCGCCTTTTCAGTTGATTTTCTATTTATTTACTTATTATTTTCTACGCGTTTTTTTTTTGTTTTTTTAAATTTTTTATTTTTTGTATAGTAGGTACCTATGTTTTTGGTATATTAGATTGGTTATATTATTATATAGTATAGCTGTTTTTGGTATATTTGTAGGTATGTTAAGTGTGAGAATACAAAGCTATTTTGAAAAATAATGTTAGCGTAAATAATGTAATCGGACGTAAGCAGGGCTCTAAGAGTAGATGGTGTTGATAATTTCGGCAAATTGGATAGAGCCACGATAGCATAGTTGGTAGTGCACCTGACCTGGCATGTCATGAGGTGCGAGTTCGAATCTCGCCCGTAACAAAGTAATAAATAACTAAGTATTGAATAATTTGTTTATAAGCAAAGCACCGAAGTTGTCTTGACATTAACTCGCTCTCTTTCAAGTCTTGACTCTCTATAATTTCATTTAATTATCTAATAGGTATCCTAACTCCAGCTGCAAGTTCACTATGCGGCACATTATTTCTTACAACGTACTGTTACAAAATAATATTTGTAATTTCCTCGTTTAAGTCCAGCTAACTGTTATCTAATAAAATACTTAAAGTTTATGTATACAGCCGTCGGCTTCCAAGAGGTTCTTATCGGAAGAGGCTGGGCTGACTATTTATAGAGGCGGGGTGACCTGGATGGCGACTGGCATATTAAACTAACGCAATGGTCGACTCCTTGTTATAGCTGATTCGCACATTGGTACCTATAAGGAACGTACTCAAGCTGAGTTCTAGCAGTAAGCGCAACAAAAAGTATTTTGTGAATTGATGAAGAATAACTGTTGTCGACCTACAGCACTAACCTTCTTGCTGATTCAATTTTTACTTTTATAATTTTATTAGTTGGTTACAAATTCTAAAACAAAAGAAAAACAACCCGTGTAGTTCTCAAATCTGAAACATCGAGTTTAAATTTTATCATCTTTTACATTATTTTTCTGCTTCTACGTAACATTCAGTAAATATATAAAATGCAGCATAAGTTAGACGTCACTGGGATTGCTTGGTAAGTGTGTCGAATTTTTCGATGAATTGCCCAGGTTTGTGGTTATATTTGACAAATTTGTTGTTTAAGTCAATACCCAATTATTTGTAGCTATGTCTTGATTCAATGACAGAGGCTTTTTCCCAGCAGTGGGAAATGATATAAGCTATACCTTACTTGATCCTTGGGGGAGGTATTTGTCCAGCAGTGGACGTCTTTTGGCTGAGATGATGATGATACTTTACTTTTTACTTTGGGTACGATCTAGCCACAACTAAAATAATTCACCACAAGTTCATGAACCAATTACGGTGTCATATTTTAGGGCAAGGTCGAGGCTCATTGTGTGCCTTTAAAGCCTCCAGCCGCAATGGCGGTCACCATACCAAACTCGATCATTACTCACTGCCCACATGCGAGCGAGTGAGAAGGTCGTCCTGGTTGCGTGTGCGCACTTTATGAAGACCTCAATTGTACAATTAAGTTAAAAAGAGATAAGGATGCGTTCTAAGAAAACATTGTTAGTTCTTACATTGGAGGGTATAAGTTTACTTTATAACGGATTTACTTAATTGAATCGTGTTATCATTATATCTGTATAGTGTTCTCATTTTGTCTGATATTCGTGTAATGAATAATAAGGATTAGTAGAATTGGTCTAAGAACAACTTAGTTATTTTTCTGTCTTCACTGAAAACATAATGTAAAAAAATATATATGTATATAATAATGTTTTCGCACATACAGTTCGAGAATTTTCCGTGACCAAATAAACACTGGTGATTTCAAATACGAGAGGAAGCGGCTTATTATTGATATCATCATTGAAATTACAATCAAAAATAGCACCCCTGTTCCCACTAATCAACTTGTAAAACAAATGTACATATAAGCGGCAAAAAATCCTATACTCTCTCGTATTGATCTAACATTGATTACGAATCGTATTGTAAACATTTTCCCCGTGAACTGTGACTGTCTGAGTCCCGTCAGAATGAGTTTACCATAATACAGTGAATTCTAGAGTCTAAATGCGCATATTCATCACACGTGTTGTTTAGAGCACAGAGTAGCGTCTGCGGTAGCGTTGAATAGTAAAGCTATTTTCCTGGTAATCACAGATTGGTTGTACCGTTGGTCGCATACCGCGACATTGCCCAGACTAGCGACAGTCTCCCTTATTTACATCAGGTTAAAGTTTAAACTCATATAAGGATTGCAGACAATGCCAATGGTATGACACAGTAAAAAGATTTTTCTTGTAAGATGACAGTGCGCTAGCTTTTTTACAATGTTTGGATGAGTGCAGAAAACTTCTTCGTACTAGAGAGGAAGTTGAACTATTTGAATTAAAATGTCGGCCTATTATTGTTATATTTATGTTACAGTAAACGGTGATGGAACATTATACATCTGATAGCGTAAACCTGATATTTTTAGTAGGAAGTTATGACTTAAAACCTCCTTTTAAAAGTCCATCCAGTTATATATTTTTAAGTTAATAATGATGTTACTTTACAGATGTTACTTAAGAAAGTTTTCTAAACTTGTAAGTTTACGTAAACACTACGCATTCAAATAAAATACTGTTTATATATTACTTTAGTGTGTCATATGTTTCGTTTGAAAAGGCCTAACAAAACCTTAAATAGAAAGTGACAAAGGACCTTAAAAGATAAATAAACGCTACTAGATACGCAGAAAGTGTTCCTTTCCTTCATTTGCAACCGTCCCCAAAAGGAAATGATATACAGCATACAAAGAACACCACTATTTCTACTCGCCCAGTAAAGCAAAGTACACCAACGCGGAAGCTTCACAGCTCACTCGCGTTACTGCCATCGATTAGACAGTTAAAGCAGAAAAACAGTATTAGCTGCGCGGGCGCAAGTAACGGCGAACGCAACGCGTTATGTCACCCGGCCTTGGCCTAGCGCTCGCGTTACCACCAAGGTTGAGGCTTAATATGATAATCGCAGTGTGGATTCGGTAACGTCACTTTGACAGTGCCACAGAGGTAACGTTAGTTTGGTAATGCGTCATGTTTATGTTGCTTTATAGGTGGAAGGTTGCGGTTTCTATTGTAATCTGAGCCGGCTGTTGGGCAAGATATGACATGCCAACTACTTGGGTTGTTATGGATCGTTGCGGTGCGAACGCGTTTTATGTAAAATTGTATTCTACTTTTTAAGTAGTTCTTCAGCATTTCATCATCATCAGCTCATTTTATGTCCCCACTGCTGGGGCATGAGCCTTCCCCAAAGATGGTTAGGAAGAACGAGCTGCAAGCCACCACGCAGGCCCAACTGCTAATGCAGCCGGGACTAACGGGACCAACGGCTTTGCGTGTCTTCCGAAGCACGGAGGAGCTTGAGATGATACATTTTTGGTCACCCATCCGATGACCGGCTTTTGCGAAAGTTGCTTTTTAGGTTAGGTTAGGTTAGGTTCCTCTCTCTTGAGATGAGCTGGGTTGGGGAGCGTTAGGGAGGTAGAGGATGAGGTGCAGGACGCAGGTCCGAGGCCCACCTCTCCTTCTCGGCCTAAGCCGCTGGGAGCGCCGGATGGACCTCAGCACTCGCAGACCGGGTGCGTTAACCACTGCGCCATAGAGTTCCTCAGCATTTACAATGTTATATTTATAACGAAACTGAAAAAGCAATTAAAAAGAGCTTTCACATCCGAGTTACTCTTTGAGCTCTTCTAACTGAGTTTAGTGGTAGATACGAACACTAATACTTCTGATACTCTTAAAAAGTGTTTAATCAAAATTTCAACTTAAACAAGGATTTTTATGTAAAATTTAACATTGAACTAAGACTTAATAAACTCAATGTTGTAATTTGTAATTACTGCAAATGTACCAGCTCAACTGGTAATCTAAGCAAACCTAATTAACCAACAATCAGTCAACAGCAGTCAATCGAGCGCTCTCGCAAGATCGTCTGCAATCAACTAAATACTCTCACGTTGCGGTACCGCAGTAATGAACGTATGAGAACTAGTAAAAGTCAATTACTTGTATTGGCAGCGCCATAAACAACAGCGAAGGCAGTAGATGCACCTTTGCTAACTGCACACTTAGGCTATTAGACGTATTTATCTCTGTATCACAAGTTGACGGAAAGATCTTGTTTTAGTTGCGTACCTACTGGTAATCACTTCAGATTATAAAACAGTAATAAAAGTTCATGTTTTCCTCAACAAATAGAAGTGCACGTGTACGAGAACGGAAGAAACCTAACGGAGTTTTTGTCCTGTACAACGCTTTACTGTGTAAATAAGAATATGTAGATAAATAGCTTTTCGATTTTTCAAATTTAATTTATAATTTTTTTTTTCCTTTAGTTGATGGCTTCGTGCGATTAGCACATTTAGCCAGTGTCAAAGTAATTTTTTTTACAAGTAATACATAAATAAACAATATTTCTGTCCTGTATGATGATGATGAATGATAATAGAAATGAGAAGTGAGAAATGATATACCCCAACCCCTTGAGTATCTCAGTAAAGATGTGGGGCTTTACTAAGTCCTCGGGCGGACTTCTTGAGAGAATTTGAAAAGTAACGTTGCACTGTTTTGTTTTATTTGCCAACACTCATGCACACTCACGAACACTTAACGGTTAATAATCCACCATTATTTCACATTAATATTCGACATAACAAAAATAAAACAAAACCACAGACATGACTCTTCACTTTCCCGCCAAGAAGTCTATAATGACTTTTTTTGCTTTTCTTGTTGTACAGGCGCCTGCATATTAACCTATCTAAAACTGTCAAATTTCTTCAATAAATATTCAACCATATTCCATACACATAAAGTTCAAAGTCTATTGAGGAACTTTGACAGTTTGTGATAGTCTGATGTGCAGCCGTGTGTTCAAAGGTGTTATATATAACAAAGATCAAACAAGAACTTAGCTTTTGAACTAAGCTTAGTTAAAAAGTTAGCGTCGAATTTAAAAGTTTTGGGTAATATCCGCTTACGTATGTTGTCTGGTTATGTCCACAAAACTTCACATAAAATAAACTTTATTTATCTTTTCTAGATAAAAATCACAGAACATCATTTTTTTCTATTGCTTAAACTAGGTTCAAGAATCTATTTTCAACACTTTCAAACTGTCCCGTAGTGCGCTGACTCAGCAATTTCTAATCGTTGGACGAGATTAAGCTGTTTGACCAACACTGCTTTATCATGATATTAAAGACACAAGTCATCAATTTGTGTTGACAAAAAATATTGAATGTCGGTAAAAATTGTAAATGTACAATTCATCATGCTATTAGCATTAATACAGGCAGACTTTGCACTTCATTATATTAAATTATTACAGTAACGTTAAGTTTATTTTCAAGATTATTATACAAAAAGTTGTTAGTTATATTTTACACATAAAACATACATATTATGTATGTTTTAGTGTAAAAAAGTAAATACACTTAGCCACTTAGCCACCGAGGCGTTATTTAAAATAAGCAGATATAAAATTACAAGTAAGATTAAATGACAGTTT
The DNA here is from genome assembly GCA_963082485.1 of Eudonia mercurella. Classification (NCBI taxonomy): domain Eukaryota; kingdom Metazoa; phylum Arthropoda; class Insecta; order Lepidoptera; family Crambidae; genus Eudonia; species Eudonia mercurella. The sequence continues at coordinate 13,032,152 of OY720027.1, forward strand.
CGATTACGAATTATATATTATAAATATATATTATAAATTACTAACTAATATTTCAATTTTAGTTTGCATTTATGAAATATTTCTGAAATACAGTGAAAAAATTAAACGCCTACCCATCGTTTTTTCACTGTATTTTATAAATATTTAATTCAGCTTCAGTGCAGCAATGAGCACTTAAAAATAAAAAGTAAAATTTAGTGTTTATGTTTAACAATGTTTAACATAAATCAACTGTAGTAATTCAAAGTTAGTCTTAATTAGAGTCAATTCTAAGTCCAATGTGGCATAACAGACATTGCAAATCCAGCGTAAGGAAGTCAATTAAGGATCTATGTGAAGTAACGGCGACGCAAATTACGGACGTAGGCGATGGCTAACTTTATCACCGGCCCCTGATCTATATAAAATAGATAACTGGACAGGCAATCAATGTTACACACCATAGTTTACTTAGTTGCAGTTGATTCTCCACAGTTTTGTTTTTGCGGATGACTTCTTGAGCTGCAGCGTATCAGCTGGAGCACTCCTAACTGGATTGTACCACCTGGCGCAGTATGAGACAAAAACTGGATGACTGGGTGCATTTTTCTACCTATACAGCTTGTGCGTTTACTTCGTGACATCAGAATTTATCTTCTTTTTCAGCCTATAGTCAATTAATGCTGAGTGTAAGCCTCCTCATTAATATTCACACGCTATCCTGTCCGGTCTTCGACTTTTTTCAACCAATTCTTTCCCGTGACCTTTGTGATGTCATCCGCCCATCTAGCTATCTGGCGGCCAACGCTTCTGGTATCAGTCCGTGGTCTCCACTATACCTTCCTGCTCGACCGGCCATCGTTTATGTGGTATATGTGACCCGCCTCTCACCACATTATTTGCGCAATAATACGCCCCACGTCGTTAATTTCGTGGTAATCACAATTTTTAGCAAAATCTTTTATCTCTATTGACGTAACATTGCAGCCGTTAAAACCCATCAAGTTGCACTGAACCAGTGCAGCGAGCAGGGTAACGCTTTTCATGGGCTTCGTTATAGGTCTGAGCCAAGATGATAATGATTTTATTTTATTAATTAATTTAGAAACAATTATAACACTATAACAGTACAAACAACTAAAGCGATGTTGAAAGAAAATAAAGTAATTGAACAATGTTAAACAAAACAAAGATAATATTAAATAGAAATAGGTAGTTCACATTCAGTGCTTGGTATCACTAAAGTGGATGATGACTGACTTATTGTATAATCACCAAATCTTCGGAACTATAATGCTTACAATTTTAAATTTGTTTTGAAGTATATACATACAATTAAGAATTTCCTTAGAGAAAGTATTTACAAATACTACTACAAAGCCAATAAAGAGGCGTTAGAGGTAATACATTAAGTCATGATAAGGTTACGTGTTATGTTTACGAGGACGAACTCGCGGGAGGGCTGCTAGTGTGGCAAGAACATTAAAGTATTACTGGCTAAGCCTTAAATATTCCTGTTCAGTGTGTTGTTTCTCAAAATCAAGGTTGGACATTGTGCGAACTGCTTTGTGAGGACGCCTACGCGACGCTCATTGTGCACAACAAAAAACTGTTTGATGGATGACTGACAAATCGCAGCCCTTGTGCGGACTTCTTAAACGACTAGGGTTAACACATGAACGTATGTTTTCAAGCGGAAATTTGTTAACCCAACAGGAAAACGCTGAAAGAAAGAAAGAGTGCTTTTCATCCATCAAAAAGCATAAAAAGGTCTAAAGCGAAATCGTGGTATGTTTACTACTCTCTTTTTGCGAATAAAAAGCTGGTGGACTTCTTTGTGGCAAAGTAGAGTCACTTTTGAAAACGTCATTAATAACAAAAAACTAAGAATGAAAAAGTTCAGTGGTGGGTTCGAGTCCCACCTTGGCAAATATAAATTGCACTTTAGAAGTGCTATTTTCACTTTCAATATTATTAGCATTGTTCGTGAAAAATACATAACACAACTACATGTTTACTAAACAAATTAATGAGTGTGAACAGTCAGAAACAAAAATAACGAAAATCGTACCGGACAACCCTAAAAGCATGTCATTATTCGGGGCAGTGTTCTCATTTATTGGTACAGATACACAATGTGTGTTAAGAAACGAAAAATCGCTCGTTCACCGGCTCCAGCTAATGATTGTAATATAACGAGCGCTCGTTTGACTTTTGTGTCGTTTCTCAAGTCCGTCGTTAATATTTTATGCCCTTATCATTAGCAGATTTTATCTTAGTAGGTATTTATTTTTTAGTCAGCATGAATAATGAATGAGAGAATAATGACCAGGATATAAATCTAGACAATCTATTTGGTCCTAATAAGAATAACGATCTGAATTTCAACTGATTTGAATTAGAGATATTGTTATTTTACTTTGTCATCACAATCTTAAATTTATTGCAACACCACAAAATAAATTTGTTGATGATATAGAGTAGTAGCACCAGTATTCAACAGGAACCAGCGATCGACATTTTTTTCTAACTATTGCTTAGTATTATTATTATTGTCTCCTTTATTTATTGTCTTTCTTAAAACTAGATTTTTACAATATTTTAATATAAAAACAATAAAACATTATAAAAACCTAATCCTAGAGTACCACCAGCAGCGGGGCAGGGCCCAAGCTACCGGTGGTCAGGGCTGCAGAGTGAGGAACCTCCTGACAATACGTGCCGTGTCAAGCAGTACTGCTTTGTGAATCTGACCCTTGATCCAACTATCAAGCGAGAGCCTCTTAAGGTGTTGGTCGAGGCTCTTCGCTATAGCTATAAACATTAAAGGTGTAGAACCATGTGGCAAGCTCATAAAACAATAATTAAAAAAACACCAAACAATTATGTTGATGTACTTCATATTTTATATTATGATGAACGAAGTTTAGTCTGTTTATTATATTATGTATTTTTTTTTCTATATGTCTACTTAGTGAGTTTTATTCACATTCGATATCGTTAATGAAAGCGAGAATTCGTATGGCATTGAAGCAGCGCCTCTTGGTCAAAAATGAGGTACCTCAGTTAAAATTTGGCCATACAAAATTAAATACGAAAACAAAAAAGCAGAAACAATAAATCTAAATGGAAATTAGTGAATACACATAACTCATTGCCTGCGTTCATTATAATGTAACATTTGAGCATCGCATTATTTTGTTTTTCTTTCTGATTGAATAAAGCTTTTGATTGAATGCTCCCGTCAATGAAGAATGACCCGTGTCAAATTTTACTAACGAAAAGTATAAAAATAGCTACTTATCATTGGACTTATGTTAATAACAACGAAATACTTATTCAAATACTAGCGTTGTTTAATAAATACCTAGTGAAGATCGTGACTTCACGCGGAGTTGACTTTTTTATTGTAAATTATTATTTCATATTAAAAACTAAAATAGCACTTGAAAAAATATGCCTTAACTCAAATGGGACATTCAGGACATTTAATTATTATAAAGTGACATTACCTTAACAAATTAACCTTTCTCACTTTTAACGATGCTTTAATATATCAGGAGAATACAGCGTGATTCATATATAAATAACTCACGTTAAACTGAAAGTCTATTTTTAAAAAGTTTTTTCGAATCATAAGCCAAAAAATGTTTAGTATTCATCTATCAAATAACCCTTTTGTTTTTAACTGACTTTGGAAGTTCGTTAAAAACAAAAGGAGGAGGTTTTTAAATCCTCCGTTAATTTTTTTTGCAAATTCCGTCGAAGAACGTGATTTGCATTTTACATTATCGAAATGGACGCTACAATTGATCATTGCCCGTTTTATTTTAGTCTCATTTTGTATCTTCATTATCAAGTTACATGAAAAATGAATTCAGCAATATACGAGTAATAGCTAAATTGCTCCGGTCAGGATATTTCACTTTTATCTATTTTAATAAATTTATTTATACTTTCTTAATATCTATTGTTACCAAAAACAATTAAAACCAAAGAAATACTTGTGAAAAAAGTGCACTTATTCCGAAAACATGGGGTGAGATGAAAGCTAGCTCTAGCCATAGGATAGAGCAAGTGGAGTCGTCACTCTAGACGCTGGACAGCGATGGCCAAAGGGCAGTCTCAATCTACCCTGACCAAGGGCTAGGCCCGGCGATGATGAAGCCCAAATGAATAAATAACATAAGGAATAAAAAAATGTGCTATTGCCAAAAAGGAAAATATTTTTCTAGCAGTGAGACGTTTAGTCTGATGATGATAAGGTTGATCTTATACCTGCCTCTTTTCTGTAAGGTTTTTCTTTTTTTTGAGAGAGATTGCTGATTGCTTCAGACGGCATTTTCAGCTCCACCGGGCTTGTTTGGGGGCGGCGAGATATGTAAAGGGTTCCTCAAGCCGTGTGAAACGAATCACCTTCGGAGGTTTTCTAGAGGGAACGGCATCGTGCACTAGTGCGCGTCCCCGTGCCCTACTAGATTCTCCGAAGGGTTCGGATCGGATCGGTTCTGTAAGGTTGCCCTTAATAACACTGGACAAAAACATGTCGCCACCCACTGTATACCGTCAGTTTATTGCCTACTACATAACGGTAGCTATATGACTCATGATTACACATAGTTTACGACACTCACGTTAAGCCTTAACTCTTCTTTGATTAAATTTTCTATAAATAACGCCTATGGAATCCGGAGGCTTATTTTGATTACCTCGTTTGACGTTACAATATGAAATATTTAAAAAAAAATTGTGTAAAAGAAAGTGAGAGAATAAAATATCAGGGCCCTTAGCCAAAGTAACATTACAAAACGATAGCGAAGTTCGAAAAGAACAAAATGTATGGGATTGACATACGCCGCGCTAAATCACGTGGTCAACGTAATGTCAATCCCATATATTTATTCTTTTCTAACTTCGCTATCGTTTCGTTATCGTTTTTGTAATGTTACTTTGGCTACGGGCTCTGTCCTTGTTTCTTGCCGGTCAATTTTAGTGAACGGCTCTTGTAAAGCTACGAAGGGATGGCGTAACTACGTTCATTAGAGTAACAATTGTGAGATCAATTGTAAAAATTGAAATTTTTATTATTAACCACAAAGTACCATTGCGCTCGTAAAATATCTCTAGATTTTATAAAGTCAGTTTATATACTTTTTGCTTAAGTCAAAATTTTTGACAATATTATACAAAAACCATCCTTTAAAACATGACATTAGGGTTTATTTTTATTAAATATCAAGATATGAACACTTTATGCTGCATCGAATTTGAAACTGACTGCACTATGAAGTTATGTCGTTATTATTCTTCAAAAATAGCTGCACGAATCTGTTCCGCTACAGCATTGTTACAACAATGTCATCAAATGACGTCTAAATGCCGCTGTTGCATGGGCGCCAACGCAGACCTTGACCGTGACTGTGTAGCTACGCGCTCACCTCTAGCAATACCCCTCTACCACCTTCTTTGGCAAAGAGTATGTTTGCAAATACTCCGCAATAACTACCTACATTTTATTCACCTCTGAGAAACAAATGACGAATGAAGACAGCAATTATACGGGTTACCTTGGCAGAAAGTGAGTGGATGTGCTACGGTTTTTTTTATAGGCATCCCTTCTTCTAAATCCTCGTCAAATCAACAAGGCCTGGGCGGGAAGGTGGCAGCTGTGAGATAAGCCTCACATAAACATCCGCGTCTCCCCGGATCAGGTACTCGGCAATAAGTTTTTCCTAGTATGAATGTGCAATATTTTTTTTTTTTTTATAAAAGAAGGAGGCAAACGAGCAGGCGGGTCACCTGATGGAAAGTAATCACCGCCGCCCATGGACACCCGCAAAACCAGAGGAATCGCAGACGCGTTGCCGGCCTTTAAGGAAGGAATAGGCTCGTTTCTTGAAGATTCCGAGGTCGTAACAGTCCGGAAATACCGCCGTTGAGAGCTGGTTCCACAACACTGTAGTACGAGGCAAGAAATTTCGCGAAAAACGAACAGTAGTAGACCGCCATCCATCAAGGTGATGTGGATGGAATGACAGTCGATTGCGTGTAGTGCGGTGAAGGAAAGCAGCGGTAGGGATCAAGCCGAACAATTCCTCTGAACACTCCCCATGATATATGCGGTACAATATACAGAGAGACGCAACGTCTCTCCGAAGAGATAGTGGATCGAGCCGACCTGAAATAACCATGTCGTCGACAATTAGAGCAGCTCTGCGTTGAATACGGTCAAATGGAAGGAGTTGGTACTGGGGTGCTCCAGCCCAAAGATGGGAGCAGTATTCCATATGTGGCCTGACCTGTGCTTATTATATTATAGCCCTTGCGACTTTCTACCTAGTTAAATAGTACACACTACTGCACATCAGACTACCACAAACTGCAAATTTTCCACAATACACTTTGAATTTTACGCATATGTAATATGGTTGAAAATGTATTGAAGAAATTTGTCAATTTTGTATAGGTTGATGTGCAGGCGTCTAAGGCGTCTAAGGCTAAGCATACAATTGATCACTATTCTGCGGCCCTGTATATGTAAGTTCTGTAGAAAATTAACTCTTCTGACTACAGTTTGATATGAAAGTTTGATATGAAGCAAAGATGGTTATCAAAAGAGACCGATTAAGATGCATGTTGTAACCAAAAACTGTCATACAGAATAGCACTTCTCGTTTTAATACATTTAAGTAACAGCTTCGCCGTTTTTTAACAATCATTTTTTTTGTTTTTACGGCCAGCTGCCTCTTTGCCACCAATACCTATTATCTATAGATTTTCAACGGAATGTACGGTCTGCATCCAACCATAGTCTTTGCATCGAAGTGCATGCACACTTGGCCGCGTTTCGAGGCGCGATCGCAACACTGCGACCGCTTGTGTAATGCCGCGCAATATGTAGTTTGATCATTCTGTTACTGACAGCAACGTCGCATTCTCGCCGATCAACTGTTTATTATGGACATTGTTAATCAAATCATTGATTAAATACGATACTCACGTCCAAGATAAATTGGAGAGAATACTCTTCTCGTATTAAGCTAACGTTTTGGATTGTGTCCCCAATTTTTACATATGCTATTCTTTATCTGGAACCTATGTATGTACTAAGAATGGAAACAGAGGCTACCAAATTAATATTATTACAAAAAAATCAATTTGAACGTGACTTTTTTTTTTTTTTTTTTTTTTTTTTTTTTATTCAGAGTCCCCCGACGTGGGTCAGTGTCGGAGACGTTATTAATCTATGCTTATACACGGACCTATGCTAACTTATATAATTACTTTATAAGCGATCTTCCATTTTTATTGCACGCTAGGTGCCCTATCTACTCTTTTTCTTACTTATTTCTACTACATTCTTAAATCTATTTCTTACTTAGTGCTATTACATATTTTTGTCTATTTATAATTGCTATTCTACTATGTATTTCCGACTTAGCGGTTCCATTTTTATTGCATCTTAATGCCCTGTTTTTACTTACTATTGCTTATTATCTAGGTTATATTCTATATTCTATTACTATGTATGTACATTTACATTTAGTTTACACTTATTATTGTACTCTTATTTACTATTTAATTATTACTTATTTAATATGTTAGCCTTAGTATACTCAATATACCAGTGAAAACATATTTTTAGGTCTTGTTCCTTGTGATTACTTTGGTGGCCATTTTTGTGCAGAACTCTATAAATGTTGCTCTTGTGTGTTTGCTTCTTATGATTTTAGCAATATTATTTACATTTACATTCATTCCTATCTTACTTTCACACATCATTCTTTCGTACTCATGGACTGGGCATTCCGTGAACGTGACTTTAAGTACACTGGTATTAATTTTTTTTTTTTATTTGTCTAGTAATATTTGTATCTCTTGTTTTCTACGAATATACTATTTACAGCTTAGAACCTATTATTTCAAACACGAGTAAAATTCTAATTCGAATTTCATCAAGCTTTAGCTTTAATCCCTTTCATTTTATTCGTACACAACACAGCGTAAATAAATAACTTGGTATGTGTCCCGGTAATTGTTAACCACCCATTACAAGTTCCCTTAAGGGACTGAGTTAATATAGGATGCAGTTTTTACAGCGGGAAGGCTGCTTCGGACCGGTTCGCATCCTGCTTAACCCGTGCCTGCACTAGCAATACAACATTGTTGATTATGGCTAAGGGGACGACCAAATAGGCCAGTGCTGTTAAGCCTTAAATAAGTTTTTGTTGCTGTATGTTTGACCTAACTGATAACCACCTATGTGCGAAGTAGTCATCATGGATCGGCTCATTCCCAGATAATGTTTTTGATTCCCTTATTTCCATCAAGTTGCTTAATGTGGTTAGTAAGTTCTCCTGACTTATTTGTCGTCATCATCAGCTCATTTTATGTCCTATGTATGAGGCACGAGCCTTCCCTATGCATGGAAAGGGAGAACGGGCCATAAACCACCAAGTTGGTGGTTGTTAACAACTGCTAATGCAGCCAGGGCCAACGGCTTTACGTGCCTTCCGAAGCACGGAGGAGCTCGAGATGATACATGTTTGGTCACCTATCCGATGACCGGCTCTTGCGAAAGTTACTTAACCTCAGCACTCGCAGACCGGGCGCATTAACCACTGCGCCATCGAGCTTTTCGAGAGAGAGATTTATTTATATCTGTAGTCAAAGCAACGATCTATCAACCCAGTTAAAACCATTGTTGTTATCCGTCATTATATAGATTTAACAGCTAGTTTCTTTATTAGTTGGGGATTGCTGTGTGAAGTGAGTATTCATTTTCGGCCACACGTCAAATGAAGGTTTCCACGACAGTTTTTTGAGCGGTAAGAAAAGTAAACAGAAGAATACAAATTGTAAATAATGCGAAAGCATATTACATTTAAGAGACTATTTATAGACAGATAGATAGATAGATAAATACTTTATTGCTCACACAAATAAAAACAAAAAACAGATACACATAATCTTAAAGCTAGCATAGGCAAATCCGGTCTTATCGTTTTAAGCGATCTCTTCCAGACAACCTTTGGCTTAGGAGCCCAAGAAGAAGATAGACTAAGTGCGCAAATACAGTAGAATACAATAGAATCATATACCAGTACATAAAAAGACATACATATTTCACGTGCTAGTAACATGTTTTAGGTTTTTATTGTTTATTGACTGATTTAATACTCGTAGATGACTGTGCAGCTTAGACTTAAAGGCGGAAAGGGTCTCGGAGAGTCGGGTTTATTCTAAAGACAAGTAGCTTGGACAGTAAAAGAATCCTTAAAATATCCCAACCGGGTAAAGGGAGGCTTAAGGATGTTATCCGATTATATTACTTTAATATTACTTGAAATAGTATTATGCAAACAAATTTTAATGTCAAGTTCACCAGTGAAATTCGAAAATATCTGCCGTGGTGTTTTCCGAATGAAAAGAAATGTTCCTATAATAAGTTCCTTGTACACAAAGCCTTACAATACCGCAGGGACAGAATAATGGCTACATAATACGACGAAGGATTCAATTCTTGCACATACCCGCGCTTGATCTACGACACTATTTACCGATTATAGGTAATACTCGTATTCATTTTGTAACTGATGAAAACGGTAAAATACGACTTTTCTAATAGGTACCTATTTGTATTCATAAACACGATGTTTAACATAGTCATGGTAGTACAAAAGGCATAAGTAAGTAGCTTTGGGTCGTTTATAGGTATGCTGTTGATAAAACCTTATTTTTTTAATGTACGCGTGCGGAAAATATTCGTGGAAGCTTTAGCCCAGAAGTGAGACAGTTGTGGTTAATGTAATAAAAATAATAATAATAATGTGTGCACTAAAAAAGTTATACAAACGATTCTTTTATGACAACAGACACTGAGACACTGCAAAAGGTTTAAACTTTATACTTTTTTGTCAACAGACCCTGCAAAGGGCCCTTAAATGCTCTAAAAATACGTGATTCATTTCACCGAAAAAAAATGATATTTCGAGAAGATTGAACACAGAAAATGTGACGCTCTAATGAGAAAGTAAAGCGACAAATGTCTACGACCCGACGGATGGTCACGACGCGTCGACGTGCTAAATCCGAGGGGCGACAAACCCGCCGTGACACGCCACTGTGAGTTGTTTGAACGAGTTGTGAGAAGTACATACTACTACTCGGGGCCGCCTCCTAAAATCGAACAATCGATCAAAGACTTGACTGGTAGTATTCTGCCTACAACTCAATTGGTTGTAGACCTCTCTCATACCTCTGTTTGCCGTCAAGCAGCGTTGATTTGTATACTTATATATCTAGTTTGAAGAGTACAAGATACGTTTATATTAGATATCATGAAGCACAAGAACTTAAGCTACATGTTGGTATCGTTGGTGTAAAAAACAATCATGGCGGGCCTTATGCTCATTTATCATTCGAAGCATCGGGATAAAACAAATAAAATACCTCCTCGAGTTAGCAGATAATTAACATATTCGTGCCAAAATTAGTGAAGAGTAATTTGGGCTATTCCACGTTCAGCAGGATCCAAAAGCAATACAACGCCCTTTCTCGCCCTAATGATTTGGAAGATTTGGACATTTTTCACCTCAATGCACGTAACTACAAGGGAAAATTCAAAGTTATTGGTCGTCACGTGAACCCTCTTTAGTATCTTTAGTATCTATAGTTTCACTGTAATTAATATTTTATTAGATATTAGATTTTAGATTAATAAGATTAGCTTTATTAATGACTAGCTGACTCGGCGAACTTCGTACTGTACGAGCAAGCGCGTACAATGTCTCATCAGCATTTATTAAATTGACCTAGTTTAATTCATTAGCAATTTTCCATATAATTTTAGTTCGCAATCAGTAAGCAATCAAGTCACGCGTACTCATAGCATTTTCATCCATTCATAGTTTTATTCAAATATACATCTGTTTCGTATCTTTTATCAGCTTATCATTTCTATCAGTTACTCAGTTCTTAGTTCGACCCCGAACATTGGTCCTTCGAGCCTTCCGGAAGGTGGGATCACAGTGCCACGAAATTTGGACTTTAGTGAAAACGTGGCTCCGTTTCCGCCGCCGACCTATTGAAACATAGTGCATAGAAGTTGGACTTTGAACTGTACTACAATTTTTTATCAAGTGAATCAGAAACACTGAGTGCCTTTTGATCAAGTGTTAAGTCGCCCAGGTTATCAACAGAATAAACGACTTACGCATAGTCGTTGTCACGCAGCATCCAACAGGAGCCTTTCAAGTAAGATCTGTCCTTTTACTTTTTGACTACAATGTCTTCCGTCAATGACATTTTAGCAAATTTGAAGCAGTTATCTTCGGCGATCGAAAACATATACACGAACTTCAAGAAAGATGGTTCGAGCAGAAAAACGTCTGACTACATCAAGAAACGGTTAGATATTTTAGATAGTTACTGGGTTGAATACGAAAGTAATTATTCTAAGTTAGCAGGAGTGGAGTTGGAGCCGGCAATGAGAGACTATATTAAAAACGACATGGAGAGAGTGAATGAGAGGTACGGTAACATAAGATCTCATATTCACAGCTATCAGCCAACTCCAGAGGAAAGAGCCAGGTCGCCCGTTATTAAGCCTCCATCGTTTGTACTTAAGGCGGATGAGGCCAACCAGGGCACGCTACAACAAGGTAGCAGTCAATCAAGCATCCAAGGTGCTACGGTAGGCAGATTAGATGGATTGTTAAAGAAACAAAGTAGTAACTTTAAAGCTTTTCATAGAGCAATAGTAGGGATCGATCTTGAATCAGTAAGTGAGAAATGGGAGTTCGAAGACCTTCTCCGCACCGTCCAGTCCCGCTGGACCGCAATAGACTCGCTGCATTGGGAGCTAGACAGCCAGTTCGATCGACCCAATGAAGACTACGAGAACACTTATTCATCTTATGAGAGTAAGTACCAATCAGTCAAGAAAGCCATTAATAAGAAGATGTGGTCTATGGCACACATGGAGAAGTCAACGCCGCAGATGGAGATTCCAACCTTTTGTGGAAATTATAATAATTGGATGTCTTTTAAGGATTTATTTAATGAAACAGTACACAGAAATACCTCGTTGTCAAGCGCGCAAAAGATGCAGTACCTCAAATCAAAAGTTAAAGGCGAAGCTGAAAGGTTAATCCAACATTTAAATATTAGTTCAGATAATTATTTAATTTGCTGGAATATACTCAATCAGAGATATAATAACAATAAGCTTATATTTACTTCCCACATGAACATTTTAACCAATCTCCCCGTGAGTCAACAACAGTCTGTTATTCATTTAAAACGGCTTCATGACACTACGCATGAATGCCTTAATGCAATAAAAAATTTGGGAGTCAATATTGAGTCATGGGATCCTATTATTGTCCATCTTTTATCCCAAAAATTAGATACGGTTTCCTATACAGATTACGTGGAGTCCGTTCAGAACCCAAGAGAAATACCCAACTTAAAAGAATTTTTGCAATTTTTGGAAGCTAAATTTACGTCTTTAGAGGCATCGCGAAGAAAACAGGATGCTGTCACGCCAAAATTTAATGCCACGAATCGAAACGATTTTAATAACAGCAACAATAAGCTAAAGCCCAGTTATTACAAAACGTCATTTGCAAGCAGTAAACCAATTTCACAATCATTTAATAGCAAAAAGAACGTATCAGCAAAAAACTATCATTGTTCGTTATGCAATAGTAGCGAACATGGAATTTATTTTTGTCCTCAATTTTTAGAGATGCCACCACTTATAAAATTAAAAACAGTCACAAAATTAAATCTTTGCCAAAATTGTCTGTACAACCATCACGGACAACCATGCGTATCTGGCAACTTTTGTCGCATATGTAATAAAGCTCATAATCGCTTATTGCATGAGGCGTTCACACAAACGCAAAACGCCCGCCCAGCAACACAGAACAGTCGAAACGCTGAGTACAGCAGCTCGCGAATGAACAATGTCGACGCCTCTACCAGTGCGGATGCGGCAAGGCACGTCCGTAGTAGCTCGCACGTATCGCGGCAAGATGACCCCTGCGAAGTTTTGTTACCTACAGCTAGAGTTAATGTTCAAGCCGCTGATGGTACCTATTACGTAATGCGAGCCCTTTTAGACCAGGGTTCGCAAACCTCATTAATAACAGAACACGCTGCACAGATTTTAAAATTACCTAGAAAAGCATGCAAGGGAGTTATTTCCGGTATAGGGGATAAGGAGAGCAGTTGTAAAGGTATTATCACTATCAATTGCTCATCAGTTGTTAGCGATTTCGCATTTGATACAGATGTTTTGATAATGAAGCAACTGATAAGAAATTTACCAAGTTACACTTTTACAAAACCGGATTGGTCATATCTAAACCACATCAAGTTAGCCGACCCAGAGTTTTATAAAAGCAAGCCAGTAGATATTTTGTTAGGTGCTGATATCTACTCGATTATATTAATGGATGGAATTTGTAGAACTAACTTAGCTTTACCCACCGCTCAGCAAACTCAGCTGGGGTGGATACTTAGCGGAAATGTAAGAACCATTCAATGCAACATAGTTTTACATAATATTGAAGAGATCCATAAATTTTGGGAGATCGAAGATATAGCAGAAAAATCAGAATTATCATCAGAAGACAAATCATGCGTTGAGTTTTATCAAGAAACCACTATCAGGCGAGATGATGGACGTTACGAAGTTATGTTACCGCTTAAACCAGGATATGAAAATAATTTGGGCCACTCTAAAGCAAAAGCAGCTGCTCAATTTTATAAGTTAGAACAGAAATTTAAAAATAGCCCAGTTATTGCGAAACAATATAAACAGTTTATTAATGAATACTTATCGCTAGGTCACATGACACCGTCAGCTGTTGAAAACAATACAACGCTTAAATGCTATTTACCTCACCACTGTGTAACAAGAGAAGACTCTACGACGACTAAATTACGTGTTGTTTTTAATGCGTCCGACAAAACATCATCAGGATACAGCTTAAACGATGTTATGTGCCGCGGCCCCAATTTGCAACAGGATCTGCAATGTCTCATTCTCAAGTGGAGACAATACCAATACGCTTTCACTGCTGACATCGAAAAGATGTTCAGACAGACTTTCGTCAACAAAAAGAACCAAAATTTACAGATGATCTTATGGAGAGACAACCCACATGAAAAATTGAGAGAATATAATTTAACCACTATAACATACGGGACCAAGGCCGCGCCATTCTTGGCTATGATGACGCTTAAGCGTTTAGCTCACGATGAAACAATGAATTACCCAGACAGCGCGGCGCCAGGTGTGCTACAGGAGTCATTTTACACTGACGATCTCATTCACGGAGCGCATTCGGTACCGACAGCAAAACAGCTACAAGCAGATATGATTACTTTACTAAGATCGGGTGGATTTAACTTACGAAAATGGAAATCAAATTCAGCAAAGTTACTTCAAGATGTTAATGAAACCCTCCAACAAGAAAATTTTGATTTTAAAGAGGCCGAGTCTACTAAAACCTTAGGACTCGGATGGAACCCACAGCAAGATTATTTTACTTTTAATTTAAAATTTAATCAAATATTAAAGCCAACAAAACGGGCTTTACTATCAGATATATCTAGGATATTCGACCCACTAGGTTGGTTATCCCCACTTACTACTAAACTAAAATTACTTTTCCAAGAAATATGGAAGGCACAAATACAGTGGGATGATCTTGTACCGCAAGATATTTATGAGGAGTGGAATAAAATTAAAGCAGATAGATCTACTATTCAACAATTTCAAATACCGAGGTGGTTACGTACTAAAGAAAAAGATCAAGTTGAGTTACACGGTTTTTGTGACGCAAGCACGAAAGCCTACGGCTGCGTCGTGTATTGTAAAATAATTAGAGATAATTGTACCTCAGTAGTTTTAGTAGCAGGAAAGACAAAAGTAGTGCCTCTCAGTAAAAACTGTTCCCTGCCACGCTTGGAGCTTTGTGGCGCAGTTTTGCTGGCAAAACTAATATCAAAAATCAAGGGAAGCCTAGCAAATTATGACATCAGAGAATTCGGCTGGATTGACTCGATGGTAGTATTGGGCTGGATCAACGGTGACATAAGTAGATGGAAGCCGTTTGTCGCCAATCGAGTAAAAGAAGTTACAGCAGCAATGCCCTCTCACTGTTGGCGGTACGTAGCATCAAAGGAAAACCCAGCAGATTGTGCCAGCCGAGGCTTAACAGCACCACAACTTCAAGAACATAGGCTATGGTGGGATGGGCCGACGTGGTTACCTACCTATTCGCAAGACATTGAGAAACAGCAAACTTATTTCACTAATCAAGATATGAAACGGCTTAAGCAAGTAAATGTAATGATATCAAGCGGAAATGAACTTATTAAAAACATATTAGAAAAGCAAAGCTCACTTACAACAGCAATAAAAGTTGTAGCATGGGTTTTAAGATTTATTTCAAAAGCGAATAAGCCACAATATCTAAGTTTACAAGAGTTAAATAAAGCTAAAGTTTTAATTATCAGAAATATTCAGCAAGACAATTTTTCAGAAGAAATAAGTAGTTTAAAAAGCTGTAACACCGTAAGCAGTAAAAGTAAAATATACAGTTTAAATCCTAAGCTAGATGAAAATGGCCTCATACGCGTCGGAGGTAGACTTACACACGCAAACATAGATCCAGAGATGAAACATCCTATCATAATACCGAACAACAGCAGGTTGGCAGACCTTATCATTGATCAAGCACATGACGTCACATATCACGGTGGGGCGCGCTTGACAACCGCGTTCATACGTAGAAAGTATTGGATTGTCGGAGGTAACAGCGCTACCAAGAAGCGGCTTCGTATGTGCGTGAAATGCAAAAGACACAGTCCTGGTCATCAACAGCAAATCATGGGAAACCTACCAGCAGCAAGAACTAACCCATCACGTCCCTTCTATCATTGCGGTGTGGACTACACCGGCCATGTATCAGTAAAAGCTAACAAAGGCCGTGGTATCAAAACCACAAAGGGGTATGTAGCAGTGTTCGTATGTATGTCTACTAAGGCCGTACATTTGGAACTCGTTTCAGACCTCACAACATCTGCCTTCCTCGCGGCATTCAAGAGAATGGCCGCTAGAAGAGGAGTACCCGGTCACATGTATAGCGACCAGGGATCTAACTTCATAGGCGCTAACAAAATATTAAAACAAGAATTTAAACAGTTATTGGACACCTTTGATGACACCTTTTGGACAGAGATAACAAGCTTAGGCGTGAAATGGCATTTTAATGCACCCTCATGGCCAACAGCAGGCGGACTTTGGGAGGCTGCAGTAAAAAGTTTAAAACATCACCTGAAAAGGGTGATCGGTGAACAACATCTCACGTTCGAAGAATACTCGACACTTTTAAGTCAGCTGGAAGCGTGCTTAAACTCCCGTCCTCTCTGCCCATTAACCGAAGACCCTGACGACCTTAATTTCTTAACCCCAGCTCACTTTTTAGCTAGTGGACCCACACTAACATTATACGACACAGAAAGAGATCTTCGTACGCGGTGGCATCTCACACAAAAAATATTTGGAGATATTTGGAGGCGTTGGCGTGATGAATATCTCACTCAGCTTTCATCAAGGAGCAAGTGGAGGCTGTCGAAATCTAATATCAATCTAAATGACGTCGTCGTGATAAAGGATGACAATTTACCTCCTGGAAAATGGGGTCTAGGCCGGGTGGTACAACTACATCCCGGCAGTGATGGTTACGTCAGAGTTGTAACTTTAAAAACTAAAAATGGGTTAATGCAACGCCCTGTTGTAAAACTATCAGTTTTACCTGTTCACCCCGAAAATGACAACCCTAAAACAATAGAACAAAAAACAGAACAGAAATCAGACTTTTTATCAAGTAACAAAATAAGTTGCAATTTCTCAAAATTGGCTACAACATTATTATTATTCCTAATTACGATACCAGCAATTAATTGTACATACAATAAAACTATTTTACAGAACGATAACAGTGTTTATTTCGATCATGTTACTAACATGAATATGATACGTGACGACTGGCGCCTAATTGTCTATTACGACATGCAACCTTACCAGGACGGAAACACGGCGGTTAATATGTACATTCAATACCTAGACAGAATATGTGCAAAAATAAAAGATCAATCCCATTGTGAAGGAATGTTGTCACAACTTCGCCATGAACTGACTGAAATACAGTATTATAATGATATAATAATGAACCATCATATTCCACCTACTTTTCGCCGTAGTAAACGAGGGCTGATTGATGGAGTTGGGTATGTGGCAAATAGTCTTTTCGGCGTTTTAGACGAACACTTCGCCGAAAAATACGAACAAGACATCAACCTCATAAGAGCAAACGAAAACCATTTAGCTTCCCTCTGGAAGAATCAGACATCAGTAGTGGAAGCCGAAAATAACCTTTTAAAACGCACTGAAAACATGATAGATAAACAATACAAACTTATAAATAAGAAAATAAATACAGTACAAAAAGCAGCTATTCAATTTGAATCAGAAATCCAAAACGTATCGCTCGCCAATGACTTTATAACCACTGCTATGATGGCAAACAACATTATATTTAGTTTAAAAAATACTCAACAGATGTTACTTGACACCATCACTAATGTTTATAATGGGAAATTAAATTTTCACTTGCTTACGCCTGATCAACTAAGACATGAGTTAAGTGTTATTAATGAACAGCTCCCGAAGGATTTGGCCTTACCTATCAAGAAGACTAGTAATTTATCAGAAATCTATAATTTGTTGCGCGTACAAGCAAGAGTAACATCAAATTACATAATGTTTGAAATCAAGATCCCACTTATTGAAGAAGAAACATACGAAATTTTGAAGCTTATCCCTATACCTCAACTCACTGAGAATTATACAGAAACAACTATTATACCTATATCTAGTTACATCGCGGTCAACCTAAAACAGGACTTATTTATGGAAACCAACGAAAATGATTTAAGATCGTGCATCCCTAAAAATCCATCTACTACTTTGTGTTATATAAAAGGGCCTATTTATCTCATCAAGGACGAATTTAGTTTTTGTGAGGTGCATACAAACTTACGAAAATGTAAAACTATCACGAGGCCTTGTAACAATAAATGGATTGAATTATATAAGCCAAATAACTACATTTATTTTTGTTGTCAACAATGCAATTTGAAACTTGTATGCGAGGATCAAGTTACTCCGCTAAAACTGAATCACTCTGGATTTTTTAATGTAAATCAAGCCTGCATTGTAAAATCAGCTGATTTCTTTATTTATTCGCAAAGGCAAGATCGCAGCCAATTAAAATTAAAGCCTCAATTCGATGTGCCAGAAATCTCTCAATTAAACCATATTTTTAACATATCGTTACCAATAAATACCTCTATGCAAACGAAGGATGAAGAACAATTATCAGAGCAAAAGTACCGTTTAATTCAGCTCCAAAAAATTGAAGACAGTATAAACATAATGAAACAAAGTCAACCATTAACAGAAGGAATCTCATACCACGACGTACATCATTACGCAGCGATATATGTATTATTCGCTGTATTGGGGCTTGGGTTTGCGGTGTGGATGTGGAAGCGATTCAGATCGCGTCCAGCAGCGGCAGCAACAGCAGTTCCCGCGCCGGGTGCGATGCCGGCAGCGGCAGCGGCACCCGGCGCCGGCGCCACTTCGGGCCCGTCCACCAGTACTCAGTGTAGTGATCATTATAGTGTAGTGAATGAGTTTACGAAAAATAGTGCGCGACTATCGGTCAAACATAACGGCACGACGTCTAACGTGCAAGGTGCGCGAGTGTTAGCGAGGGACGTCGGATCGTCTCCTATCGTTCATAAACAGGTGTTTGTAGTCCCGGAAGAAATTAAAAACTCTTAAGAATGTAGCATTAAATCTCTTTGTAATAAATCATCTTGTTAACTCATCAGGGAAACTAACACTCCAACTCATACTAGTTATAATAAA
Organism: Eudonia mercurella; assembly: GCA_963082485.1. Taxonomy (NCBI): domain Eukaryota; kingdom Metazoa; phylum Arthropoda; class Insecta; order Lepidoptera; family Crambidae; genus Eudonia; species Eudonia mercurella. Next base: position 13,051,149 of record OY720027.1, read on the forward strand.
ATTGTATAATATCATTCTTGTAAGCATATCAACCATTCATTATAGCCACTAATTCCCATTTTCTCGCTCGGGAATATGTACGAGCAAGCGCGTACAATGTCTCATCAGCATTTATTAAATTGACCTAGTTTAATTCATTAGCAATTTTCCATATAATTTTAGTTCGCAATCAGTAAGCAATCAAGTCACGCGTACTCATAGCATTTTCATCCATTCATAGTTTTATTCAAATATACATCTGTTTCGTATCTTTTATCAGCTTATCATTTCTATCAGTTACTCAGTTCTTAGTTCGACCCCGAACACGTACCGCTTTGATAGTTTCCATCATTGAGTTAAATATATGACGGCGCACCGGCAGCGCCATCTTTTTTTTAATTAGAAAATATCCTTGTTAGCCATAGACGATTGGCATTATTTGCACGGACGAGAGTAGCAACACTCTGACGGAACGTCACTTGCGTTTTGACAGCGGCGGCCATGTTATCTGAGAAACACTTTTGATCGAGACGCGGCACGTGTAAGACGCAAGTGACGGATCGTCGACGTCCGAACAAAATCTATTTTCATCAGCTCAAATTATAGTGCGTTTATTAGTAATAGTTGATTTCGGTAATAAAAAGATTGCCATCTATAACGTCCTAGCTTTATTTTTGAGTAATCCGTACCGAATATCCACGTGATATGGAAAATACTGAAGAAAGTACTGACGTGCCTTTATCAGAAGTGGGATCGAACGAGCAATCAAGCCATCCACCTGAAGGAGATGGCTCTCGTTTATTGAGCCGGATGGAAGCATTATTGTGTCGTATATTGGCTACCGAGCCAGCTCCCGCTCCGAAAGTAAGTGCTATACAATTAATCCAATTTAATCCAGATGATGTTGATGCAGATATTGAAGGCTGGTGTCGCGTCAATGAGATAATAATTAACGAGAAAAAGATATCCGGAGTAGATTTATTGGTTTCTTTAACAAACTCGTTAAAAGGGCGGGCATCGACTTGCCTTACTAAACTGCCAGTCAATGATTTAACGTGGGACATTGTCAAACAAACTCTTTTAGCCCAGTTTTCGAAGCCTAAACTAATCCAGGATTACTTTGACGAAATATGGCAATTCCAAATTAGACCAAAGGACACTGCAAGTGAATCCGCCTTACGTCTTTGGGCTTTAATAGAGAAAATCCCAAAAGTTGAGATGCCAGAATAAGTTATCACCGGCTTTGTGATTTCCGTTTTATCTCACAAAGATAGTTTGATCAGACGAGAGTTAAATTCACATGTGATAACAACCAGAACTCAGCTTTTTCGCGCTCTTGGTCACATTTCATTGAAGCGGCGAGCCGATGATGATAGGGAATACGAGCCGAAGAGACTTCGTATGGCTGACTCGAAGTTTACAGGAAAATGTCACTCATGCGGCGTACCTGGTCATAAGCAGTCAGAATGCAGACGTCGTCGCCGCAATGAATCCGGAAGCTGGACTCCAAGAGAAAACTCAGGATCAACCCGTATGAACGATAAAACGCCGGAGTTAACCTGCTTCTCGTGCGGTACACCCGGGCATGTCTCCACAACGTGTCCGAGCAAGAATGGCGGGTCGGCAGTGAAAGATGTCAACATCTGTGAAGCGAGAGCTTCTAGTGGTACTCTACTGACGCCATCCGGTAAGAATGTATCTTTCCTTTTTGATAGTGGCTCATCATGCTCATTAGTAAAAGAAAGTTTTTCTCCGTGCTTTTTGGGTACTAAGCGTAAATGTCTTGTTTATTTGAAGGGTATTGGAGGAGATTATGTCGAGTGTATGTCACAAGTCCTGAGCGAAGTAAAAATAGGGGATTCTTTATTAACGCTGTTGTTTCACATAGTGCCAGATGATTTTTGCAATGAACAGGTTATAATTGGTAGAGACATTTTAGAAAGCAATGTGCGTATTTTAATCGATGATCAGAATTTGGTCATTACCTCAGTAGAGCAGGCTAATATTTGTAATAAAAGATTAGACATTGATTTCGCTTCTATCGACACTGATTTAACTGGCAAAGATCGGGATGACTTAATAACGATTTTGAAAAAGTTTTCTGAATATTTTATTGAAGGTACTCCGACCCGGCGCGTTACTAGCGGACAGTTAGAAATAAATTTAGTTGACCCCCATAAAATTGTACATAGAAGTCCTTATAGACTAGCACCTTCAGAAAAACAAGTGGTTAGGGATAAAGTACAAGAGTTACTGAATGCTGGGGTAATAAGGGAGAGCTCTTCCCCCTTTGCCAGCCCAATCTTGCTCGTAAAGAAGAAAGACAATACGGACAGACTTTGCGTTGACTATCGGGAGCTAAATTCGAACACTCGTCCCGAGCACTACCCTTTACCCCTGATTGACGAGCAAATAGATCAGCTTTCAGGGGCTCACTTCTTTTCATCTCTGGACATGGCAGCAGGTTTTCACCAGATTTTAATCCACCCTGATTCAGTTGAGAAGACGGCGTTTGTTACACCCGAGGGGCAATACGAATATCTTGCCATGCCCTTTGGTTTAAAGAACGCACCATCTGTTTATCAACGGTGCATAAACAGGGCTCTTAACCAGCTAAAAGACATTAAGCCCCTGGTGTACATGGATGACGTCCTCGGCTATTCTTCTGATGTTTCTACTGGCTTACAGCGCCTCAGTCAAGTTTTAAACGCATTGTCACAGGCCGGCTTTTCACTGAATTTACGCAAATGTAAATTCTTAAAAGCGGAAGTTAATTATCTCGGTTATGAGATAAAGTCCGGTAAAGTTAGACCTAACTCCTTAAAAGTGCAGGCTTTATCTCTTGCACCCCCACCTAAAACCGCTACACAGTACGTCAGTTCCTTGGCCTAGCTTCCTATTTTCGAAAGTTTGTTCCTAACTTCACACAGATTGTGGGTCCTTTGTACCCACTTACCAAACTAAAAGGTGGTATACAATGGACCCACAAACATGAAAGTATTAGGCAAACTATCATTGCCATTCTAACATCCGAACCGGTGCTAACCATTTTTAACCCGGAATTCCCAATTGAGCTCCATTGTGATGCTAGCTCTGAAGGGTATGGAGCCATACTTATTCAGAGGGTGAATGCAATGCCTCATGTGATAGCATACTTTAGCCGCCGCACGACCGAGGTTGAGTCTCGTTACCACTCATATGAGCTTGAGACCCTGGCGGTCGTGCGAGCGGTTGAACACTTTCGACACTATCTGTATGGCCAAAAATTTACAGTCTTTACTGACTGCAATTCTCTTAAAGCATCGAAATCGAAAACTGATCTCACACCACGTGTTCATCGGTGGTGGGCTATTTTGCAGTCTTATGATTTTGATATTGTTTATCGAGAAGGACGTAGTATGGAACACGCTGACTATTTATCGAGGAATCATCTGCCCAACAGAAATGAAAATGCATCTTCTCCTTCTACTAAAAAGTCTACTCTGGTTAATGAAACCGTACAGTACGTTGAACTTCACGAGGGATGGCTTTCAGTCGAGCAAAAGCGCGACAATGAGATCCAAGATCTTATAACAAAGTTTCTGAACGGTGATCTCCCAGAAACAGTAGCGCAAACGTATGATGTTAGAAACGGAATCTTGTACCGAAAAATTAATCGTAATAAGGCTACATCTTGGCTTCCTATTGTACCGCGCTCGTTAATTTGGACACTCATTAATCACGTTCATTGCGAAATCCAGCATTTAGGTAGTGATAAAACCCTAGACAAAATTTACGAACAGTTTTGGTTCCCTGAAATGTCCAAATGCGTCCGACGATTTGTCGACTCATGTATTGTTTGCCGGGCTTCAAAAGGACCGTCAGGTTCTCAGCCTATTCGGCTTCACCCCATCCCTAAAGTATCAACGCCCTGGCATACATTACATATAGATTTTACTGGTAAACTAAGTGGTAAGAGCGATCAAAAGGAATACTGCTCTGTTATCATTGACGCCTTTACAAAATACGTCCTACTAGAGCATACAATGTCACTTGATGCTGCAAGCGCTGTCACTGCACTTAAGAAAGCTGTTTGTCTATTCGGAACTCCGAAAAGAATAATTTCAGATCAAGGGCGTTGCTATATTAGCAAAGAATTTAGGCAGTTCTGTTCTGAACATCATATAGATCTTCATTTTATCGCTACAGGCTCCAGTAGAGCTAATGGACAAGTAGAACGAGTTATGCGAACACTTAAAAGCTTGCTAACTATTATAGAGAACGACCCTAATAAAACATGGCGAGATGAGATAGGCAATGTCCAGCTCGCACTCAATAGCACTAGGTCGAGTGTAACAAAATATACCCCAACTGAACTTATGCTAGGAACCCAAGCCAGATCACTAGGCTTAGCTAAACTATCAGATGATACCATAGAACCTGTAGCTAGATTAGACTTGGAATCTATTCGCGCTCAAGCGTCAAAAAATATTGAAAACTCTGCTAATTCTAACGTTGAACGTTTTAACAGGGGTCGCGCTATCGTTAAACCGTATGCAAAAGGTGATTTTGTCTTCGTTAAAAATTCGGAACGTAATCAAATTAAGCTTGCACGGAAATTCAGAGGCCCTTTTGTCATAAAAGCGTGGATGGATCTAATCGATTATTCAAATATGCCCACGAAAATTTACGCTTGGTGCCCCGGGGGCATGAGGGTCTTGTCGAATTAGCCACTGATATTTTGAACACGGAGGATGCCGTGACGGCGCCAAATGACGAAAACTCTGTAAGTGATCAGGACGATAATTCTGATACATTATCGGTACACCATTCTGATACCCTGACGGCAGATTCTGCTACAGTCTCGGCCTCTCCTCGCCCAGACTCGGCGCGATCTGAAACTTCAACACCTGATTCTGCTGATGGTACCAGTTTCAACTTTGACGTTGAAGTTGAAGTTCATCGCTTCTAAAACTTTAAGGTATGACTGTGCAATAGATAATGTAAGCTTAAGAGTGTTGTCCGGGCCCTAGCGGTCGAAAGGACGCACTTGTCCGGGGCTAGGTGTCTTAAGTCGAAAGGACGATGTTGTCCGGGCTCTAGCAGTCGAAGGGACGCATTTGTCCGGGCTTTGAGATGTGGTTGGTAGGATAGTGTTGTCCGGGCTACGTCTTTAAGACTGGTCGAAAGGACGCATTTGTTCGGGCTTAAAGATGCGGTCGTTATGATGGTGTTGTCCGGTCTACGTCTGTATGACTAGTCGAAGGGACGCACTTGTGAGCTCTGGTAGATGAAAGCGAGTTTGGACAAAACAGATAACGTTGAACCGGTCTACACGTGTTGACCGATTAAATCCAATCCGACCAACCCCCCGTTGGTCGGATTGACTCATGTGTCAGGTTCTAGTAAGTACTAAAGTATTGTATGTACAGCCGATAACATACTCAGCTGGTGGAAAGGACACATAAGCCTGGTGCGGTCTAAGTTATGAGGTTTTTAATGGTTAGCTACGCAGCAAATGTACAGTCAGTCAGGGTGGACGAACGGGGATACCAGATTAGCTAAAACAATGTTCCTATTGTTTCAGAGAATCGTAAACGCCCGAGGACGGTCGATTGTCAGTCCGGCCGTGACGGCGCACCGGCAGCGCCATCTTTTTTTAATTAGAAAATATCCTTGTTAGCCATAGACGATTGGCATTATTTGCACGGACGAGAGTAGCAACACTCTGACGGAACGTCACTTGCGTTTTGACAGCGGCGGCCATGTTATCTGAGAAACACTTTTGATCGAGACGCGGCACGTGTAAGACGCAAGTGACGGATCGTCGACGTCCGAACAAAATCTATTTTCATCAGCTCAAATTATAGTGCGTTTATTAGTAATAGTTGATTTCGGTAATAAAAAGATTGCCATCTATAACGTCCTAGCTTTATTTTTGAGTAATCCGTACCGAATATCCACGTGATATGGAAAATACTGAAGAAAGTACTGACGTGCCTTTATATATATCAATGGTTTCCATGACAACAAAACAAACAATTCATTTTGTATTGGAAAATGTAATTTGTCGTTTTTTGTATTTTATATATATTTTTTTAATATAACCTATGTTACTCAGCTACATTAGTAGCATTCTAATGGTGAAAGAATTTTTTAAATCGGTTCCGTAGCTTTTGAGTTTATTCGTTGCAAACATACATACATACAAAAATACATATAGTACATATAGTATTGATATAGATTTGATAAGTCCACAACGCATGCCGTGGCTGTCTTTAATTGAAAACTATGCTTAGATAAGGCTTATGTTTGTAACAGTATCATTGTTTTTGCTAGTATATGTTTTTGTTAACTGTCCAAATAATAAAAACTAGTGGTCGCTCAGTGGTCGAAATTCGACCGTAATTTTATTAAGGCTGCACGGATTGTATCCTAAGCAATGAAAAATTAAAAAAGACAGAATGTCAGTTTGGATTTGCATTGACAGATGTCGGCCGCATTAAAGACAAACAATACGTGTGTGTCAAATACCCATGTATTGTTGTTTTTGTTAATTTAATGTACTTTTATGCATAATTTAAAAAAAAAAATTACTGTTCGGATAACCTTCTCTATATAAACTATAAATGTGCGAAATTTCATACTCCTCCGTTCGCACAATTTTCGTAAAAACGGGTACAAAGTTTTTGCTTCACGTATTAATATATAGATAAAAAAATTAAATTAACGTGAGTGGACCGAATAAACTGTAACATTTCAATAAAACATTTTTAGTTAGGGTGGTGGCACCAATGGTTGACACTTTAAGCCGAGTCATGCCCAGTTTTCGACACAATTTTAATCGCCAAGTCGCCAAAAATAGCATAGATTTTTATTGAACTTTGAACTACGGCAGGGGTGGCCTACTTGGTTAGACCCAAGATCTACTGTTCACTGACGACACCCTGTGCAATCTACCAATTACATACTTCTTGAAATCTGAAACAGCATAGTTCAGTACACAATTATGTAGTATTTTTTTTATTAAGGGGAAAATATAAAACTGAAAACTACCTATTCTTAGTAACTACTTATTTTATTAAACGGATAACTGATGAATTCCACCAACTTCTCATTTTTTTGTATTAAAACCTTTAAAGCGAATTTCGAAGTCTGATACCACTGCCTTAATTTCTGCCGTGTAGGTACTTGTCAGGAATGAAATTGTAGGTGGTAGTATGTTTTTCCATATGATCCTTGACGTTTACAATTTGTTGATTTTTTTTCTTTCCGATGTCAACTGTCCTATAAAGTCAAACAGCGTCTATACGCTGTTTGACTTTGATTATATTGTTTGCCTTGCCACGATCGACTGGACTATTAGTCGCGATCGACCAGCCGATCGCGATTGACCGGTTGGCCACCCCTGAACTACGGGATGACAGGAAGCAGGTTCTCCATATTAAATTGTTGCTAAAGATTAAAATCGAGGAGCTCGATGGCGCAGTGGTTAATGCGCCCGGTCTGCGACTGCTGAGGTTAAGCAACCTTCGCAAAGGCCGGTCATCGGATGGGTGACCAAAAATTTGTTATCACGAGCTCCTACGTGCATAGGAAAGCACGTAAAGCCGTTGGTCCCGGCTGCATTAGTGGTCGTTAACAACCACCAATCCACACTGGGCCCGCGTGGTGGTTTACGGCCCGTTCTCCCTATCCATCTATAGGGAAGGCTCGTGCCCCAGCAGTGGGGACATAAAAATGATGATGAAAGATTAACGTCAGTTGCTGACCCCAAGCTTTAATAATTACAAGAAAATAACGATCACTGGTTCCTGTCGAAGACCTGTCGAAGAAGACCAATCGAATTATAATAAAAAAAAATTAAATTCTTTTATTTATATAAATGTTGTAACAGACACAATCGGGTAAAGGATTAAATAGTAAACTGTCTTTTGACGCAATTAAGACTTTAAAATAAATAAGGGTACCTTAGACAAATTGAACATTTAAATCACAAATAAATTATTCAAACAAGTTAAAAGGAGGTTTTATGGGTCGCCCACCGTAAACAACCTTATATGTGAATAAGTAAAACATACAAATTAATGGTTAACACAGCGTAAATAATTGTGGTCAGAGTGAGTAGGAAGGTCAATACTCCTATGATATGTGGGTCAGCCTATGGGGCCTTCCGCGGTGCTCATTCGCTACTAATATTCATTGTAAGAAAATGTTTTTTTTTTGTCTATAATGTATGCTGATTTTTAACGCTTCTAAAAATATTGCATGTAATTTTCAAGTTAGAGCTACTTATTTTAAAACGAAATCAACGAAACGAAGGCTCTCACAAAACTCGAACTGGTGGTAGATTCAGTCGTTTGAGTATTTATTTATTTTATTGTTATTATCATTTTGTTTTGACGTCCATAGTGCCTGTGAAGGCTTATATTGAAGAAATTATTTGACTTTGATTTAAACCTCTTAAGCATAAAGTATTGTCATAAAACAGCTTTAACTTTTTTAGTTTTTATAATTATCAGCCCACAAACGTCCCAATTCTGGGCTTAGGATTTCCCACATGAATAGCAACCTATCAAAAGTAACATATTACAACATGGACCTATCATAAACAATATATTAAGGAGCTCGATGGAGCAGTGATTAACGCGCCCGGTCTGCGAGTGCTGAGGTTAAGCAACTTTCGCAAAGGCCGGTCATCGGATGGGTGACCAAAAATGTATCATCTCGAGCTCTTCCGTACTTCGGAAGGCACGTAAAGCTGTTGGTCCCGGCTGCATAGCAGTCGTTAACAACCACCAACCCGCACTGGGCCTGCGTGGTGATTTATGGCCCGTTATGCCTATCTATCAATAGGGAAGGCTCGTGCCCAAGCAGTGGGGACATAAAATGAGCTGATGATGAGGATGATGAAGCAATATTTTTATTATTTAATTACTTAATGCATATTATATCGTAAATGAAAATGTATGAAGTCGACCAAATCGCGAAAAGGGTTTGAATCCCACGTGAGGTAGTCATCTTTTTATATGTGTTAATAAGATTATAGCAGTCACAATATTTTTTATGTTTTAATTTCTATACAACATAAGTTCATATGTCCAATTCCTGTCATTAGGTACCTAGTCTATGTTTTTTTTTAATTCTTACTTCAAGCGTCATTAACATTAGTTCGAGCGCAGGGTCAACAGTCTTGCAGTAGGTCAACAATTTCGATGGAAATGCCCGGAGTGAATGAATCCTCAGACGCCTTTTTGCGACCATGACATTAAACTTTTATACTTTTTGAAAGGTAACGTGATTTAATTATCACACCAACTCACTAATGATTTTGTAAATTGTTAGTTCGTATGTTAGATTTATATGCAAGTGTGAACACCAAAAATATATTTTACATAAAATTTTGTTGAAAAAAACTGCTCAAATAATTTTGAATATTTTAAAAGACACAACACAGCAATTGACTAAAAATCATTAATAGACTTCTTTAAAAGCAAAACATTTTGTTTTAAAATAATTTTTTGTGTTTATAATATTGAACTTATGTTTATAAAAATCAAAACCTAAAAAGCACTTGTAAAAAAATTTACGCAATTTTATAAAAAGTTATTTTCAGTTCAGTTATAATATGTATAATTCTAAAAACGTTGGGCTATTTTTTGTATTTTCTCAATTCACCGCAGCAACAATCATACATCAAAACCTCTTACATGAAAACCATTTCATATCTAATTCTTTTTAATGTTTAAAACATGTGAAGTCGTTAAGGTGGCATTTATTATGATTCAGGGTCAATAATCTGGCAGTAGAGCGGCCATAACTCGGCAGAGAGGCCCAAGGCGAGTGATATGGCGCGGAGTATTTGCGAATTGTTAGACGAAACTGATATAAAGTCTACTACTCTTACAAATACGAGTACATAGGGCCTTACAAATTAACAGCGAATAAGCTACAAGGTGTAATTCCGTGTGTTGTTTCCTTTTACTTTAAGGCGAAGGGTAAGGCACACTAGCGCCGCTAATGGATTTAATTTGATATCTGCTAAACTGGATTTTTTTTCGAACATTGCGGACCTTCCGACACTAGGCAAATATCTATTATTCCATAATTGTGCACTACTTTTAGGTTTGTTTTTGTATTCATTCGCTAGCACCAAAAGTGGCCATTGTTTGTTAATAAATGTGATAGCCCGTTTTGTGAATAAACCACGCAACACAAAGTAGTGCACAATTATTTAATAAATACTATGGATTCTTTCCTGTTATCGGACGGTACGCAAAGTTTAAAAAAAGGTCTGGTCCGTTAGTAATTGTCAAATTATCAATTGGTGGCGCTAGTGTGCCTTACCCTTCGCCTTAATTTGAAATGAAGTTTACATGACAGAAACAAAACACGGAATATCTATTCGAAGTTTAAACTCTGTTTGTTTAATTTGTAAGGGGATAGAGTATAATTAATTAGTGTTTTGTTTACATATGTACCTCAAATATAATTTTAAATCATAATGCTTATACATGCATATACTAAAAATTTATTTGAAAGAGGATATAGAAGAGTCATTGTAAGATGTATACAAGTAATGCATTGTTCATATTATTTTGTTTTATTTTTGTAAATTTCAACGTAAGCGTTATATTCTGTCGCAGTAAAGTCGTGTCAGAACAATAAATTATATTACCATGGTTTTTCGGCACAGTTGCATGCGCCAGTCACCGATGTAGTACCAAAATATCGAATTTACAAACACATGACAATAATTCCGTTAATAATTACTCAAATGTTAGTGCTAATCGTTCAAAAAGTTAAAGTCGCATCATCTTTAATTTTAATGGATTGTCAACTACTTCAGCGTCAACACTTAAGTAGTGTGTAAGTTATAAGTCAAGTATTTGTTAAGGATCGTGTAATTAAACCAACATTAGCCTGTTTCCATTGTAATATTGAATGGGAAACTTTGAAATTGAACATGATATCTTGGTAGACGGTCTAGAGCTTGGCTGATAACTATAAACGTCCCAAATTATGCGGTAGATTCTTTCACATTAAAACTAGAGAAATTGAACAAACACATTTTTATCAGCATTTGCAGCTGACTGATATTTACTTGTACAATCGATTTAAATGACATTATAATGCACAATTGTATAGCGTATGCGCGCTTGTATTGCATATCGAATGCATTTCATCTTATTGTGATCTATCTGGCACGGTTTAGCATGTTCAACACATTCAAAGAAATATCGAAGGAAAAGGAACTAACTGCCGTACTCAGAGACGTCAATAAAGCTTTAATGACAATTAAAAGTCTTTCCTTCTCTATTTAGCACTATACATAAGAAAGTGACAGCAAGAGACTTAGTTGTCATTAAAACTTAATTGACGTCTCTGAGTACGGCAGTTAATGTTGTAAAAGTTTTTAATTTATAGATAGTGTAGAGGTAGAAAGAACGTCCCGCTGCTGATTTCATATATAATTTCATAAACAATATATGAGAAGATCAGGCCCTAAGTAACCCACGTCGCAGGCCCCGTGCGAGTTGGTGGGTTTTAACGACTGCTTACGACAACAAACAAAACCAATTGCCTTCCAAAGCATTGGATACTATATCTTATATCTTTTAATACTCGTATGTATACTTTCATTTCTAATTATGTGGGAAGGCACACATCTTAACATGAATAAAACCTCAACCTACGTGGTGGCGTTTCCTCTTTCGTCATACACATCTCTGAGCGGATGTGATTCGTGTTATTCCAGTTTTTACTTACTTACATTAAGTAATTCTTGTAATTTGTTATATCTTCGTCCGTTATGTAGAATTATCGAAAGGTAATTAATTAAAAATTTAATTCGCCATGTAGGGTTCACGGTTGTTGACCAGATTAATAATTTCAAGTGACTTTGGACTCGGAAGGCATGTTCAGTTGGCCCCGGTTCTTAAGATGACGATTGTTAATGAAAGCAATTCAGTTTTCAGTATTGTTAGATTTTAATCAGAGGTTTTATAATTAAAAGATTAAAATAAAATACGACTGTATTCGTCCATTTTTACGAGAGAGAATTTATTCTTTTATTTTTCAGTACATGAACAAAATGACAAAGGAACACATGTACATACAGCCAATATTAAAATTACGTCTTTTTATTTAACGCAACAGTTAAAACCCCACACATTAGGCCTTCTAATCCAGTCCGCATTCTTCTCTCTGAAGAAATTCCGTCATAACGAGAGGGTTATGAATTGTTAGACGAAACTGATATAAATGTCTATTCCTCTTACGAATACGAGTTTATAGGGCCTTACAAATTAACAAAGTATAAGCTTCAAATAGTTATATATAAGCAGAGGGTTATGACAGAATTTACTGTCCACTTGAAAAGTCCTTAGCCTAAAAAAAGCGACATTTCATCATCATCATATAAAACATATAAACGTGTCACTACAAGACTCAATTTACATGGAGAGATCGGGCCATAGCCCACGCTGACCCATTGCAAGATGGTGTGTTTGGTGATCAACCCGTGACTTGGCATTGTCAAAGTTGCTAAAGATGTAAGATTGAAACCTAAAGCCGAACTGCGCCATAGAGCTCCTCGAAATATCATCGTCTCAGCCAATAGACGTCCACTACTGGACAAAGGCCTCCCTCAAGATTGAGGGGAATTTGCCTTAATCGCCACGCTTGGCAGGCGGGTTGGCGATCGCAGTATGGTTAGAATTATCACAAAGAGACGCTGCTGCCCATCCTCTGAAATGGTCCCTATGTCGCCTTCTACGACACCCACGGAAAGAGATGGGGTGGTGCAATTCTTTATCCCCGGCACCACACGGGTTACCTCGAAATATAACATTTACTTATTTAACAAAAAGTATTAATTGGAAAATGGTATGCAGCAAAGAAGACAAGTATTTTTGTTTTGATAGACGACAATATTTTTTAAACATGTTGCTGCAATCAAATAAAAATAAAAGGACAATGACCCATACATTTGGATGCTAATACAAAATTCAAGAAGTTCTTATTCCACAATTTATGAACACCATCTCCACATTATATTTTTACAACAGACGCATTCAAATGACTTTCTACTTTATTAGGTCATTGCTCTTTTTAAAATTGTTTTCATATGCCGGTTGCCATCAATTGCCACTAAGTATTATACTCGTAGTTAATAAAATTATTTTTATCATTTATGTTTTCAGTAGTTGTTACTAATACAATGATGTTATTGTATGTCTATATTTTTGAGACAAGAACTGGAGAACAAACGTGAAATGTGCCTTCTGAAGCACACAGCAGCTCAAGATAGGTAATAAAATTCGGTCACTGAGCTCCTAGTTACAGAGTGAACAGCGAAAACGCAGTGAGAGGCCTTCTAAGACTTATACCTCGTAAAGGACAAGGGAGGGCGTTCAACTCTATCTATTGCACGTTAGAATAGCGTAGATATACATAACATCGCGTGACCAGCTAGCAATCTGCTTCCAATTAGGTTTTTTTTCAGTCATTCATTAAATAAACTGTTAATGAATCTAAACGTTGACACTATGGTGTAAAGAAGCAGAAATAATTAAATCAGTTTTTAAATTGGAGATAACATGAAAGGAAAATTAAAGATATATGACGGGGATTAACGCAAACTACTTTGTATAGGCAATAGACATACCTTTACAACCGTCGTTTCGACCGAGTTACACCGGCCGTCGTCTCGGACTAAAAGCAAATCATTTTATAACAGTGGTTTTTCTTATTCGATTTTAACCTTTTATTCTATGGCTTGCACAGTTTATTAATTTTCATAAATTGCCTAGCCTAGGCTTTTTCAGTAATTGTTTTGTTTTTAAATAAAAGTGTTTTTACTAAAACAAGTATGTAAGATTTTGTGTTACTAATGGTTTTGAACCGCGATTAAATAATTAAAGTGAACTGAATTACACGAGCTTGTAAAAAATTAAATAAAGAGTCTTACCCACACTAATCCAATGTACTTACACAAAACCACCCATAGAGCTACAAAGGACGGCAAGCTCGCGGAAATAGAGTCGCCACAAAAAACAACATTGAAGACATTCGCGAGCTATCAACGTCTCCTGATCGATACGTCGATCATTAACTTCACTTGGACGTTGCTGCGTTAAAGTATAAATAGTTAGGATGTCAAGTAACAAGACCTTGGATAGTAAGTTCTTATTACAGTTACAAGGTATTCTTTGAATCAAATGAAATACCTGGCTACTTGAAAATTTTAACATTGTATTGAATTGGTTTTGAGTGGACGTAGAAAAACTATAATAATTAGTAGGTGTGTGTTTTTAAACAACAAGTCGGCACCTACTAATAAGCGTTTGTAATAGTAACAAAACTCCTATACATCGTTATCATTATAAGTATTTATCAGTAGCCTATAGTGAGAAGCTCGATGGCGCAGTGGTTAAAGCGCCCGGTCTGCGATTGCTGAAGTTAAGCAACTTTCCAGCCAGTCATCGGATAGGTGACCAAAAATGTCCTCTTTCCTCTGTGTTCTCCCTATCTAACCATAGGGAAAGGTTTTGACCCAGCAGTAGGGACATAAAATGAGCTGGTGATATTAATGATACCAGTGGTCGCCCAGTGGTCGAAATTCGACCGTAATTTTATTAAGGCTGCACGGATTGTATCCTAAGCAATGAAAAATTAAAAAGATAGAATGTGAGTTTTGATTGGCATTGACAGATTTCAGCCGCTCTTCTTCCATTTTTGAAATTTCTCAAATATATGGTAGTGTGTGTAATGTTTGTTTTATTGATTTAATGTATTTTAAAAAAAAATATTAACATTCTGCAATTCTTCTCTATTTAAACTATACCTAAGTGTGCGAAATTAGCAAGATGTGCTTACACCCAGAAGGTTGCAATGTAGCTTAAGTTTTTTTTTTCACATCACTTATATGTAATACGGATAACGTTGCAACCAGTTCTGTAAGCCAAATAAAAAAATTAAAAAAAAACATTTCATACTCCTCCGTCCGCGCATTTTTTGTAAAAAGGGGTACAAAGTTTTTGCTTCACGTATTAATATATAGATACTACTGACAGTAGTATTCAGGTAGATAGTTGGTATTCCCACATAAATAGTATGACATTATTAATTACATCATCGGTGTTTGTTTTATATCATCATCATCATCATCAGCTCATTTTATGTCCCCACTACTGGGGCACGAGCCTTCCCTATGGAAGGATGGGGAGAACGGGCCATAAACCACCATGCGGGCCCAGGGCGGATTGGTGGTTGTGAACGACTGCTATTGCAGCCGGCACCAACGGCTTTACGTGCCTTCTGAAGCACGGAGGAGCTCGAGATGATACATTTTTGGTCACCCATCCAATGACCGGCCTTTGCGAAAGTTGCCTAACCTCAGCACTCGCAGACCGGGCGCGTTAACCACTGCGCCATCGAGCTCCTCTTGTTTTATATGTATGTTGTTTGTTTTATATATTTTATTACAATTTACATGATGTACAGGCCTTGTGCAAGTAAATTTACCGTTGTTCTGGAAAGAGTTTTCAAATCAAGACTCTCATTAGACCAAGTTGGGCCAAGAAACTTAAGACAATGCTTGGATCCCACGTTACATTCTATTCCATATTTGTTGGCAAAATAAAAACTCCTTTTATAAAACATTTAAGTCACATTGTTATGATTTTTACCCAAAAACAAGGACAAAGTGGACTAATATGAGTTGATAGTTCTTTAAATATCTTGAAATGAAACAACTTTTACGGATCTACTGGCGTTTATTTTACACATTACTTTTAATTAATGTTTATTTTTACGTTTCGAACCCTTTGCAGGGTCCGTGGTCACAGGGAGGCTGAGGTGTTGGTCGTCTCATAATTAGTTAGTAGCTTGTATACCGTCATATAAATTTAATCAGGTACGTTCCATTTTACGTAGAAAGAGCTTACAGTATCTTTTGGTCTGGCAGTTTGGTGTTGGGGCTGGGATTTAATATTTTGTATGATATTTCCAGGCTGGTGGTAGATTCCAACCATCCTATGGATGAATCGTTGTTCTCTAGCAAGTATTTGAGGTTTATCAAATCTGATGGTTGGGCCCCTCTAGGGCATGTTCACATACTGCAGACTTATTTTCGCGCCTATGCTTAACATCGACTATATGTTCTTTAATGCGGGTTCATACACTTCTCTTTGTTTGCCCGGTAAGAGACAAATACATATATATCTGTTAGTAGCACTGCTGTGTTCCAGCAGATAGAGATTAGTTAGCCAGTGCCTTCGTATTTTGAGGATACTGTTATTTTAGTTTAAACTCAGTAACCCGAAAATGCTAAAAAGAAATCAGCCTCTCGAATAACTTTTGTGTTAATATACAATGCATTTCCAAAGACATCGAACCTCATTATTAAGACGCGAGTATAGAACGCTGTCCATTTTGTTATTCAAAGAAATCGCTGTATTGTTATCGATTCTTAACAAAATTAACAAAATCAATCACCACATAATTATTAATGGTATGAATAGGACTGCTTTCATCTCTAACTCCGCTCGTTGATGTGTAATTTCTTTTCACAATTTTCCAGTGATCGTATGACTCTTCAACCCGTGTATGATGCGTCAGTGTAAATTTGTTTTATTTATTTCATTGAAGAATTAACCAAAATGTACTTTATTTAGTAAGTAATAAAAGATATTTCAGTCTCAGAAGTTTCAGATAAAACAGTTTAAGAAATTCTTACAGACTTTCCTGGTGGCAAGATTATGCCCAAATTTTTGATGTGTAACATCTTTCCGCTCGCTTTCTATATAAGCAATTTGTGGGAGTGATTTCGTGAAATGGGACGGAAGTATGTGTAACAGTGTAACAAGAAGTCGGGGAAGCGAGCAAACCCGCGCCATTTAATAAATTTAAAATCGATATTATGAACATGACATACATGACATGACATATTATTATTATATGTGACATATTGTGTCATTTGAATAACAAAGGTCATTTTGATATGTCAAATGTCTTCTAATGAGTTTAGTTCTATAGAGTTATAGTTATAAAATGATGTAATACCTGACCCATTTTTTTTCAGAATATAACGTTAAAATTGCTTATTACTAAGGTGAGATGTCAAATGTTACACATCATATGCGACTACTGTAAGGCTCGCTCGTTTTTTTTCTTCTTCGAAGAGTTGGCATATGACTCTGCTCGGTTTGATGTTAAGTAGAAGCAGATGCGAAGACAGACAGCGGAGCACAATTGTGCCCCCCGATTTGATCCAAACCCTTCGGAGAATGTAGTGGGGCACGATGCCACGTGCGTGATGCCGTTCTCTCTAGAAAACCTCCGAAGGTGATTCGTTTCACACGGCTTGAGGAACCCTTTAAGTTTCTTGCCGCCCCCTAAAAAGCCCGGTGAAGCTGAAAATCCCATCTGAGGCAATCAGGAACTCTCTCAAAAAAAACGATTGCTGACCCGCAAGTTCTTCAATGCCCATTTAAAAAGCTCCATGTTTGGAAAGGAAATGTGATGGCGACTATCCTATTATCAATCTCTGTCGCCAAGCAGAATTGTTGTGCGAAGCTGTGCTCCAGTTTGAACGGTACTAGACCCTTTGAAATTTCAGGGCATAGATGCATTACAACTACTAAGCTACAGAGTCCGCAAAGCGTGCGTGCTGCAAGCGTCCATGGACTGCGATGGCCGCTTTCCTCAGGTAGGCTACTCTTGACGCAAACTCAATCTCAATACAATTCCAATGCGATTAATATGTATCGATATTGGGATAAGTTTTGCAATTTCGGAACGCCCCATCTCTACAATAATTTGTTCACTCAATTTCCACGCAATTTAATTCCAATGTAGGGCTATTATCGCTTTTAAGAGTGCCATTTGATTTTTTTAGATTTGGGATTGGAAATTGATCATTGCAATTGTGTTTCAAGAGTAGAAGAAGAAGAAGTTTACAATCGAGAATACAAGCCCCCTGGTGGGTACCAGGGGGCTTGTATTCTCGATTGTAAACTTCTTCTTCTTCTACTTGAGACCCACGCTTATCTCGGTGTAACCTTTAACATTATTTTCTATTCAAAAGCAAATTTTATCTAAGACACAACGGTCTCCTTCTCTTTAAATTGTTCCATATAAGCTCTTCTACATTAGGAGAGGCCTATGTCCAATAGCGGACTTATGTAGGCTGATTATGATGATGATGATGATGATGATGTTGAAGCTCTCTTCTTGATCTGGCCCTTCCTCACTTCCCAACTTAGTCTTTATTTCGTAAAGAACGACTGAGATGCTAAGGGTCTTACAAATAAACAAAGAATAAGCTACGAATAGTTATTCCGTGTTTTGTCTCTTTTACGCTAATTTTAAATGACGTTGACATGACAGGAACAAAACACGGAATAACTATTCGGAGCTTATTCTTTGATTATTTGTAAGGCACTTTGTCTTTGTAAGCATGTTTAACGTACTCGTAGCCTGTGTAGTCTTAACTACTAGGTAAGCTTATAAATAGCAGCTGGCAAACAGAGATATACGTCGATCGACATCAAACTAACATAAGTACAACATGAAGTGCGCGCGCTGCTGTTTGTAGTGCAATTAAGGTCATACAAACATCTCCATCGGTCTTTCAACTCGACATGGAATTGATTGTTGGTATGCAATAGAATATTTGCTGGTTATAGTTGGTACGTAGGTATGTGCTGGTAATAACAATTTTGGTGATGCTCTAAACTCTAAAGCTTGAGTTTTACAGCCGTTGTCACTACTTGCCTTTAAAATAGACGTAAGTTGGATAGTCATCTTTTTATTGCTAGTGAATAGTCTTGGGATACAAAGACAGATTAATTTTAACCTTCTATTTTACAATTAAAATGCAAAAGATCGATCGTGAAAGGTTAACTTAAAAAAACGAATTACCTCGGGTGGGATCCAAACCGACGACCTTTAGCAATCTGAACGAAATCGCTTCGAGCTGAGCTACTGAGATATTGGTTCCTCAGTAGCTAGTCCTTGTCAATTTTTACGAATTATAAACCGCTTTAAGAGACGCATAGTTTGTGTCTTTATACAAAATTGTATATAAAAATCAGGTTTCTACTTAAATTCAAATTTAAATTCAAAAAGATTTATTCGGCGTACCAGGCTTAGGTTCTAACAATAAAACAAAAACATAAAGTTAAAATTAAATTGCTACGACAAACTGGACTCCTCTCAGCATAAGTTGCAGCTTCAAGAAACTGCAACGCTGATTTTCAGAGGAACTCGTGATGTGAGTGTGTGTGTGTGGGGGTGTGTGTGTGTGTGTGTGTGTGTGTGTGTGTGTGTGCGTATACTTACTTACGTATACTTACTTACTTAGGTCCTAAATTGGAAATAAACCACAAACAAGCATTAGTATAGTCCCCATTATAATTCTTAAACATCTGCATATGGCATTATTTACGCATATGCATACATCACTTGTTTATAACATGTGCTTTACGATGCAAGATGGCATTACAATAATGCGCAATGGAACTTTCACTGTTTATTGTTGTTCATAAATATGATTGATCATGGCATCACCCACATTTCGTGCACCTTGAATAGTCCGCGCTGTAACAAATGAATTCGCAATGTGTTTACGTCATTTGCAAGCGTTCTTAGAAACGTCATGTGTTTGGTTGTTATGCTTAATATTAGTTGCATCTTTGCAACTGTCTCGCTGTCATCTGGTAAGCACTTAAACGATAATCGAAATTTAGGCGTTAATATAAACGGTTCCTTATATTAAAAGTATTTTTATTTTTGCTCCGGTTCTAAATTTTTCGTTTAAAAGCACAACGTAAAAAATAAGATAAGATAAAAAAGTTAACAATATATATTTTTTGAACAACGTGTAAAAGAAAGGTGTGGTCAAAATAAAAAGATCAAAAGTGTATCCGATCTATATCTTGTATGTGTTGTAACTGAGACATAATTGTTAACATTAATTTGTCATGCAATTGTAAATTTAATATTTATATTAAGTCATTAAGGGCGGATTTCACCAAGGTAGTATAAGTCTTATTCCGAGAGTAAATCGCTAATTACTCGAGAGTAAACGAACTTTTCATTTCACCAATGTTTAACCCAAGGATAAATTTACTATACTAGAGTAATTTCTTATACGGCCGATTTCGGCCGAGTAAGCTGTTATTCGTAGATTAAATGCGTCACAATAACTGTCACGGACAAATTTTATAGATAACCTAACAAAATATCGTTATGTTTGAATAAATTTATTGATTAATGACGATATATTATTATTTTGGCCCTCTTCCAACATGGTTTAAAGAAAGGACATAGTACTTTGAAGATAACGACAACTACGACTTCGCCATATAAGATTCCGTTTGTCAAAAGCGTCTGTGTATAACTTGCTAAAAATTGAGCATCGTCTGGAGTATGTTACCAATAGGTAGGTGAGTTATATGCGCTCGTTGTATTTACGTATGTATGTACATACCAACAGGTACGTATTAAAGAATTACGCTATTCATGACTTCTTATTGCTTTACGATATTCTCTGTCAACAAACAATCAACATAACAGAATATTTGAAGTTATTCATAACGTCAAGTAGACATATTACCCTGGCTAATTAAAAATACGCAGCGCCATATTGCTCAGGCATGGTGTGAATGTACTTTTATGCTTGGTGGTTAATATTTTCGTTCGTTTCATTCGTTCATCATCACGGAGTAACTATGCGAGAGTAACTTACCCATAGATTAATCTGGTGAAATGAAACCAAAGTTAGCCGTAGATTAAATCATAAGAGTAAAGATATACTTGGATAGCTATTCTCGTATAAATTGGATGTTGGTGAAATCCACTCTTAGTCATAAACAAGCAGTAGTTATCATAAATGTAAGTACACAGAGTTTACTAAACCACTAGGGCTGTTAACTTGTTTATTTTGATGTGACGTCACAATAGAAATATTTAATGAAAAATAATAATGTCTGAGTAACTCTGCATACAAGATCTAGATCGGATACGCTTTGGATCTTTTCATTTTGACCACACCTTTCTGTTACACTAACACCCGTTTGCACTAAACTTATAAATCGCCTAAGTCTTGGCTTAACTATTACCCAGTCAAGTTAACTCGGCACCTGGCTCAAAAACATCGCTTACACTCAGGTGCCGACTTAACTTGACCGGGTAGTAGTTAGGCAAAGACTTAGGCGAGTTATAAGTTTAGTGCAAACGAGTGGTAGTATATTATATATCTTCTTTGATTTTCACTTCAAACCAACGAACAAGTTCTTCATTACATCACTAAGGGATCGCCAAATATGGCACATTTGCATCCAATCTGTACACCACACAATCTGCGCGTGCGGTCAGCACAATGTATTGCGCGGCGAAATCTTTGCACAAGATGTAAAGGATTGTCGGTGGACAGATGTCGTCTATGCACAACTGCACTGTGACGTGATTTAGAAGCCATTAACAGTAGAAAATCATTTATTTATTCAATGCCATTTACAAAAATAGTTTTAAGAAATACTTACTCATTCGCTCTTAATATTTCCTAAATAGAAGACAGTGAAATGACATTTACTCAGCATAATATCATGTAGGTAATAATATATTTATAAAATATAGTGAAAAATTAAATGCCTACCCGACCCAGCCAGGAATCGAACCTGTCTTCCGCAATCCGGGCGGCTGCACTGACCATTATGCTACCGGAAAGGCTGAGGTAAGCACTGAATTTCTTCACTGCTTTTTAATTTTTTGAGTGCTTTTTAGCGGCACAGTGCCATCTATCCAACTTATAAATATTTATAAAATGTATTTTATAAATAATTATAAATATTAATTCAGCTTCAGTGCAGCCATTAGCACTTAAAAATAAAAAGTAAAATTTAGGTAATAGCTTATTCAAAGCAACCGCAATGTACAAAGTTCTACAATAAATCACCAAGGGAACCCCAAATAACACGCAACTGCGTCCAATCTGTACACCACACAATCTGCGCGTGCGGTCAGCATAATGCATTGCGCGGCGAAACCTTTGCACAAGTAAAGGGTTGTCGGTGGGCAGATGTCTTCTACGCACACCGCACATTGACGTGAAGAGTCACTAATTATTTCCAAAGCAGCCTCTTTTCTACTTACTGTTTCCATCATACTAAGAAACACAGCTGCACGATGACGTAACAGAGCTGCCAATAACAATCAATGTTATTGGCAGCTCAGTTACGTTATTTTCAAAGCAAACTTTTTCTATTGATTCCTTCATCCTATTTACTTTAAGCATATTGTGGTATTCCTGATATTCATAGTTTAAACATATAGTAAAATGCCACAAACTCTCTATATATGTTATATAATTGATATGAAAATTACCTGTTGGTAATTTTATAACTTTATACCTTTGTTCCTCTTTGTACCTACATAATACCACAAACATACATAACAAAAAACTAAAAAAGAGTTTGTACAAGACGTCATCTTTAATTATTATTATTTAACAACTATTTATTTATAATTATCTCTTAGACTTAGTGGGTTTGACCCGATCTACCCATATGCTAGATCATATGGGAAGCCCTGAGCCCAGCAGTGGGACTCTTACAGGCTGATGACAATAATAGTGACACACACAACATATTTTAAGCGACAATACATATAGTTAATATTTGTAATTTTAAATTCTAATAAAAAAATAATTGAAAGATTTGAACGACTTAGACAACTTAATCAGCTGTATCTTACATTAGCATAGGAAACCCAACGTTGACACACATCTGGCTTTGTTCATTATGTTCCTTCATGCTATTGTATTAAAAATAAGTCTCGCTAAAATACTTACTTTTCGAAGGATACTATTGCAGTGTTAAGAAGTAGAACATTTGGCAAACGCAATCCCGCATCGCTTCGTACACCACAAATGTAGAGATGGTCGTTATACGTAATAAGGGCAATTTCAGTGCAGCTCTTCGTGCCATCCGGTATTTAAAAGACAGATGCGAATAATTTTGAAGGTACTCATATTGCAGTGTTACGAAATCTGTATAGGTATGTAATAAAAAATAAAAAATAAATTTAAAGTTATGATTTTAATCAACCATCGCATGCCTATAACTGCTGCTAGCTAACATCCGCCTGCGTAAGTTTTGAACTGTCGTAAAGTGCAAGCTGTTTTAAGTAATAAGATGAGTATAACATTTTACACATGCTCATTCGGTCAATGCAACAACGAGATTTTAAAACTAGCAAACAGACATTACATACATCATCATCATCCATCATATTTAGCTCATTTTATGTCCCCACTGCTGGGGCACGAGCCTTCCATATGGATGGATAGGGAGAACGGGACATAAACCACCACGCGGGCCCAGTGCGGATTGGTGGTTGTTAACGACTGCTAATGCAGCCGGAACCAACGGCTTTACGTGCCTTCCGAAGCACGGAGGAGCTCGAGATGATAAATTTTTGGTCACCCATCCGATAACCGGCCTTTGCGAAAGTTGCTTAACCTCAGCACTCGCAGACCGGGCGCGTTAACCACTGCGCGAGCTCCTCACATAGACATAGTATAATAATATTTATTTTTTACTTTGTGACAAAATGTCTCCGTGATGCAACATAAATATAAAATAGACAAATTTTGAGAACATGCTATCAAACGCAGTTAAGGAATTTATTAGGGAGTAAATAAATACTATTTTAATCGTATCAATGGGGCGGAGGCGGGCGTATCATTGCGCAAAGAAAGTGGCGATGGGCGGGTCACGTAAGCCGCCTAAGCGATGGCCGGTGGAGCAGGAAAGTGCTGGAGTGGAAACCACGGACCGGCACCAGAAGCGTTGGCCGCCAGAAGGCTAAATGGGTAGATAACATTACAAAGGTCACGGGGAAGAATTGGTTCGAGAAAGCCCAAGACCGGACAAGATGGCGTGCATATATATATATATTTTTCATTTATTAACAATACATGTTACAGGTACAAAATTGGTTAAAAGTATCTTAAAGCCTAAATTAGGTTTAACTAAATACTAGGTTCTCAGTATATAAATACAAAACATTCCTAAAAAAATATACAAAACAGGTATCTTCTAATTAAATTAAGCGACCGCGCGCGCATAGACAACGACATCAGCGGCAACCACCGTCATTGAATAGGAAAAGTAATGCCAGATGTGCGCCCGCGCCCGCGTAGGCACATAGGCTGCTCCAATTTAGAGGGGACTTGTTCAAGTGTAAACTATAGTGTTTGTTTATAAAAATATTTCTTAAGAACTGTTTTAATGTTGTTCTGATTGATTTTGTATTTAATATCAATGGGTAAATAAGGAGGGACATTAAATACTCTACTTATTCAACATTCTTCTGTTTTGACTTTTGTTTCGCTTGTCCTCGTTGTTGCTGCTTTCTTGATGTGTTTTCTAATGTTATTTTAATATCTATATTTGTTTACTTTGCCTTTTCTTTGATTTATACAGTCCACTCTATTCCCTTTCTGAAAATATTGAATGAATTACTGGAACTGGTTTTTAACGTGACATCTTTAAACGTGGGTAAGATAACGCTGCTTGGATAACGAACTGATTAATTCGAGCCAACTGATGCGTTGATGTCTTTTCTACTAGATTTGCTTTAAAGTAAAATGTAACACTGTTCTTTATTTTAAACTAGCGGTCCGTCCCCGCTTCGCACGGGTGGACATTTTTTTTTAATATAGCCTATGTTACTCAGCGCTAATGTAGCATTCTAATGGTGAAAGAATTTTTGAAATCGGTCCAGTAGTTTTTGAGTTTATTCGTTGCAAACATACATATATACTAAAATACAAAGGTTTCCTCTTTATAATATTAGAAGACTAGTGGCCCGCTCACTACTTCGTCCGCTTTAAGAGGGGGTATAAAGGTAAATCACCAATCGTAGATTTGATTTTAACACAAGAAGATAAACCACGATTTACCCGAAAAAAATATCATAGATACTACAGCATACTTGAAAGGGACTGGCTTAAGCGAAAACATAATATATTAAAATTTTATCGATAAAATAAAATCACAAACTTACGTCTACTTTTCAACTAGAATCAATTTATTTTCAATTTGACGCATATTACTGAGCCAATATTTTAACACATAATATCAAATTATATTACCGAGCGACTGTATTAGCGATTTGAAAAAAAAAAAGTATATTTTACGAGTAAATAAACTAAAACTAATTCGGCGCTTACGACATTCTTATTCCGTGCAGAACGCTGCAGTCTGTCGCACCTGACCCGAGGTAACAGGCATGTTTTGTTTCATCGATTAGTCGCGATCACTCTGTTGAGACGAGAGGACTGTGTTTCTGTGCTCAGGGCGCCGAGAAAATATTTCGTTAAAATATAATATTATTATCATAATATTGTTATTATTTCTTTTCATTGGTGATGAGTAGTCTCACCTTGAAATATCGACCCTTACGCATTAACTTTAGAGCTCACTATACAATGTATTAGAAGCGCTGAAGCAATGACGGCGACGCGGGTACCGGGTATAGTATATGCAAAACAGAACGATGCTTTTGACCACTCGTATTGGTGGCAGTATGTATAGTAATTTTTTTTCTCAGTACATAATTAAGTTGAATTAGCTATTCTGGAAGTATTGTATCATACTTCGTATATTACCGTACAAACTTGTGATTTACAATTATTTTGTATTTCAGAACTGCTGCAGCTCGTAAATGTCGTAATATCTCACAAGCCGATGAATGCTATCCGGTCAAACTCGTACGCAAAAATCTCTCATCAACTCTGTTAGTTCGTTACAGTTGTTTAATTTAAAGCTATTCGTATATTTATTTTTATAAAAACCATAGAATGTAAACATAATATTGATTTTTTTATATGTTAACACATGAAAAGTCTGTCGTTGCTGACTGTACAATCCAGCTCGAAGATCTCGTAGATCTCGAAGAGCTCGCAGATGAAATGCCTCGCGATACCTGAAAAATGAATGTAAAAGCTTATTTCTATAAAAATGAACTTGAATTTGGTCCAGAATTATCTTTTCAAATATTTTACTAAATGTGGGTAGCACAGAAATTGGTCTAAAGTTAGTGGGGTCAGATGTGCTACCTGATTTGTATAATGGAATTACTTTACTGTGCTTCATTAGGTCAGGAAAAACACCACAGTCAATACATTCGTTAAATATGCAAGCTAAAACTGGAGCTATTGTCTCAATAACGGATTTAGTGACGTCAACGGAATTACCCCACAAATCAGCAGTCTTTTTTTTATTAAGAGTGTTAAAAGTTTTAATTATATCTCTAAAATCAATTTTTTTAAAACTAAAATGGTTTTCACTAGGTTTGACATTTTCCTTTAGAACCGCTTCAGCTACAGTGGGGGACGAGTCCAAAGTCTTTGTAGTTGAAACTGGAATATCAGTAAAAAACTTCTCAAATGCCGCAGCAACATCACCATCAGAAGTTAAGATTTGATTTTCGAAGCTCAATTTGTACTCATTGTTACGACTTTTGACATTTCCAGTTTCACTATTTATAATATTCCATGTCATTTTTATTTTGTTATCACTTAGCTTAATCTTTGAACTCAGGAATTTTGCCTTTGCTAATCGACATACTGTTTTAAATAACTTAGAATATTTTTTGACATACAATTTGAAATCTTCACTGGTGTTATAGTTGCGTTCATCATATAGCTCATAAAGTCGCTTTCTACTTTTGTGGATACCAATTGTAACCCATTCACTAAAAGTAACAGTACCACTAACCGAGATCATCTTTGGAATAAAAGTTTTATTAAATTCTAAACAATATTTATAAAAGAAATCATTATAAAATTTATTTGGGTTATCATTATATTCTACATAACATATATTATCATAGAGATTGTTTTGAAGCGTTCCAGACGACCTGCAGTTTTTGGTACAACAGTGATAATCTGTTTCTTCACTTGCTGACACTGATGTGGAAGGCTGACCATTTTGCCACAATGATCAGAGTCTAATTTATTAATAATGAGATTAGACAGAGGTACTAGATCAGTGTATATATTATCGATACAAGTGGCCGAAGTGGCAGTTATTCTAGTCGGCTCCAAAAATAACTTATTCAAATTATATGATTGAAATAAATTTTTAATTTTGATAGAACCTGTAGACTTTTCTAACAAATTAATATTAAAATCACCGCAAACAACTATCTTTTTACCTACATTGCGGATTTTATATAATGCTTCATCCATTACTTTTTCAAAATAATCATACAATGCTGACGGAGGCCTGTATAACTTAATACAACAAGTCGCTCCAGCTCCACACAAGCTATTTCTATTGTTTGCTCAACCGAGAGGCTCATTATGTCTTTTCTTTCCTTTAATTTTAACTTCTTATCAGCTATAATTAAGGAGCCACCATGAATTGAATTTACTCGACTGAACGAACTACCTACCAAATGATTATTAAAATTGAACATGAACTGATGATCTTTAAGCCAGTGTTCAGTAATACACAGAATATCAACTTTATTATCGTTCATGAACAATTCAATCTCTGGATCTTTGCCCATCATTCCTTGAATGTTCTGGTGAACCATACTGATTGACTGAACATTTTTAATAATTGTAGGTTGAGACGGGCTTTTCTTAGAATTAATTACACATTTATTTAAAATATTACCAAACATTTTGCAAGAGAATTCCTCTTTTGTCTTATGATTTAATTTAAAATCGTCATTAAAGAAAAGCTTTGTAAAAAAGCTTATTATAAAGTGTCTGATTACATTCAAGACAAAACAGCATGGGTTAAAAATGCTTCAATCACCCCAACAGGTATTTATAATTTAAAATATTTTTAAGTAATTTTAAACTTGTATAAGTTGATAACGGCATATAATTTTGTAAATGTCGTTACTTATATTAAAACTGTGGAGTTCTTCTCCACAACTAAAAAATAGACGTCCTGAATGGGTAGTAGGTAAAAAAAATGTTTGGACGATTCAAAAGTTCTTTTCTAAAGTTTATTTGAATACAAAATATTTGACACTTTGACTTTGACTTTGATTACAGAAAGTCTGTTTATCTTAAGTGTAAACAATATTTTAGTTTTTTTTACCATTAAAAAAACAATAAAATTTTTCATTAAATTTCAATAGTAAGTCCTATAAAGATTGTTACATTTTAAGAAATTCTGAAAAAAAAATGTAAACCTATGAATCTATGTAAATAAAGCGATATTTTTGTAATAAAATTAGACTTCTTTTTTTACATTGTCGACACTCTTTGAAGAAGAGATATAACAGTAAGAGCACTTACACACGAGCAGCACTTTGGTATCAATAGAGGTAACTGTAGCGTCGGATGGTAGGCCTTTGACCTTTAACGTGTCGACAGCAACCGCTGACTGTTGCAGTTACTTCTGTCGATAGCAAAGTGCGACTGAAAGGGATAATATAATCTACATGATACAAAAAATAATCTACATAATACAAAAATGCTTAAAGATTTTATGGCACCTACGCCTTTATAAAATAAAACAATATTAAATATTTAAAGTAGCAATATATAATAAAAATATATGATATCATTACTTACCTTTGCGTATTATTTACCACCAGCAAAGAGTATTTTAGTGTTTCGAAGTACAGCTAGGTGATCCGACTCGCACTTAGCCGGTTTTTATCTGATTATTTTAGGTATACTGTGCGGGATCGCACTAAACACGAGTACACACGAGGGAGCGACCTGCCAATCTGTTGCGTTGGCCGCCACGCCGTACGCACGGACGAAAGCGGGGCGTGAAAGGGGCGCGGGTGGAATCTGTTTTTTTTCTAGGTTTATACGCCCTCTTAATGAACACCCGTATCCATCATGATTATTCTGATAATTACGCACACAACAAAAAATACATCAGCTAAATCGGTCGAGCCGTTCTCAAATTATTCTATTACATAAGTACATGTTGCAATTGATTTTTATTAATATAATATATTGAATGTATTTAAGTGCATCGTACGACGTTATAAAAATAGCAATTGAAAAAGACTGTAGGCTAAGTAACTACTAAAGGCTAGGCACAATGTAAGCCCCTGTTGTCTAGTGGTTAAGACTACCGGTTTAGACCCAGAGGAGGTCCCGGGTCCGATTCTCAGCGGGGGTACATATTTGTGTACTCAGTTTGGTTGGTGGTAGGACTTGTTTGTCCGCCTGGCTAGCTAATACCATCTTATCTAAATATGTCGCCATAATACCAATGTTTGTAGCACTGCTGTGTTCCGGCAGCTACAGATAAGATAGCCAGTGCCTCTTTAGTTGAGGATCCCGGGTGAAGTGCGCTTCCACCAATTGGCCTTATCATCATTTAACATCAGGTGAGATCAAGGCACTGTGCTCATCCCTAAATATTTAAAAATAATATATATTTGATATAATTATAGCATTGTGAAAGCAAAGTCACAATTTAAAATAATCAAACAGCTGTTTCACTATTTATTATTATTTATTTATTCAAACTGCTTTAGCTGTCAATTGCACGTATAGTTTCAGTCAAAGCCTACAGCTTCAAAGCGGCCAATCACATTTTGAGTAGAAATATAATAGTTCAATAAATAGTTGTGAAAAAAAAAACAAATAAAACAGAA
This sequence comes from Eudonia mercurella, assembly GCA_963082485.1. Classification (NCBI taxonomy): domain Eukaryota; kingdom Metazoa; phylum Arthropoda; class Insecta; order Lepidoptera; family Crambidae; genus Eudonia; species Eudonia mercurella. The sequence goes on from OY720027.1 coordinate 13,080,765, forward strand.
AAATAACAATTATAGCAACAACGTGTTATCTGACCTTTAAAATTAAATCTATATACATATGTATAATGACCTGTCCTGACTGATTCATCATCGCCGAGCCGAAACCGCTGGAGCTAATTAGATAAAAGGACGGTCGGTTAATTTAGTGACGTAACCAGCTACTAAGAAAGGATTTTACGGAAATCGTAGGGGGTCAAATGAAAGTTTGTATGAAAATCCGTCAGTTTTGAAGTAAAATACATGGAAATTAGTATTTGGCTTTTTGGTAAGAAATAAAGAATAACGTGTTTCAGGAAATATGTTTATTTTCCTTTAGATAAGTAAAAAAAGGAAGAAGGTTTTTTTGGGAAAATTGTTATTTTTAAAGTATTATCTATAAAAATGAATAATTTAAACGATCTATAAATTATTCGATAAAAATAAAGAATGGCTTGTTTTTGCATTTTTCGAAAAATCTACCCTAGAGGGTTGAAATAAGGGTAGATAGATTGTATGGAAATCTGTCATTCCTTAAATTTCGGTATTTGGCCTGGTTAGAAATTATGAAGTGTTTCAGGATTTTTGGAACATAATCTCATATATAGGGGATGACAAAACGGATCAAAATTATATTTTTTACTAATTCTAGCTCGCGTGGATGGGCTTTTTGATGACAAAAAATTAAAATCTTAATGTTGAAATGTCTTGACATGTTTAGTTGTCTAACTCTTATTACTTATCCCCTTATGATATTTACCTTTAATAAGTTTGGGTTTCAAGTCGTGAAGCCCACGTGAGCAAAGCCGCGAACAAAAGCTAGTATTACTTAGAAAACAACGCTAGAGGCGTATGAAAAAGAACCTACTTAAAAAGTTGTCAGATAAACCAAAGCCACGCTAGCTCAGTTGGAAGAGTTGTCGCTCGGGTTGCGAAAGGTCGTGAGTTCGAGTTCAACTTGTCATCTGTCAATCGACTTTTTTGAAATGTTTTTTTTTATTGAATACATTTCTCTTGATTATTTACTTGTCTGGATAGTGTTGTTAACGAAAAGAACGGTTCAAAATAGCATCATAGTGCTGTGCGTCAAAAAACATCACAATAATCCTCTGCGGAGATGTACTATAGGTGTTCAATAAAAATGTGATAATGAGTATGAAGCAGTTATATATTATTTATTGTTAATTTATTTTTCGATATAATCACCTTTGAGGTTTATACACTTGGTATATCGTTTTTCTAATCCTAAGATTCCCTTCTTGAAAGAATCTTCATCTTGATCGCTTAAAAATCATGTACGGCGGCAATCGCTTCCTCATCATTGCCATATTTGTGACCTCTCAGTTATTCTTTTAAGCGCGGGAACAGGTATAAATCACTAGGCGCAAGGTTAGGTGAGTATGGAGGATGTTCCATCAATTCAAATCCAGCATCTTGTGCGGGGGTGTTATCTTGGTGAAACAACACAACTTTAGCAAGTTTTCCGCGGCGATTTTCGCGTATTTCCTGACGTACTTGTTTATTTGTTAATATAACGGGGTATAAGGCCCCCGTAATAGTAGCTCCATGATTGAGGTATTGAATCATTATCACCCCCTGGCTGTCTTAGAAAAGAGAGCCCATAACCTTACCGGCGGATGGAATTGCCTTAAACTTCTTAGGCGTTGGAGATGACGGCCTCTTCCAAGTCATGGACTGTTGTTTCGTTCCAGGATCATAATGGTGGAGCCATGTTTCATCCATAGTTACGAAGCGAGCTAAAAATCGGTCAGGAGATCCAATCAGATCATGGATTGTTACAACAAGATTGTTGTAACAATTGCAAAATTAATTTGAGAAATCCTCAGTCTTGTTTGTTTATGCTCGTCTGTAAGCATTCTAGGCACCCAGCCCGCTGATACTTTTTTATGCCCACATGTTCATGTATAATACTGTAGATACTTCCTCTCGAAATCTTTAGTTCTTCCGCTACAAAACGAACAGTAACACGACGATCTGCCAAAACAATTTTTACAACTTTTTTTATCATTTGTTTGGTAACTACCGTCGTAGGACGTCCCGAGCGCAGGTCGTCTTTAGTTGAAGTTCTTCCTCGCTTAAACTCGGCACACCACCACGCAACCGTAGAATACGGAGGAGCATTAACCCCTAATGTTCCTTTCAAATCTAGTTTTACTTGCTCAGTAGCAATTTTTTTCAGGCAGAGATATTTTATTACTGCACGAATTTCAATTTTATCCATTTTGCGTACCACGCTCTGACACGACGAAAACAAATGACTTCTATTTTTAAAATAAGAAAAGAAAATCAATAATTTTTATTTTTTTATTTTATCAAATGTCTGGGCTTTACCTGCCAGTATTTACTTTTTTCTTTGTTCAAGGAGTTTATATGTCATTATTACTTTTTATTGAACATCCCTCGTATGTAGAGATTATCAAGGAGTCTGGTTAAGATTTTTAGAGTAGGACTCCTAAATAAAACCTTTTTCTCCTCCTAAATAAAAAAAGTATTGTTTTACTTTGTAACAGCTCTTGCACAAGACTTTTTGATTTAAAATATTGAATAGTTTGGTTGAATCAACAGTACGTACCCACGATGTAGGTAAACTTACTACTGACCAAAACAAACTATGTTTTTTATGTTATAAAATATAATGTGATAACTATAGCTTGCTTCTGTGAAATCTGCTACAAATATAAATAATCGTGCAGGTTTCTCTCGTGATTTTTTGTAATATATAATAATATGAAGCACTTTATTTTAATATTTTAGCTCCAGTGCAGCAACTAGCACTTAAAAATAAAAAGTAAAATTCACTTTATTTAGTATTTTTATTTTTTCGTAACTTTTTTATTTACAAAAATAACACATGGTGTCACCTGAGTTGTATGGATGGAAATTATATACAGCCTATTTGGTACCACAAAAAAGGTACAACAGGTAGAGCGGGCAGCACCAGGCGCCGCAATCCTTTCGTGGGAACCTCGGCAGATGCACGCGGGTCGTGTACAACCTTTTTTCTAAATCCGCATGCATAGGGTGGCTGCGCTACTGAGCTATGGAAGACTGAATCCCTATTTTCAAAATGTAGACTTAATATTTATTACTTTGAATGTTGCATTCAAAATGCTATGTATAGTTTCAAGATAAATACTAGAAAACATCAACCAGTCTCTGAAAGCTCGAGTGAGAATCGATTCCCACTCAAAATGTTATCATCAAAGTTACATAATATATATCTATATTTATTAATCTATCATATTGTTGCGCGGTTGACCAATGGCAAAGTGTTAGCCGTATATCTGAAGGTCTGGGGTCCAATTAACAGGTTGCTAATGATATTTTAAATTAGATATTTTCTTATTATTATTATATTATATCATATCAGTTAAAACTGTCCCATTCCTGGGCAAAGGCCTTCCCATACTTTTTCCACACCGTCCTTTCCTTATTTTCTTATCTAATATTATTATTATTATACATCGAGGTTGTGATCAAGTCGCATTTGGCTAGCGCAGCGATTAAAAGTCAAAGAGTCTTTATTTTTCAGTACAAACGTATTTCTCACGATATGTCTGCAAATCATCGTTTCGTGTTAAAATAACGAAAAAGTAAGGCTGCAAAACTGTTCGATGCAACATGCGCCTAATACCTGTAACATACAGCTTAACTGTTTTATATTAAGGTCTAAGATGTTTTTATTTGACTCCAAAAGGCGTGGTGCCTTTTCATACTAAGCACTAAATTAATCTCTCAAATTTATCCCTATCCCTTATTTAACGAAATATCACGTGGTCACCGCACTTATATCAAAATTATCAATAGGACAGGAAACAAGGACCTGGTTGCAAGTCACTTACTTTTTCGGAAACGCTCACTTTAATATAAATTGATACTTTTTTGTAAGATATTGTATTACGTCCGCTAAACACTATATTTGAGAGATTTGCACGAACATAAATTTCGCACGAATTTTTATCGCCATTTTGTGATTATGACTTTTCTTCTTTACAAGTGGAACTTGAGAACCTTCACGTTTAAGCAAATAAGTATGTATGAATGGCATAAATACATTTCAACACTAATAATTATAATGACTACTATTCATTATCATCATCATATTTCTCAGCTCGAATCAATCCACTGCTGTACATTGTCAATAAAAGAAACATACTTCCATAAAATATTCAGTTTCTGTTGTTATACTGGCTTAAAATTATTGCAAATATATACCAAAAAATTAAGAATTCGAAGCTCATTCAGAATGTTTTTTTTAGGTTTTATAATATTATTAGATTGAGAAAAAGTAAAGAAGCACCAACATATTCAAGTTACGAAGGAACCTCAAAGGATAGTGGCATTGCAACCTTTTACAACATAAAGTTGCTCAGATTACCATAAAAACAAAAAAATATCGTTATAAGAAGAAATGCACTTGTTAAAAATCTTCAGACCGTTCCGACTAAATTGTAAAAGTTAGAATTCCAAATTATATATTTAACAATTGTGCTAAGGAAAGTTAAAGGAGGCGGTCTCCTTTCAAGTTAACCTTCGGCAAACTGTTTACCTGTTTACGCAAAGCAGTTAATTGTGTAGTCATATAACTTTCTTCGGATCTATTCGGAATGGGTCATCTTTTGTATCGGCTCAAAATGCCGGGAGATAAGCTGTAAAATAGATTAAAACTGTTATAAGAATAGGCCCGTTGTTCATTGTCGTGGTGTTATCACTAAATTATAATGGAGACCGGTATCTATTCTAATATTTAAAATTATGTCTATTACAATTGTCAGTACTACGATAATCATTACACAATAAAACATTAAAACAATATTTAAAAAATAATAAACTTAATTCAAAATTTTCGATTTAAAAGAGGCATTTTGAATGCCATAATAACAATTGAAATAAATTAAAACGATTTGAAAGTATTTCCTGCAATTCCTAAGATAAAGGTTATTAATTTATTTTATTTATTTATTTGTACCATAAGTGTAAATTTTACATAGACATGACCGGTCACGTACAGTACGGCTTTATAAGAAATAATTAATAACATATTTTTATTTTAAATTATAGCAAAGAACGAAGTTGTAACTATCAATGTAATATATAGGTATTAAATATCGATTTTACATTAATGAACCGTAATGCTAAAATATACAATATTGACTCGGATACTATTTGTTATACATTAAACCACTTTGTATTAATACATTAAACCATGACATTCGCGCAATAACGGTCTTGAGCCGTAGTAAACTGCTTTGCATGATCGTTTTATGCTCACAAAATTTATTAGTTTCAATGTATAATTGTGTAGCTATAGAATTAGCATGTAATTTAAACAACATAACAGTAATTTTCAAATATAGTCTATAAGTGTAACGCAATAAGATTAATAATACCATGCTACGAGTAGGAAGAAGCTAATACTCGTAAAGCAACAATTACTTTAAGTGCGCAGGAAAATCGATTCCTGTTAAATCGATTTAATTTACGATATTGCATAAAGATTTTAAAGTTATCTACATTATTGTCATTTATAAAAACGGTTGTCCCGGGTTTCGATTCTGATAATTTAATGCACGTCTAAAGCTACGCTACAAACATTAGACTTTAGGGCTTCAATTTTCCCAATAGATGCATGCATGATGATGATGATGAGATGCATTTTTTATTTAAGTTAGGTAGATCACATGGGTACTTTGTTGTTTCAAAAAACATTTAAAAAAAAACAACTACAACACTTGTGTTATAAACAGTTATGATATTGAGTATCTGAGTGGTAGAGCTGCACGCTGCGTTGCAGCACGAAATGGGCCAGCTCGCCCGGCGTAATACCACCCTCTCACAGAATATCGGCGTGAAACAATGGCACTCGTTGCTGTTGTGTTTCGTCCGGTGAGATACTGGAGGCCCACCTCTCACCCCTCCCCTCTCCCACTTCCTACTCCCTCTTCAAGATCCAACTCCTTCCTCAAGGCCGGCAACGCATCTGCGATTACTTTGGTTTTGCGAGTGTCCATGGGCGGCGGTGATTACTTTCCATCAGGTGACCCGCCCGCCTGCTCGTTTGCCTCCTTTTAACAAAAAAAAATGTTTTAGCACCCTGTATTATGTAGTGTCTTGAGGGATGTTGTTGTGGAGAGTTAGATAAAAGTCATCTTGGTTTCACAAGTTTATTGTCACACGTTAAGTGCTAAATAATGAATGCCTCGCTCTCTGCTAATACGACATAACTTATTATAAGTAAATACGGGTCAACCAATGTAAGTCATTATGTCGCAGCGCGTAACGTGTAGTCACAGTGCAAGTGTTGATAAATGCATATACTACAACCCTAAACCACAGACAAGCCACACTGAAAAGTACCATATATTGTAATCCTAAAAAACGAATGTACCAAGTATCTAATAAACATTTTTTTAGTAGGCTCTATCATCATCATCATCATCATCATCTCAGCCAAAAGACGTCCACTGCTGGACAAAGGCCTCCCCCAAGGATCTCCACAACGACCCTATGGTTTGACGCAAATAAACGCTTTATCAATTACAAATCTGGCCAGTTCATTCACTAACGTAAAATTATCATAAACATCCCATAACAATTTGTTCTTCCATAAAACGCATAAAATTAAATGTAAAGCTACGTTCATTCATAGGCCTGGGATACTTCCGGTGAAATCAGGATTAAAAGGAAAAAAATACAAAAAATTAAACATAAACAAGCCACCAATCGGCAGATGGCGCTCTAACGGAAATCGAAAGGCACTTTTTTGATATCAACCATTTTGATTCAACGCAAAAAACTTATAAGTGAGGGTAAACATCTAAAAACTAAGTAAAAAACAAGTGAAAGCCGGGCTTCTCGTGGGAAATTAAATCACGTAAATTGATATTTTGTGTCCCGAGGCTGTCGTTTTTGTTAATTTGCTGATTTAAAAAAGTCATAAAGTTATTTTATTTTAATAGACATTAGAATTACATTAGAATACAAAATTAAATTCAGAATGTCCTGAAAACTAATAAACGCTCAACTGATAACCGTTAGGGTAAACGAGTTCTTGTGTGGAGACTACGTACGGCAAACGTAGTGCTGGACGCCCTCAGACTAGGTGGAGCGACGATCTTCACAAGGTGCCTGTAGTAGCCGCAGATCGTGTTCAATAGCGTGCACTTGAAAAGGTCTATGTCAAGCAGTAGACTGATATATATTGATGATGATGATGAAGCCTTATAGATATGTCTTGCAATCTTAAAGCAAATTAGAGGTAGTAAGACTAATATCGATAGACGATTACTGTCATACAGCGATATATCGATAGAGCACCGCAGCGTGGGATACTGCCGCAGGTGTGGCGAGGCAACGCATTTCCTATTCAACTGCAGATGCGTTTGTCATAGACCTAAGGAGGTTTAGATAAACCATTCCCAACTTATACCAAAGTTGATTTATATTGCACAAGAGGGCTACCCTATAAATCAAATATTTGGTTTATAAAGCTGGCAATGTTATACAACTTTTTTCTGATGTGATGCATGCGTCGTTGCCAATGCTGATAACAGCTACCTAAATTGGAATGTTTGATGTCCGTATTAGGCCTCCTTAGCCGCTGTTTCCATCGGTCGAGAGGTGTTAAAAATATTTTACTAATACATTAATCTAAATGTATTAATAGTATCATCATTATTTTACTCATCTAGAGTTTTTGTTTCAAAGCTATCGCAAAAAGTGGATCACTGTCATTCGTCATTATTATATCCAAACAATTGGCCTGGTGACAATGGATGAACAGCAACTGGGACAGAGATAAAATAAATCAATGAATTAAACATCATCTCAAAATCTGTTATCATGACATTTATAACTATCGCATATTAAGAAGTTAGCAACTTACTCGTAGTTGAATAATTCATTGTCCGTGACGAATTGTGCCTGTCTATCAATCACGATGGTCTATAGATTAAGAGTCACGGACGACTTTTTTGCTACATTGAACGTTAGACTTGCGTTCGCTACAGATGATAGCTATTGCCTTATAAATAAAGGATCACCTTTGTTTTTATCTCGCAGGCTATTTCGAACTCAGCCCACGTAATTATACCCAACTATGTCTATTAAACAAATATTACTCAGCAATAACAAGAGCAAAACCACATGGCACCTGTTCGATCAGGTTTTTCAATAAACCCTACTTTTCGATAAGATTTGATAGCACAAGGTGCAAAACTAAAGAAACCGAACACCTTATTAGCATCCTTCGCCCGAAGCAATCTTTTCAGTCCCAAATAAAGCAAATCAATATCCGATAATAGCATTCGAAAATTATGGCCTTAGTAACCCATTCCTGACCTACCGCCAGCTGCCTTCCTTAACCCATATGTTACAAATGTAGGTCAATTAGAATTATTTTATTTTGTACGATTGAGCGTCCTATTGTCTAAGGTTTTAGAACTGTTTTTATTTGCGTGGAAATATCGGTATAGGAATGCCAAAAACGAAAACGGACTGCGGTAATGAATCTTCTGGAACAAGACATCTGATTAGTATTATTTTATGGTAGGATATTAGTGACAGGTGCATAAGTTCGCGAGTGGTCATTTGTTTTAATGAAAAGGATTTACGGATTGAGTTATTATAGTGGCATTAGAAAGTGATTTCCTGTTTTTTTATGGAATTCAAATTTTGTGTTTTTATCGAGTATTTTGTATCGTTTTTAATTTTCTTTTCATTTCTTTCATACAATGATATACATTTGAACGGATTGATTGTTTCTTTAAGATTGTCTTTTTTATATTGTGGTAAATTCCGTGACTGAATTATATTAACAATAAACATAACAAAACTAAGGGAAAAAAAGAAAAAGAGATTAGTTCATTGCAAGAGATAGTTTTTTTTTGAGAAGTGCTTCACGGGTTTACGATTTTTATACTTTTTACTTACCTATGCTTTGTGATCATTCAGTGAGTTAATTGCGCAAGTTAACGTAACCTCATTGGACAAGCCACTGCGCTATCGAGCTGCCGGCAGTATCTTAGCCTCTTTAGTTAATGGATTTCGAGTTCAAGTAAACTCGAACAAAAGGGCTTTAGAAGCTTGTAGGTTGTGAACCTGATAAATTACAAATCCAATCAAATATTAAGCTAGTTGCTCATATCTATTCTATCCTTTTTACAATACTGGGTTCTAGAGCACTGTTTCTTCCATAAAAACAATGTACTTACCATGATAATACTCATATATATTAACAAAGATGTTGACGTGCTTTTCTTCAGCTATTCGCATAAAAATTATAGCGGGTACAAAGTCGTTCGTAATTAGCATTTTAAGAGTGAACCGGGCTTACCCACGATTGTCTGCGGCATCGGTTCCCACATCATAACAGTCGTAATACGTTGGCTTCCACGATATTGCTCGTAATATATGAACGGCTTGAGTCGACTTTGAAGGCGAGGTTCAGGATAGTGAAAAAAAAATTCGTACCATGTATGCAATTTAAGAGTTTTGTCATATTTATTGACAAAAAAGTGCAAGAGATTATGAATATTTTTAAACAGTTGCATGATACCTAGATAATGTATGTAAACTATTTTTTGGGAGAGTTTGCTGATTCATGATACCTAGATAATTTATGATAACTTTTTTTTGAGAGAGTAGCTTATGCGTGGTACCTTTTTTTTTTTTTTTTGCGTGGTACCTGGATAATATATGACAACTTTTTTTTGAGAATGTTTTCTGATTGCCTCAGATGGCATTTTCAGTGTCACCGGGTTTTTTTGGGGGCGACGAAAAACTTATAGGTTTCCTCCTCAAGCCGGGTGATCGAAACACCGTCAAAGTTTTCTAGAGGGAATGGCATCACGCACTAGTGCGTGTCCCAGTTCCCTGTCAGTTTCTCCGAGTGGTTCGGGATATTTATTTATTTATTTATTTATTTATTTATTCAACAATGTTTCAACAGCATTTAACTAAACACAGGGTACAGATGATGTTACTTAAACATAAGCCAATTATAGAAACATATTATGCTACTAGAAAATGTTGACATAATTAATGAACGCAGGTAGGTAGTCTAAAAATAAAAATAGGTAAGTAGATGAAATTTTGTCGAATGATAACTTACAGAATAGGAGTGAATCTGATCGTGTTGTGTCGATGTATATAAGTGCGTGTGAGTGTAATATTGTGGTTGGTTTACATGGATGCTCGAATTGATGATGACCGTTGGTTATTAATTGTAGAATATATTAAAATATTTTAAAGATTTAATTAAAACATTGTTTTAACTTAACTTAAGCTTATGAACTGCAGTTTTGAACATAGTTTTGGATGTTGTAAATATATATCGATATTATATTATAGATATATATATATATATTTATATTATTTGATATTATATACATTTAAAACTACAAAGTTTGATGTAAACGAATGGTTTTTATCCCTTCCCCGAGGAACTCTGACATATTTTTCAATAATTTCCATTTGTAACGAAGGTACCGGATGTTTCTTGCAACTAACAGTGCTTGCAAGTCTCGTCTAATATCAATGAGAAGCAAGCTAAAATACGTTTACTGCAATTGTATAAACTATGCAGTACGTATGCAGTTGTGTGTAAAGATAGTATATAGTAGCACTTTTGACACTTTATGATTTTTCACAATCCAATGTCATGAATTGACTGTAAATAATATTAATTTCGCTTTTCACCCGAGTTCTTTCCGTTTTTAAAACGTGTTGTGAGACTCCATTTTAAACTCAATCTACCGTACAATCTTAGTTCATATTTTTAATACTACTAGAAATTGGCTTAATACTAAATGCGAAGCCATTAATAATATAAATTTCTTTAACATATGACTTAACAATAAGAGAATTTAGGTTTCATAAAAATTAAACAATACATATGGAACTATTAAAACACAACCTCATCTATAATGGTTACTATTTAACTAGTATTAAGAGCTTTTATACATTTCGGTCCATACAAACTTTAACATTCAATTATTTTAATTTTAAAACATAACTTATTAATATTATACAATTGTTGAACTTTTCTCCGTCTTTCTAAATATAGTATTTAGATTTGTAATAGTAATGTGTTATCTTAATTCAGCGGTGTTACTCCAGATTTTTAAATGTAACTAAAAGCAAATAATTATTTTAGATGTTGTAATTTTAATTATTTTCATATATTAATAAATAAAAAACCTCAAAGCATAAAAATAACTAACGTTATAGCTTTGACACATTTATATTAGTCACTGTGATTGATTAGCAAATAATTTGATTTCTTTACAACTTTAAACATAAATAAAAGATGTCAGACGTCAAAGTTCAAAACGGGTCGTGATTTCATTGTACAATATCATCTACCTACATTACGAGTCGCGAGAACACAATCGCGTTTGTATTGAAATCGATTTTCGTTAACCCACTTAGTCTTAGCATGTTATTTTTTGTGAGTCCGTCCATTCAATTCTTATAATCATTTTGTGACCAGTTTGTACGACACGAAGGTGCAACTCAGAGTACCTACTTTGTGTGCTTTGGGATGAATCAATTTGTGATGACAAAGGAAAATAAGTTTTTAACTAATTCTATAAATGAATGATAAACTCTTCCGTTTCATTATTTAGATAAAATGAATAAACGTATATTAAATGAGTGTCAATTTATTTTTCAATCAGTAATTAACGAATAAAACTCAATATGAATATCTATAATTATAATTTTCATTGTTATGTTTATATGAATAACAAATTTATACTAATAAGTTTTTTTTATCTTAGCATACCTCTACAAACAAGTAAGTAAGTACTTTCTAATAGCTGTTTTAATGAGCCGTCACATACACAAACATCATAATTATATAAACTATGAACAAAACAAGTCTGATGATAATAATGAGATTGATAGAAGAAATACTGTATTATATATCTTGTGTAATACATAGTTACAACGCGCGCCATAACAGCTAGTATAGTCGACGACAACGTAACCGCGATGTAATGGCGACGCGGCTGCTGCTAGGGTCGTCACTCCATTTAATTAATAAACGATAAATAAATAAATATTCATAAATGTACACCGTCACTTTTTGATCATTTTAATCCCGCAGGTGGGTTGATCAGACCATCAAACTGAACAACTTTTCCCAAGAAACATAAGTCAAAAAAAGAGATTTCTTTTAACTTTCCCATACAAAACATGCTCGGTCAATTGAGACTTTGTATGGAAAAGTTAAAAAAATCTCGTTTTTTGACTTATGTTTCTTGGGACATGTTATCTTATCTTATCTTATCTTAGTGGAGCCTGCTGAGGTTTCCCTCCCGCAGTAACACTTCGACCCATCGGGATCTTTTGTGCAACCCCGTCCTTTCACTCTTCTTCCTCTGTAAAGATAGATGCCATAAGTTTGGCCACGTCCTTAAGAGCGAAGAGCCTGTAGTCCTCTGGTTTCGGATAAGCCGACCCCAGGAGTCCCATTCTTTTCCTAGCCAGAGAGTCACAGTCACACAGTAGGTGCTGCATTGACTCCGTTTCTTCTCCACATGCCCTACATAAGCTGTTTGACATGTTACATGTATATCCATCATCAATCGCCAGCTCATTTCACGTCCCCACTGTTGGTGCACGAGCCATCCCTACGGCTGTATAGGGAGAACGGGCCATGAAACACCACGCGAGCCCAGTGCGGTTTTGGTAGTTTTTAACGACTGATAATGCAGCTGGGACCAACAGCTTTGCGGCCCTTCTGAAGCACAGACGTGGTCGTGATGATAAACCCATCCGATGACCGACCTAAGCAAAAATTGCTTAACTGCGCCATCGCGCTCTTCATCAACCGCCTGTATATACACTGTTTAGTTATTTATTAAGGACACTCAATAAAGCACAAAGAACCCATTTACACAAGAACTCGATGAGGCGCAGCGGTTCACATGTTTAGGTTGCATTTTTGCAAGATATGCAACGTCAGCGATGCACATTGCCGATAGACACTCGATGGGTAAGCATATTAAAATACCTCGAGTTCCTCTGTTCTTTGGAAGGCACGTTGATCATTGGTAGATAAAAAAAAGGATTTAGAAAAAATATAACATTAGACTAATTATCTAAGTTATAAAAATTGTTACTAAAAGAAGCCTGACATTTTCGACTGTCACTCATAGAAGGGAGGGATCATTACAATTTTTAGTTCAGTTGTCGTAATTATAGATTCCATTACATTCAAAGTTTGAATTATCTATTCTCAACTTAAGTACGCTTCTATTCAAACGCGCAAAGCAATAAGAAAGTACTTCCGCCAAAAGTCATTATCAATTCTGCTTTTTTTGCACTCTAACAGCCCAGTGACAGCCCTAGCGCGCAATCTTCCGTGATAGTGAACTTGAGTTTTTTCGCGGCGCAGGCGCACCGTTAGCTTGAGCTACATTCCGCGGTCGCCGCAAACCGCCGCGCGGCGGAGCCACCGCCGCAAGCTTCGCAGTTCTTGCGCTTTTAAAATTGCTTTTCTTGCTACTTGCGTCTAATGTTGTTGGATGGCCGGATCTTTTTACAGCTCCCCCGAGTGCCTTTTTAGATTTATGAGCAAACAAATTGGGGTTCTATTGCGCAAGTGCTTAAGATAGAAATGAAATGTATGTTTATGTAAATTCTTAAGTAGAGTATGTATACCTACTCAAGTTATTGAGAGTACTTCTAAACCTGCCACGCGAAGCACCATTACTTATTTGACGATCGTCACACAAAACACGAATAACATACAGTGACCAATCAATAAAATATTATCGCATACACTTTATTATAGTCGACTGCACGTATTTATCGTCAGAAAACAACAAGAAAGTTTAAATATGCCTTATGCACTGGTTTTACATTATGCAATAAAGATTAAATAAATTAAATTCGAGAAGATCTAACATACAAACCTAACAAACATTGAATGTTCTCATTGTACTGCGTGAACTGAAAAACCTTCTCAATTCTCAATTCTGCTTGCTCAATTCTCAAAAAAGCGTTACCGTTAAAAATGCGATATGATATTAAATATAGAGTGACAAAGATTAAATAAACAAAAACATTACAAAAAAGTATCAAAATGTACAACAAAACAAGTTAACGGTAAAAAACGAAAAAAAAACGATTTAAAATTCGTATTGAATAATATTCACATAGAGCTTCGACCAACTGCCAGAGACGTATCATTTACAAATCCGTGGTATCTATTACGTTAATAGAACAGCGCAGTCTGGCAATAAAATAAAAACACGACGGAAAACAACAACCTCTCTAATGCCAGATCTAAGCTTCGAAGGTTGCGCGCGCGCAGTTCATTGACCCGCCATTGCCAATGTCAGCCAAGATGGCTGAGTTCCGCACTCGCTTACGTACCTCACGTAAGAGGCTGTAATTTTGTGCTTGTGTGAGTAGCGCTTGTTTTTCTACGCCGCCGTGTGCACGATAGACGACGGAGCACACAACCATTAAGTTTTTATGTGTGGTATGTGGTTGTCGGTATTCTTGAGGTAATACTAGATGGCGTTGCTAGACTGGTCTAGGCTGCATCGTTACTGCGAGCTACAAAGTAGTGACATTAGCAGAAAGCAACATAAATAACACGTATTAAGGCCATGTAGCGCTAAATAACAGATTTTTCATGAGGCCGTAGTTGTTTATTGGAAATAAACTTCACTTACTTCATACTGCGTTATTTCTTTGTGTTTTGTTGTTTGTTTTTTTTTAATAATTTTATTATTCTGCATAAGAAGATGGGTAATGCATACGACACAAAATTTGCAGTAACAAGATAAACTACGATCGTATTTTTTATTTTCATATTTTAATTTCTGAGTTATTACATTGCTGACATTTCACCACCTGCCATTAATAAAACTACGAGTACATACGGCCGCTTAAAAGGAATGAGTGTAGTTCAAAGATCACTTGTAATTGGCGTCATTACTTCGCTAATTTACGTAATAAAACTTTAGTTGTTCTAGGTTTCCGTTTTAATGTTAACCTCTTTTAAATTATCAAGGTTTTGCGCTTCACAGCGTCCTACACAAACTTCAATATCTTTCAAACGAAATAATCAGTTCTAATGATACTTTCTATGACTACGGGTCGGCAAGCTGCTTCACTAGCTGTCTTCGCATCTGGAGTCTGCTTCTGCTTAACATCAGATAGAGCGAATTCATTTGCCAACTTTTCGATAGAAAGTTAAAAATGATAGGCCTAGTGAGAGAGACAATACTTTTGAAAACTTTTTTTTTCCACATCTTTTCAAAGTAATTTCTATTAAGAGCTCAAGCGTCGAATACAATAGAATAGAATAGAATAGAAATAGAAACACAATAGAATTTTAATTGTTATCGGCCACCTGCTGGTCGCTCGACGTTCAAGGGGTTATATTAGACTTAAAAGTACAAATCGAACTAATTTAGTTTAGAAAACCAGAAAGTTGGTTAACATTACCACCACATATGTGGAAAAAGAATAGTCTTAACGTATTTAGGCGAAAAGTATCTCAACACAATATTTTTGATTCAGTCAGTCATCATTCAATCAATATCAACACAATATTTCTGATTATAATTTTAAATTTGTGGGTAAGCTTTATTGCGTATGCCAAAACCTTGTCTATGTATCGCTCTAACTACCTACTGACACCTTATTTGTCTTCTTTACCGTATACCTTATTGCTTTGTTGTTGAACTAATAACTTCCACGAACACAATTAGGCCGGGCTATTGATAGCGAACTCAAAAAATCGACCTCGAATCTAGGGACCTTCACCGAAATGTTACAGCGGTACAATAACCCGGCCCATTGTTCCAAACGATTCATTCCCATTTATTAATCGCAATCACGATCGACCACGTTGTTTCCGCATCATGGCATTCGTAATTTAATCATTATAGTTTACGATGCACTGCGATTTATGGTGTTTCTCGGCTGGATAAAGAGATTTATGCGGCAACGTAGTGTTGCGATTTTGGTGGACCGTGATTCCGTCGAACATGAGATCCCGGGTAACCAATGAACTTGTTCAAATTTAAGTGATCATTATGGATGAGGTCACGCGTTCTTTGCAATCGCAATCGCAAAAGTTAAGCTATCTGCCCCCCAATTCTGCTATTTATTTTGATCTGAAACGAATCTGGAACGTTATAGTTTCAACGTTTTTTATTCTGCTAACTACGAAACTATAGAGTTAACTTTGTTGTTAGCATACGAGTACGCTATAGTTTCAAAATTTTCCTATTGTGCTAGCTACTAAACTATAGAGTTGTTTTCATAGTTAGCAGAATAACGAAAACGTTGAAACTATAGCGTTTCAGATCCGTTTCAGATCAAAATAAATAGCAGAATTGGGGGGCTGGGCGTTGTTGGTACCCGGGCGGGTACCTAATCCAAAATCTGTTCTCAGTTTGCAGTCGTAGGAACAATGTATACAAGTAATTTCCGTTATTAAATGTATGTTATGATGTAAACTGAGCTGTCATTGATTTTTTCTAGGAGCAACTATCAAAAATCTTCTCAATAGAAGACTGCTAACGGAGAAAGAATTGTGTAATAAAAAGGCTCTAATAAGCTTACGATATTTTCAGTGCGACATGGATGTTCAAAGCGAGTCAGTATGCGGTATATTCTTACGTTCGACTTTGCTAGTATATAATTTTTCTAAAATACGGGATTAAGAAAAGCGGGATCAGTCGCTTATGCAAATAATTATTACTATTGGTCAATTTAATACTCAGGTTCTCTGGAAGGAGTATGTTTTGGTCGCATGACGCGATACACTGGTATTGGCCAACCGAGTTTTATATCTTACAGTTAATGCTCATATCTCTGAGCAGTTATTCAATTAAACTTTATGATCTGTGTGTGTGGTCTCAGTTGGCTTGCATATTTTTCTTTTTTAATGGAATATCACCACCATCACAAACGACCAGTAAGTCGTTTTCCTTTGATTCATAACTGGGAATTCTTTATCTATACCCGATTCTATATAAGATCGTTTAATTTTTAGTATGTAATTTAAAATTGCCAATTTCTCTTAAACTTAGATGTAAATAAGTTGATGTTTGATCAATAATGATCATGTAAATAACCTTTCACGATATTGATGGCATCGTTTTTTTAATATATTTACGGGTAAGCACAGTGCCTTGATCTCACCTGATGTTAAGTGATGATAAGGTCATTTGGCGGAAGCGCACTTCACCCGGGATCCTCAGCTAGTGAGGCACTGGCTTTCTTATCTCTAGCTGCCAGAACACAACAATGCTACAAACATTGATGTTATGGCGACATATTTTGATAACATGGTGGTAGCTAGCCAGGCGGACAAACAAGTCCTACCACCAACCAAACCGAGTACACAAAGATGGCGATAAATCTTCCAAAGTTTGTAACGCTGTAAAATAAAGGGAGAAAAGAAATATCCTTGATGTGTTTCTTGCTAAGTTAAATTGAAGCTAATGAGCTGATGATGATGATGATGATGATGAATAAAGCAATTTGGATAATATGTCGTTATTATGGAAGTTTTTAAATCTTGTAATACAATAAGTCAAAACAGCAAGTACAAAATCAGAAAAAAGAAACACACTTCAACACCACTTACGCGATCCTGCTGAAAGCAATATTTATTTAATCTTTACATAATTTTTGATACGCAGTTGACTATTAGTATAGCTGTTGACTACTGAGGAGCTCGATGGCGCAGTGGTTAACGCGCTGTGTCTGCGATTGCTAAAGGTTAAGCAACTTTCGCAGAGGTCGGTCATCGGATGGGTGACCAAAAAAATGTGTTAGCTCGAGCTCTTCCGTAAAGCCGTTGGTCCCGACTGCAAACCACCAATCCACACTGGGCCCGCGTGGTGATTTATGGCCCGTTCTCCCTATCCACCCATAGGGAAAGTATCCGTGCCCCAGCAGTAGGGACATAGAGAGAGCTGGTGATGACAGCTACTCACAGTAATAAAATCCATAGACAAAAAGCTTCAAATGTTAAGATACAATTATGTGCTTCAGTTACATTTAAGTATTCGGCCTTGAGACTCTAAGCCTTTGTGTACTCCTTATTACTGTACTGTCATTATAAATTAATTTTATTATTATTGAAGGATATTCAAATTTGTATACCTAACAAAGATTTAGTGATGTATCCTTTGATATTATTTTAATGGAGCTTGAATGGAAGTAATTACTCACCATTCAATATTCAAACTACGTTATATGGAAGTTCAAACAAAAGCGAAGGAAACGGAAGGCGATTGACGTTAATGGCGGCATAAGAGTACCTCTTATAAGAAATGCTGTTTTGAATCGTATTATTTTTAATCTTAACAATTATTATTATAGATTGAGACTTAGAAATTTTTGTATTTTTTTAAATATTATTAATAATAGTTACAAGTTAATTGAGGAGCTCGATGGCGCAGTGGTTAACGCGCCCGGTCTGCGAGTGCTGAGGTTAAGCAACTTTCGCAAAGGCCGGTCATCGGATGGGTGACCAAAAATTTATCATCTCGAGCTCCTCCATGCTCCGGAAGGCACGTAAAGCCGTTGGTCCCGGCTGCATTAGCAGTCGTTAACAATCACCAATCCGCACTGGGCCCGCGTGGTGGGTTATGGCCCATTCTCCCTATCCATCCATAGGGAAGGCTCGTGCCCCAGCAGTGGGGACATTAAAGGAGCTGATGATGATACTAGAAACCTATAGATCAAAAGCGCGTAAAGTTTGTGCGGAATTCACCAATGCTACTTACGCGCTTTTGAACTCTGACGATATGCCAGTGTTAGGTATCGATTCAGTAATCTAACACAGCTCTGAACCACAATTTATCGCGCATTCATTCCCGATCATCTATCCGTTCGGCTACAGACGCTTCAGAATAATTTATCGTTTATCCACTCAAACCTTCTTACCTTGACCCATTGTGAAAAGTAACGTACATCAACGGTCATAATGTATTTTCCGTACACCTACTACATAGCTACCTGTTTCACCCCTGACACAAAGCCTCGAATCACAGGGGGTGGTTATACAAAGAGACATATAAGAATTCGATCGTGGGAACTGACAAACATGAATGAACGCACCTGCGGTAAGATTTGAGGATGCGGAGGCGTTGGCAGTTAAACTTTTTTCTTTAAAAAATTTGTTCAACATTTTCGTTAAATAAAATTATTTTAATAAGTTCTTAGGGCCGCTTGCACGGTAATATCAAGTTAAATAAATATCTCCGAGTTTACTAACTCGGGGTTAATATTTAAAATTTTTAAATCGGACCTTGCATTGCAACAATGAAAATAAAACCGGAGTTAACTAATCCGGCAATTCGATTTTGAAGGTTGGCATCATTTGACAGTTATTCTTACATTCATTCATTCTATACATGCGGCCAAATAAAATAGAGCAAATAATGAATGAATTAAGTATACATCTCTCTTTTACTCTACAGTAAATAGCATAAGTCGGTTTCGCTTGGTCGGATTTTAAATGACCATGCCGTTTTAGTCGTGTCTGTGTTTATTGTCAATCGGTGTTTGGTTTGGTTGTTGCTTTTTCTCGCGTTGTATTTTAATTTGTGATAATAAGTTCATTACTGAATCTCTTTACAATGGATACGAAAATGTCGTTTACGTAGACCAAATTTTTCAAGTAGCGACTTTGTGATATTATAGTCAAACATAGGCATATAATTGAAAATAAGAAAACTGATGGAGCTAACCTCCTACTCTCTCTCTTTCTCTCGTTGTAAATCGAAATGGTCAATTCTTTCAGACACTCTCCGATTAAAAAAGTCGGAACTTATATACTCAATAATTTCTTCGTCATCGTCGGAAAATAGTAAGTCCGACAAGTCACTCATGATTACGATTAGTAATATTTTACAATATAAAACTATTTTATTTTTTTGCACCGACCTAAAAAAAACTAAACTTACTCTAACCTCACAAATTTGACATTTGGCATAAATAAACACAGAGTTAAACCCTCCGATTTGGCTGGGTTAAATATTTATCTATGTTTATTATATAAACCTGGGGTTTACTGTTAACCCTTAGTAGTGCAAGACAAATTATTTAATTAACCTTGGACTAGCACCTAACCTTGAGCTAAATATTTTAACTCTAGAATACGCAAGTGGCTCTTCACGGTTTAACGCTAACTATTTAGTATAGATATCCCAAAATGTATCTTTTAATAGCCGGTGGCGGCGTTTAGGCCGAGTTACACCACTGAGTTAACGCGTAACCACCAACAATTACTTTATCATACATATTGATTCGTTAGGAAATTTCATACAACTTTACGGTACAGGTGTCGAAAACAAAAAAAAAAACATTGTGAGAAGCAGACATTGTAGGAAACGGGTTTGTAGAACACAAATAGTGGGTATAGGATGTATGTTACATTGTAGGAATTAGACTTCATACTAAGCGGACATTATTGGAAACAGGACAATTTTCAAAACGGACATAATAGGAAACGATCATTCTAGGACAGTGACATCATAGGAAACCATTCGCTGACATTACAGGAAAAACTCATTTTTTGGTAGAACACCTGTTTGAGAAGCAGACATGTTAGGAAACGACCTGAACGAGCCTGAGCCCCCAGCAGTGAGGCCATAAAATGAGCTGATGATGCTGAAGATGATAACCTTAAGTATTATGCGTTAAGCCACGTTAATTACATTTTTTAAAATAAATTAAAAGCAATGTTATAAACTTTAAGGTGTTCCGCCAGTTAAAAGTAAAATAACCAATTTCTCAGCAGCTGACGACGACCACTTCCGAACCACGGAAGAGCTCGATGGCGCAGTGGTTAACGCGCCCGGTCTGCGAGTGCTGAGTTTAAGCAACTTTCGCAAAGGCCGGTCATCGGATGGGTGACCAAAATTTATCATCTCGAGCTCCTCCGTGCTTCGGAAGGCACGTTAAGCCATTGGTCCCGGCTGCATTAGCAGTCGTTAACAACCACCAATCCGCACCGGGCCCGCGTGGTGGTTTATGACCCGTTCTCCCTATCCATCCATAGGGAAGGCTCGTGCCCCAGCAGTGGGGACATAAATGAGCTGATGATGATGATGATGATGATGATGATGATGATGATGATGATGATGATGACGACATACGCAGAATAAGATACTTTCTCTTAAAACGACTGACTAGAAAAACAGATACAGTTACTTTAATATTATGTTTCAGGAATAATTTCTTTTCACGTTTTGCATTCCCTCTTTGCTTCATAACACGTTTTTGTAAAACTATAAATATACAGACAACTCCATGTTATTCTAATAAATCACGTTTTAGGGGTCACCTTACATTTTGTTATTGTTTCTGTAATAAATTTGTATTTATGAATCCAAAATATAAAGCAACAACCAATTTAAATAATTTATAGCTTACGTTTAATATATTTTCTTAATATCAATAATGAGAAAAAATCATATCTGTCAACGTAGGATAGGACAGGTTAGACGAAGCGTGTGCTCTAAACAGAGCAAGGAGAGTCCTCAGCAGGGCATCCGCCCTACACAGTTGCTGTAGAGTCGGCAGACGATTGCCCGGGACGACGGTGTTTTGCGGAAGGTGGGCAACGCCTAGGGGGTTTAGTGGGTCGGACGCGTTTTTAGGCCAACCCCACATATCCCGTAGGTCGCCCCGGCCTACGGGAACTTGGTCAGCAAGTTTACCCTGGGATAAAAAAAAAGGCTAGATGAAGCGACGACCTTTGCAAGGTGGTTGGCAAGAGCTGGATGAGATTGGCCGCGGATCGTGAGCAGTGACGTGCACTTGGCAAGGCCTACGTCCAAAAAACACACTCAGAGAAGTGCACAGGCTATAACTATCCCACTGTTGGGCAAAGGCCTCCATCATTGAAATCAATCATCACTACAATTGATAGGTAATGGCTTAATCACCACGCTTGCCAAATGCGGGTTGGTGATCATAAACCCGGGCTATGCATTAAAAAATTTAAAAACACACTTTTGCCCGACCTGGGAGTTGAACCGCGGACCTTAAGGTATCTGGCCGAGGCGTTACACTCAGAGAAACGTCACCATAGTCATCATTAGCCTATAAACGTCCAACTGCTGGGATCAGGCCTTCCCACACATAGAACATGCACATTGGGAGAGAGAAAAAGCAATATTTTCAAGTAAGAATAATAAATGATTAACAAAAAGTATGAGCTTGGTACCTATTGGGTTGTGGGTTGGGTGATTTAAAATTGTGAAATGTGGGTTTTTTTCCGTAGAACGTTTGTTTTCTGATTATCTGGTTTTCGTTCAATAATGTATATTTTCATCACTTTTATCGCTACATTTTCTTTAGTGACTTTACTGGAGTGTGATTTCAAAATTTTCACCGGTGATATTACAATAAACATGAAGTATAATAATTTTAGTTTTTCAGTCTCCAGTTCTTCCCTTAATGGGCAAAATTAAAAGAAATCTCAGCGATGATACAAAACAATCAGTAAATTTTACAGTATATTTTGTTATTGTTTATTTCTTTTGTATCATCGAATAATAATCTGGAATAATAATACTATTATTAATTATTAAAAATTAATAAAATAATTTATTTATTTACATTTTTGTTTTAGTTTTTTAGCGATGAAAAGTCATTGCATATTGCAGATTGCATTGAAAAGTCGTCACCCACCCGATGACCGGCCTTTTAACCACTGCGCCATAGAGCTCCTTGTTCTAGTCACTTTTCGCTAAACAAGTTACAAATGGATTAACGTAAGACTTTGACTTTTATAAAGACTAGCGACCCGCCCCAGCTTCGCACGGGTGCAATGCTGATACTAAATGCATGTATTTATACATATAAACTTTCCTCTTGAATCACTCTATCTATTAAAAAAAACTGCATCAAAATCCGTTACGTAGTTTTAAAGATCTATGTATGTATACATAGGGACAGACAGACAGCGGGAAGCGACTTTGTTTTATACTATGTAGTGATATGCTTTATCTATACTAATATTATAAAGCTGAAGAGTTTGTTTGTTTGTTTGTTTGAACGCGCTAATCTCAGGAACTACTAGTTCGAATTGAAAAATTCTTTTTGTGTTGAATAGTACATTTATTGAGAAAGGCTATAGGCTATATTACATCACGCTGTGGAACAGTCGCTAATTAACGCGGGTGAAACCGCAGGGCACAGCTAGTGTTATAATAAAGGTGTGCTAAGAAGCTCCGCGTAGTAAACCAAATATGTATGTAAAATTGAAATGTATTTATATATTCTTTATTGCACATAAACACAAATACAGAGAATAGTTTACAAACAATGGTGAGCAAAGGTGGACTTATCTCTAAAAGAGATCTCTTCCAGCCAACCTAAGGTGGAATGGGAGCATCATGTTTAAGAGGAAGCGACAAAAGTGCAAACAAAAATATCTTAACTATGAATAACAATATTATGTACATACATACAACACATATGCTACGATATTCTTAAAACTACATAAACATACATAATAATACTACATAAATATGAACATATACCTACATATAATAATAATAGTAATAAATATAACATAGTGTCTATCATTGTTTCATTGCGATGACATAAGTGATAGAAAGTGATCCTTGACTTTCTTTTTAAAGGATGTAATGGACGAACTATCCTGGATGTCTGTAGGAAGCCTGTTCCATAGCTGCGCTGCTCTGACCGTAAATGAATTTAGGAGGAAGTTAGTATTGACAATAGGAATCTCAAGCGTCTTCGTTATACAGGCACGTCTTGAGCGGCAAGGTGGGGGCAGGAGTTGGAAACGGGAACGAAGGTAAGAAGGAGAATTAGGGTCATTAAGGATGTTATAGAGATTGGAAAGGATGTGCACATTACGGCGATGTCTGATCGGTAGCCATTTTAATTCAGTACGAAAGTGAGAAACATGGTCATACTTTCGTAGGCCAAAGATAAAACGTATGGCCAGATTTTGCAGACGTTCTAGTTTTAGCAGTTGCTCCTCAGTCACATCCAAGTAACAGACGTCGGCGTAGTCTAGTATGGGAAGAAGAAGAGATTGCGCGAGCATAATTTTGGTTTGAAAGGGAAGAAAGTATTGAAGCCGCTTGAGGGAGTGAAAACTAAAATGTAGGCGTTTACTAATTTCACTGATGTGAGCTGACCAGGACATGTTACAGTCCAACGTCAAACCAAGGTTCTTTACTTTGTCGGCGTACTTGATGGGAACGCTGTCGTAAAGAAGCGCAGGTATATAACTCCAATCCAGCCTGTCTCTTAACCTACCGCTGCCCACAATCATGGCTTGTGATTTTGCAGGGTTAACAATAAGACCGAAGGATTCAGCCCAAGCTTGGACAGCAGATAAGTCGTGATTTAGGGCTTGAATCGTTTCCACGATTTCCGAAAGCATGAAATGCCTGTAAATCTGGAGATCATCAGCGTAAAGATGGAAAGGAGAAGAAATAACAGATGAGATTTTATTAATAAAAACAGAGAAAAGAAGTGGTGACAGCACACCACCCTGAGGCACACCAGCGGACAAGCTAATCCAGTCCGAAGACACATCATGATGCTTCACACACTGCATACGGTCATAAAGGTATGAGCGAAACCACTCTAACACCGGTTCAGAAATGTTGACAGAGCGAAGAGTGCCAAGAAGAAGGTCGAAGTCAACAGAGTTGAATGCACTGCTGAAGTCCAACAAGACCATTGCTGTGAGTTTGGTGCTATCCATAGCCCACCGAATGTCCTCCGTTATATTCAACAGTGCTCCAACAGTGCTATGGGATGGTCGAAAGCCGGATTGGAAAGGACATAAGAGGGAGTTGGATGCAAGAAAGGAGTATAATTGCTTGTGTGTGACGGATTCTAAAACCTTAGACAGGATGGGAAGTATGGATATAGGACGATATTGGGAAAAAGCAGAGGGGTTTGGATTTTTAGGGAGGGGAATGACATATGCTTTCTTCCACGACACTGAAAAGACATTGCGGGTAAGTGAAAAGTTTATTATGAATGTGACTACTGGCGCAATGTCCTCCAGTACAGGAAGAATCATGTCCATACTGAGACCATCACTTCCCACGGCCTTAGTGGTGATGGAGGAAATACTCCTCTTGATGTCGTCCTCAGAGACTGTGTTGAATGAAAAGGAGGGGCAATCAGGTGGAACAAGACTTAAAAGGAAAGCAAGAGAAGCAGACTTAGTAGCTTCATCTAAAATTAAGGGAGGAGTTGAAAAATAGTTGTTCAAAGCATCAAGATCCACTGAATTCTGGCAAGAGACAGTAGGTTTGCCCACGCCCAGGGTTTTCAAGAAGCTCCAAACATGTTTCCGACCAACACTTTCAATTTTCATATGGATATATTTTCGTTTAGCGTCCCTACACATTCTGTTACATATGTTGCGAAGTTTTTTGTAGGCTTGTAAGTTATCAGGAGTAGGAGTTTTTTTATTCTGACTTTTGGCTTTGTCACGTTTTGCCATTATCCTCCTAATAACCGGTGTAAGCCAAGGTGCAGGAATGTGCTTAATACGTACAGGTCGTACTGGCGCATGAATATCAAAAATGTTGGTCAATTTAACAGTAAGGTAGTTAGTCATGAAGTCAATATCATCCGACAAAAAAATTGGTGACCAATCCACACATCTCAGATCCTCTCTCAAGCGGTCCAAGTCCATATGCCGAAAGTTGCGCTGAAAAAGTACCTTTGATTTGACTTTGGGAGGACGAACTTTGAAAGTTAAGAAGATAAGGTCGTGGTAGGAAAATGGAGCAGTCATTTGCCCATGAGAAACAACAGAGTTAGGATTTGAAACAATCATCAGGTCGAGAAGAGAGGGCTTGCAATTTGGTGAGTAATGAGTAGGGGATGACATTTGAAGTACATCAAGATTAAGAGAAGACACTACATTAGTCAAATTACGGGCTCTAGTATCATTTTTCAATAAACATGTATTAAGATCTCCCATGAGAATAACATGATCAAAAAGTGGGACAAGATTCTCAAGAGTGTACTCCAAGTTCTTAAAATAGTCAATTTGATCGTTGGGGCTGTACAGAGCTCCCAACAGAATCTTTTTGTGGTAAATAATAATTTCTAAAAAAATGTATTCAATAGAACATGTGTACTGAGACGGAGAGCAGCTGACAACAGTGGCAGGAATGTGACCACGGAGGTAAATTCCCACGCCACCACCTCCCCGACCAATGCGATCATTGCGAAACAGCTTGTAGCCTGGAAGAGAACAACTAGTGGAGGGAAGAGAAGGTTTGAGCCAAGTTTCAGACACGAGAATACAGTCAACTACGCCGTCTCCGAAGGAAGAAAGAAGGTCGTTGTAATGAGCTGCAATGCTTTGCGCGTTAATATGCACTAGGGAGAGGAATTTAGAGTTTTTGTCAAATACAGTCATCAGCTTATTATCCAGGGTATCACAGTCAGACAAGGAAGAGTTATTGCTTTTGGCACTTTCATATTCATCAGATGAGCAAGAGAAATATTCATCATTCAAAATCATAGCAAGAAATAAATATTTATGTGTGTAAATAAATATATAACAACTAAAATTACTAACAAACAAAAAAAAAATAGTAAGTAATATAAATATATATATATATTTTTTTTTTAAAACCTCTTTTACATGCCATCCACATGCTTAAGTTGACTGAGATCAATAAAAACTAATTAATAATACACTAGGTTAACAAAAATAAAATAAAAAAAAGCAAAGCAAACTAAGCAGACAAAGTGGTCACCAAAGCATAGAATAATTGCCAAAGCTTAAAAAGCAAGCAACACGTAAAATATAACTTCACAAAACAACATAATTAACAGCAAAGGTTAAAGTTAGGTAATAACATAAAGCAAGAACACTTAGAAAGTAGTTTAAAATATAATTACAAGCCTCGATTACAAGCTTAGAGCATAATGCTCTAAGATTACAAGCAAAACAATATTTTGTGCTCTTAGGTAACAATGTCGTATGCAATCGGACCTCAGAACAATAATTCAGTGATTCGGACAAGAAGAAAAAAAAAATAAAAATAAAAATTGACATTGACAGTTAAAATTGAGAAAAAAAAAGTGACATTCATTGGCATGACAGTCATGACATAGAAATTTAATAAAAACCATTGACGGTTGCTGTAAAATATATTCTAAATGTATGTATGATGCCTGTTGTTTTCGAAAGAAAAATGTGCAAAACTTTTGCTTTAAAACAATACCTTCTAGTTACATTAAAGCAAGCGGTTTTTAAACATTCTCTTCCACTTACGATTTAAATTATTCTAAAAATCAGCATGTTTATCCTTTACCAAGCAACACGTGACTACAGCTGTTGCCCATTCCGTTTTGCATCTTGTTAGTAAATAAGAATTTTATATGACCAAGCCTATTTTGATTTTTAGAGCCACTTAAAAAGTAGACATCTATATATAAAGGCGAAGTACCATGTTAACTCTGATTACTGATTACACTAATCAAACAAACTCTAAAAATACTTTAATTAAAAAGTATATGTACTCAAAACTATTTTACTTTGTTTTTCATAAATACTTTTACATTTAACAGTTTGTTTTTGCTTGTGTGTTTGATTGTTCAAGGCAGTTTCTTCTATGACAAAATCGTTTTTCTCTTTATTATTCGGTTGTCTGCGATCTTCACAAGTTTTTTGGAAAGATCTTTCTCTCCTCGAAATTATCCTACAAATTATATTTTTATAAATATACATAGGTACATGTGGCCATTGAATATGATATATCATGGATATATCATAGCATCACTTCTGAACGACTCGACCGATTTAGCTGATTTATTTTTTCTTGTGTTCATAATTGCCAGGACAATGTTTGTATCAAAAAAAAGTATTCGACGAGATAGGGGTTTTCACTGAAGTCGCGAGCGGGCCACTAGTTTAAAATACTTAGTACAAGTGATTGTAACGTTTATTTAAGGGATAATACGTATTAATTGTTTCTCAATTTAAGACTACAACACCGACCAACACCGATACCAACAGTAATATAATTGAAAAAAGTCGCCGGGTGAGCGGGTAGGCCACTTGGCACAATTAGTCGCAACAACAACTTGTGAGCATTTGAAAAGGTTAGAGGCTATTTTTAGTTTTAAAAACGCATGAAGCACGTAATGTTTAGTATTACTACGAGAAAAATATGAACAAGCGGTAAAATTCGTATAAACCAACGAACACTTGATTTTCATGGAAAAAGAAGAAGAATTGTTGTTGGTTGTCTATGGTTTTACACCGTAAATTAATTAAACAAAAATAGGGCTTCGAATTGTTAAAACAACTATATCACAAAAACAAACTAAATAAAGTTACTAAAGTTTCGATGGAAGAACGCATATGAACAGATATTTCGGTCTAACACATCTTATGAATTTAAAACCACTTTGCAAATAGGCCGTCAAGTGCGTGTGATGCCAAGTTGCGTACATCACAAGCCTTAACAGTAATAACTTTTGTCTAATTTTCTAAACCTTGAAAAGTATAAATAAACTTTTCTTATTCGTCGCAAATTTGTTACACGAGAGTTTGAGACCTCGTAGTTTGGACTCTAAAGATATATTTTGTAGAATCCTTTAAACGAATGTCGTCTGTAACTCTAAAGCAATACAATATAAAGTCAGTTACATAAAATATTACGTACAAGCGATCGATTGAAGTAGCTATAATGTAATAACAAAAACAACGCAACAACTTAACTGTGAAGCAACTATCGACTGTACTGCAATAGTGTTACGGTTTAAACTAGCTTGTTATGATAATGGTGTTATTACTTTTTCGAGTGAGTTGATGGTATTGCGCGTAGAATACCTACTTCGGAGGCCGACGAGGGTCGATGGCTTCTTGGAGACACGTGAGGCATACCGTTAGCCTGCACACGCCGCCTCCAACACATGGAAAGGAAAAATCTGTGAAGTAACGTCAGAAAAAAACACCACTTCGTAGAATTGGACCTTTTACAGAAGAAATTTTCCATGACCGTTTTTGTTTTTGTAGGTTTATGAATGAAGCGTGGCCTAGGAATTGCCTATAAAATGCTTTGTTGGAATCAATGTCTATGAAATACTTTGATTGATAGTTCTCTTTGTAGAATAATGTATTCATGGTGCAATAGCATACTTTATAACTTTTCGTATAATAATATGAAGACGTCTTATGCTAAGATCGCAAATGTTGAGTTGACTTGGACACGGTCGGTTTTCAAAAGTGTTTTCTCGATTTTCTCCATGTTTTCCTCCTGTCAATTTCAAAATCTCATTTATAACTATTTTTTTTTTTCTTGACTTACGAGTTTTTTTTGTCTGTTATGTAGTTTATTTATCAACAAAAAAATGATGGTGTTTTGTATTTTTATATCGAATTACTTTTAAATCTCCAAATCTTGAGTAAACATCGTCGCTACTGTTAATGCAGACGCTACACTTCCTTGCTCACTTTAATACAAGACATTTTCAACGGTAACAGCATACGAATAAGGTACAAAACAGTTCTGACATTATCTTACATGACTGTGTGAGTAACAATAATTTTGAACATTGCGAATATAACATACAATGCTGTCGGTATGATAAGTTGATTACATCCCTGTGTGACCGAGATACAGAGGCCGCGAAAAGGTATCAGTCTCGTGAAGTTTTTATTTAAGTAGGTCTCAAGTTTCATGAACCTTTACAAGCCAAATGCCAGTGAAGCAGTTAAATAAGTAAACAGGTCTATGGAATTTATTAATGCGAATACTTAAATGTTATTACGAATTAATTAATATTAAGGTTTGAATCGAAAAAAAAATATATTTTTGTTCTGCCTTTATTAAACGTGCTAGCTTTCACAGTATTTCATAAAGTAAGAAAGTATAATGTTATGAAACTTTTTTGGATGGATTACTGATGGATTTCCGCAAAGTAACGCGTGATTATATAAAATGCAAAACAACTAAAAAGAAATATGGTTTGAAATTAAAATATTATAATTAATGACACATAACTTTAGCTGTAAGTATTGTCACTTTTTAAACTAATTTTCAAGTAGGATTTTAATAGGCTATAATTAAAGAAGAAGATACTGTATTAAACATTTAACTATATACTTTATTTTTATACGTCACTAGCTGGAAACTTATTGTAAATTATATAAACAAGAGTTATCCAATTTTGAGTACCTAAATAAAACAAACTTTTCAGTGATTTTTTGTTTCTAATTTAATTTAAACTATAATAGCAATAATAAACCATACAGTGGGTAAAGCAAAAATAAAGAAACTTTTAATACAAATTGTAAATAATATATTAAAGAGTTTCGATTCGCTTCGATGCATATCGATCCATAATCATATTATTTTAATTATCATGAAGCTCCCGTTGATGTCTTATGTAGCGGGGTTTGCGCGACGCCACGTGATCCTTGTTTGTTGTTGCGTTCAGGCCGATTATCGCTCCATTATGATGAATATAATTCAGATTAAGTATATTATGGTTTACATTTCACACAATGGTGCTTTGTGTTACAATATCCGATGACGAATGGCACAATCTCACAAGTATTCTTAAACATTTCGTAATAAAACCTTTTATTTTTGTTTAATCGCAGATATGAAACTTACGTGTAAATGTAATTCTAGTGAAATATTTTTTATACATAGATTATGACTCATTATCATGATCTGCCCACTCCCAATCGTCCAACTGCTGGGCTCTGATTTTCCCGTAAAAATAAAATACTTGTGAGATCAGGCCATAAGCTACCACGCTGGCCCTTTTGTAACGTCCACTACCTTAAGACAAAACCGGGATCAACTTATAGATATATTTAGAATAGATTTTATAGATTTATTTATTTATTACATATTTTTTTGATTTTATAGATTATTTGGATTATATAGAGATAATTTTAATTTCTATTTTGTAAATCAGCCATTCCATGACCCGAGATCGCAGTCTGAATTCTCAAACCACTGCGCCATTGAGAACCTCAACAAAATTAATAAATTAATTCACTAATGTTTAACACTAAAAACAAAAAACAAAAAACAGAAAAAAAAGATGAAGTCCATACGCTGGTGCAACGTGAAAACAACGCAGCATCAGTCACCTTCACCTTGCCGGTCCTCAGGGTGCTTCTTCACGCCTCTTTTGAAGGAACCTATGTCACAGGAAGGAAGTATAGAATAGTTCTCTCTTACTGTTGAGTCTCCTAAGTTTAGTCCTCCTTATACATTAGGGTTTAAGGCTACAAAAGTGATGGATACTTTTGGCCGGGCCGGGTACAGTCTGTTTAGGCCTCTAGATCAAGTTATAGTTTTAATGATTATTTCACAACAATATTTGCGTAAAATTATATGTAAATAATCATAAATATAGCTTGCCTAATTCTTAACTGATCTTTCAATATTTGTAAAAATATTAATATCGGATGTTGATGGCGTAGTTGTCGACATTGAGTAGGGCTTCTTTGGCTTACAGAGTAAGAGCAGATAGTGTTGATTAATTTCGGCGAGTGGGATTGAACCACGATAGCATAGTTGGTAGTGCACCTGACCCGGCATGTCATGGGGTGCGGGTTCGAATCATGCTCGTGGGATTTTTTAAACACTTTGTCTTTTTTCAATTTATAGTTTTAAGTTTGAAAGAATAATACTTCTGTAGCAAATAAAATATATTTTAAATTATTAAACGATAACAGAGAGGAGCGCTTGGTTTTCATTCATTCAAATGGTAACTGACGATGATACTACAAGTGGAGTGGCCATAGGACACAATATATATTTAATAATGATAGCACAAATTAAAAGCGCCAAAATCAAAACACGCAATTCCAAATCGCAAAAATAACACTTATTATGCAGTTTTATGCCTGTGTCACTCCAACTTTTAGACGTAGCTGCCTAATTTCGCATAGACAATTTAAAAGATTTACAGTTACATCTTTTATCACATATTCATTGCTCAACAAACATATAAAGTATGTTAAACGGAACAGAGGAGTTCGATGGCGCAGTGGTTAACGCGCCCGGTCTGCGAGTGCTGAGGTTAAGCAACTTTCGCAAAGGCCGGTCATCGGATGGGTTTCCAAAAATAAATCATTTCGAGCTCCTCCGTGCAAGGCACGTAAAGCCGTTGGTCCCGGCTGCATTAACAGTCGTTAACAACCACCAACCCGCATTGGGCCGGCGTGGTTTATGGCCCGTTCTCCATATCCATCCACAGGGAAGACTCGTGCCTCAGCAGTGGAGACATAAAATGAGCTGATGATGATGATGATGAGGTCACCCGATTAAAATAAAAGAAGTCATGCAATATGGTATATAATACAGTTACAAAAAATTATAAGACGATCAAAACGTCAGCCACTCTGTGACCACTACATTAGGATAAAATCAAATGTAAAAATTAAATGCGAGTAGATTTATATAATTTATTTCATTTCAATGCATTTCAATGTTAAGTTCAGCACACAAAACCCACTTCCAACAATTTTGAATGTATTTCACTTTTGCACTAAAAACTACTTCATCGAACCGTCGAACATTCTGGAAAAAGTACCGAATGTTACAAAATCGTTGGATTGGACACATCACGGCCGTGACTCCCTGCCAATATCAAGGTTTCCGTGACACGCTCTTGTTTACGACAAGACCGATACGCATGCTGTATGTTATTTTGAGGTCGTTGTCGCGACCCGAGCGGACGCAGCCCGAAATGGGTCGATGTAGGAATTCATAATCGAACACTGGCGGAAGGACATTCATTGTTTACATTCACAGTAAATATGTCAGTAACGCAATTTGAATTTGGGAGACGCCAGTGGTATGATAACGCTATGGTTGTTTCGGTACGTACCGTTATGTTAGAGTTAACTTTTTCCGAAAATTATCTTCGTGTCGAAGAATGTAAAATATTTTTTCTGGGTTAAATATTGTTATATTGTTAAACATCTTCCCCTTCAATTCCTCCCTTAATTTTCCCACTCTACATTTTTTTTTTGTACCTAAACCCATGACGATTTTGATCTAAGCCCATTAATTGTAGCTATGTCTTGATTTTTGATTTGGAGGCCTTTCAGTTTAAAGGCACTTTACTTTACCTCACTTACTGTAAGTAATTTAAAAATATACAAATATATACATATCTACTCATTTTATTAGTCATTAATGATATTTTTTTTCATAATGAGGACAGCATTCAGTTCTAAGTTATACATGTAACTTACTTGTCTTTAATTTAATTGACTGTCCCATTTAAATCAACGAAAGTATTATAAAATACCTGTTCATGCACTTAACGGCAATAATGCGTAAATATATGCGTATATACGAAAAAAATTTTTACAATTTGTTAATTCATACATAATCGTGCATGAAGAGGTGACCTCTTTAGAGATGCCACGGATCTTTCACATCGTTTTGTTTCTCACCTGCCGAATGTCAACCTTATGGGCTAGCCAAAGCGAATTGCAAGAACCTCACTAATTTTATTGTTTTTCTCACGCTGAATCATACATAAGCCGACCAAAATAAGCGAGCCGGTCTGAGTGTCCCCATTTTTTGCCACAAACAACTCGTGAGTTCAACAACCTTTCTCTCTGAACACCTAGCTTGGAGGCGAATGGCCAAACTATCTCTGTACCAAAAGCTCACGCATGGAATCATCGCGATAAATTGACTGTTTCTAATGCTGAGTCACAATTAAGGTATTGTTTTGAATGAAGTTCTACGTTCTATTTTTTTTTAATTTAAAGGGCATTACTCTTTGTGAGTACTTTAGAGTTTAGTTTAGCAGACCAAACTTATTTTACATACTAGAAAGGTATAGGGTAAATGACCTTGTTTGGAATGTTGTGTATCCTACATGTACGAGTGTATAAAGTTCAATAAAACGAAAAGGTACGAATAAGTAACATTACGTACAGTTTTTTTAACACACATACAGTTTTGTAACAATTTAGTATTCTTGACTTCAACGGACTGAACTATTTGAACTGTTCGTAAACCACAAGACTATTTATGTAGTTCTGTGTGGCGTACCAATGTTAATTTCATTTCACATGTAATTTCGTGCTAATTGCAATCATAAATTGCAAATGAATTGAATTCCAAAACTTTCCATTCCATCTTGTTCGAAAACTTGCAATAATTTTTTGATAGAGATATAATTTTATTCGAAATATTTAAAAAGGTTTTTATAGTTAATATCATAGCTAACTTGGCTTTGTGAAATTAATATTAATATGGAGGCTTCTTTAACATTGAAGATTATTTTTTTTAAAGTGTAAAAAGTAAAGAATAGTAATATTAACCTCAACTGGGCCTTCCTCAAACACTTCCACTTTTCTCGATCCTTGTCAGTTTTCCACTATCTGTCTCTAAAGGCAGCAATACCATCTTGCCAACGCTAGCACCTACCAAACTCGACGATAGCATTATCTCAAAAGAAAAACCAAACAATCGACAAATTAAAGACAACAAAAACTCAAATTACTCAACCTTTTTTGCGACGCGAGACTGAAATGGAACCGTGCCGAATACGCCCACGGTGCCGCAGCATTCTACATTCAGTGCGAGGATCTCAACTGGGATTTTAAAAACATTACCTACCTTAGGAAGCGATAGATAGAGGCTATCAAATCTAATTTAAATCGCGCGTAGAAAATACAAGCTTTTCATTTTTATAAATACAGAAATAAAAGTACCTAACATTTGAATGTATAGGAAATCGGAAATCCCAACGACTTTATGTTTCATTTTCGTCGTTCAACGTCGTTAACAACAACGAATCTGCTCTGGGCCCGCCCGATTTTGGGCCTTTATTTCTGTACTAGCGGCCCGCTCGCGACTTCGTCCGCTTGAGTACCGGGTCCAATTCTATGCATGCATTATACATAAAAACCTTCCTCTTGAACCACTCTATCTATTAAAAAAAACCGCATCAAAATTCGTTGCGTAGTTTTAAAGATCTAAGCATACAAAGGGACATAGGGACAGAGAAAGCGACTTTGTTTTATACTATGTAGTGATTTGCATCCATAGGCAAAGCTCGTGCCCTAGCAGTGGGAACATAAAATGATCTGATGATATTAAAATTAATATTAAAATCAATTTTCATTTTAATACGTACGAAAATAAAAATTACCTAACACTAGAATTTATTGAAGCGACAAATGACAGCGCTTGTATTTAAAGTTGAATTCACTCTGTGTTCGTAAGCGTGTTATAACCGTTCCAATAAACGTCATCATATCGGCAAACACTAGCCTGGTCACGTCGCCTTGCTCCAAACCGTGGTCGAGTGCAGCGGTATTACGAAAGTCGACTGTCGAAGTATCGGTCTCCGCTGTAGAACGAGTCGATGGGCGCGTTTTTGGGACTCCTGAGGTGAAATATTTTTATTTTCCTCGTCATGTCAGTAAAGAATAATGTCGTATATCTTAGCTGTATCTTAAAAAAAACATTTAATAAAAATGTACATAGTACCATATCGATATTGCTTGAAAGAGCGGTTGCAGATTAAAGGATACCGGTATAAGGAGAGAAAGCTACCTTTAACTAGTGGTTTGCAAATGGTTAGTGAAGCAGAGCTAATTGAGCATAATATTACTTGTTTATATTTTCGAAGAAATATCTCTATCAAAGACGTAGTGCATAAAGATACACACCAATAATTTATCGTAGTTCGTAACCCAATTGCTACCTACTTCGTATAGCTTCTCATTTCAGAATAGGAGGCTCTCCTATTTATTATTCTAGAAGACTCACTCTTGACCTTCATTGAAGAGTCCTTGTTGCTTTGATCATTTCGCAATTCCTGCTAAGTATACAATCATGGGACATGCGCAGGTTCCTTCATTAAATATACTAATACTTTATTACTAAGGGTTTGACAACGAGTGTGGGTATAGATTTGTGTTTGTGTGTGTCTGTTTGTGTTATGCATCTATTTTCCCTACTATTGTTAAAGTAAGAAGGCCATCCTTACTCATATGGAACGTTTATAGGATGACAGTCAATGCTAAAAAGACCTGAAAAAGAATTTTATATTGTTTTCAAAAGTTTCAACGAACACTACACGAATTCCATTTTATCTAGATTTTAATTTTAAAATTGTGAGACTTACTTTCATTAAAACCGTCCAAATTATTTTCTTCCTACTATTCGCTGCTGCTGATTCGCTGTATGTTGTATGTATAAAAACGATATTTTTCAACAAATTCTTTCACCCAAGTTCTATGATACCCCTATACTCTAACTATAGAATAACGAGCTTCCTAGAAGTTGCATTCACATCGAGTTCACACACGTTCGTGACTGTATCTGAATCGATTATTGCACAATATTGTATTTAATTGCCCATCCACAATTAGTGAGCTCGACCGATTTGCTCCACTTAAAACAGATTAACTTTTTACAGTGTTCAAAAGAACCAAGATTACGGTTATACTGTTGCCAAGCTATGGACTTCAATAAAATTATGCCGTAAAATTATTGAGGCTGTTGCGCACAAGGATGATCAGATAATATATGCACTAGCGACCACAGTTTGATTTATTCTACCTACCTTTGGATATATATTTACGGCTAAATTATTAAGTACCCAAGCAGCACACAAGCGTTTACAATTTACCAGCTCCTTTAGAACTTAAGGTCCTTTTAATGACGTACAAGAGTGTCAAAAGATGCTTGAGTGTTAAAACAGCAAGTCAAAACTCAACTGTACATCTTTAAGCGTTTTGTGAAAACTTAAGCTAGCTTTATCGTTAAAGCTGTATATAGAGTGGTTTTTGTATGCGGTCGCTTCCTTACTACTGCACTAAATGTTCTTATGGTATGACTTGATACTTGTTTCTGTACAATGGTGTACGCGACCCCCATTATAGAACATAATCTTAAAGCGTAATTAGGCACTTTTGTGAATACAGTGGTTTTATAACTACTGTCTACAAGAGTGCTTTAAAACTAAAAAAATAAACTACATCAATAGTACAGCTTTAGTCTTCCAAATATCGTCTAAACTGTATAACAAAATGTCGCCATTTTAGAACGAATGAAAAATTTTTATTATATAATATAATTATAATATAATTATTATAATTAATTGGTTTAATTATAATATAATTAAACCAATGTTAGTTAATTAGATTAAAATTTTATAATAGCTTAAACCGTTTCATGATTTTCAGCTAAAATAATGATCGCTGTGTCCTAAAATCTATTATTTTAAATATAATTTATATAATTATAACCTTAAAAACAAACATTTACTTACCCGTCTTTAATATTTATCTTTATGTTTTTATGATTGTTTTACTGGCGCGTTAAAATATTGCCAATAACCAACCACACATTAACAATAAAATTTAATTTGCTCTTTGTTTTAACAATTAACACCATCAGATTTCTAAGATTTAACTTGTACTTGTGATTTCACTTTGAAATATAAACATATGCGTCACCATTTTATTCTTGTACGAAATCTTTCTCGTTTATTTTCATAGTTTTCTAATTCACTTCAAACTCATATTAAAAACTTTTATCATTATAAAATATTATTTGGAGTGTAGTTGCTTCTCCTTACACCGATTAACAGCTCTTAACCAGCTAATAAACAGCATCTGCTCTCTTCTACAGCTAATATACAGCTATACTAACGATAAAAGTTTTATAATGTGGGCCCTTTTTAATTTGTAAGGTCTGTATATCCGAATATACAGCCTTTTTACAGCCTCAATATGCAGCTATAAGTATAAAAATAAGTACAAATACAGCTTTTATACAGCTTGTGATGCTACTTGGGTAAAAGGGTGTAAGTTTGAGGATTAAGAATTTAGCAAGTTTTACATTAAGGTTTTATATTTTTTATTACTAAAAATAAGTGAAAAATATCGCATCTACGAAATTTCTTTGACAAATAACCATAATTCATTATTTCCTATTAATTAATTCCTAGTTTGAAAAACTTCACAGTAAAATTAAAACAAAACTACAGAAATATCTAGAATAGCCAACATATAACAACAATATCTATATATTTGAAATACGTTTTATCATTTACGCTATTTAATTAGTTCTATAGTGAGTTCTCTCAATCTTCTCTCTCTCTCTCTCTCTCTCTCTCTCTCTCTCTCTCTCTCTCTCTCTATCTGCTAAGTTAGTAAGTATTTATTCCGAGTGAAGTCTGCTTTCAACTTCACCCATCATCACATACCATTTAATGAAACGAAGGTCAACCTGCTTTCCTGGTATGGATAGAAAACACTAATAAAAAGGACTTGTTTGTCAACTAGGCCGAAAATTCGGCCGAGTTGGATTCATTTGAAAATACCTACTTTTTTCGTCGTTAACTCAGCCACACGTACAAAGCACAGCCAGTGAAAACACATTTAAGCCAAACACTGTGAATTAACTTGAATATTAAAAAAATATAGCTGACTACAAAGTTTTAATACAACCAAGTACAGTATTAAGAACATGACGAGTTCTATAAACTGGTTTGTTTTATATAGCTCATTGAATCTAACTCATTCATAGATTTATTTACTTGGTTCAAATACGATGAGTTCTCAACTTAGAACAATAATAAGCATAGAAGGTTCGATCAATGTACTTAGACTCCTTAAATTTAACATAAAGGGCAAAATGTGAATAAATGAAATGTACTTATTATCATAGTTAACTTGTATTAATTAAAAGCCAGCTTACGAGAGTGTTTGGCAGATGCCTTTTCTGAATAACAATCTTGTCAAACGCTCGACACGTAGTGATTGTTGATTTCTATTAGATACAGTTTTATATACTCGTAAAAATGGAAACTTTTTAAATGTCTTGTTGGCTTTAAGATAGTCTTGGCATTGTCACAGTTTTCAATAATAAAATAAATTTATTTGTCTTGATGATAACCAATGATCACAAAACGTGATATTTGAACTGAAACACTTGTTATTATTTATGTTTAAGTAAAATAATTTGAGTGGTATGATGTAATTTAAAATCATCATCATCATCAGCTCATTTCATGTCCCCACTGCTGGGGCTATGCTTTCCCTATGGTTGGATAGGGAGAACGGGCCGTAAACCACCACGCGGGCCCAGTGCGGATTGGTAGTTGTTAACGTCTGCTAATGCAGCCGGGACCATCGTCTTAACGTGCTTTCCGAAGCACGGAGGAGCTTGAGATGATAAATTTTTGGTCACCCAACCGATGACCGGCCTTTGCGAAAGTTGCTTAACCTTAGCACTCGCAGACCGGGCGCGTTATCCACTGCGCCATTGAGCTCCTCCGAGATTTAAAATACTTTTTTTAAATAAATGTAAAATAATGTTAAAACATAATGTTTTTTTAAAATTTGTCGACATTTATATAATGCTTTTGTTAAGTGTTTTGCGAATAACAGAAAACAGTGGAAAATAAAGCATTGCAGTCTTACTAGTAATATCGCCAAGGTATTTGAGTGAGATATGGTCGTAACACATTTCTCACAACTGTATTCCCAAAACTGTGGTCAGAATTTGAGCAGGATTAAAAATATTGCACTACTACAAGTTATTTTCGTGAATTCAGAGTGTCTTACTTGTCTTGTTTTTAAATAATATTGCGTTTGCTTTTTGTCAGCTAATTATTGCCTATAGTATATTTAAAAATATTGCAAGCTTAAAACTACCTCAAAAATCATCTTGTTTATTGCATAATCTTTGAAACTGCTAATTAAAATTATCAGTTCCTGTGTAATTTGTTAAGAAGTATTCATGTGATGAATTCGATTATATATTATTTAGAGTTTGTCCAGTGAAGATGAAGATGACATCGTTTTCCATAATTCTGCATCTAAATAGTTTTATTTCTTCAATTTGTTGTCACTGAGTAATGAATAACTAATTTGTTAAAATCATATTTTCTCATATTTCGTTAGCTAGTCTATAAAAAGTTCTAATCAGAATAGTTTTTGTCATTGAATTTATAATCAATGATTGCCAAATCACAAGTTACCCCTTAATCCTAAGTACCTATATATCTTAGGAATCTGGAGCAACTTGTGATTACGACATATTGTTAAGTGTATATATTTAAAGTCAATATATCAGCGCCCGTCGTCGCCTCATTACCGATATCATTTGTTTCTACTGTAAGAAAAGTTCAAGATTACAATTTATGGCCAGGTAATAATCTCACTTCGTGCTGTTGAAATTAAACATACGAAACGACAATAAGTGGGTACACATTCCATTTCACAATTCACCAATAACATTGTTTATCCACGCATTTCGAGGACATTTTATCGAACCGCCAACACAATCCTCTTACGAACGTGACGTGTTTGATGACACACCTATTTCGTACCGTTAAGTATTTCGACCTGTCCATCTTTGAAAATATTGTGCAATAATTTATGGAATTGGCAATGACCGCCTGTTCGTTTTAAATATTTAATCAGATTAGCTACGTAAATAAATGGCCTTTCCAACGGAATTCACCCGTTTTATACAGTCTGCGATGTTAAAAATTTATATGTACCATTCGAAGAGCGATCTTGATCTGCAGCCGCATAGTCATTTACAACTTTTTTAACCCCACGACACAATTAACCCTCTTCTTATTAAAGAGCCTTTAAAAATGTACGTAATGTAATGTGTGTATGTAATGGCCAACTTAGAAACATAATATGTCGACGAGAAGGATTGTAACTTGAACCTTGCATATATAGTTTAAAAAAACTTTACAACTAAATGTGTCTATTTGCATATTTTTAAATAATTATAATATCTTTGACTCGTTAAAAGATTCTGCCCCAATATCGGCTGGAAGGCGAACCTAATAGTATTACTAATACCTGCCTAATTTCTGCCGTCAAGCGGTATTATTTTGCATTGCTATGCTCCGTTTAGAAGGGTACTGATCTTATGAAATGACTGGGCATAGAGGCACAGGAACTGAAGGGTCGACAACGGGCGTAAGATAACCCTTGGTGTCTATTTATTTATTTATTAAATAGGTAAGCCAACGTTTGTGTACAATGAAATTTACTAGTTACATATACCAAGTTTACAATTAATTACCACAAACAATTAAAGGCTAACGCAGCATGCTAAAAATGTGAAAACGTAAAACAAAAATTTTAAACTAATTCTATTAAATTTGTGAGGAGCTCGATGGCGCAGTGGATAACGCGCCCGGTCTGCAAGTGCTGAGGTTAAGCAACTTTCGCAAAGGCCAGTCATCGGATGGGTGACCAAAAATGTATTATCTCGAGCTCCTCCGTGCTTCAGAAAGCACGTAAAGCCGTCGGTCCCGGCTGCATTAGCAGTCGTTAACAACCACCAATCCGCACTGGGCCCGCGTCGTAGTTTATGGCCCGTTCTCCCTATTCATCCATAGGGAAGGTTCCCCAGCAGTGGGGACATAAAAATGAGCTGATGATGATGATGATTAAATTTGTACCAGTTTGGCGAAACCTAGAAGGCGAAGGTGCCGCAAGCAAACTTGGAGAAAGAGGAAATACGTGTGCTGGGAGGGAATTACATATTTTGGTGGTGCGACAAGGATTGATTTACCAAAGGAGACTAGGCGATTTTGTATGGGAAGTGGTCTATGAACCAATACAAATACCGTTATGGTATTTCTACAGGGATACCTCAACTACAACATTACTTATTTTAAATACAAAATATAGCAAAAACATATGTTTTCTAAAGTATTCTTTTTCTCAAAACTGCCGGGTCAGTCTTCGATGCCCCTTTGATCAGAAGTGTATTTGAGATATCCCTATAGAAAAACCATAACAGTATGTGTATTGGTTCATAGACCATTTCCGCCTAGTCTCCTTTATTTCTTCGTGATGGAGTAGTCAGGATTTCCATCAGGCAGGCCTTATGGTCGCTTACTTGCTCAATAACATAAAAAGAGCTTACAAACCATTTCCTATCACAAACAGTTCGTTTTCCTGGTAAAAAAAATGTTAAACTAAAATAAATAAAAGGACAAGGAACATGTAGGTAACGTGTTTTATATTCACGTCGCATTCAAACGAATGTAGGTAATATCAGTATCTGCATATAGACACGGCACTTCCGTAGCGTGGGGGACCCGCATTGCAAACATTTTCACTGGCGATACTATTTTTACGACTCACTACTGATAGGTAATTTATGTTATCGGTTACTTGTACTTTTTTAAGTCCAAAGTCTTTTAAAAAGCAATAACTCCTTCTTTCTAGTCTTATTTATTTTATTTATTTATTTATTTCGGGACAACAAACAGTTACAAAATATTATAAAAACAAAATCTTACAAATCTGGTATAATCATACCCAATCAACATATACAATATTGTAAACCACAACATTATCCACATATTAACAAAGAAGAAGTGTGCAACTGTGGACCTTAGACCACGAAAGCTAATACAATTTTGCATTACAACAATTCACATATACATATTTTGTTTTTTTACAAAAAACAGAATATCATGAATATAATGCATAAGTAATTTTAGTCTTGTGTATTGAGACTTTTTTATCACTGTCCAAAACTTCTGAGATGACACCCGTGATACAAACGAACCACTCTTACTATTGGACGAACTCCCTAACTCGAAAACAATATTCAGCTGTACCATACAAAACATCAATATTCATTCGACCAAAATGTATGGAACAGCTGAATTTTATTTTCGAGTAAAGTGTAGTAGTAGTAAAGTTCGTCCAATAGTAAGAGTTGTTCGTTTGTATCACGGGAGTCATCTCAGAAGTTTTGGACAGTGATAAAAAAGTCAACCTGTATATACAGTAGTTAGGTATACAGTTAATTACTCTTTTGTTATATTTATAATAATAATCTAGGCTTTTGTTGTTGTACAATATGTACTGAGAATGACCCGTGACCTAAGCTAGAATCACAGCATTGGATTATACACATTTATTATGAGATTACCTTAGACCATGGTAGGAAGAGGATACCAACTGCAGTATACATACATTATTGTCTGTGTTAAGCTGTTGACATATTTTACCGAGCCAATTATAGGTAAATAAATCTATTTAAGTACCTAACAATGGTGGAGCTCGTGCGCAGGTGTCACCGGATATTAGTAGTGACGTTGCTTCCGTACGCCATTGGCAAGTGCGTAATCAATGAAAAATCGACTATCAGTCTATTCTTTCATACGGATTATACATTGTTATTTTTAGTATACAAATAACATGACAAACGTTTATCCAGTTTCGGAAACCAATACGAAGACGCAGGTGCATTCAGAAAAAAATAAAAAATAACAATATTAAGATTTTATATAATATGTCTTATATATAAAACAAGGAAAATAAACAAAAATCCTAAGACACGTCAGTCTTTATTTCTTTTCAAAAAGCCAAATAACAATTTTCATGTATTTTACTTAAAAAATGACGGACTTTCATACAAACTTTCACCTCCTATTTGCCCCCTTAGGGTATGATTTCCGTAAAATCCTTTCTTTGTGGCTGGTTACGTC
Source organism: Eudonia mercurella (assembly GCA_963082485.1). NCBI lineage: Eukaryota > Metazoa > Arthropoda > Insecta > Lepidoptera > Crambidae > Eudonia > Eudonia mercurella. The sequence continues at coordinate 13,124,277 of OY720027.1, forward strand.
ACCCAATTAACCTATAGTCTAAATTTAATCTAATTAGCTTCAACAGTTTCGGCTCGTCGATGATGAATCAGTCAGGACAAGTCATTATATGTAAATGTTCAAATAATTTTTAACGCAAATTTTGTTGCGAATTTTGTTTTTTTTTTTTTTTTTCATTATTTGTACCTATATAGATTATAAAAAAACGCCTCGGAGTTATACCGAAGCTCCCGGGTGCAATTTCCAGGTAGGGCAAAGTATGTTTCGGATTTTTCGATTCATAGCCCGGGTTTGTGTTCACCAACCTGCATTTGACAGTCATACGCTATTTACTTTACGTATTTTCTTACTTAATATAAAACGCAATGTTTTTAGCAATTTCTGGGACAATACAATAAAATATATCTCGATTTTCAATAGGTTCGGAGTTAATAAGTTTATGGTTTAAATAGGTTCACTGAAATAAAAATGTCGTTGTCAGGTTTTTTGTTTACTTAAAAAACGTTTTATACATTATTTACATAAGGACCGTTGGATCATAGTCACAATGCTATTTAGAATTTCAAATCCATCAATATTGTAAATTTTACGTCCTTCAATTTTATTAACAGATAACAATGATAAATGTTACTAATTTTGGCTCTAACATAATAATATGTCATGACATTTGGTTAAATAACGTTGATTTCTAACTTTTGTATTGTGTTACAGTTACATGTAAATTACTGAAATAGCTGTATCTGTTTCAATATTATATTTTCTTGAGAGCGAAAGCGTTTTCTCATTTCTACAAAATAGTTTTGAACTGAACTTATATATAAATTCGAACAGATCATTTGCAAAACTTTAAACCGAACACTTTACGGATTAACCGTGTTTATTTCATTTATCCTTTTAGGCTGATGATTTACCATTTGGGACGTCATACAGAGCTCAATGTTTGCATAAACTTTGGAAAACATAAAGAAAATCTTTATTGTGTAGGTATATAAGTCTTGATGTTAACATATCCAATATCTGATCAGGTTAAGATATATTTTCAATGAAAACTGAGCAAAGTCACGTAATAAAATTAACCGGAAATAATGGCCTAACAATTTTTACAACGAGACAAAAAAACAACTTTTACAAACGTTCGTTTGACTTTTATAAATATTTCATACAAGCATACTGCACCCTATTATAGACTTGTAACCTATTATAGACTACTGTTAATGGAATGTCAGAGTAAGCCGGCATCATCGTTTAACACATTGCTAATTTTCGGATGGAATTTTGATACTAGAGGAAACAAAAACGACCTTCATGATACAGTTGAGTTTCACACTACGAGCAGTTTGGAAGCTTGTCAAATTACTCGCCTTATCCTATTAGACAGAATTAATATTAAACGAGTATGTCATTACGTGCCAACTACGATTAACAGTGACAAGGTCCTGAACTGTAGAGCTCATTACTGTGCCTGTCTAGATTTTCCGTATTCACAATCTATTACAATCATCACCATCATCATCATCATCTCAGCCAAAAGACGTCCACTGCTGGACAAAATCCTTCCCCAAGGATCTCCACATCGACCGGTTTTGTGCTGCTCGCATCCAGCGAGCAATCTATTACAATACATTTAATAAAAGTTATAAGCAGATAGTTCCACACGCCTGCATATAAGACTACCACTATCTGTAAATTTTCCTTAATAGAATTTGAACTTTATGTATATGGGATATGGTTGAACATTTTTGAATTGGTTGATGTGCAACCGTCTGTACTACTTTACAGATAGCAGAAGTTATTGTACCAATTTTAAACTAAGTAGGTGGCTATAGTGACGACTGTATAACGACATCCCAAGAGAACTTCAAAATATTTTTACCAGCTATTTATTTATTTTTTATTTTATTTTTTATACATAGCTCGGCAAATGACTCCACTCCACCTAATGTTAAGTGGAAACGGAGTCCAGATGCAAGGACAACTGGTGCAGCGTGAAAACAACGCAGCATCAGTCGCCCTCACCTTGCCGGCCCACAAGGTGCCTCTTCATGCCTCGTTTGAAGGACCTCATGCCATAGAAAAGAGGAAAAACGTGTGCTGGTAGACTATTCTATCTTTTCGAGACAGTACAGCGGTGACTCCAGAGAGCAGCACGCGTACTCATATGGAAGAAGGGAGAAGGTGGGATAAGGTCAAAGAGTTCTTCAGAGCACTTGTCGTAGTATAAGCGGTAGAAGACGCTGAGTGACGCTGTATCTCTACGCTATTGCAGTGGCTCGAGAGCATTAGTGATCTCTGCATTGCCGATAATGCGTAAAGCTTGCCGCTGCAATCTGTCCAAGGCATCGAGAAGGTACTTTGCGGAACCGTCCCAGAGGTGCGAGCAATACTCCACGCAAGACCCTATGTCTTGTACAAAAGGCACACTTCCGCACCCTGTTCAGGACACCGAGTTTACGTGATGCTGTTTTTATCACGGCTTCGATATAGTCCCTCTGGTTCAGATCGCAGCAAATCTTCATACCGAGCATGTTAATACTACTCTGCAGGCCGAGTGATGTGCCTTGAAGAGAGGGAAGGGGTAAGAATGGCAACTTTTTTGCGGTGTACGCGCATCCCTGTGTTTTCTTGGCATTGAACTCAACAAAATTATTGGAGCCCCATTTAGATACGAGATCCAATACCCGATTGAGCTCAAAGACAAGATTTACTCGTTTCTCTTCAGTCTCGACCTACCGCTGGGTGACCGTTATACCCACCATGCACTGTACTATCATCTGCATAGAATGAACATTTCCAGGTGAAAGCATATCATTAATATGCAGAAGGAACAGCGTGGGGGATCAAACGGACCCCTGAGGGACCCCAGCGTTCACTGACACGAACCGCGAAGCGCATCCGTCTGAGAGTACTCGGATTCTACGCTCATGTAGGAAGCCAGCGACCCAGTTGCAGAACTGAGCAGGCAGACCGTATGCCGGGAGCTTGGAGAGAAGAGCTTTGTGCCAGACCCGATCAAAAGCCTTGGCTATGTCAACGCTAACAGTCACCGACTCGCCACGCTTATCAATAGCCTGCCCAGAGATGTGTAATATACGCTAAAAGATCACCCGTTGATCAAGTTGATGAAACGGTCGCCAATAGGCGATCGTGAATTAAGGGGTGTTCTTCTAGATAGCGGATAAGCTGTTTGTTTAGAATCCGCTCCATGACTTTACACAAAACTGAAGTAACGGCTATTAGGCGGTAGTTAATCGGATCTGACCGATCTCCTTTTTTCAGAACCGGTTGCACATTAGCATCTCTCCAAGATTCCGGCACACAACCTGAAGAAAGCGAAAGACGGGTAAAGGCGTGTTAACACGGGGGACAACTCCGCTGCACACATTTTTAAAACTATTGCTGGGATATCATCAGGGCCATTAGCTTTCCTAACATTTATTGACTGCAGCTCCGCACGTAGATCACACTGCCTGATTTTAATATCAGTCATTGTGTGGCCACAGTGAGGAATTGTAGGTGGCTGTGCAATGCAGTCATCGATTCGGGAGTTAGCCGCAAAGATTCCGGCCAGGAGATCGGCCTTCTCCTGCGGCCTGTGAATTGAATTAGCAGAGGTCTGAAGTCCACGTTCCATGTACCATCTGATGTAGGAGATAACTATAGCGGCATTGATGTCTTCCGTCTATACCTTGGAAATATTATGAGGTGCGATTCTTTGTCCTCATCGTCACTTGTCATCAAGTGAGATGAAGGCAATGCGGTTTTTTTATTTATTAATAGAAAAAATCCGGTACTGCAAGTCGAATAGTAAATTAATCAATCTTATACTGATGTTGGTCCAATCAAATGAATAAATTAAATTGAATATAGAAATTTCACATAAGTTTCCTTTCGTTAAATTAAATTGGCTATAGCTACAGTCTTAGAGAGGCCTATGTCCAGCAGTGGACTAGTATAGACCTATGATGATGATGTTGATGATAGCTACAGTCTTAATTAAGACTACTAGTTTGCTAGCTTATTTTGGGTTTTTATGTTGTCCCAATATATTTTTATTTAACTAATATGACGACCAAAGTATTCTTTGAAGGTAAGAAAGGTATTGAAAACGCACGAAATGTTCTTAAAATATTACCAGAAATATTACCAGACAGAAGGCACCATAGTTAATCTTTAATTAATTACAATTTCGTAATATATTGATAAAACCACATGATTGCAATTTAGTTTATTTTTTGGCACTTAACGACCTCTTGAACTGCCATCGATATGACGTAAACGTTTAAAATTTGAACTTGTTTTTAATTGCGAACAGTATTACGGAGACAACCGTAGACTCAGTGCTTCGGAAGGTACGCTTGGCCGTTGGTGCCGGTTGTTGTATAATGGCAGACATTAACACCCACCAACCCACTTTGTAAGTTAAGTAAGTAAGTAAACAAAATAAATAAAAGTCAACCTGACAGGTCAGCGATTGGGATTTGAATGCCCACCTATACCGATATCATAGGGTGGGGATTTAAATCCCGCTCGTGGACATACACTTTTCCGAATATAAAGGGATATTAAAAACATTGGGCTTCCGTGGTGGATTATGACTTAATCTTTCCAATGCTATGGTCCCAATAAAAAAATTTGTAAATTTTTTTTTAAGTTGAACGGTTTTATTGAAAATAAAGATTTAAATAAAATATATGTACACAATGTACTAAAAGCTAAAAAATAAGTCGGTAGGTCCTAGGTACCAGTCATCGCACCACTCTCCACATCAACCTAGGCCCCTAGGGCATTGATCAGACAAAAAAATAAAATCGTTGGGCGCACGTAACCTGCGTAAATAAGTAAATAGCATTTTTGTATTATGATAACGGTTGACTTGATAAAAATTGCACACGCATAAACATATATATATATTATTTTCATAAAGAACTATTCTACTTAATGATACCGAATGTATTGAATTATATTGTCATCAGAACTAAAAGTGTGTACCAAATTTCAGATCAATCCGTCAACAGGAATAGGTGAAATTTCAATTACTAGATTTGACTCAATAAATAAAACCGGTTAAAAATCTGAGCCCATTAGTAAGACGTTTATAAGCTGATGATGATGATTAAAAGATTATTAGTATTTAAAAATAATAAGTTGGTAGTTCCGCTCAGACTACTACTAATTAATTTATAAGAGTCATCATCATCAGCTCACTTTATGTCCCCACTGCTGGGGCACGAGCCTTCCCTATGGATGGATAGGGAGAATGGGCCATAAACCACCACGCGGGCCCAGTGCGGATTGGTGGTTGTTAACGACTGCTAATGCAGCCGGTACCAACGGCTTAACGTGCCTTCCGAAGCACGGAGGAGCTCGAGATGATAAATTTTTGGTCACCCATCCGATGACCGGCCTTTGCGAAAGTTGCTTAACCTCAGCACTCGCAGACCGGGCGCGTTAACCACTGCGCCATCGAACTCCTTCCAATTTATAAGAGTAGGTATAGTGTAATGTTAGAGACATAGATGTAATTGCTTTAACAAACATTTGTTATTTGAATACAACGTAGGCAAGGCTAAATCCTACACTGAAAACTATTTCGACATAGATAATTTTGAAATGAAACAATGAAATCAACTTCAACCTGTTACACAACCGTTTATTATGAAGGTGAATATTAATCCGTGCCTTAAAAGGGCACAAGTACAATAAAGGGCATTATTCAAGAAAAACTATTTTTTAGATAAGCATTTGGCCTTAGTTACCTGATGTTAAGTGCTGAAGATGGACTTCACCCTGAATCTTCAACAGCGGACGGAACTGGACTACCTTATCTGTAACTGTCAGAATATCTACTGGGAATCGAACCCAGGATCCCTGGGTTTTGTGACCACAGAGGCTGTTACTTAACATTATCTCAGTTAAAACATTTATGATGTTAAAATTAATATTATTATCTTTATTTATTTTCTCTTATATATAAATTTACATTTTTAAATATTTTTTAAAAACAAAATAAATAAAACATTTAAAAATATAAAAAACATAGGGTTCCGCCACCATCAGGACCAGGGTCCAAGCTACCGGTGGTTAGGGCTCCAGGGACAGGAACCTCCTCACAATGCGTGCCGTATCGAGAAGAACTGCCTTCTGAATCAGATTATTATTATTATTATTATTTTAGATTAAGCAATGCAATTGCAAATGCAATTTTACAGTTAATCTAACATTGAGCTTTTTTATGTAGCCACTGGACGACCCGGAGAATCTGGGATGGTACGAAGACATGCTTGCGTGATGCCATTCCCTCGAAAACCTGCGAAATATTAAGTCACTACGGCATAATGAACTATTATTTTAATAAGTACAATTACTAATAAAAAACTCTTTCTTACAAGAAAGTCACAACACTAAACTTACTATAGAGTATTTCTTTTAGTTTGTAAGGAGTTTGTTCAACTATTTGTTTATTACTATTTCATTATATACGCCTATAACCTGAACAGAAGAGTAGAAAATAACATCATGGTAAGCCCACATTTCAGTGTTTTTAGCACAACCAAATAAGTAATACAACTACTTGGCAACATCACAATTGTATATATACAATAGTTATATACAAATTAGTCGCGAATGTCTATGTACTGAAACAGTGTCAAGTCAACGACGCAACATTAGGCGACATTCGTAAAGGGGACGCGGCTTATGAATATGCATGGACCTCTTTGTCATAGTCAATAGACTTGAACTCTCGGGCGAGTAGGCTAATGTAGACTTTGTTCAATGAAAATAAAGTCCGATTTGGCAGATTATACGGTGTGTCTACAGGACGTCACTTTTTTGAACCGATATATATCACTATAAATAGTTATGTTCATTTATTTGGAGCTACTCGTTGTTGTTGTTAAACAGAATAACATTTTACACGTTTCCATATTGTAATTTGTTAGCGACAAAATTTACCTAAAACATAATATATACTCATATTTATAACGAATTACTTATCTAACTGACTATATTCGCCTCTTTATTAAAGAAACGTTGCAGCTGATATTTATTTCGGTAGGATTAAAAGCCACATCAATTTTCCTTCGGCATTTTACAAACCAGCGAGTGTTTGCAAACAGACGATGCCGTTTGTATAATGACGAATCATACCATCAGCCCACGTTACACTTCGCTCTATGTTTTTTATAGTATGAAAAATTTTCTACATTTTCAGGATATGTTACCTTCGTAATTAGTTTTCTAGCGGTGATAACGTTGTGGTAATTATTACGCTAGCAATTTATTACATATATTATACCTTCTTTCCTTTTCTTATTTTTTCATTTTATTTCGACACTAATCACATTGCAATCATAAAAAGGATTAGAAATACATAAAGAAAAGATCGCTAGATGTGATTAAATTTAAAATACATTTACTCATTGGCTGAGTTAAAAACATATTATTTTACTTTAATATCAGCAAAGGTAAGTAATAACAGCAGACTTAAATGAGGTGGTGGTAGCTTAAGATGTAAAGCCGTACCATCAACACTACAATATCCAATATCTTCCTATGTTACACAGTGATTATACGAGTTTGAATTGTAAGAAACCCAAGCTATCAAAAAGCAGTTAAAACCATTTAATATGCTCTGTTAATGTGGTCTACTAGTTTCTTAACACGGCAAACATAATATTCAAGTTCTCAGCTCATCCCTGCAAGGTGTTAGTCGCAATGCATGCCAATTTTTACTTGACATTTTGTATCCATTACCTTAACAACTTATTACTACAATATAATTTAAACTTTACTAGCAATAATAACAGTCAAAGGACGTTTCAGAACAACAACACTTGGGCAAACAATAGGGACATCAGTCAACTTCGACTTTCTAGCTTTCAACGGATGCTAAAGTCAAATTTACGCTACGAAAATTTCAGAGATTTAATTACTAATAATATGCAAAAACTGTAAGCCGATTAAAATCTTCCCAATAAATGCGAAATGTAATTAAAATCTTTCTCAGAACATTATAAGAGTGCTCGAGGCAGGTGATACTCTTTAATGTCAAGCTCCAATTATTAAGACAGTAATCAGCGTGCTGCCAAAATTTTGAACGAAATCATTTTATCGACACACCTGCAACGAACCTGGGGGTCTATTATGAAAACGTTGACTAATTTCATTGTACGAAGTTGAACGTTTTCATCATCATCATCATCATCTCAGCCAAAAAGACGTTCACTGCTGGACAAAGGCCTCCCTCAAGGATAAATAATTTTGAGGGGAATTTGCCATAATCGCCACGCTTGGCAGGCGGGTTGGCGATCGCAGTAAGGTGAGAATAATCACAGAGAGACGCTGCTGCCCATCCTCTGGAATGGTCCCATAGTCGCCTTCTACGACACCCACGGGAAGAGACGGGGTGGTGCAATTCTTTACCCCCGGCACCACACGGGGAATTTTCGTTTTACGTTTTATCACAACTTATTAAAATAAATTGTGAAGAACATTATAGAAGTACGATAGTTCAACGGCGTGAGCGTTTGAGCTGCGATCTTAAAAGTTAAGCGCTCTTCATTGGATAGGTGACCAAATGAAATGAAATGAATCACTGGGCATACATGGTTGGTGTGGGCCTAATCGATATAAGTGCAGTGGATCATTTATAGAGAATAAATCAAATGACATGTAAATGAAATCCAGAAAACAATTAAGAAAACTAGTTTTGAAACTGATACTTCTGGATCAGTTTCAAAACTATAAATACTTTTTATTTTAGTGGAACACTCTCTAAACGCAAACTCTTACTCTTAAAACTGGTGTTGCCTCTATTATACAGAAAGAAACAGCATCAGTTTCAAGCCAGCTATCATCATCATCATCATCATCATCAGTCTATACTAGCGCACTGCTGGACATAGGCAGCTAAACATAACCAGCTATAATTCAAGCTATTTTTATTATTTTTATTAATTATTGTGTAATGTAAAACCTTTGTTTCTATCAATTTTTGACTGTGGCATTAGTGTTATCTGAGGTTGTAAAATCGCGATTAGCAGGTGAAGGTTTAAAAAGTATGGACAATTATATACTGTGCACGTTTTTGTGCAAAGAAATGTTAATATTAGGGGCTGTTAGAGAGGCATCTCTAATTATTTAATGGTTATTGCATGCTGAAGATGTTTGTAAAGATTGAAAGTGTGATAAGTGTATAGTGTCAAAAAAGTATTATAGTCTTTCTTTAGCCTCTTGTAGCATGCTGTAGACGTATTTTATAAATAATATATAATTTTATATATAAAATATGTTATTACGAATAAACAAAACGCAAATTGGCTTTATATCGTAATCTAATTTGCTTTTCCATCGTAAAAACGGTTTTCGAGCTTAGGAAGCCGAGCCAGGAAATCTGTCCATAGGGTAGCCCCCATGTAGAAAACAATACAAGTATGTGTAATGTACCTCTATATAAATACGTTAAAATAAGTAACCAATAATAAAAATTTGTATAAAATTTCTGGAAAAAATATTATTGAAATGAAACCACTTGTACGGATCTACTCGCGTTTATTTTATTTTAATGTGTAATGTTCGCGTAATCTTTAGAAAACAATAAAAAATATTACTGTTAGCATTTTAAGTTGTCGAAAGGCACAATGACACTATCATTTGCTCTCACCACTAAAAAGTTTTCATTCCAATTTCTTTTTAAATTGAGACATTTATGGGATTCTACATTATATAGAACATATGATTTACAGGGTAAATTGCAAATGTCGATACTAAATCATAATTGGTGTTTACGCTCCATTCCATTTTAGCGATAAGCGAAGTCGGTGCTTTTGACGACATTGTTGCAAAACCGCTGGGGTAAAACATCAGGGTAATCAGGGTAACCGTGGAAGATGGGGCATGTAATATGTTGTATCTTTGTTATTATGGTACAAATAAACTGTATTTACTCTTCCCTGTACTGATGTTGTTAAAGCCTAGAGAATGTATACATATTTTTCTGAACTGTAAAACTAACTAACTATAATGTAACATAATAATGACACGTCCAGGATTATTTGATAATGATTGTTCGAGACTATAAAAGGCGATGTAAATTTATTTTAATCATCATCAGCCCATTTTAAACCATCACGCGGACCCAGTGCGGGTTGGTGGTTGTTAACGACTGCTAATGCAGCCGGGACCAACGCTTTTCCGTGCCTTCCGAAGCACAGAGGAGCTCGAAATAATATTTTTAGTCACCCATCCGATGACCGGCCTTTGCGAAATTTGCTTAACCTCAGCTCTCGCAGACCGGGCGCATTGACCACTGCACCATCGAGTTCAACATTTTATTTTAATACTTTAAAGTATTAACTCATATATCGTAATCTTAAACCTGAAACTGATTAGAACAAAAACATGTCCGTTATGTTGTAATGTTTAGACACTAAATTGAATTAATCAATTAACATAATTCAAGATTTTATGAAGATACAAACTTTAATAGCTGTTATAAATAATCTACAAGTTACAATGATCTTAAATTAAGTGGTGTTATTTTAAAGAAATAAGATATTTATGCTTTCTTGTTTGCGATTTTTAGATCTTACTGGAGATCTTCATATTAGAAATAACAAAAAAACAGCT